>CM067350.1:63847631-63992631 GCA_034190875.2 Urechis unicinctus
AGGCTAAATGTTGCAACCTTCGCATAGAGCTCTCGTAGTTTATTTATGTCAGGCATGTTTATCACCATCGATAATATAGGGAACTCCTTGCAATATCTTTAGCAATATTTGCCCATGCGCTTCTGCTGATTTTACGAGAGCGCCACCTGACCACGGGCGTGTATTAGACTCATTGGCATATTCATCGCATAGCTAGTCGAACTGAGACCTCCAAGCGTAGCTATAAATATACCATTAATTTGATTGAAGGAAGGTTTTTTTTCGATCCCTTCCCACAGCTGTTTCTTGGAAACTCCTTTGTGTTTCTCTATATAGACTGCCCTCGGTAAAGCAAACTAGGTGACACCGCCAGGCATTTTACTATCAATAGCCTTTGACTTGACATACAATTATATGAATACGATTATTGCTTATTTAGATAAATAAAGAAGGCGACTGTGTGTATTTGTATACGTTCCTAATTTGCATAGCATGCATAAACATCAGTAAACAAACAACCATTGCTTGTGATTTGTTTTCCTAGTCATGTTGCTTAACTGGGGTTTGAAACGTTACGTGCAGGTTGTGGGTTGATTAAATTATTATTGCCATGATGGCTGTACAACCATCAAGCTACCATGATGTACTTATCATTTAAGATCATTGTTGTAATGTCGAATGCTAAATAGGAGCAGACTCATGCGATGCAGTGTTGTACATGGTATGACAAGAAATCTCATGTTTCGTACTCTCAAATAGAAGGCCACCATCCCATCGATGCGCCATTCTTAACTGCATCTATTACAACATTGGAGTCTGGCAAAACATAGTTACTTGTCAGACACTCTTGATGGGCATTTACCTATAGCTTGAGTGGAAAAACACTGACTGTCAGCTATTTGGATATATGACGCGGGTGCCATACTGGTGTCATTGAATACGCTTAGAAAATAGAAAATCGAACCGCCGCGGTGACAACATCTGTAAACTTTTCTACACAAGCATGGGGATGAATGAGAACAGACAGTGTATGAACTATATTTTTACGATGACATCTTTGTGACTTATCGATGATAATATTTCACCTCACGTCAAACCATTTGCGCACGAAATATTGTTGTACTCTCAAGAAGCGTTTTGACTTCCATCGTTCAACAGTGACTTGTTATTCCCTAATGTAATTACAAAGTTACCAGAAATGTCTGATATTTCTCAATTGTGAAATATACATTTTGTTTCCAGAAAGCTGAGTAAATACTCAAGTTTGTTACTGCTGAGAAAATTCAATATTTTAAACCAACGTAATGTTTGTAGAATCATTGGTACTGATCATGAAAATTAATCTAAAATAGGCGATCTTTATCTGTGGAATTTGCTTGTTATTGTTTGACATGGTCTTCTGAGGAAACTACTGACGAACGAAGAGTCGTTTTAAAACAAGTGTATGCTTACTCTATGAGTTTTACAAGATCAAGTATGGCTGGATTGGACATAGCTTGTGAATATTATAATAAGGTTTATTACTGTTTCTGTAGAGCTCCCAGAATAAACACTGGTATGCCCCACAAAACAGCAATAATTTATTATACTGACCCTCTCTCGTCCCCTGGCTCCCCCACTGACCCTCTCTCACCCGAGGCTCATCCGCAGTCTAACCCCAGGCTTTCCTACTTCATCTACCATCATAATTTTGAAATCCACATCACAGGTATAATGTAAAATAGCAAATAAGAGACCATATAAAACTCACAGAATTTAATAAGTGTGCCATTCGCAATGCAGTCTATAAAAATGATAATAAATGCCATGGCAGATCGCTTGGCTGTGAAAACAGTCACATGCGGATTTTGGGTGAATAGAAAGTGTTTAGGGTAAACAGAGACTGATATAGATATAAACTTACTGTACTGTTTAATTTTTGACATTCGACCTGTAGTTCAGTTGTATGGATCTAAGTGTCATATTTTTATCTGCATACGATCCACTGTCTAAATATGGCACCAGTTCCAAAGGAAGTACACCATACTTCGATTTGAGTATGAACGCATTCATCCGCCATTGTTTCAGACGCATTTAGACGAATTAGTTGCTTTATATGAATGTGCAAATAAAAACTGCATGTAGTGAATAATAATTAAGATCTCTAACGGACCCGCCAACATCTTCCGCTTAATGAACCTACGTCAGAGTCTACATCCCCACCCCTTATTTCGTCCATATCGCTGCCGGTCCTCCGAATATCTACTACGACTATGGTTCCCATTGAAACGCATTCCCTTTCTGCCTATGACCAATGGAATGGATTGATAACATTATTTTTGCCATAAATCTTGGATTATCTAGTCGTCCGCAAATTAATCGAATAATTAGCTTAAACATTTTCCAGAGTGAATGTATGGTACAGCCCTCGTCATGCATTCGACTGGTTAAGTTTACTGTGAATCAAGTGTCCGCAAGCGATTTTAGCAACCTAATTTGACATAAAAGTGCAGCTCCATGTGTACGTTATTCAAGGGTAAAGCGAAGCAGTTGATGTTGAAGGAATGACCTGGGTTTTCACTTGCTGCTGAATTGACTTTCTATATAAACTTTCTTGTCGATGTAATATAATTGCAAAATGATGAAGAATGCTTGCATGAAAATTTAGTTACTCTCAATAGCTGGCTATAAAGGGGCACTTGGTTACGGTTGATGAAACTCTTTTCACTTTTCAGGAATGTGATATCTCGTTTACACTAGAATTGTATTATTTCTTTATAGTATGATATAACCCTGATCCCTTATAGAAAATTATAATTTAAAACAAACTAACAGATACCTTTTAGAGTAAAGGCTAGTCAAGCGTGCACTAAGAGACTACCACTTAGAGTGAAAAGAGTGTAGCTTGATAGTATCGTGATCAATTGAAATAACGAATCTATTATTGAGATGATACGTTGATAGTGGTTGCCGTGACATAGATACCATGGTGTTGGTCAACTATGGATTCTTTTGAAGATTACGAAATATGTATCATTTTGTGGATATTCGGTCTCTTTTCAAGAGAAGTCGCATCATTTGCTTCGATAATCCCTCTTAGTGAAAGTTAAAACAAAGGGGGGCCGCGACTGTTGACAACGATTAAGCTCTCCTCATAAATATCATACAGCACCTGTGGATTAATGTGTTTCAACAAATTATTAATGACGGTGTCTATCGACGTAGTCGAAAAGCTCTGGCGCCAGCAGGTGCTAACAAGCTGATCATTATGTAATGTAAGTAACGATTACCTGCCACGGTCAATAACTTATGACAAATGATTTTCTTTACTCAAATCTTTACTCCACGCAACAGTATTGTTTGCGTACATCACTGATCAATAAGCACAGATGGCCAAAATAAAACATTGATTCATATAAAGCTTTTCAAATATCGTAGTGAGTAATTATCGTAATAAATATAAAATAATGTGGGCTACTTTTGGACCACTTGTTATTAATTTCGTAATTTATGTTCGATCTTGCACGTCGTTGATTCGAGTTAGAAGTGTTGACAATCATTATATAAACTGTGCCGAGAAGCACATCAAATATTCCAGAAAAGCCCATCACTAGAAGACTGCACCACAAGGTAAGATAGAGAAGCTACTCTAACATTTATTTCTTTCACGTATAGAACACTAAGCGTTTACGTGGTTTCGATTGTGAACAAGCAGAAGGTCATTAGGAAACGAATACAGTGAAATGGATCACCAGTACTTTTAATATATATTGCAGCACATTGTGAAGTCTCCTCTCCTGGGAAAGACAGCATCAGCGTGAAGCTTCTCTCGGTGCCCTAGATGGGAGCTGGTAAGCTGCACTGCAATAGATGAGTGACTCCGCACAAGGTGAGTGAAAACAGTTGACGAATCACAGGGTTAGGGGTTGGGGGTGAGAGGTCGTGATCGAAGGCGTGTCCGTTGCTTCAGTTCGTTCACCCGTGCGTCCGCATGACCTTGCTATTTTGTTATTACAGTCAACTGATTTCAGACGAGTGTGATTATGGCACTGAGTGTTTGACCTGCCACAACGTGACCTCCCATCAGGTTTGTGAGGACGAGAACAACTACGTCATGTGTTCGGAGGACAATGTTAGTCAATCCGTTTATAAATTGCAATAGAACCCATAATTATTCCGAATTGAAAAATAACTGCACAGTGTTTACTTGCTGGTTGTAGCCTGTGTGTCTAGTGGAATGGCATTGGAGTAAACAAATGGGCGTTTCCCATTTGTCAAGCAAATGCAGCTCTAGTGATACGTGTAATCGACTGTCCAATGTGCGTAGCGTACAGCAATGTAGCGCTAGCTCCCCGATCAAACAGGATAATACTCAAGTAGGACGAGAATTGACAGTCCGACAACCCGGGGTAAGTTACATGAAGTCGTAAAGCATACAAATGACGTCGATGTAAGGAAAGCTTTAAATATCATATATAATAACACTATCAGCAACACATCTAAAGTTGAATGCTTTATGCAGCGTTCATAAATCCCTATTAATGTCCATTGAACTCTCACTTATACTACATTTCGTAAACGTGATTAATCGAATTGCCTCCTAAGAACTGGAAGTGTTTATTTTCGATAATATTCGATGCCTTGTTGTGCGAAGCATACACCGTCTGCTGCCAGTGTATACATGGGCGATGTTAAGATCCACGTACGTATTTGCAGTTAGATGTCTTCGGACAGGAAAACGATGAATTAAATAATAACTTCGAACGCACACGCACCGTACCAAAAGACCCACACATAAATGAAGGATAAATAATAAATATAACTATATATATATATATATATATATATATATATATATATATATATATATATATATATATATATATATATATATATATATATATATATATATATATATATATATATATATATATATATATATATGCATGCATATATATATATATAGGTACATATACATCTATATATATAAATAAATTTAGATATGCATATATAAATAAATTAAGATATGCATATATATATATATACACATATATATATATATATATATATATATAATATATATATATATATATATATATATATATATATATATATATATTTATCTATATACATATATATATATATGTGTGTGTCTGGATGCGTATGCCCTCGAAGTGATTATTGTACACGTACATATATATATATATATATATAGAGAGATAGATATATATAGAGAGATAGAGAGAGAGATAGAGAGAGAGAGAGAGATAGATATAGAGAGAGAGGAGATAGAGAGAGAGATAGATATATCTATAGAGAGATCTCTATATATATATATATATCTAGATATATATATATAGATCTATCTTCTCTAGACTCTCTCTCTATGTATATATATCTATATAGAGATATATATATAGATATATAGATATCTATAGATATCTATCTATATATCTATATATATGTATCATATATATGTATCTATATATAGAGATAGTATCTATAGAGATCTATAGACAGAGAGATATCATATATCTATCTATATAGATATATATATATATATATATATATTCCTTTATTATAAATATGTAATATATCATAGTCATATATATATATATATATATATATATATAACATATGTGTTCATTTATATGTAATTTTGTGTGTATGTAAGTGGGTATTGACATAAACATATATTTATATATATCTCTATATATATATATATATATATAAGATAGATATATAGCATATATATACATATATATATACATATATATATATATATATATATATATATATATATATATATATATAGAGATATATAATATATAGATATATATATATAATATATATATATATATATATATATCTCATATATGTTTCATTTATATGTAATTTTGTGTGTATATGTAAGTGTGTATTGACATAAACATATATTTATATACTTGTATATTTACATATAATTACATGTATTGTGAAACATATATGCATATATCAATAAATGGAAGATATGCCCTATATATATATATATATATATATATATATATATAGAGAGTATATATAGAGACTATATTATATAGATATATATATATATCTATATATATATATATAGATAGAGAGAGGGATATATATATATATATATATAGATATATATATATAGATATCTCTATCTCTCTATATCTCTCTCTATATATAAATATATATATATCTATGTGATAGATGTCTATCTCTATGTATATTCTATATGATATATATCTATCTCTATATATCTAGAGATCTCTCTCTATCTATCATCTCTCTAGATATATCTCTTATATCCTATCTATATATCTCTCTCCTATCTCTCATACTCTATATATATATATATATCTCTCTATATATATATATATTATATATATATATATATATATATATATATATATATATATATATATATATATATAAACATATGTGTTCGTCTATATGTAATTTTGTGTGTATGTAAGTGTGTATTGACATAAACATATATTTATATACTTGTATATTTACATATAATTACATGTATTGTGAACATATATGTATATATATTGACATTTATTTGTATGAATATATATATATATGTATTTGTGGTGTAGCTTGCCACAAGCATTGCCTCTCTTGCTGTTGGAAAAGTGACGTAGCATGTTTGATAACTGGACATTACAAGGAATGTTTTGGTGACGTCAGAGTCGCATTTATATACTTACAGTAACAGAAAATCCCAGATTAAAACTTTGTACTTGTCCGTGATACCATTCACCAGCGTCCACATTGTTGTGTACACTCGGACTGGGACCGTGCCGTGGGAATCAACGTCCCGAATAATATAACTGCCTTGTGTGGTGTGTGTGGAAACTACAATGACGATCCCAGTGATGACCTAGTCTATGGCCCAGTCTTTGAAGCACTGGAAATCTGTCCCGCCAAAGCTCATTTGCTTCAAGGGAAAACAGAAGGAAGCAATGTTTTTTCGGTACGCAACTTTTTGTTTGGGTCATAATACACTTCAAGCACTTTGATACGCACTAAAGAACTCACTAAAGTCCGACTGCAACGATAATTGCAATGAAAGCTGGAGTCAATTACAAATAATGCAAACGTGCACTGGGTCAGAAAATGTCAACCAAGCTATATAAAAGAGTAAAATAATCTAATTTCATTTATTTCAATGATTGATTTCCTGTTTGTGGAGCAGGATATCGAGGGATTTTCGTACTCTTGGATTAAAGATGGCTGTGAGGGAACGTGCGGATCATAATAATGGGAATACAAACTACAATTGTCAACCCTCCTCCAAATAACCGATGACAGCCCGTTTGCAAGCACCACCTAGACATTAAGTGTCTATTATAGCAGCAATAAAAGGCCTATATTAACCTACAACTTGTTTGTGCTCTTTTCACTTCAGTTTCTTTGTGCTCTAGCCTCATGGTTTACATGTCTAACGAGGAACGCAATGTATTTTTTATTATTCAAAACTCATACTACCAACCCTAGTGTTTCCGTATGTGTCCAGTAACACCAGATTAAGTGCTTGCCTCGTAATGAAATCATATGCAAGTAATTCAAGATTTCAGGTATCAACTAAAATATCTGTTATGAGTTGGTTGGCTTGAAAATAAACCCATTAGTAATACTGTATTTTTAACGGTAGTCATTGTTTTGCATTAAATGTGGTAAGCAGCCAATATTATTAATGATCATACATTGTCTCAGATGACATCAGAAAATATAACAATGGGTGGAACACAGGCCAGAGGCTTTGAAATATTGGCATCACATAGTGATATATGGTTTCATGCAACAATGAATATTGGAAAATTGTTGTGTCGACGTGTTATAAAAACTTACAACAAACAAAAAAGGATGGGTCAAAAGTGATCGTATGCACGCAGTATGCAATGACCATACCCAAAGTGTTGAAGAGACGAGGTGATTAATGCATTAAATCTTAGGGGGGGGGGGGAATGTGCAATACAAGAGTTAATTCTATCACGAAAACCTATGACTAAAAAACTGGCAACCGGGCAACTATTTTTTTCAGTGAGATCGGTTAGCCAATAAATAGATAAGATTTCGGCTGATTGTGACTCATTGCTTGACAATGTGCGACGTAATACGATAACGATTTGTATGGAACAAACCGATCATATTGTGCTGCGTTATTCAAATAACGGAACTAGTTTGGGTTTTGTGTGGCAATATCTAAGACTTATCCATGTCTTTCTTGGTGTACATTGATCCAACAATGTCTACACAACAACTGGTATACGTCAACCCCTTTATCAAGGTTTATTTCTGATAATGGTCACATCATAGCAGCAACCCCGTATAATTTCTTGGCAGGCTCGCTTTCCTCTACGGAATGATGCCAAGGTCAACATGCCATCGTTCACCGACTTTTGTTTTGACTTAACTTTAATTGCTTCACTAAATATTCTACGTAAAGTTACCAGAAACAATATATTCTCCTCCTATATGCGTGGCAATCACTGAGTAAACGAGGGTGCAGATGAACTATATTAAACAGCTTCATGTAACTTTCGCGCGTATTAAAACGTACCAATTTCAGATCAAAATATGGATTGTAAGAATGATTAACAGAAAGCGAATCGAATAACCCATAATGAAGTGTCTCTTCAAAGAACATAAATTACTTATTTGTGTTTCAAGTAGCTGGAATTCGTTTCGCTTAGGTCAATTAGCCATACATCTCTCTCATACATACATCTAAGTATACGAATGACATTAGGACCAAATATGCAAATGCCTAATTCCATATTGATATAGCCGACAGAAACAGTGTTATGGGATACTTCCGTGGCACGTGTTTTGGAAAATGTAACAATATTGTAACCGGATTTTTATTTTGCGCATTGGATACCCACGCGCAAGAATGGGTATTGCCTAGACCTTTATGATAGACATAACAGTCCGTTTAAGTGCCAGTTTTTGTTGTTTGGCCGCAGACGAACCCTATTACATGATATCTTGGATCTGCCTTTGCTAATTTATTTGCCAATGTAAAGCCACGAACTCCCATGTAAAGTGATGTTTAGAGGTGCAAGTACTATAATTATATGTGCAGGTAGATTCTAGACGGGCATTATCGGTAGATCACGACACATGAATCCGGCAGGGTAAGAATTCGCCATGTGCACGAAACAGTCACTTAAAAGTAGATGTAGTTTTAGCGGAGCTTCTATTTGTAGGTCCATTATCATTCCTACTATCACTTGTTACAATTTGGTCGTAATGGACATAGAATAGCTTAACTAAAGCAATTTCTTAGTGTGACATTAAATTGTGCAGCGTACGGCGATGGCAGAGTTGGTGTAATATGTCTTCGTCTGCACGATTGGGCTGTATCATCTATTTGATAAACGATAAAATTACAGCTTTCAATTGGTCTTTGTGTGGTAATGGCTGTAACAAAGAGCAGGCACAACAAGCTGTAGTAAGTAGGCAAACTTCCATTTTAGCAGTTGACAAGGTAGCAATATTTCTTATTTGATAAAAGTCAAGTACCATATATTTTTAGCAATTGTTGAAATCGTTTTTAAGAACAGACGATGGCAGAAATGATATGCAAGATCCGAGAGTCAGAAAAAGTGCCTGTAACAATGTCAAATCATTTCATCTAGACTACGGGATATACCGGTCATCTAACTTTCAATTATGCAGTTATTCATGACTTTGATATCAAGATTCATGGTACCAATTGTAACCATGGTCAGGTTTTCCTCCATAACCAATGCAAAAACCCTCACATCTCAGTGTTCAAAGCAGAGCCGAAGCAAATGTGCATATAATGATTGACCGTATCGGTTTGATGATGTGTAAATGGCGCATAAAAGCGAGATGAACTTTTATATGAAAGATGGGAGAAAGATTAAACTGATATGGGTTATTAAATTATCAATCATCAAATATCCACGAATATCCCGATGTGGTATGAGGAAGTGAGAAAAATGGATGGTATTTAATCCAGTGTGAACATCTTAGCATCTCTGGTATTATCTTCGCTGCCCTAAAATTTACATGATGTTCATACATCAATAGAATGTGCTTCTGTTTTTTTGGATAAAGAATGGCACAAAACGAACTTAAATCCATTGATTTTCTCTTTGCTGCGGTGGCTTATAGTATTTCGCATTTTCACCGCAATCTGTGATGTCACCAGAGCGTAGTGTTTTGTGTTTCCCCATTAGCGTGCTGTGAATACCAGCTTTGCGCTGCGATTCTTCTTGAAACGTGATCTTAATTTTGTCTAATGAGTTTCTCTATGAGATTACTTGTCCCAACAAGTAAAGCATATGAAATGGTCATACTTCATTTCCGGCTGTTCAGTGTACTTAATTCTGTCTTCAATTCATTGTCCCTATGATAATCGATCTATCATCATATTATAGTAATAAGGATATACCCAAAACCACACTCCTGTTATATTGCAGTATATATGTGCATAGTCAGCATTAATGATAAATGAATATTAGCCCATAACGCGCACATGCGAATTCATTGTGAATTTTCTTCATGGAATCATCTATAGTTACTGTATTCCATGTTAGTCATTCTCCATTTGTCCACAACGTTATTACCAATGTCAGTTTACATGATTTATATATTTACGGCTTTATCAAAAATAATCTAACAGTCAAAACTTTGCTACGCATCGTATAGAAATAAATGTCATTTCACATGGTACTCCAATTCAGTGTGCATTTTTAACCCTGAACTTGAACTAAGTGCTGAAGGATTGGTAGATCAGATGTAAACGTCAAGACTAATATATCTGTTAACCGACTAGATGTGTGAGGTCGCCACCATTTTGCGATTCAGTTCTTCACAATCTACTATTTTCAGTAATATGCTTAGCAGCTGCATGTCTGAGCTAAATTGCTGAATAATATATCCTAAGTAGCATACATCATAACGTCACGACCTAAGCGATAACCTGATACATTCGTTTTGACATCCACAGACTTATGTACGATTACAGGATGGTTTGAAAGTATAAGAGTCTCACACGAGGATAAACATGCCAGGATCTTCCATAATTAACGTGACCAGTCAACACCTCAAAGAATGTAATTGCTTACATATCATGCTTAGATGAGAAACCATGAGGTGGTTGCTATATTACCCCCTGTTTGTAGAGTGTTATCATCAAAATGAAACATCCCGTGACCCTCCATTAGTATGGATGGTAAGTTGACCACTAGGCTTGTGGGTTTTGATTAGAATCTATATTCATCGAGCGTGTTCCGTCACGGCGAGATATGACACATTAACCATCACCTAATTGCCTATGTGCACCAAGAATATATAATTCTGCTACAAGTGAAATGAATGGTCAACAAAATCAGAAAATCGCGTACGATCACTGGAAAACTGGATAATGCTTTAATCAAATAGTAACATTGGATACTTCCGATCACATATCGCGACACGTGTGAAGGTACCAACCATCAAGTATATTAGAATATGGCATGAGGAATACCACGAGGGCGTCTTTACATGGCACCGTTTAGTTGCACATAAACCAGGCAATTAACCAACAACGCAATTCAAATACTTCAAAATCATGTAATGCACTATTGTGTCGTAAATAAAACGCATCTGCTCGAGTATGGTGCAAAATGTTTGGTTTGAAATGATAAATGTAACATGACACTCACATAAATGTACATAAACACAACACTTTACCAAGAGGTATCAATGAAAAGTCCGATAGTCTTATTCCCGGTACACGTCATACATGTGAGAGTTTTATGTGTTGCAAAGCAATTTTGGATTTCGACATCATTTGTATATTCCGATCAAAACAAGGACATCACTGACACTGTAATGGTCAGCGAACGCAGTCGCTGAGGTGCGTCGTATAATAACCGGGATACAGAGCCTAGCTTGATTCCCCGTCCTAACAACTGTCGTTATCGTAGAAAACATCAAAAATGTTAAATGCGATGCCCAAATGACTAACTGAATAAGAAACATTTCAGCAACAGGGTTTAAGATAGGCAATGGATATAGGATATTGATTGCTCCATATAAAACAGTTACATTGAAAGCGATTGCTGTACACGACAAACAGGGAACATATTAAATGCAGTTGCAGAAGTTGGCGCCATCTGCTAATGTTTCAGACCTAGACGGCTAGGAATATTCTATGATAAGATAAGTCACCAATCCAATGAGAAAAGGAGAATACTTAGTTAACGCAGCATGTTGCCTTTCTTGCCCATATTGATAAATCATAGTAAAATACCCAATTGTGGTAAATAAGCTATACAACATACTATATGTTTTAAGTATATTCGAATCATAATTTAGCAAGAAGGCTGAATAATGTGTAAGTCTACCCATCATACGAGTCCTAACTAACTTTATTACGTTTACTTTTCTAAATGCACGACAGATAACGCATAATTGCATTACCATAGCATAAACAAAACACTGTCCTTTTTTTGCACTTTACCACGTTAGCTTTAATTGTCAAGACTAATATATCTGTCAAGACTAATATATCGAAAACCTTTACTGGATTGCTCGCAGACCAAGCAAATTTTTTAAATACTGCATCACACAGATTGGGAGTTGAAATCTTGTGAATGCTGTGAGGCTGTACACATCTAATACCCCTTCCATACAACCCTTTCAAGGGGAGCAACCGCCAAATGTTACTGCTGTTGACCTCATTTCACATGGCTCATTTTTATGTAAACGATCAAGTCGTACTGGGATGACGTTCAAAGAACCTTTAATTGCATCTAATCGAATATAGTATTGTAAGAAATATGACGATGTATGAAGGTGATAATTGTTATGTAAACGATAAGTCGTTTGTAGACGATGATTGTTCCTCGTCAGTCCCACCTTTAATTGCATCTAATCGAATATACCGTATTGTACCGAACAAGGAAATATTTTCAAAATCTTTCTCGTATTTCTTGCATTCTGCATCAACAAATCGTACTTTGAATTATATTCGAGAATAAGCTTGTATAATTTGTAATTTTGGTACAACGCATTAGCAACATCAATGAAGAGAGCTTCAATGCTGCTCTTACGTCAATCTGTGGGCTGGGGACTGGTTTCAAAGTGACCTGTGCTGAGCTACTCAGATAGTCCATGAAACACGTGCTTCTATCGACAAATAATGTCGAGCGACAGATATCTGAAGCTCTTTAATCAGACAACTGAGCTAGACGATTCCCGAACACAATCTTGCTAGGAATGCACTTTGATATCACCAGACAGCGCGCAAGTCAAGCTAGAAAAAAATTGCGGACGACAAAATTCTCCAGACTCCAGGGCGAGGAGCAGAAGTCTTATCTGAAGGTGGAATCTAAACAAGTGCTTTCCCTAATGGAGTGTTCACTTTTAAAAGCGAGTCGCCGTGATTTGGTCTATTCGTGAATCAAATATCTATAAAATCTGCTTGATATGCTTAACAATGAATACGTATGAGGATTGGCTATCCAGTTATAGCATCGACAACTATAAAGCCAGGAAAATGATATATAGGAAAGCATCATATTAGAAATAAGAAGAGAATTATACGGAAGGGTAAAAGACTATGGTGACACAAAATGGCACCTTAGTTAGCAAAGTAATTAAGAAGCTGATCTGCCTATTCGACCACCGACTATAACGGATTATCGGTCACCTATGTCTGCCTCGGCATTACTGGCAATTTAAATCATACGATTATATGACCAAGATCTTGCAGTAAACCTTTTCCCCATCACGCCACCTGGTCCACAGAAGTATTTGTATAGATGTGCTACAATTATCATAGAATAAAACTGTGATTGCGACAAAACTTAATGTAGTCGCCTTGATTAAGCACAATTATCTTTTTCACCATAGTTGATAATAGCTGTCATCGTGTACTCACCACGCGTACCCGTAAAGGTGGAAAAATGAGCAATAAGTACAACAATTACTATTGCGAGGAAAAAGATCAAAAGCTTAGATGGGTTAAGAAAGGAATAAATGCGGGCCATGAACGTGTCCGTTATACGATTGCATAACTCTATTGATGTAGATTACGTGAGTGATATAATCGTACGGACGCAAATGAATAAATTAAAGAAGCCAGGTAATGACATCGACCTAGTTGCCTTTCTTTACGAACAAAGCAGTAATGAAAACATGGATAGGAAATCTCCCCCAAGCAGTTACGGTTTATGGACAAATTTAATGTAAACCTCATAAAATCTTATACAAATATTATACCGAGTTCCATGAAAAGCCTGGATTTGCAAATTGTTTGTAACACCATCCATAGGAACAGACAGCAACACAAACATATTACATGGCAGTTCTCATCTTGTCATTGTAATACATCGCTGCAACAGATGTATCATAACTCTAGTTTTTGCTCTTACAAAAGTACAGTGATCTAATGCCTTCCCTTTCCAAATAGTATCCATCAACATTGTGCAGATAACCGCGCGTATTCCAAGGTACCAATGTCCAATCAAAATAAAGATAGCATCGGCCAGATTGATTAACAGAACACGAATGGAATTAGCCTAAATATTGGGGCTTCATTTGAATGGAATTAGTATTTCTACGGTCAATAAATGATCTGTAAATGACATTGGGATAGTAGCTGCAATTACTTACTCAATACTGACATATCTTTGTCTTGATACAGTATGCGAATATGATGCAGAAACCGATATATCTTGTGTCAACCCAAGTTTCTGTCCAAGAAAAATTTAAATCGAAACCGTGTTGTGGGATGATTTTGTGGCACATGTACTTGACAAAAGTCAACAATGCACCCTGTTGTATTAGGAGCCACATTGTAAATCAAAACAAAGATGTTAAATCAAGGTGTTGCGGAAATGTAACGGTGTAGTGATCCGCTTCATATAACACTATGCAATAGAGACCCCCGTGGAACGATGGGTATATCCAAGACTTTTATGATAGGCGAGATATAACAGCCAATTGTCAATTGTTATGGTTTCGCTGCAGACGCTACCCATCATACCAAATACAATCCTAATAAGCACGTTATTGCTCTCATAAAAAATTTCATAAGAAAAAAAAAAAACGGGGCCTAGCCTCCGCTCAATTTAGTCATTTAATTGCTGATGAAAACGGCCACGGAAAGTGATTTTCGAGAAGCAAGTTCTCCATTCTACACGGACGTTGATTCTAGACGCACTATGTGCGGCATTATCGGTTGAGCACGATATGGTTAGAATTCGTCATGTGTGTATAATCAACCTGTTGCGGAAGTCCATTATTATTCGTTACATCATTTGTGACATGAAGGCAATTGTGTGCACAGAATTGATTATCAAAAGCCGTTTCTTGGTATGGCTCACAATTGTGTACTCTACAGCGATGGTAGAGTTGATGTAAGATGTCTTTGCCTGCATGACTGGGCTTTATATCCTATTTGATGTACACCAGAACTAAGCTTCCAACTGGCCTGTGTCGAAACACACAAAAAACGTAATGAAATGGAATTTGATGTTTTGGTATTACAAAGAGGTAAGTCAATACGCTCTATTAAGTAGGTAAACTTTCTTTTTAGCTCTTGACAATCCGGCAATATTTATCATTAAATCTAGCTATCATACCGCCTCTTTAACCTCTTTTGTAACCTTGAGAAAAATATTGCAACATGGTTTAAATGCTGTAGGACAGGTTGATTAGATGTCATAACGTTTATATCAGTATACCGCCTAGGTGTGTGAAGTCGCCAACATGGTGCGATGTAGTTATTACAATTCTACTATTATAAGTAACATGCTTAACAGCTGTATATTTGAACCAAATTGCCGAACACTATCTCCGACGTGGCTGATACTACAAGGTGACAATGAACGCTAAGCGGATATACTAGTCTCGACATATGCATCTAATCTGCACTACGATTTCTCAGTCTGCTGTACGATTACAGGGTTATTTGAAAGCATAATAGGCTCACAAGAATCGGTGTTGTCACACAATCAAGAATGTTCCTTGAATGACGTGACAAATTGACAAAACGACGATGTTATTACTGCATTTTAGAGGATATTTCACATACATACTATGCCGTGGTGTGTTATGGTATGTTAATGTTCACTAGGCATGTGAACATTTGATTTATATCGATATTCATCAAGATTGTGCCGTCTAGGCGATATGTTACATAAACTATCGCGTAGTTTTTCATAAGCACCATGAATCTGACACTCGAGGATATAATCATGCTCATTCTCCTGAACAGAGTATTATGCTCGTACCCTGCAATCATCTCTGCCCCAGGCAATGAAGCGCTATGAATTTGACCTCCCGGTCGCGCGCTTTCCGAAACAGCCAGTATCGGTTTTGATGAAAGCATGGACAGCGTTCGCACCTGGAGATGCAATGTCCCAGCAATACAAAAAGAAGTAAGTTTTGTTGATGCCCGTCCACAAGTCGTCATTATACTCTTAAAAGTGACAAGTGGCAATATCACGAAGGCTTCGTCGATGCAATTGTTGTTTGCTGAACCGCAGCGCCAATGAGAACGAGGGCATTGAAGCTCACGCGAACTAGTTCTGAAAACAAATCTACGTAATAAGCACTATAGAGGGTGTGATTGTGGAAATATAACTACCCATGGGAAATACTGATTTCAAAAATAATTAAATAAACGGCAAAAAGCATATTAATATTTTGCATATTGACACGCAGTATTTGCACTGCATCATGGGTTGCATAAGATAAACTACGATTTCGGCTTTGGTGTATAGGATGCTTCTGAATTATAGATAATTGCCCTTATAAACGACTTGCTTTATACGCTGACCTTTTCGCACCAAACAACTATACGATCCAAAACGTATTGTTCAATTTCTCTCGATTTACTCTTGGACGTACATTTTCACTGATATCCCAAGGTACCGGTTAATCCATGGCAAACCAAATATTGAATAATAAATGTTCTGAACAGCTTAGAAAATGGCAATATTATAAATCACAGAAGATTCACTAAGTTGTATGTTTGGTACATCCAACACTGGGCCACGAAACGCTGATAATTGGAAAACCTAAATGCCTCTGCCAATGCAAGTCAAATATATTGCAATGGGTTAAACAACGAGCTGCAGCTCCATTGTGTATGGTACCTGAACTATCTAATGCTGCTGCATAAATAGCGTCTAGAACGATCGTGAACCCATAAATGCGCTCATTTCCAATCGGTGCCAATATTATGGGAACAATCTTTAATGCCGTTTTTCCTAGTCACACACACATGAAAACGTCTCGCCTGTATTGCTGCTTTTTGTAGGCTTCACATGATTTTCGATGCATCCGTGAAGTGTTACAATAAGCAACACGACCTCCATACCAATTTTTGACCTTCACTGTTTTACGTGTGGCAACTCCTTAAAGACATATATGTCAATTTAACGTTTATATTTGCCGAAATACGACATTACTGCGTCTAATTATGTGATGCAATCGATGCATAAGCCCAATACAATTGTCGCATTAGATCGTAAATGTGTAGCACTTGTTCAGTCATGAAGCCAGATTGTCTTTTCCAATTAGCAATGAAACAAGATCTAAACCGACTGCTTTTATACTCAATACCCAAGCTCCGCGGGCTACATGCTACATTCTTATTTGGAGCAGTCCATTCATAGAACTCAGGTCTATAATGTATCTGAGTACTAAAACGTCACAGCATGGTACATCAAAGGCGGATATTGCTTGATGTTGGTTATGCTAATGCAATAGCTAATCTTGGCATTATCTAAAATATTGTTTTATTGGGTTCAACATTAATTAATGTCCTAAGGAGCCATCTACACAATTCCCTCGTTATTCAAAGCCTCAATTCTAAGCATCGCACGCTGTCTTAGGCTGCTATTGTACCAATATTGGCGAGTGTTTCTCGTCATATGGCTCGAGCCAGTACATGTGTGGGGTAGTTGTGATATTACTTTCTTGCGGATTCACCAGGCATTTATTTCCGCATTTTGCTTTTTATTCTTTGAATACATGTCTTACGGGGGCGTCAGTTGATAGCGCGTCGTTTCTAGTGGCATAATTTAATCTTGTATCCTTATATACTACTATCCACTTATTAAGCACGGCATATCATGAAACATGTCTCAGAAATATTGTGTTTTGTTACTACAATCTGAGACGTTTATAAACAATTTCATCACTAAACTATTTGGTTTAAGGGGTCTTTGCTATCTTAATACTCTTCTTCATCGCTAATGAGGAACTTCACCCACTTCACTACCAGTGAAGTACACATACAATTCCAAGGGAAGCCGTTCAGCAATCTCATATATATTTGGCAGTTATAAAGCCATAGTTAACGGTGTTAAAGGCGGAGTCACGTCTAAACAATCTTTTTTATACTCTGATGGTTATTGTACAAAGTTTACGAAAAGGCAATGTTGATGTGCACCATGGCACAGGTGATAGAAACGCCGAGGACTGCTGCAGTATATATTGCCTGTGATATTTAATTGCCATGTTCAGTGAAATATGAATATACCAGTACTTTCAAATTATTCCAGTACATTTATTAGACGCAAGGATTTGATTTAAGTGGAATTACCTTCTCTTTCCAATTTTAAAACGTTCCGTAAAGATAGCATTACAAATGGATGTATGGCAAAGAAAAAGAAAGGGGCGTAAATAATGCTGTCATGCGTAACAGCTGATGACAATGGTTTGAGGCATTTGTGGCCAATTGGATTAAACATGACTGCTCATCTGTGTTCTCTTTATCTGAAGGAAGTGTTTATCATTAAACAAAACGGTTCACTGTGGCAGAACTACCATGGCAATTGAGCATTGTCCATTTATGTATCATTTATTTTGAGGAACACAAGGGCCTTGTTCGAAAACGACAACACAGCTGGAGTCTCAAGAAAGCTCTTCCAATCGTGATTTCTGGACAAAAAACCAAAGCTCATATGCAAATCCAATTATCGCGTGAAGCTCTTTATATGTTTTGCATCAGTCATAAGTACCCGCATTATCTAGGCAGCTTACAAATATTGATTTAGGATCAATTCATAGACGCGATTGAATCATCCGTGTATTGTGGCTAGACTTAACAAACGTAATGAAGTGGGCAAATATTAGCTATCCTACCAAAATGGTAGTTATATATTTTAGTTAATTTACTTGTCAGCTTTAGCACGGGTCTAGGAATTGGTTGAATGGGGAAAAGTGCCTCCTCGGCAGTGTTTCAGAAGTCATATGTATCTTACAATTGTAATAATATTTTAGCGATTTCAGATATTTCA
Source organism: Urechis unicinctus (assembly GCA_034190875.2). Classification (NCBI taxonomy): domain Eukaryota; kingdom Metazoa; phylum Annelida; class Polychaeta; order Xenopneusta; family Urechidae; genus Urechis; species Urechis unicinctus. The sequence continues at coordinate 63,866,885 of CM067350.1, forward strand.
AATCCTGTTAAGCACGATTTTAACGGGTTTAGTCAGATTTATTCAAGGTCTTTAAAGCAGCAACATATATTGTTTTACGATATATCTGTCAATACCAACCATCAAGTATATTAGAATATGGCAAATCCTTGACTTCGGATATACGGTCATATCACTCGCCGATCTTTGTGTGGGATATCAAACATATTGTTCTTGTGTATTTATATGGATTCAGAATGGATATCAAGATAAGACAACTAAGCATGGAAGCAAAAGAAATGTGATAACATTTTGATCTAATTGTACTGAGGAATACCATGAGGGCGTCTTTACATGGCACTGTTTAGTTGCACATAAACCAGGCAATTAACCAACAACGCAATTCAAATACTTCTAAATCATGTAATGCACTATTGTGTCGTGAATAAAACGCATCTGCCCGAGTATGGTGCAAAATGTTTGGTTTGAAATGATAAATGTAACATGACACTCACATTAATGTACATAAACACTACACTTTACCAAGAGGTATCAATGACAAGTCCGATAGTCTTATTCCCGGTACACGTCATACATGTGAGAGTTTTATGTGTTGCAAAGCAATTTTGGATTTCGACATCATTTGTATATTCCGATCAAAACAAGGACATCACAAACACTGTTATGGTCAGCGAACGCAGTCGCTGAGGTGCGTCGTATAATAACCGGGATACAGAGCCTAGCTTGATTCCCCGTCCTAACCACTGTCGTTATCGTAGAAAACATCAAAAGTGATAAATGCGATGCCCAAATGAATCAGAAACATTTCAGCAACAGGGTTTAAGATAGGCAATGGATATAGGATATTGATTGCTCCATATAAAACAGTTACATTGAAAGCGATTGCTGTACACGACAAACAGGGAACATATTAAATGCAGTTGCAGAAGTTGGCGCCATCTGCTAATGTTTCAGACCTAGACGGCTAGGAATATTCTATGATAAGATAAGTCACCAATCCAATGAGAAAAGGAGAATTCTTAGTTGACGCAGCATGTTGCCTTTCTTGCTCATATTGATAAATCATAGTAAAATACCCAATTGTGGTAACTAAGCTATACAACATACTATATGTTTTTTAGTATATTCGAATCATAATTTAGCAAGAAGGCTGAATAATGTGTAAGTCTACCCATCATACGAGTCCTAACTAACTTTATTACCATAGCATAAACAAAACACTGTCCTTTTTTTACACTTTACCACGTTAACTTTAATTGTCAAGACTAATATATCTGTCAAGACTAATATATCGAAAACCTTTACTGGATTGCTCGCAGACCAAGCAAATTTTTAAATACTGCATCACACAGATTGGGAGTTGAAATCTGTGAATGCTGTGAGGCTGTACACATCCTAATACCCCTTCCAAGGGGGAGCAACCGGAAATGTTATGCTATTGACCTCATTTCACTTGGCTCATCTAAGCCAAAAGTTCTACTGGGCTACGCAAAGAAAGATACAATCATAGTAAATGACGATGCCTAATTTTTATGTAAACGATAAGTCGTTTGTAGACGATGATTGTTCCTCGTCAGTCCCACCTTTAATTGCATCTAATCGAATATACCGTATTGTAGAGAAATATGATTCATCATGAAGGTGATCAAGTTACTTACGGGCGTGTAGGTTTTGCAACGTTTCATGATATCTTTGATGAAGCATTCTGATGGCGACCTTGTTACCACATTTTCGGGACAGGCATTCGTTAAACCTTGTATGTGTACCGAACAAGGAAAATAATTTTAAAATCTTTCTCGTATTTCTTGCATTCTGCATCAACAAATCGTACTTTGAATTATATTCGAGAATAAGCTTGTATAATTTGTAATTTTGGTACAAACGCATTAGCAACATCAATGAAGAGAGCTTCAATGCTGCTCTTACGTCAATCTGTGGGCTGGGGACTGGTTTCAAAGTGACCTGTGCTGAGCTACTCAGATAGTCCATGAAACACGTGCTTCTATCGACAAATAATGTCGAGCGACAGATATCTGAAGCTCTTCAATCAGACAACTGAGCTAGACGATTCCCGAACACAATCTTGCTAGGAATGCACTTTGATATCACCAGACAGCGCGCAAGTCAAGCTAGAAAAAAATTGCGGACGGCAAAATTCTCCAGACTCCAGGGCGAGGAGCAGAAGTCTTATCTGAAGGTGGAATCTAAACAAGTGCTTTCCCTAATGGAGTGTTCACTTTTAAAAGCGAGTCGCTGTGATTTGGTCTATTCGTGAATCAAATATCTATAAAATCTGCTTGATATGCCTACCAATGAATACGTATGAGGATTGGCTATCCAGTTATAGCATCGACAACTATAAAGCCAGGAAAATGATATATAGGAAAGCATCATATTAGAAATAAGAAGAGAATTATACGGAAGGGTAAAAGACTATGGTGACACAAAATGGCACCTTAGTTAGCAAAGTAATTAAGAAGCTGATCTGCCTATTCGACCACCGACTATAACGGATTATCGGTCACCTATGTCTGCCTCGGCATTACTGGCAATTTAAATCATACGATTATATGACCAAGATCTTGCAGTAAACCTTTTCCCCATCACGCCACCTGGTCCACAGAAATATTTGTATAGATGTGCTACAATTATCATAGAATAAAGCTGTGATTGCGACAAAACTTAATGTAGTCGCCTTGATTAAGCACAATTATCTTTTTCACCATAGTTGATAATAGCTGTCATCGTGTACTCACCACGCGTACCCGTAAAGGTGGAAAAATGGAGCAATAAGTACAACAATTACCATTACGAGGAAAAAGATCAAAAGCTTAGATGGGTTAAGAAAGGAATAAATGCGGGCCATGAACGTGTCCGTTATACGATTGCATAACTCTATTGATGTAGATTACGTGAGTGATATAATCGTACGGACGCAAATGAAATAAATTAAAGAAGCCAGGTGACGATATCGACCTAGTTGCCTTTCTTTACGAACAAAGCAGTAATGAAAACATGGATAGGAAATCTCCCCCAAGCAGTTACGGTTTATTGACAAATTTAATGTAAACCTCATAAAATCTTATACAACTATTATACCGAGTTCCATGAAAAGCCTGGATTTGCAAATTGTTTGTAACACCATCCATAGGAACAGACAGCAACACAAACATATTACATGGCAGTTCTCATCTTGTCATTGTAATACATCGCTGCAACAGATGTATCATAACTCTAGTTTTTGCTCTTACAAAAGTACAGTGATCTAATGCCTTCCCTTTCCAAATAGTATCCATCAACATTGTGCAGATAACCGCGCGTATTCCAAGGTACCAATGTCCAATCAAAATAAAGATAGCATCGGCCAGATTGATTAACAGAACACGAATGGAATTAGCCTAAATATTGGGGCTTCATTTGAATGGAATTAGTATTTCTACGGTCAATAAATGATCTGTAAATGACATTGGGATAGTAGCTGCAATTACTTACTCAATACTGACATATCTTTGTCTTGATACAGTATGCGAATATGATGCAGAAACCGATATATCTTGTGTCAACCCAAGTTTCTGTCCAAGAAAAATTTAAATCGAAACCGTGTTGTGGGATGATTTTGTGGCACATGTACTTGACAAAAGTCAACAATGCACCCTGTTGTATTAGGAGCCACATTGTAAATCAAAACAAAGATGTTAAATCAAGGTGTTGCGGAAATGTAACGGTGTAGTGATCCGCTTCATATAACACTATGCAATAGAGACCCCCGTGGAACGATGGGTATATATCCAAGAATTTTATGATAGGCGAGATATAACAGCCAATTGTCAATTGTTATGGTTTCGCTGCAGACGCTACCCATCATACCAAATACAATCCTAATAAGCACGTTATTGCTCTCATAAAAATTTCATAAGAAAAAAAAAAAAACGTGGGCCTAGCCTCCGCTCAATTTAGTCATTTAATTGCTGATGAAAACGGCCACGGAAAGTGATTTTCGAGAAGCAAGTTCTCCATTCTACACGGACGTTGATTCTAGACGCACTATGTGCGGCATTATCGGTTGAGCACGATATGGTTAGAATTCGTCATGTGTGTATAATCAACCTGTTGCGGAAGTCCATTATTATTCGTTACATCATTTGTGACATGAAGGCAATTGTGTGCACAGAATTGATTATCAAAAGCCGTTTCTTGGTATGGCTCACAATTGTGTACTCTACAGCGATGGTAGAGTTGATGTAAGATGTCTTTGCCTGCATGACTGGGCTTTATATCCTATTTGATGTACACCAGAACTAAGCTTCCAACTGGCCTGTGTCGAAACACACAAAACGTAATGAAATGGAATTTGATGTTTTGGTATTACAAAGAGGTAAGTCAATACGCTCTATTAAGTAGGTAAACTTTCTTTTTAGCTCTTGACAATCCGGCAATATTTATCATTAAATCTAGCTATCATACCGCCTCTTTAACCTCTTTTGTAACCTTGAGAAAAATATTGCAACATGGTTTAAATGCTGTAGGACAGGTTGATTAGATGTCATAACGTTTATATCAGTATACCGCCTAGGTGTGTGAAGTCGCCAACATGGTGCGATGTAGTTATTACAATTCTACTATTATAAGTAACATGCTTAACAGCTGTATATTTGAACCAAATTGCCGAACACTATCTCCGACGTGGCTGATACTACAAGGTGACAATGAACGCTAAGCGGATATACTAGTCTCGACATATGCATCTAATCTGCACTACGATTTCTCAGTCTGCTGTACGATTACAGGGTTATTTGAAAGCATAATAGGCTCACAAGAATCGGTGTTGTCACACAATCAAGAATGTTCCTTGAATGACGTGACAAATTGACAAAACGACGATGTTATTACTGCATTTTAGAGGATATTCACATACATACTATGCCGTGGTGTGTTATGGTATGTTAATGTTCACTAGGCATGTGAACATTTGATTTATATCGATATTCATCAAGATTGTGCCGTCTAGGCGCGATATGTTACATAAACTATCGCGTAGTTTTTCATAAGCACCATGAATCTGACACTCGAGGATATAATCATGCTCATTCTCCTGAGCAGAGTATTATGCTCGTACCCTGCAATCATCTCTGCCCCAGGCAATGAAGCGCTATGAATTTGACCTCCCGGTCGCGCGCTTTTCCGAAACAGCGCAGTATCGGTTTTGATGAAAGCATGGACAGCGTTCGCACCTGGAGACGCAATGTCCCAGCAATACAAAAAGAAGTAAGTTTTGTTGATGCCCGTCCACAATCGTCATTATACTCTTAAAAGTGACAAGTGGCAATATCACGAAGGCTTCGTCGATGCAATTGTTGTTTGCTGAACCGCAGCGCCAATGAGAACGAGGGCATTGAAGCTCACGCGAACTAGTTCTGAAAACAAATCTACGTAATAAGCACTATAGAGGGTGTGATTGTGGAAATATAACTACCCATGGGAAATACTGATTTCAAAAATAATTAAATAAACGGCAAAAAGCATATTAATATTTTGCATATTGACACGCAGTATTTGCACTGCATCATGGGTTGCATAAGATAAACTACGATTTCGGCTTTGGTGTATAGGATGCTTCTGAATTATAGATAATTGCCCTTATAAACGACTTGCTTTATACGCTGACCTTTTCGCACCAAACAACTATACGATCCAAAACGTATTGTTCAATTTCTCTCGATTTACTCTTGGACGTACATTTTCACTGATATCCCAAGGTACCGGTTAATCCATGGCAAACCAAATATTGAATAATAAATGTTCTGAACAGCTTAGAAAATGGCAATATTATAAATCACAGAAGATTCACTAAGTTGTATGTTTGGTACATCCAACACTGGGCCACGAAACGCTGATAATTGGAAAACCTAAATGCCTCTGCCAATGCAAGTCAAATATATTGCAATGGGTTAAACAACGAGCTGCAGCTCCATTGTGTATGGTACCTGAACTATCTAATGCTGCTGCATAAATAGCGTCTAGAACGATCGTGAACCCATAAATGCGCTCATTTCCAATCGGTGCCAATATTATGGGAACAATCTTTAATGCCGTTTTTCCTAGTCACACACACATGAAAACGTCTCGCCTGTATTGCTGCTTTTTGTAGGCTTCACATGATTTTCGATGCATCCGTGAAGTGTTACAATAAGCAACACGACCTCCATACCAATTTTTGACCTTCACTGTTTTACGTGTGGCAACTCCTTAAAGACATATATGTCAATTTAACGTTTATATTTGCCGAAATACGACATTACTGCGTCTAATTATGTGATGCAATCGATGCATAAGCCCAATACAATTGTCGCATTAGATCGTAAATGTGTAGCACTTGTTCAGTCATGAAGCCAGATTTGTCTTTTCCAATTAGCAATGAAACAAGATCTAAACCGACTGCTTTTATACTCAATACCCAAGCTCCGCGGGCTACATGCTACATTCTTATTTGGAGCAGTCCATTCATAGAACTCAGGTCTATAATGTATCTGAGTACTAAAAAACGTCACAGCATGGTACATCAAAGGCGGATATTGCTTGATGTTGGTTATGCTAATGCAATAGCTAATCTTGGCATTATCTAAAATATTGTTTTATTGGGTTCAACATTAATTAATGTCCTAAGGAGCCATCTACACAATTCCCTCGTTATTCAAAGCCTCAATTCTAAGCATCGCACGCTGTCTTAGGCTGCTATTGTACCAATATTGGCGAGTGTTTCTCGTCATATGGCTCGAGCCAGTACATGTGTGGGGTAGTTGTGATATTACTTTCTTGCGGATTCACCAGGCATTTATTTCCGCATTTTGCTTTTTATTCTTTGAATACATGTCTTACGGGGGCGTCAGTTGATAGCGCGTCGTTTCTAGTGGCATAATTTAATCTTGTATCCTTATATACTACTATCCACTTATTAAGCACGGCATATCATGAAACATGTCTCAGAAATATTGTGTTTTGTTACTACAATCTGAGACGTTTATAAACAATTTCATCACTAAACTATTTGGTTTAAGGGGTCTTTGCTATCTTAATACTCTTCTTCATCGCTAATGAGGAACTTCACCCACTTCACTACCAGTGAAGTACACATACAATTCCAAGGGAAGCCGTTCAGCAATCTCATATATATTTGGCAGTTATAAAGCCATAGTTAACGGTGTTAAAGGCGGAGTCACGTCTAAACAATCTTTTTTATACTCTGATGGTTATTGTACAAAGTTTACGAAAAGGCAATGTTGATGTGCACCATGGCACAGGTGATAGAAACGCCGAGGACTGCTGCAGTATATATTGCCTGTGATATTTAATTGCCATGTTCAGTGAAATATGAATATACCAGTACTTTCAAATTATTCCAGTACATTTATTAGACGCAAGGATTTGATTTAAGTGGAATTACCTTCTCTTTCCAATTTTAAAACGTTCCGTAAAGATAGCATTACAAATGGATGTATGGCAAAGAAAAAGAAAGGGGCGTAAATAATGCTGTCATGCGTAACAGCTGATGACAATGGTTTGAGGCATTTGTGGCCAATTGGATTAAACATGACTGCTCATCTGTGTTCTCTTTATCTGAAGGAAGTGTTTATCATTAAACAAAACGGTTCACTGTGGCAGAACTACCATGGCAATTGAGCATTGTCCATTTATGTATCATTTATTTTGAGGAACACAAGGGCCTTGTTCGAAAACAACAACACAGCTGGAGTCTCAAGAAAGCTCTTCCAATCGTGATTTCTGGACAAAAAAAACAAAGCTCATATGCAAATCCAATTATCGCGTGAAGCTCTTTATATGTTTTGCATCAGTCATAAGTACCCGCATTATCTAGGCAGCTTACAAATATTGATTTAGGATCAATTCATAGACGCGATTGAATCATCCGTGTATTGTGGCTAGACTTAACAAACGTAATGAAGTGGGCAAATATTAGCTATCCTACCAAAATGGTAGTTATATATTTTAGTTAATTTACTTGTCAGCTTTAGCACGGGTCTAGGAATTGGTTGAATGGGGAAAAGTGCCTCCTCGACAGTGTTTCAGAAATCATATGTATCTTACAGTTGTAATAATATTTTAGCGATTTCAGATATTTCAAATCCTGTTAAGCACGATTTTAACGGGTTTAGTCAGATTTATTCAAGGTCTTTAAAGCAGCAACATATATTGTTTTACGATATATCTGTCAATACCAACCATCAAGTATATTAGAATATGGCAAATCCTTGACTTCGGATATACGGTCATATCACTCGCCGATCTTTGTGTGGGATATCAAACATATTGTTCTTGTGTATTTATATGGATTCAGAATGGATATCAAGATAAGACAACTAAGCATGGAAGCAAAAGAAATGTGATAACATTTTGATCTAATTGTACTGAGGAATACCATGAGGGCGTCTTTACATGGCACTGTTTAGTTGCACATAAACCAGGCAATTAACCAACAACGCAATTCAAATACTTCTAAATCATGTAATGCACTATTGTGTCGTGAATAAAACGCATCTGCCCGAGTATGGTGCAAAATGTTTGGTTTGAAATGATAAATGTAACATGACACTCACATTAATGTACATAAACACTACACTTTACCAAGAGGTATCAATGACAAGTCCGATAGTCTTATTCCCGGTACACGTCATACATGTGAGAGTTTTATGTGTTGCAAAGCAATTTTGGATTTCGACATCATTTGTATATTCCGATCAAAACAAGGACATCACAAACACTGTTATGGTCAGCGAACGCAGTCGCTGAGGTGCGTCGTATAATAACCGGGATACAGAGCCTAGCTTGATTCCCCGTCCTAACCACTGTCGTTATCGTAGAAAACATCAAAAGTGATAAATGCGATGCCCAAATGAATCAGAAACATTTCAGCAACAGGGTTTAAGATAGGCAATGGATATAGGATATTGATTGCTCCATATAAAACAGTTACATTGAAAGCGATTGCTGTACACGACAAACAGGGAACATATTAAATGCAGTTGCAGAAGTTGGCGCCATCTGCTAATGTTTCAGACCTAGACGGCTAGGAATATTCTATGATAAGATAAGTCACCAATCCAATGAGAAAAGGAGAATTCTTAGTTGACGCAGCATGTTGCCTTTCTTGCTCATATTGATAAATCATAGTAAAATACCCAATTGTGGTAACTAAGCTATACAACATACTATATGTTTTAAGTATATTCGAATCATAATTTAGCAAGAAGGCTGAATAATGTGTAAAGTCTACCCATCATACGAGTCCTAACTAACTTTATTACCATAGCATAAACAAAACACTGTCCTTTTTTTACACTTTACCACGTTAACTTTAATTGTCAAGACTAATATATCTGTCAAGACTAATATATCGAAAACCTTTACTGGATTGCTCGCAGACCAAGCAAATTTTTAAATACTGCATCACACAGATTGGGAGTTGAAATCTGTGAATGCTGTGAGGCTGTACACATCCTAATACCCCTTCCAAGGGGGAGCAACCGGAAATGTTATGCTATTGACCTCATTTCACTTGGCTCATCTAAGCCAAAAGTTCTACTGGGCTACGCAAAGAAAGATACAATCATAGTAAATGACGATGCCTAATTTTTATGTAAACGATAAGTCGTTTGTAGACGATGATTGTTCCTCGTCAGTCCCACCTTTAATTGCATCTAATCGAATATACCGTATTGTAGAGAAATATGATTCATCATGAAGGTGATCAAGTTACTTACGGGCGTGTAGGTTTTGCAACGTTTCATGATATCTTTGATGAAGCATTCTGATGGCGACCTTGTTACCACATTTTCGGGACAGGCATTCGTTAAACCTTGTATGTGTACCGAACAAGGAAATAATTTTAAAATCTTTCTCGTATTTCTTGCATTCTGCATCAACAAATCGTACTTTGAATTATATTCGAGAATAAGCTTGTATAATTTGTAATTTTGGTACAACGCATTAGCAACATCAATGAAGAGAGCTTCAATGCTGCTCTTACGTCAATCTGTGGGCTGGGGACTGGTTTCAAAGTGACCTGTGCTGAGCTACTCAGATAGTCCATGAAACACGTGCTTCTATCGACAAATAATGTCGAGCGACAGATATCTGAAGCTCTTCAATCAGACAACTGAGCTAGACGATTCCCGAACACAATCTTGCTAGGAATGCACTTTGATATCACCAGACAGCGCGCAAGTCAAGCTAGAAAAAAATTGCGGACGGCAAAATTCTCCAGACTCCAGGGCGAGGAGCAGAAGTCTTATCTGAAGGTGGAATCTAAACAAGTGCTTTCCCTAATGGAGTGTTCACTTTTAAAAGCGAGTCGCTGTGATTTGGTCTATTCGTGAATCAAATATCTATAAAATCTGCTTGATATGCCTACCAATGAATACGTATGAGGATTGGCTATCCAGTTATAGCATCGACAACTATAAAGCCAGGAAAATGATATATAGGAAAGCATCATATTAGAAATAAGAAGAGAATTATACGGAAGGGTAAAAGACTATGGTGACACAAAATGGCACCTTAGTTAGCAAAGTAATTAAGAAGCTGATCTGCCTATTCGACCACCGACTATAACGGATTATCGGTCACCTATGTCTGCCTCGGCATTACTGGCAATTTAAATCATACGATTATATGACCAAGATCTTGCAGTAAACCTTTTCCCCATCACGCCACCTGGTCCACAGAAATATTTGTATAGATGTGCTACAATTATCATAGAATAAAGCTGTGTGATTGCGACAAAACTTAATGTAGTCGCCTTGATTAAGCACAATTATCTTTTTCACCATAGTTGATAATAGCTGTCATCGTGTACTCACCACGCGTACCCGTAAAGGTGGAAAAATGAGCAATAAGTACAACAATTACCATTACGAGGAAAAAGATCAAAAGCTTAGATGGGTTAAGAAAGGAATAAATGCGGGCCATGAACGTGTCCGTTATACGATTGCATAACTCTATTGATGTAGATTACGTGAGTGATATAATCGTACGGACGCAAATGAAATAAATTAAAGAAGCCAGGTGACGATATCGACCTAGTTGCCTTTCTTTACGAACAAAGCAGTAATGAAAACATGGATAGGAAATCTCCCCCAAGCAGTTACGGTTTATTGACAAATTTAATGTAAACCTCATAAAATCTTATACAACTATTATACCGAGTTCCATGAAAAGCCTGGATTTGCAAATTGTTTGTAACACCATCCATAGGAACAGACAGCAACACAAACATATTACATGGCAGTTCTCATCTTGTCATTGTAATACATCGCTGCAACAGATGTATCATAACTCTAGTTTTTGCTCTTACAAAAGTACAGTGATCTAATGCCTTCCCTTTCCAAATAGTATCCATCAACATTGTGCAGATAACCGCGCGTATTCCAAGGTACCAATGTCCAATCAAAATAAAGATAGCATCGGCCAGATTGATTAACAGAACACGAATGGAATTAGCCTAAATATTGGGGCTTCATTTGAATGGAATTAGTATTTCTACGGTCAATAAATGATCTGTAAATGACATTGGGATAGTAGCTGCAATTACTTACTCAATACTGACATATCTTTGTCTTGATACAGTATGCGAATATGATGCAGAAACCGATATATCTTGTGTCAACCCAAGTTTCTGTCCAAGAAAAATTTAAATCGAAACCGTGTTGTGGGATGATTTTGTGGCACATGTACTTGACAAAAGTCAACAATGCACCCTGTTGTATTAGGAGCCACATTGTAAATCAAAACAAAGATGTTAAATCAAGGTGTTGCGGAAATGTAACGGTGTAGTGATCCGCTTCATATAACACTATGCAATAGAGACCCCCGTGGAACGATGGGTATATCCAAGAATTTTATGATAGGCGAGATATAACAGCCAATTGTCAATTGTTATGGTTTCGCTGCAGACGCTACCCATCATACCAAATACAATCCTAATAAGCACGTTATTGCTCTCATAAAAATTTCATAAGAAAAAAAAAACGTGGGCCTAGCCTCCGCTCAATTTAGTCATTTAATTGCTGATGAAAACGGCCACGGAAAGTGATTTTCGAGAAGCAAGTTCTCCATTCTACACGGACGTTGATTCTAGACGCACTATGTGCGGCATTATCGGTTGAGCACGATATGGTTAGAATTCGTCATGTGTGTATAATCAACCTGTTGCGGAAGTCCATTATTATTCGTTACATCATTTGTGACATGAAGGCAATTGTGTGCACAGAATTGATTATTATCAAAAGCCGTTTCTTGGTATGGCTCACAATTGTGTACTCTACAGCGATGGTAGAGTTGATGTAAGATGTCTTTGCCTGCATGACTGGGCTTTATATCCTATTTGATGTACACCAGAACTAAGCTTCCAACTGGCCTGTGTCGAAACACACAAAACGTAATGAAATGGAATTTGATGTTTTGGTATTACAAAGAGGTAAGTCAATACGCTCTATTAAGTAGGTAAACTTTCTTTTTAGCTCTTGACAATCCGGCAATATTTATCATTAAATCTAGCTATCATACCGCCTCTTTAACCTCTTTTGTAACCTTGAGAAAAATATTGCAACATGGTTTAAATGCTGTAGGACAGGTTGATTAGATGTCATAACGTTTATATCAGTATACCGCCTAGGTGTGTGAAGTCGCCAACATGGTGCGATGTAGTTATTACAATTCTACTATTATAAGTAACATGCTTAACAGCTGTATATTTGAACCAAATTGCCGAACACTATCTCCGACGTGGCTGATACTACAAGGTGACAATGAACGCTAAGCGGATATACTAGTCTCGACATATGCATCTAATCTGCACTACGATTTCTCAGTCTGCTGTACGATTACAGGGTTATTTGAAAGCATAATAGGCTCACAAGAATCGGTGTTGTCACACAATCAAGAATGTTCCTTGAATGACGTGACAAATTGACAAAACGACGATGTTATTACTGCATTTTAGAGGATATTCACATACATACTATGCCGTGGTGTGTTATGGTATGTTAATGTTCACTAGGCATGTGAACATTTGATTTATATCGATATTCATCAAGATTGTGCCGTCTAGGCGATATGTTACATAAACTATCGCGTAGTTTTTCATAAGCACCATGAATCTGACACTCGAGGATATAATCATGCTCATTCTCCTGAACAGAGTATTATGCTCGTACCCTGCAATCATCTCTGCCCCAGGCAATGAAGCGCTATGAATTTGACCTCCCGGTCGCGCGCTTTCCGAAACAGCGCAGTATCGGTTTTGATGAAAGCATGGACAGCGTTCGCACCTGGAGACGCAATGTCCCAGCAATACAAAAAGAAGTAAGTTTTGTTGATGCCCGTCCACAAGTCGTCATTATACTCTTAAAAGTGACAAGTGGCAATATCACGAAGGCTTCGTCGATGCAATTGTTGTTTGCTGAACCGCAGCGCCAATGAGAACGAGGGCATTGAAGCTCACGCGAACTAGTTCTGAAAACAAATCTACGTAATAAGCACTATAGAGGGTGTGATTGTGTTAAAAAGTCATAAGTGGAAATATACTACCCATGGGAAATACTGATTTCAAAAATAATTAAATAAACGGCAAAAAGCATATTAATATTTTGCATATTGACACGCAGTATTTGCACTGCATCATGGGTTGCATAAGATAAACTACGATTTCGGCTTTGGTGTATAGGATGCTTCTGAATTATAGATAATTGCCCTTATAAACGACTTGCTTTATACGCTGACCTTTTCACACCAAACAACTATACGATCCAAAACGTATTGTTCAATTTCTCTCGATTTACTCTTGGACGTACATTTTCACTGATATCCCAAGGTACCGGTTAATCCATGGCAAACCAAATATTGAATAATAAATGTTCTGAACAGCTTAGAAAATGGCAATATTATAAATCACAGAAGATTCATTCACTAAGTTGTATGTTTGGTACATCCAACACTGGGCCACGAAACGCTGATAATTGGAAAACCTAAATGCCTCTGCCAATGCAAGTCAAATATATTGCAATGGGTTAAACAACGAGCTGCAGCTCCATTGTGTATGGTACCTGAACTATCTAATGCTGCTGCATAAATAGCGTCTAGAACGATCGTGAACCCATAAATGCGCTCATTTCCAATCGGTGCCAATATTATGGGAACAATCTTTAATGCCGTTTTTCCTAGTCACACACACATGAAAACGTCTCGCCTGTATTGCTGCTTTTTGTAGGCTTCACATGATTTTCGATGCATCCGTGAAGTGTTACAATAAGCAACACGACCTCCATACCAATTTTTGACCTTCACTGTTTTACGTGTGGCAACTCCTTAAAGACATATATGTCAATTTAACGTTTATATTTGCCGAAATACGACATTACTGCGTCTAATTATGTGATGCAATCGATGCATAAGCCCAATACAATTGTCGCATTAGATCGTAAATGTGTAGCACTTGTTCAGTCATGAAGCCAGATTTGTCTTTTCCAATTAGCAATGAAACAAGATCTAAACCGACTGCTTTTATACTCAATACCCAAGCTCCGCGGGCTACATGCTACATTCTTATTTGGAGCAGTCCATTCATAGAACTCAGGTCTATAATGTATCTGAGTACTAAAACGTCACAGCATGGTACATCAAAGGCGGATATTGCTTGATGTTGGTTATGCTAATGCAATAGCTAATCTTGGCATTATCTAAAATATTGTTTTATTGGGTTCAACATTAATTAATGTCCTAAGGAGCCATCTACACAATTCCCTCGTTATTCAAAGCCTCAATTCTAAGCATCGCACGCTGTCTTAGGCTGCTATTGTACCAATATTGGCGAGTGTTTCTCGTCATATGGCTCGAGCCAGTACATATGTGGGGTAGTTGTGATATTACTTTCTTGCGGATTCACCAGGCATTTATTTCCGCATTTTGCTTTTTATTCTTTGAATACATGTCTTACGGGGGCGTCAGTTGATAGCGCGTCGTTTTTCTAGTGGCATAATTTAATCTTGTATCCTTATATACTACTATCCACTTATTAAGCACGGCATATCATGAAACATGTCTCAGAAATATTGTGTTTTGTTACTACAATCTGAGACGTTTATAAACAATTTCATCACTAAACTATTTGGTTTAAGGGGTCTTTGCTATCTTAATACTCTTCTTCATCGCTAATGAGGAACTTCACCCACTTCACTACCAGTGAAGTACACATACAATTCCAAGGGAAGCCGTTCAGCAATCTCATTATATATTTGGCAGTTATAAAGCCATAGTTAACGGTGTTAAAGGCGGAGTCACGTCTAAACAATCTTTTTTATACTCTGATGGTTATTGTACAAAGTTTACGAAAAGGCAATGTTGATGTGCACCATGGCACAGGTGATAGAAACGCCGAGGACTGCTGCAGTATATATTGCCTGTGATATTTAATTGCCATGTTCAGTGAAATATGAATATACCAGTACTTTCAAATTATTCCAGTACATTTATTAGACGCAAGGATTTGATTTAAGTGGAATTACCTTCTCTTTCCAATTTTAAAACGTTCCGTAAAGATAGCATTACAAATGGATGTATGGCAAAGAAAAAGAAAGGGGCGTAAATAATGCTGTCATGCGTAACAGCTGATGACAATGGTTTGAGGCATTTGTGGCCAATTGGATTAAACATGACTGCTCATCTGTGTTCTCTTTATCTGAAGGAAGTGTTTATCATTAAACAAAACGGTTCACTGTGGCAGAACTACCATGGCAATTGAGCATTGTCCATTTATGTATCATTTATTTTGAGGAACACAAGGGCCTTGTTCGAAAACGACAACACAGCTGGAGTCTCAAGAAAGCTCTTCCAATCGTGATTTCTGGACAAAAAACCAAAGCTCATATGCAAATCCAATTATCGCGTGAAGCTCTTTATATGTTTTGCATCAGTCATAAGTACCCGCATTATCTAGGCAGCTTACAAATATTGATTTAGGATCAATTCATAGACGCGATTGAATCATCCGTGTATTGTGGCTAGACTTATCAAACGTAATGAAGTGGGCAAATATTAGCTATCCTACCAGAATGGTAGTTATATATTTTAGTTAATTTACTTGTCAGCTTTAGCACGGGTCTAGGAATTGGTTGAATGGGGAAAAGTGCCTCCTCGACAGTGTTTCAGAAATCATATGTATCTTACAGTTGTAATAATATTTTAGCGATTTCAGATATCTCAAATCCTGTTTAGCAGGTTTATTCACGGTCTTTAAAGCAGCAACATATATTGTTTTACGATATATCTGTCAATACCAACCATCAAGTATATTAGAATATGGCAAATCCTTGACTTCGGATATACGGTCATATCACTCGCCGATCTTTGTGTGGGATATCAAACATATTGTTCTTGTGTATTTATATGGATTCAGAATGGATATCAAGATAAGACAACTAAGCATGGAAGCAAAAGAAATGTGATAACATTTTGATCTAATTGTACTGAGGAATACCATGAGGGCGTCTTTACATGGCACTGTTTAGTTGCACATAAACCAGGCAATTAACCAACAACGCAATTCAAATACTTCTAAATCATGTAATGCACTATTGTGTCGTGAATAAAACGCATCTGCCCGAGTATGGTGCAAAATGTTTGGTTTGAAATGATAAATGTAACATGACACTCACATTAATGTACATAAACACTACACTTTACCAAGAGGTATCAATGACAAGTCCGATAGTCTTATTCCCGGTACACGTCATACATGTGAGAGTTTTATGTGTTGCAAAGCAATTTTGGATTTCGACATCATTTGTATATTCCGATCAAAACAAGGACATCACAAACACTGTTATGGTCAGCGAACGCAGTCGCTGAGGTGCGTCGTATAATAACCGGGATACAGAGCCTAGCTTGATTCCCCGTCCTAACCACTGTCGTTATCGTAGAAAACATCAAAAGTGATAAATGCGATGCCCAAATGAATCAGAAACATTTCAGCAACAGGGTTTAAGATAGGCAATGGATATAGGATATTGATTGCTCCATATAAAACAGTTACATTGAAAGCGATTGCTGTACACGACAAACAGGGAACATATTAAATGCAGTTGCAGAAGTTGGCGCCATCTGCTAATGTTTCAGACCTAGACGGCTAGGAATATTCTATGATAAGATAAGTCACCAATCCAATGAGAAAAGGAGAATTCTTAGTTGACGCAGCATGTTGCCTTTCTTGCTCATATTGATAAATCATAGTAAAATACCCAATTGTGGTAACTAAGCTATACAACATACTATATGTTTTAAGTATATTCGAATCATAATTTAGCAAGAAGGCTGAATAATGTGTAAGTCTACCCATCATACGAGTCCTAACTAACTTTATTACCATAGCATAAACAAAACACTGTCCTTTTTTTACACTTTACCACGTTAACTTTAATTGTCAAGACTAATATATCTGTCAAGACTAATATATCGAAAACCTTTACTGGATTGCTCGCAGACCAAGCAAATTTTTAAATACTGCATCACACAGATTGGGAGTTGAAATCTGTGAATGCTGTGAGGCTGTACACATCCTAATACCCCTTCCAAGGGGGAGCAACCGGAAATGTTATGCTATTGACCTCATTTCACTTGGCTCATCTAAGCCAAAAGTTCTACTGGGCTACGCAAAGAAAGATACAATCATAGTAAATGACGATGCCTAATTTTTATGTAAACGATAAGTCGTTTGTAGACGATGATTGTTCCTCGTCAGTCCCACCTTTAATTGCATCTAATCGAATATACCGTATTGTAGAGAAATATGATTCATCATGAAGGTGATCAAGTTACTTACGGGCGTGTAGGTTTTGCAACGTTTCATGATATCTTTGATGAAGCATTCTGATGGCGACCTTGTTACCACATTTTCGGGACAGGCATTCGTTAAACCTTGTATGTGTACCGAACAAGGAAATAATTTTAAAATCTTTCTCGTATTTCTTGCATTCTGCATCAACAAATCGTACTTTGAATTATATTCGAGAATAAGCTTGTATAATTTGTAATTTTGGTACAACGCATTAGCAACATCAATGAAGAGAGCTTCAATGCTGCTCTTACGTCAATCTGTGGGCTGGGGACTGGTTTCAAAGTGACCTGTGCTGAGCTACTCAGATAGTCCATGAAACACGTGCTTCTATCGACAAATAATGTCGAGCGACAGATATCTGAAGCTCTTCAATCAGACAACTGAGCTAGACGATTCCCGAACACAATCTTGCTAGGAATGCACTTTGATATCACCAGACAGCGCGCAAGTCAAGCTAGAAAAAAATTGCGGACGGCAAAATTCTCCAGACTCCAGGGCGAGGAGCAGAAGTCTTATCTGAAGGTGGAATCTAAACAAGTGCTTTCCCTAATGGAGTGTTCACTTTTAAAAGCGAGTCGCTGTGATTTGGTCTATTCGTGAATCAAATATCTATAAAATCTGCTTGATATGCCTACCAATGAATACGTATGAGGATTGGCTATCCAGTTATAGCATCGACAACTATAAAGCCAGGAAAATGATATATAGGAAAGCATCATATTAGAAATAAGAAGAGAATTATACGGAAGGGTAAAAGACTATGGTGACACAAAATGGCACCTTAGTTAGCAAAGTAATTAAGAAGCTGATCTGCCTATTCGACCACCGACTATAACGGATTATCGGTCACCTATGTCTGCCTCGGCATTACTGGCAATTTAAATCATACGATTATATGACCAAGATCTTGCAGTAAACCTTTTCCCCATCACGCCACCTGGTCCACAGAAATATTTGTATAGATGTGCTACAATTATCATAGAATAAAGCTGTGATTGCGACAAAACTTAATGTAGTCGCCTTGATTAAGCACAATTATCTTTTTCACCATAGTTGATAATAGCTGTCATCGTGTACTCACCACGCGTACCCGTAAAGGTGGAAAAATGAGCAATAAGTACAACAATTACCATTACGAGGAAAAAGATCAAAAGCTTAGATGGGTTAAGAAAGGAATAAATGCGGGCCATGAACGTGTCCGTTATACGATTGCATAACTCTATTGATGTAGATTACGTGAGTGATATAATCGTACGGACGCAAATGAAATAAATTAAAGAAGCCAGGTGACGATATCGACCTAGTTGCCTTTCTTTACGAACAAAGCAGTAATGAAAACATGGATAGGAAATCTCCCCCAAGCAGTTACGGTTTATTGACAAATTTAATGTAAACCTCATAAAATCTTATACAACTATTATACCGAGTTCCATGAAAAGCCTGGATTTGCAAATTGTTTGTAACACCATCCATAGGAACAGACAGCAACACAAACATATTACATGGCAGTTCTCATCTTGTCATTGTAATACATCGCTGCAACAGATGTATCATAACTCTAGTTTTTGCTCTTACAAAAGTACAGTGATCTAATGCCTTCCCTTTCCAAATAGTATCCATCAACATTGTGCAGATAACCGCGCGTATTCCAAGGTACCAATGTCCAATCAAAATAAAGATAGCATCGGCCAGATTGATTAACAGAACACGAATGGAATTAGCCTAAATATTGGGGCTTCATTTGAATGGAATTAGTATTTCTACGGTCAATAAATGATCTGTAAATGACATTGGGATAGTAGCTGCAATTACTTACTCAATACTGACATATCTTTGTCTTGATACAGTATGCGAATATGATGCAGAAACCGATATATCTTGTGTCAACCCAAGTTTCTGTCCAAGAAAAATTTAAATCGAAACCGTGTTGTGGGATGATTTTGTGGCACATGTACTTGACAAAAGTCAACAATGCACCCTGTTGTATTAGGAACCACATTGTAAACCAAAACAAAGATGTTAAATCAAGGTGTTGCGGAAATGTAACGTTGTAGTGATCCGCTTCATATAACACTATGCAATAGAGACCCCCGTGGAACGATGGGTATATCCAAGACTTTTATGATAGGCGAGATATAACAGCCAATTGTCAATTGTTATGGTTTCGCTGCAGACGCTACCCATCATACCAAATGCAATCCTAATCAGCACGTTATTGCTCTCATAAGAATTTCATAAGAAAAAAAAACGTGGGCCTAGCCTCCGCTCAATTTAGTCATTTAATTGCTGATGAAAACGGCCACGGAAAGTGATTTTCGAGAAGCAAGTTCTCCATTCTACACGGACGTTGATTCTAGACGCACTATGTGCGGCATTATCGGTTGAGCACGATATGGTTAGAATTCGTCATGTGTGTATAATCAACCTGTTGCGGAAGTCCATTATTATTCGTTACATCATTTGTGACATGAAGGCAATTGTGTGCACAGAATTGATTATCAAAAGCCGTTTCTTGGTATGGCTCACAATTGTGTACTCTACAGCGATGGTAGAGTTGATGTAAGATGTCTTTACCTGCATGACTGGGCTTTATATCCTATTTGATATACACCAGAACTAAGCTTCCAAATGGCCTGTGTCGAAACACACAAAACGTAATGAAATGGAATTTGATGTTTTGGTATTACAAAGAGGTAAGTCAATACGCTCTAGTAAGTAGGTAAACTTTCTTTTTAGCTCTTGACAATCCGGCAATATTTATCATTAAATCTAGCTATCATACCGCCTCTTTAACCTCTTTTGTAACCTTGAGAAAAAGATTGCAACATGGTTTAAATGCTGTAGGACAGGTTGATTAGATGTCATAACGTTTATATCAGTATACCGCCTAGGTGTGTGAAGTCGCCAACATGGTGCGGTGTAGTTATTACAATTCTACTATTATAAGTAACATGCTTAACAGCTGTATATTTGAACCAAATTGCCGAACACTA
This sequence comes from Urechis unicinctus, assembly GCA_034190875.2. Classification (NCBI taxonomy): domain Eukaryota; kingdom Metazoa; phylum Annelida; class Polychaeta; order Xenopneusta; family Urechidae; genus Urechis; species Urechis unicinctus. The sequence goes on from CM067350.1 coordinate 63,887,759, forward strand.
TCTCCGACGTGGCTGATACTACAAGGTGACAATGAACGCTAAGCGGATATACTAGTCTCGACATCTGCATCTAATCTGCACTACGATTTCTCAGTCTGCTGTACGATTACAGGGTTATTTGAAAGCATAATAGGCTCACAAGAATCGGTGTTGTCACACAATCAAGAATGTTCCTTGAATGACGTGACAAATTGACAAAAAGACGATGTAATTACTGCATTTTAGAGGATATTCACATACATACTATGCCGTGGTGTGTTATGGTATGTTAATGTTCACTAGGCATGTGAACATTTGATTTATATCGATATTCATCAAGATTGTGCCGCCTAGGCGATATGTTACATAAACTATCGCGTAGTTTTTCATAAGCACCATGAATCTGACACTCGAGGATATAATCATGCTCATTCTCCTGAGCAGAGTATTATGCTCGTACCCATGCAATCATCTCTGCCCCAGGCAATGAAGCGCTATGAATTTGACCTCCCGGTCGCGCGCTTTCCGAAACAGCGCAGTATCGGTTTTGATGAAAGCATGGACAGCGTTCGCACCTGGAGACGCAATGTCCCAGCAATGCAAAAAGAAGTAAGTTTTGTTGATGCCCGTCCACAAGTCGTCATTATACTCTTAAAAGTGACAAGTGGCAATATCACGAAGGCTTCGTCGATGCAATTGTTGTTTGCTGAACCGCAGCGCCAATGAGAACGAGGGCACTGAAGCTCACGCGAACTAGTTCTGAAAACAAATCTACGTAATAAGCACTATAGAGGGTGTGATTGTGTTAAAAAGTCATAAGTGGAAATATAACTACCCATGGGAAATACTGATTTTAAAAATAATTAAATAAACGGCAAAAAGCATATTAATATTTTGCATATTGACACACAGTATTTGCACTGCATCATGGGTTGCATAAGATAAACTACGATTTCGGCTTTGGTGTATAGGATGCTTCTGAATTATAGATAATTGCCCTTATAAACGACTTGCTTTATACGCTGACCTTTTCGCACCAAACAACTATACCAAAACGTATTGTTCAATTTCTCTCGATTGACACTTGGAAGTACACTTTCACTGATATCCCAAGGTACCGGTTAATCCATGGCAAACCAAATATTGAATGTTAAATGTTCTGAACAGCTTAGAAAATGGCAATATTATAAATCACAGAAGATTCACTAAGTTGTATGTTTGGTACATCCAACACTGGGCCACGAAACGCTGGTTAATTGGAAAACCTAAATGCCTCTGCCAATGCAAGTCAAATATATTGCAATGGGTTAAACAACGAGCTGCAGCTCCATTGTGTATGGTACCTGAACTATCTAATGCTGCTGCATAAATAGCGTCTAGAACGATCGTGAACCCATAAATGCGCTCATTTCCAATCGGTGCCAATATTATGGGAACAATCTTTAATGCCGTTTTTCCTAGTCACACACACATGAAAACGTCTCGCCTGTATTGCTGCTTTTTGTAGGCTTCACATGATTTTCGATGCACCGGTGAAGTGTTACAATAAGCAACACGACCTCCATACCAATTTTAGACCTTCACTGGTTTACGTGTGGCAACTCCTTAAAGACATATATGTCAATTTAACGTTTATATTTGCCGAAATACGACATTACTGCGTCTAATTATGTGATGCAATCGATGCATAAGCCCAATACAATTGTCGCATTAGATCGTAAATGTGTAGCACTTGTTCAGTCATGAAGCCAGATTTGTCTTTTCCAATTAGCAATGAAACAAGATCTAAACCGACTGATTTTATACTCAATACCCAAGCTCCGCGGGCTACATGCTACATTCTTATTTGGAGCAGTCCATTCATAGAACTCAGGTCTATAATGTATCTGAGTACTAAAACGTCACAGCATGGTACATCAAAGGCGGATTTTGCTTGATGTTGGTTATGCTAATGCAATAGCTAATCTTGGCATTATCTAAAATATTGTTTTATTGGGTTCAACATTAATTAATGTCCTATGGAGGCATCTACATAATTCCATCGTAATTCAAAGCCTCAATTCTAAGCATCGCACGCTGTCTTAGGCTGCTATTGTACCAATATTGGCGAGTGTTTCTCGTCATATGGCTCGAGCCAGTACATGTGTGGGGTAGTTGTGATATTACTTTCTTGCGGATTCACCAGGCATTTATTTCCGCATTTTGCTTTTTATTCTTTGAATGCATGTCTTACAGGGGCGTCAGTTGATAGCGCGTCGTTTCTAGTGGCATCATTTAATCTTGTATCCTTATATACTACTATCCACTTATTAAGCACGGCATATCATGAAACATGTCTCAGAAATATTGTGTTTTGTTACTAGAATCTGAGACGTTTATAAACAATTTCATCACTAAACTATTTGGTTTAAGGGGTCTTTGCTATCTTAATACTCTTCTTCTGACTCTGAGCAGCTTACATCGCTAATGAGGAACTTCACCCACTTCACTACCAGTGAAGTACACATACAATTCCAAGGAAAGCCGTTCAGCAATCTCATATATATTTGGCAGTTATAAAGCCATAGTTAACGGTGTTAAAGGCGGAGTCACGTCTAAACAATCTTTTTTATACTCTGATGGTTATTGTACAAAGTTTACGAAAAGGCAATGTTGATGTGCACCATGGCACAGGTGATAGAAACGCCGAGGACTGCTGCAGTATATATTGCCTGTGATATTTAATTGCCATGTTCAGTGAAACATGAATATACCAGTACTTTCAAATTATTCCAGTACATTTATTAGACGCAAGGATTTGATTTAAGTGGAATTACCTTCTCTTTCCAATTTTAAAACGTTCCGTAAAGATAGCATTACAAATGGATGTATGGCAAAGAAAAAGAAAGGGGCGTAAATAATGCTGTCATGCGTAGCAGCTGATGACAATGGTTTGAGGCATTTGTGCGATTTCAGATATCTCAAATGCTCATCTGTGTTCTCTTTATTTAAAAGGTTTAGTTTATCATTTATTCACAAATCGGTTTAAGCAGCAGAGCATATATTGTTTTTGTCGATTTATATCTGTCAATTTTGAGGAACGACAAGGGCCTCACTTGCACGGACGACACAGCTGTTTCTCAAGAAAATATCTTCAACACCGTGATTTCAGGACAAAAAAAAATGCTCATATGCAAATCCAATTATCTTTGTCTTTATAGTTTTGACAGCTTATGCATGGCTCTCTAGGCAGCTTAGGCATATTGATTTACGAGTAATTCATAGAGCATTGATCCTGTATTGTGGCTAGACTTACTGTCAGGGCAACGCTATCACACCAGAATTTCACCATATCACCCACTTGTCAGCTTTATTCTAGGAAGTCAATTCCATTGCAGATCACCTAAAATTAATCTGGCGCGTTCATATCCAAATCCTGTTTAAGGTGTCTTCATATATACGATATATCTGTCAATACCTGCGACGAAGTTTCTTTGTCAGGGACTTCACAGCTCATACATGGCCTTTTACCCGCAGGGGCCGCCCGTTTTTGTTTTAATCAATTAATTCTAAACGCCAGGGGCCGCCCGTTTTTGTTTTAATTAATTAATTCTAAACTAAATTCTAATTCTAAACAGGGATTGGCAGTTGACATGGACATGTCGTGCCAGAAAGTACATAAGGTAAGCAGCAATGTTCACACTGGCTTTGAGTACATACTAGATCTGCAGTAGGCTAAGAATATTCAGAACGCAATGAATCGGTAAATGTACAAATGTACTAGTTACATGCTTAACAATTGCACATATCAGTACCCTGCCATTATTGGACAAAAGCAGCAAACATGCCTACATTTTTTGAATCGAATTAAACAAAGGTGTTTAAATTGGTTTTTAAACTATTATACGCAGAGTTTAAGTACGTCTGAGGTTAAAGTTGTTCCCTCACCGTAATGCGTACTCTGATACGCTAATCAAACTGCCAGTGTATTCATTAGTACAATGTTATCTTACCAGCACCGTGTCTTCAGTGCATGAATACCGTGTTATTCGCTGTGAAGAAGTATTATATATCACAATCAACTCGCTGCTCTCTTATGTTTCCATCCGATCGTTAATTGACGTTTCCAGTTGGTCTCATTAGAACTAACGGGGTCTATGGCAATGATCATAATCCATAAGCTGAAAAACGACCGTTAGAAGAACCCACAGCTGACATATCCGTTTTTTATGTCGATGTTGCATTTGTTTCAATAAAAATTGCATGTCATTATCATAATTTCCGAATTAAATTAGAGATCTGATTATGCAAGTTACTTATTTTGCTTTGAGGATAACCACTTGGCTACATATATGGCTGCTAAGTAGCAATTCGTTTTCTATTACACTAATCGATGCATTAAAATATCTAAATTAGAAGCATTACCGCCTCAGACATATTGTAAAGGCAATGTTACAGTAATGTAAACTCAAGGCAGCGTTTTCTAGTCTATATATTGTAAATAACGTGCTATTATTAGATGCGTTTCTTGTATGTGCCGTTCTGGAAGCCCGAGGTTAAAATAGAACGTATGAGGCACGGAAATATTTCCTTATGGTGAGGGCATATATGGCATGGATAAGTGTCGTGTCTAAATTGACTGACAATTGCTTATTGCTCAGCAAGTAATTGGGTTACTTGTCGACCAATAATGGAAATACACATGTGGATTTGGAAAGTGCAATAGAAGCGTGCTAAGAATTACATTTGTATTTGTACATGACAATACGCTTGAATGGGAAAAATTGGTTGTTCATGATGGTAACATCAAAGTCTTTTCATATAGAATGATTATTTTATACAACTTTTACCGGTTTCGGCAAGTGACACATGTGCTTAACAAATAGTATGGAGCAACATGCCGAATGCTATATCAGCAATCAGTGATTTGGAAGCTGTTGAGTCGTATGTGCGTCTCTCTGTCTCTTCCAAGTATCAGTACCTCCATTGAGTCAATATGCCGCATTAAAGCAGAAACTATTGTGGTAGTTGCAAACGTTTGATTGACACACTATTTTAATCGCGATTGCCGACAGTGATTCTATTCTTATGTCATATGGAACCATTAGAGTATGTGATAGTAAATCGGTCATTTTAATATAATACAAGCAGTGTTAGATACGCATCAGCGATTATGTGTGTGGCTTCCATACATAACGTATCTATCAGCATGTATGAAATCGATGCTCTTTAACCGCTAAAAAGAATTGACCACATTTGCTCTCCAGTTTGATTGACTCCTCACTGGCCTGTTATTGAAGTCATCTAACCCATATTCATCCAATTGTGTCCGTTGCCTTCAGTTCAAATGTTAAGTTGTTTTTTTCCTAATCATAGATTGGTTCAATGCGCCGAAACCATATGTAGTAAATTGACTATGTACTTAGTTTGATGACAAATAAGGCCAATCATTTATGTTGCAATAACGAGATGTAACAGTTATCTATATTCAAATTTAATGTCAACCAGGAGCCACCAAGTCTGAGGATGAGCAAACGCTGTTAGTAAAAGGCAATTCCAGAGGACTGTGGGTCATGAGGGCGCATATACCTAGTGGTCAACATGAGCGTGTACTTCGAGGCTATTGCTGTATTGTCAATTCGTTCTCCACTGCAACGAATAGCCATAAACTGACCAAATCTAATAAGTGTCAAGGCAGATCGCTACACGAATCCTGATATAATATCATACTTGTGAGGGAAACACAGGCGCCCATGATGTGCTCTGTTTGGATCTATGACTTGGTAGGGAAACACCGACAGTAAGCAAATTGGTCTAAATGTCAAAGACACGTGTACCGTACGGGAGTGTCACTCTCCACGGATTACACACAGAACATGCAATTCTACTCATAACGGTGGCGCCTGGTGTTTAAACTATCGTGGCAGTCATGTGGACTTGTCTCTCTGAGTATAGGGATGAATAATTACGGAGGAGTGACAGGGTAGTGACCTCATTTTCGACTCTGATTGCTCCTCGTATATTCTCCTACTTGATTTACCACCTCATCTCTTATCCCTACATGCTGTTATTGACATCAAATGTAAATCGCTTGCTAACAGTGATTACCCTGTTAAGTTTGTAAATGATATCCAAACACTTGAGTCCAATTATAGACTGAAAATATATCTAAGTCCGATTTATTATTTTTGGACAGGATGTAAACTTGAAACCGAATTTGCCACACGGTTTAAGCCACAATTCCTCCGAAGATGAACAAATGTTTGAGCGGTTACAAGTTTGAGCGATAATACCAAAAAATAAATATGATCGAATCAATTAAGCAACCTCACTAAAATGGAAGCAAACTAAAGGTCGCACTAAATCGTCTAAAAATTCATCTTCAGGTTATTTCAATAGAGCATCCCACTCAAGAACGACGTAAAGTATCCCACGCCGAGGATCTGCTAGATAAATGTATGCGCACTGGTCAATAACTTTGTCTCGTAAGACATTGACAACTAGCGATGAAATCAGATAATTTGCACTCCACAAATTGGAAGCGCTTCAATATTAAAGAGAACCACTTTTTAATTCCATAACGGTGGTCAAATGGGCGGGAGCGTGTTGGTGATGGTGGATGTGGTGGATGAGGCAGTGTGTCCACCTGTAAATTGAACAGGACTTATTATCAAGAGATCTATGAATTTGCATTTGCAAGAACCTCTAAAGACACCCATCAACAAAATATGCTTCACTTATTGTATACCATCCCGATCTTATCTAAAAGAACATCAGTCGTAGCATTTCGCCTGCCTAGTTATTTGGCTAAGATTTGATCGAATATGGTTCAAACATGGTAAATGAGCCAAACAGAAAATCGTACTTTGATACTCAGGATAAAGCACCAGCCATGTATTGACGATAAAGTGAAGGAAAGCATCGAAGAGCAGATGTTTACCAACATTACTCATCAGTAACTAACAGTAGCAGCCTCAATAATTGAAAACAAAATGTCCACTTTGATGACGTGATTGCATTTTGGTCTTATCCCGCCTGTTATGCTCTGTATTTGATAGTCATCGAAAATATATCGGCATTTTTCATGCGCAATTTACCCATAGTGCAATTTCAATAAACACTTATAAAACATCCTTCTTCTGATGCCATGCTGCATTTTGTTCAATTGTCCAATCATTTTTGTGGATATTTTTGTGTAAAGGCTGACACAATCTAATCTCATTTGTTACATGCCAAGCCCTCAGCAAGCATTTTGCATAGCTTTAATGTTGCACATATTTGACTTAAAGGTGCGATGAAGCTGGAAATACAGCACGAATTAAATATATAGCATAACTATATGAAATGGAAACTGCAGTTGACAAATTAAGGCAGTTAGTCGTTGGCGGCTTGCCTTTGATTGCGTGTGTAAGTGGATACATGAATCGCACGTGAACCGAATTTGCACATAAATTGGTCAATTAACAATTCAATTAAGATTATTTGCTTATGTTTGTGATAACGTGGAGTAGCTTGTGTCGTCATGTGGGAGACCATGTTTCCGGGGTATCCAATGCTCATGCTGGCTGGACGCTACCGTTTCATGTTCCGCTTCTTTAGCCTTGCAATTCGCCCTGTGTATTCGTTTTGTATTAAGAGGACACACAACGATACAAAGTAAGGCAATACATATATATCGGTCGTTTGTTTAGGATTATTAAATGCTTACTTTTAGCCATCCTTTTTAGAAGCCATTGATCTAGGATTTGAAGATCAGTCTTTCTTATTTTCATCCCATGCATCGCTTTATTTACAGCTATTGAGACACGGAGAGACACGGTTCCATTAGGTGATTAATATTGCTCTCTTGTCAGTTGCTGGAGTGAGAAGGTTCATACACATGTCAGCTTCTTTCTCAAATGCTACCATCGCATTCTGTTGGAGTAATCACTATTATTATGCTTCTACACAGCGGCTTATCTAACAAATTGCCTCAGCCTGATATCCTGTCTGACATTCGGATAATTCCTGCCAACCAAGACATCTAATAACCAGCCTTTCATCGCTTTGGTATAAGTCCAGCTATGATTTGTTCTATTAAAAAGATTTGTATTCATTAATAGAAAATAAGAACCGTCCTACTATATACAGTAATAAGTGAAGTGAAGTTAAATGGTACTCCAAAGATATATATTAATGTACTGAACTTTGGAACGGCAAAATCCTTAATGCATGTGGCGAATTATATTCCAAACATATTCAAGCGGCGATAAAATATTGAAACATTTCGACAGAAGTTGACTTCACTTTGCTCCGCAATTGACACTCATATAAAAGGATAGTGTAAAGTTTTAGTCCAACCCGCTCGATGTGGAAACTGGTCAATTCATGATTTAAACATACAATTAAAGCAAGTTTATATCCAAGTCGTATTGAATCGGCCAAACATTTGACGCTAAGCATTTCCCTGACTTAGAACGGGTTAATTTCAACCAGCGCCTTCAAATAAGTGATGCATTTTTAACAACACAAATTTCATTTTGGCAGAAACTCGGTGGTTAGAAGTTGGCGTACATTAGCTAAGACTAGTATTTGTCATTATACATTTTGATTGGTAACAACGGTTTTCGGAAGTACCGATTGTTTAAGGCATTATATTACGTTTTTCATCCCATGCGCGTTCGTGGTTTGCGGTTCTGCGGTCATTTCTTCATGCTTTCAAAATCAGATTCATTCAAGCAATATCAATCTTGTATTTGCAGCATCGGATATAAAGAGATGATATTCTCTTTTGTTCCGTTTAAAAAACGGACATTGCTATCGAGCCAATAGCTAGAGGAAGATTGTTCCGACGCATTTATCTATACTCCATGTCATATGCAGTCGTTGCAATCCCTACTAAATGTTGCTTCCCCTATGAGAGCGATCACTATCTTGGCCGCCATGTCAACACTCAGTCTCTTCGCAAAATTGCATTGGTATTCTTCATCAATGTAACATTAAGACAAGTTGTGCTGACGAAGACCTTATACCAAGCCTTTAGGGTGCAGTCCAACTATTAAATGACTTCATTCATTCGATTATGGGTCCATTTACACTGATTCTGTGTACATATGGAATGAATGGGTATTGTTTTATTCCAGATCACATTCAGTAGACTCTCGTGGTTTTACAAAGATGATGTTTTGATACAATTATAGCCACAACTCCAGTCGTAGTGATTCAGATAAAAATACACAACATAAAGCAGACGATGGGCGATAAAATGCTTGTCTGGTCATCATTCAAGATGGTGAAGTGCATCAGCAGAGAGGCTCAGCAAAAATGTTATGTCACTTTGAAAAAGTATAATAATTTTTTTGTGCATGTTAGGGATATCATTGAAGACCCTGCGCATTACTATATCAATCACATGAGTGTCACTGGTTGTAGATCATATCAGTGTTATCCGCATCTATACCAGCGTATTGTGAGATCACGTTATATCGTGGTAAACTGTCAATTAGTGATTCATGATAATTTAATACCTGCGGCGTAACCACAGCAAAGTTCTCTCAAGAATGCAGTTAAAGAAAGTTCTAGAATGAACCTAAAGGAGACATGATATTATAATTATGTAAAGCGCCAATGACATAACTCAACACACATTGTATGTGATAACCTCGTCATGCTTCATCGTGTTGAGAATAGTCTTGTGAAGTTTTCATTGGGTTCTTTTTGTAATTTGCGACTACAGTAAACTGTTTTCCATTCTTTATCATTCTGTCACCGACCATTGTCTATATATTTAGCGTCTCTCAATCGACCCTCCAGACATACAAATAAACGTCTTTACTGCATCTTGTGTTTTGAAAGTGCAATATGACTGAATGGTAACAGTGTGGTTGTTATTCTTTAGTGTGGGTAAGATGGACGGTCTCTGGTAAAGGGACAGTGGTATAGCATGAAAAGACATAACTCACCATCAGATGAAAAAGAGGGCACTCCGGGAGCTGACTGTTGGCTCTAACATTGACAAACGATGGGCAGCAATCAACCATTGACTGTGATAGTGTCGCGCCTGGCAGGTCCAATAGCAGGGCTATGTCTTTCATAAGTACAGATCTACACATTACTAACCTGTTCTTACGCGTAAAATAGAAACTTATCGAGTATATATTCACCATTATTTATAAAATGTAGACATTAAAAGATGATGCTAACGCCTGCGTTGTGGGAAATCCATATCCGTAATGTCGGATAGTAATCCACACGACGATGTCGCTATAGCACTGGCCATGATCTAACCTTATGTCCGTTCTTCGCGACGTCTGAGAGCGCCATTATTTCTCAGATTAGAACCATGCCCCTGATGCAGAATCCACGCAAGTTTTGCTAATGGGCTCCATTGACAAATATCCCATTCTTTCTGCAATGATAGCCATATTTGATATACGGACAATTAGGGATGGTCTTCCGGTATCATGATATAAAACAGAACTTTTCGGAACTGCACATACGAATTTCTGTACTGACAAACTATGGTCAACTACAAATGCATAACAGTAAAGATGTATCTTTTCATTAAGCAACACCAACAATAATAAGGACAAAGACTTAACGATTTGGTTTTACATGAATTTGTCGACATGGCTATAATGAATTCCAGAAGACAATATCGTTTTGCTTTCCATCTAATTGGTGTATGGTGAACTTTGAATGGCATATCTGACTCTATCACTGATTCTTTGTGGTGAATGCCAACGAGAACGTTTTAAGTACCTATTGGAAGGACTTTGTGTAATGCAAATGATCCAATTAGGTGATGTTATTATCGCAATGATTGAACATAAAAGGTTCCTGGGATATCTAACTCCTATATCTACAGCTAATATGTTAATATGCTATATAATCGGGCAAACTCATTAAGTTCGGTAATGATCATCGTGCCAGGTTATTGAGTAGCTCATTACAATAGCTTGATGATATAATCGGTGTAGTGCATTACTTCCACTGAATTCTTCGATACGGTTCGGTAATCGGTTATCTAAATTTCACGCAGACACGAGGCCAGCTTATACATTGGAATATGAGTAATGAAGTAAATAGTGCTATTAGGTATGATCGGGTGTTCATGGTTCGACATAAATTACCTGTTCAAAACATGCACTTAAAAGGGGATGTGCGATATTTTATAGCTTTGTCAAGATAATTAACAACAGTAACAGCTACACTATTCAGCAAACGAGATTTGCTCATGTACTTTCTTTGAATTGTTCTGCCTTCCATATATTAGCATATGCACGGCATAAGAATTAAATTATTGAATATCACGGCATTGTTGCAGGTGTTTAGTGCTGGTTAGTAGTATCAAAATAACTTAACCCCGGGCCTCATATGCGCAAAATGTTGCAACGCCAGTATTGACATCTTAAATTTTTTTATTAGTTTAGCTTTATTTTGCATAATGACAGTGCCGCGGTAGAGTTCGCATGGCTTTATGTCTAGCAATCAAGGTAACTCAGGTCAATTCACTTCCACAATAATGTCCAGAAATGCAATTGAAATATTCTGCGGCTTTTTTATTATATTAGCGAAGTCTTTCCATAGTGTACAAACGAATTTATTCCAAACATAGATGGTTTAAATTGCCTACCGTTAGATGATTATCACTTGTGATCACTGACGTAACGTCGAATCATAAATAACAGCCGATTCGTGCAAGGGCGTGTTGGTTCAACGTCTGACCAAAAAAAAGTGCCCATGTTTCTCGCTCTCACATTAAGTCGATTATCAATGACACATATTACCTTCTTCGAGTGTGAAAAGCCCGAGCACCTGTCATGAGCCTATGGTGGGTTATGCTGTTATCTATGAATGCTCCCACCGGTACCCACACTGAGGTGTCCGCTTCCTAATGATTACACAGAGAACATGCAAATCTATCGGTCCAAATTGAAGCTTTGGGTTGTACCTCACGTGGTAGCCGTGGGACAGTGTCATAGATGTTTATATTTTGGCTCTCCCTGAAAATCGGGATCAGAAAGTACAGAGAGTGGAAAGAAAGCAACAAAAGAGAAGCAACAAAAGAGAATGTTTCTACCTCTATAGATAATATATATATATATATATATATATATATATATATATATATATATATATATATATATATATATATATATATATATATATCTATATATATATATATATATATATATATATATATATATATATATATATATATATATATATATATATATATATATATATATATGGAGGGGACATACACTAATCGAAACTTCATTGTAAAGCTCTATATAAGGTAGCACAGTGAATTGAATGTGGACATGGCGTATCTTTGTAACAATGCATCATATTTTCTGAATCTCCAATCAACTATCACGATATTAACATTTTTAGCGGAAGGTAGTGAATTCGTTAAGCAGCAAATGATACATATATTTGCTATAACGACTACTTTTCGAACTTGTTACCCAATTATTCTCATGTAACAATAAATACCATATATATATGATGGCATTTGAAATAAAGGATACCAATCAATACGACAGGCTAAGGTAAAAGTTTCCAACTACGGACAGAAGCAAAAGTGTTTTGCAGAGCGATATTTTATATACAACGGCAACCAGTTTTGAATTAGGGTTACGGATTAAATAGACGTTAAATGAAATGATCACGTATTTTCCCATTTGTTGCTTGTTGTCGTCAAATAGATCATGCTAATCTATACCTAGATACCAAGAAACCCTTACAATCTTCCAGAGACGATTGCCTTGAAAATAAAGATGAATCGGTTTATTAATTGATTGTCAGGTTAATATCTTTAAATAAGGTAATGAATGGGCGTTTCTCGCTTCCATAAATTCAATACATTTAATCAATCCCCTGCCACTGGGATAAAGCCTTGGTCGATCGGATTTAACAGGGAAATTACTGGGCGCAGAACCACCTGATATCGGTAATAGGTTATCAAAGGTTAAGAACAGTAACCTTGAAACAAATTGACTACAGCTTGATAAACCTTTACTCTGTGTTTGATGATATCCTGAGCTATTCCATGGAGGTAAGGCGTCACATTTGCTAGATCCTTACCGTTATTTAAATCAATATGGTCATTGGTGTTATGTGACTATGACTGAATATTGTTTTCGCTGCATTTATGCCAGGCCGACTATGAATAGGCATTGTTTTGTACGCTATGGAGCTGAAATGCCAAGCCTGTCCATATTCCGCTGGTGATGGATCATCGCTGCTCATCGCTACTCATCAGAAAACAATCCAGGGGTGGGACCGATCGGCGAAATTATTGGATAAATCTCAGCCCTGCGCTATCTGGCTGCTGCTTTAGTCTCGCTTCATCCAATATTATGCCTCACAACAAAGTTAATCATCCGTAATAACGCGTCTGCTTAATGACAATAAAGTACACCACAAACATTTACATGCAGCATCGCCACAGGCCCGTACAGTAGTTGGAAGGCTTATTGTAGCGATCTTTAACGACAGCTCCCATAACAAATTTCAAAATGGCGAAATCGCACTGCAAATAAATCGTTTAACTACTATTGACTTGCCACTAAATGAAGACTCTGTTGGGAAATCAGATTAAAAGCATGGTGAAGCAAGGTGAATGCATAACATTAAGTAGTGAGTTAAATCCGAACCATAGCAGTGTTTTGTTGTAATCATGTATACATCGATATATTGTGCACTTATAGGTACATTTAACCTAGAACGGATTGGCTTTAGACAGAACATCGTTCTGTTTGTATAGATTACCAATAATGATTGCATTATATCCACATTTCAAATATGTACAATGGCTTTCTTATGATAGTTTTCCTGAGTAGGAAACATCTATTTGATACCGCCAGGCAATTAAGTTTCAAAACTCAATCGTGACACACAATTTTATAATTAACCGTGGACACAGTCGCAGCTAATATTATTTGGCAAAGTGATATCGATCGCTCAAATAATTGTAATGATTTATATGAAGCAATGATTCATTGCTAGGCAAAATAGATGATCCCTATGTCAACCAACATTAATATCATTTTAATTATCCGATAAACATCTGCGTGCCGTCTTCTATGTCTGGAAAATTTAACAAAAGTTTTTCATATAACTACCGAGAACTATTTCGAATATTTTTATTAAGAAAGAGTTCGGATATTCATAGAGGTAATAAAGTCGTATACATGACCTTTACCACCCTTCATAACCATAATGCTATTTTACATTATGATCCGATGACTCATCCACAAAATCCTGTCATTGAATAATTATGTGCGAATGCTTCGTATTGCTCGACCATTTTTCTATTGAATTATGTGTTTCGATCCAACAGCTTTGCGAATAATTCAATGTATGCTTTTGTAACAATGTCACATATGAACGTATTTTGAGACGTTACTTACATGGATCAGTTGTAGTCTATAAAAGAGGTTTTTATTACAAAGAAAAAGTTATATGAGATCTTTATATCTCTGAAAACAGATCGTATACTTAAAATGCATTCATATCAGACATATCGTATGTATATATTGATACTGTAGATCAGTAAGCGAGGCTTACAACATAACTGTCATTCAACACAACTTTGATTAACTTATGATGGCGCGCGCAACCTTTGGTACACGGGACTAGAAATACATTGAGGCCTTATCGGTATTTTCAAATAAATTCGCTGTAGTCAGTGATGGCCTGATACCACAACCGAGCCGCCATATGTGCTAACAACCTGAGATCAATAACGTTATGTCGAATATGTATAACAAGATATAAAAAAAAATTTGATCAAAGTAAGGGCGTGTTGAATCAGGATATCCCCAAACAAACCTTGTTAAATGCTCCCAGAAGCAGCTCGTGTCACCTCCGGGCCGCTACACGATTTATAATGACACCCATTACCACACTGGAGCGGTATAAACACGAATACTTATCAGGCTCCATGGATGGGTTACGCTGTTATCAATGACTTGATAAGAAAAATGTGAGAAAATTGGTAAATAAATCAAAGACAGGAGTATTAATCCTCAATGAAAACAGGCCGAACATGCAAAACTACCCATCACGATGACGCCCTGTTTAGTAAATCAGATGACAGCCATGAGACGTTTGATGCTACGTCCCTGCCCGAGAATCGGGATGAAAGAGTACGGAGAAGCGACAGTATTGACCTCCATTAACGACCAGCACTCGCTGTGATTGCTGACCGTTAACATTAATTACCGGTATTAATCGCTTCCTCGCGATAATGGCCGCCTCTCTAGAGCCTATTCAGCCTTTTGTGTTTTTGATGAGTAAAATGAGTCATTGGTAGTATAGGTTCTCAACAATTGCAGGTTTTTGCATTTCTGATAGAATCAACCAAGAGCCACTACTCACCATCTACGGAAAATAAGCTAAGTCGTCGTCTGTATTCTGGTTCCCACAACAATGCACTAAACTGTCGTGGGTTTTGAGGCATTGCGATGGGAGGTCGTAAACAATCAGGTCACTGGGGATTAGAGACTCAATATTGCCATTTTCAGTTGTATCCCCACACCGACACAGAACTGTGTTTGGTTGAGCATGCAGTTCCTGTAAGTAGCATCTACAGGAATCAACATCTCACGGGCAACCAGGCCCATGGCATGTAACATATTATGATGTGCCGTAAAACAAACTGTGAATGGCAACAAACTTAAGAAGTCAGGAACGGGAATGATTGTCCCTCATCTTACAAAGAACCCGCAAATAATGCTTGTTGTATCAAGTGCTAATGGACGCCAGAGATCTGTATTACATACAACATTAGAATTTATCACAATTACTGCTACACAATGGCCCAATCGATCTTTCTGTCTGGTGTTTGTTCTTCTTTTCTTAACCGACTGGCATGCTTACCAACATGATGTATAATATGCGCACACGTATGTTAAGAAACCTGCTTTCCGCAAGTCGCCGACTAATGCTATGCAACATACTAGGCATGGATTTACATTATGTCATGACGTTCACGAATGTTATTCAAATGGTTAATAATTGCAATCTCAAGCAATGATCAGGCGACGCGGAAGTTGAGTGAACAAAATATGTAACGTGTGCATTATTTCTAATGGCATGAGAGTATAAATTACCATACTAATGCTGGGCATTAGTTTTCAGTCCATGTAATTACGGACGCTGCGACTGATTCTACACAGAATGATAATTAGTGTCATTTAACTAATAATAATGACACGGATATCTTCCAGATTATTCGAGAAATAAATTGAATTTATGTTTATTCTCTGTGAGAGATAACTCGTGTGTGTCATCGTGTAAGAAGAAACCAATTGGTTGATTACAACCGAGTATATATAACTGATATTCGGATTTAATCCAATGCTATCGAATGTACAATCATATGCGTTGTCACTGACAAGCACCTTATTCTTATACTCACATTATGCAAAAAGGTATATGTAGTCGATTGTCAAAAACGCACCCACAACACATCAAAATCATACTGCTTGCATCTAAAGAATGCAGGCTTTTACAGTTCACGTACGTTGATGTGATCTTGTTCAGCAGTGGACCATCTTCTTCAAGTGGAGGGTCCATTAATCACCTCAGCACCCAACCGTGAGATGAAGCATCAGTTTATAAGATGAGGTCAGCATTGCTATATGCAATTTGTTTGGGGCAACAACCTGCATTGTCGATCAACCATCTAATTCGTGCAGCGCATGCACAAAGAGATTAATAAAGTGCGTTTTCCCACAAAAGCATTCTATTCATATTAGTGACAATATGGCAGAAGCCACATTATTGGGTTTCGCTGCTGTACCACCTCTAACGATAGCTAAGCCATCAGCTTCAGCAGAAAGCCGCCGGGAAGAAAATGGTACTCGCATTATCAGACTAAATGGTACTCGCATTATCAGACTAAGTATAGACGAACTATGCTTGGCGTAGAACATACCACATACGGCAGTGTACGAATTCGCCATGAATATAAAACAATAACTTTACGGTGAAAAATTTAAGATGTGGCTCAGTAGAAAGGCATATCTTGACCAAAGTCTTTGCACATTTCATGAACCATAGACCAGTACAAGGATTGGACTCTGCACGACGAAAAGGTGTTTTCACAGGGCCGATGCGTTGACAAGGTGGTAACAAAATTGATTGCTTCAACTGAATCGAGATCAGAGACAATGAGCACATGCATGTTGTAATAGTATGTTTAACAGACACCAATGAATAAGTCGTCGTCTTTTATCCATTGCTGTCATTTAAAAAATCATAATCTGCGTTTGGATCTGTACTTTGTACCGGATTAGTTAGGGTCAACAGGAGAAACCTAAACGCGCTTTAGCAAACGAGCTTAACTAAAACAAAAAATCATTGGAATATCGGTGCTATGCATTCATTGTAGCTTAAGCAACTTGTGCTAACCATCTCTGGTATGCGACTGCTGTCCTCGCCGATGCATATGTGAGGTCGGTATAATCTTGTAGAAAGGAATGGTTAGATAGACCTAGTGTTGACTTTGGAGCATATTAGAAACCTGGGTTGTATCGCTGTGACACTAGCTGGTCTGAGATACTGATTCGCTTCACTTCACTCAAGCGCCCATATGGATGTCAAATATGTATTGTTTTATAACTGAAATTTGTAATGGCGGTTACATTTATGGTGTAGGCCCAACAGCTTCGACTATTCAATAATAATAAATGTGAAGTCAGCCATGTTACTTTACTATTTTAATATATTCGCGGAAATCATAATACTCTCCGTCGTGCCATTTTGTGCTCATGCCCGCCTTGGTATTCGTCAGCCCAGTCAATGCAGCTAATGTTTATCACGGACTGCATCCTGGCACCGACCACTCCTGGCATTATCTTTCTTGTTTAAAAAGCCGACCACATATCAGCAAGTGGTACGTCATTCGCTAGTTATTAATACAAGTTTTTATTATTAATAAGTAAGCACGTTTAGAACATTACTTATATGAACCGTGTTAAGCATTCGAATAGTCGGCTCTTGAAGAATGTCGTGGACGACATGACTGAGCGAAGAGTTGTACCTTGCTTTTTACTATCGCAAAACATAGTCAGCAAAAATGTGGTACGTAAATCGAGCGATTAAGACACAATTGTAACAGACTTCGACGCGCTATTTGGCCCTCCTAATTTTGTAAAAATACAATGCATTTGACTTTTCATTTTATTTTTTTGCTGGCCTTAAGAGTAATATTCATCTCAATAATGTGGAAAATCACTTGCCTTGGCCTTAAGAGGAATTAACAAATCTGCATATTGCGTGACTAATTGTATTTGCAACAACAAAGGCACTCTTGTTTTATAAAAGACACTGAAACAAACAATATAATCACGTACCTGTCGCTGTTACTTCTGTGGCGGCCGTATAACAAATATTTGATTCAGGCAACTGTCGCTATAAATCGCGGAATAAGTGACACTGGGCTATCTGTGCGTTAACTTGCTTGAGTTTGTCAGGGTGTACTTTTGAATTTGCTTCTATCATGTTTAGTACACCTACAACTTCAGTAACGAATTAAAATCATCCAAAAAGCCAGCACCTGCTGTACTAGCAAGTACAAATACTATATTAAAGGATCCAAGGGATCCAAACTTATCTATCGTTTGCGTCTTCAGTGTCCTTGATCTCGTTTTATAGTCTTTCAGCCATAAGAGCGTTATAACATGATCACATAGATCACTTCTTTTGAATGATGAATACAACCCTCAAATGCATTTTATTATTAGTGTCTCTGTCGACTGACTTAAGCTCACGATAACGAAATACCCTTTGATGCCATTTTTCCTAACATGACAATTTTGTTTGGCAATTGATACAACAGCCATAGAAGCAGCTTACATAAGAAATTACAAAAGGGTGAAAAAGATTGATTGAAAGCACTGAGGGTATTTCCGTGCGTTATTTTACGGCTGTGATATCTTCCCCATAACATTCCGCTTATCATTTTTAATAGAAAATACAGTGCATGTGTGTGTTGTAATATTCATACTTACTAGTAAAAAGCCGAACACAACACGCAAGACGCTTAAACTGATAAATATCAACTTGTCAATGTGCATCGACAAGTTAATATAGATTCCATGAGTTCAATACATGCTCTCAAGGAAATGACGTATTTTTAATAGTGTACAATGTTTTATAGCCATTCTTGCCGTTCATATTTACCATATACATGCTCAAGAACTAATTACATTCAACTGAGCCACATTTGTCCAGTTGCAAGGTATGACCATGGGTCCAAGAATGTGACGATTCGCCGTCTATTTCCGTAACTACGTACTATGTGGCGTCTTTGCATTTTTTCCACAGCAATTAGACAAGCAAATTAAACCCATGTTTTCATGTTGCATCATCATGATTGTTACATGATTTCTCAACAAAGCCATCGTTATCATTCAAGCCCGGATGAGTCATTAATGAAGCAAAACGTCAGCGTATTGCTTTGTTATTGCTTTAATTTATCAGCCTGCGTAAAATGATCGTATTCGCGGTCCGGGAAACAGCTGATTAGAAGGATCACTTCCATCTTACGTTTTAGTATAGTAAATGGGCTCATTTTGAAAATAGCTGCATAGAAAGAGATATGCATTGGCCTTTAGTACAGGTCTACGATGCCAACAAGTTGTTACACAGTGGTGTAAATGTTTCCAATGAAAAATGTCTCAAAAAGCTTCTTAAACAAAATAAAAAGGACTAATACTTTGCAAACATTGGTACACTAAACTAACCGAACAGCAAACCGGCAGAGGCCACTAAGAAATGACCGTAGATTGTTGTATGGTTCTCCAATTGCGTCAATGATGATATATCAAGGCATTTAGTGCTACGATTACTGCAAGTCATCTAAACGTAGAAGTTTCATATGTCATATATGATGCACATCATCTGTGGCACTATTTGATGGAACCCTGAGAGCGCACAAGGAAGGTTGATGCCCCAGCCGTTAGTGATGCCTCATATAAATGCTAGAGGTGCCATCAATTATCACAAGTCTGACGTCACAAATGGGCGTTACTTCGGACGACTGAACTGTGTGCTGATGCGTAATACTAAACGAAGCGATACTAATGCAGCAGATAGCATAGCACTTGGATTTATAACACATTTCGTCCGTCGGTGGTAGGAGTGACCGCTTATAAGGAAAGGGGTTGGCTCTTTGCTGCGATGGTCTAATCCTTGGATTTTTCTTTGTTTTGCTGCCTGCTAACAATGGAAGAAGAGTAATTTTTCATACATACACGTTCTATATCTTATCGTGTCTTATGGTTGACCAACATCGATAAGATTAGAGGATATATACATGGGGCCAGGGAGGGTGAAGTCGGGTTGGGGATTACCAAACAATAGTTGTCTTCTATCGACCACATGCTTATATAACACACAATGCATGGGTGTATGGATGGCGATTGGGAATTTCACTTGCAGAAATAGATATGCGAATATTATGCAATCATGTTGGTAAGTGTGCCAGTCGGTCAAGAAAGGAAGACCAAACGCTAGACAATAACATCAATTGATCCATTGTGAAGCAGTAATGTAAGTTATCGATAGTTATGTGGCTGTGCTTTTATATCTCATCCAGGTAATTACCTTCCATCCCCTTCAGAGATTAATACAATATCATCTCATTGACTGAACTGCACCACATCACATACACAAATGGATATCACGTTGTAATCGCAGGTTATTTATTAAATAAACTAAATATTTACCTATGTCTGTTGGTACATTGATGTTTTGTTAAAATTATGTCCTCGCAATGACGGAAATACAGCAGTATGCGAATAGTGCCTGCATAGGCATTTGGTCCCGCTTCATGTTATACCAACCGATATGTGATACGTGGCCTTACTTGCCATCGTAAATTGCAACTCATATGGCACATAGCCTTACATATGCCGCGGTCATGTCCATAGTGATATATCCAAAAATGGGTGGACACCTCGGAGATATCGAAACTAACACAACGTGTTCGTGTGTAGCATTAACGAGGAATGACCATTATGACGTACAACAGATGCATCGTCGTTAGACAAATCGATAATCTTTGCTTACATGATACATGTAAGTTTGAACGGTCTCCCTTTATAAGGTCTCAGCATATATCAAATGTACATGTATCTTACCTTAAGTACGCCAATGATATATCAGGCAAACACATTGTTACTGTTGCAACAGCACAATTATAGTAACAGACCCAAAGACATTGTCTATAACTGTTATGATCAGACAGAGGCATTGAGTATGATGTATAGGTTTGAAATATCATCGATATTGCTTGATGTCCAAAGTGTAAGCGAGAGAGAGAGAGAGAGAGAGAGAGAGAGAGAGAGAGAGAGAGAGAGAGAGAGAGAGAGAGAGAGAGAGAGAGAGGGAGGGAGGGAGGGAAGAAGCACGATGGAGTACAAGTAACTGATTACAGTTGTGGTAGCAAATTTCTGGGTCTATGATTGGCTCTATGATTTCTGAGCAGGTAAATGTGACACCTGCCTGATATGATTACACATACAAATCGTTGCAAATGTTAAAGTCGCATTAACCAGTATGACCAGGCACTAACGTATTTTTGACCATCGGTACATATGCCCATGGTAGCTTAGTCGCATACAAAGCGTGGTTGTTCATTACCATCCATCGTCCACATTACCTGCACCAGAGGTATGCGGTATCCTCTGGCAAATGTGGGATTGTACATCGATAAAGCTGTGGTTAAAACATATCCGTTGATATTTTGTGTTTCGAAATTTGAAGGAATATCCTTGTTTGCGCGGGATATGAAACAGTCAGGCCCACACAATATCCCGGGATGGGTATAAACCGTAGTTCAATCAAGTGTGTAGTACCTGTAAAGAAGAATAGTTGTGGTTGTTACGGTGGTATGCATTAGTCTCCAGGACATGAAACGCATAATCAAATCGCATTCTTCATAAACCCCACAAATTTGTCCCTGGGACACAATAATGGAATGAGTTAGCAGAAGGAAGGCAATGTATAAAGGACACAATGTAATTCATCAGTAGAATACTGCAATTGTGCGCCAAATGTTACTTACCGTTATTAGTTAGTAGATGTGTTGCTACTTTGGGATTAGGTGAAAATGTCAAAGCTGGAATTCGAACCCAGGGCCCTCTGCTGACCGCGCAGACGCTCTAGCAGACTTTTTCACCCAGATGGTTACCCCCTGCCAAGCTGTGCAAATATTCAAATATTGAGAACGCAATCACTAATGACAAAGTCACCTTAAGAGATATCAAATCCCTCATTGGCATGCAACAAATTGCCTGCGCGGTCGTAACTTCAGATAGAGCATTTCCTAGGCGATTACATTATCTCACACGTCAAGCCAATAGGCCTTTTCAATGTATTCGTCTTACAATACCCACTGAAAAGACCTCAGCACTTCCTGCAACATTTCAACGGGAAAACCCTCATTAGGCAGATGCATTCTATCCAATCCCCTCTATTCAGATTCCTCTAAAATAGGTTTTGCGGCCACAAATGATAATAACGGGATAAAAGGGACCTTGCCAACTTCATTGTTTTTTTTATGATTTCACTGTCCTAGAACTGTACCTTATATTCTTTGTGATCAACATTTTTGCACACAAAATGAGCAACTCGTATATCGTATTCCATTGTGACAACCAGGCTGCTGTCAAAATCGTTAAGATACCTCACATGTACTCAGAATCTGGCACTATTGATGCCGAAGCAACGATAGAACCAGTCGGAGCATCTAGCGACACTTCTAAGCCCTGTGAATCCGAGCCGGGCAGAGAGATGGCCCCTCTGTGCACCTCAACGCTACAACTAATTGCCATTAGGGACCTTCCTAGCAAAATATTAGGTGGCAAAATTGAGAAATAGACACTGCGAGATAAAGACATTACCTAGGCAAATCATCCATACAATTATCTTAGCAATAGTGTTTCAACATCACGCTACTGCTGGTTAGCTACATCGGTTGAATTTGATATCGTACAATCGCAGGCGAACACAACGTTGCGCTGATCACCCGGCTGTTACTTGATAGAAATAACAAATAATGAGTGCGGTGATTTAAGAGCAACCGTCCCGCTAGCATCCGTCGACCCATTGGGAACAGCACCATCAGCGACGGGCATCGTGTTAGAGATTGCTACTTGACTTGAGAGGGTAAACCAGAGAAAAGCACGGCACAGATTTACTGATTAAAGATGCAAATAAGTCGCAATCAGACCTGCTGCATTTAGTCCGCTTAAAACATCTTCGTTCACACATAGAATCAGAAATCCCGTTTGGATTGACACAATTGTTCGGCAAACATCCATTGCGTATCATTAATATGAATTAATTGCAGTTACTGTAACAAATTATGCAACTTTAACGATGCGTACTAATTGCTTGCTGTCATCACGCGGCATCGGTAATTACGCGCTGGCTGCTGTTCAATACTTTCCGTACCCGGTTAAGATGAATAGAAACCAACTGATGCCTAATCAGGTTCAATATAATCCACGCCAACTAATATCACAAAGAACAATATAACACGTATGAATATGGTGCTTTTTCTCGATACAATAATTAGGTTAGGATATGCTGTTATACACATTATACCCCCTCATCAATTTCGAAAAATCGGTGTCTAAAAATACCTCACTTCAAAAGAAGCAGAACTGTGTTAAATTATTCACAGTGCTAACCACTTGATGTAAATTTAAGTTTACGAACGTTTGAAAGTGTTAACTGTTTCAGCTACATGCAACAAAACTCAAATCATCATACCACAAACCGTAAGCAGAGGTGCAAAGTGTTCTTGCTTGTATAATGCATATATTTGTACTACATTTATTTGCCATTACGTTATTTGGGCACTAATTCAGTGAGCATAAGTAGCTTACTTTGAAGCGTGAGACAGTAAACTAAGCCTAGCTGCCACCATGCGACATTGTAACGGAAACAAATGAACTCTGTGCCATTCACTGTCATTAGTCGGATGTCACAATGACACAATATTACGGACGATTTAGCTGTTTCGAGAGGTGCTTAAATTACTAGGTTTGTCCCAAATGCGATTAGTTGACTATCTAAAGATTGTTTGGCGCTCAATCTGATTTCTATCGTTGTTAATGCGTTTATGACAAAAACAACATCACCCTATTTGGCATTATGCGAGTATTTCATCGGTTTATCTACGATAGAGGTGCTTGAAGGTGACATGTCTTGTTACTGTGCATGTTATTTATCGATAATTGAAACATTCCTAAAATAATGCAATAATCTTGCTGTCCCTTTGTGTAGAGCTATTTCACAAACGTGTTTTTAAGATGCGATATGTAAATAAAATGACCGGTATATTGGCAATTTAAACAAAATGAAAATACATATGCATCAAAATGCAATTGCGATGGAGAGGGACAGTGTCGAAAATAGCCTGATGCAATTCATAAACTTGTGTATTATTTGTCGCTGTTATTCCGCGGTTGCTGTCAGATATTAGTCTACTCTGTATATTAGCCATGGGCAAGCTGTGTTATATTAATATTATATTTACAGACAGACTGGATTGGAGTGTTTCTGTGCATCGCCATCGAACAATGTGTCGTTGAGCTTACGTTAAGAAATACACCTTTTGGTAATTATGCATGCATTTTTTAACTACAGAGCATTGTGTTTTCGAGTTTCAACAGATGCCTGTTGCTTATAAACTATATTCATTGATATAACAGGCAAACCAAATAAGGCTAAAATTAAAAAATAAAACGAGACTTACCTGTAAGGTGCAGTTTGCTTAATATTCTACCAATCTCATCAAGCATGAGCGATCAAATGAGCGAGCGTGTGGCCAGGAGATTATACTTTAACTAGTGATTATATGGAAACTATAGTTTAACAAGAACAAAAAGGGTGGAAGAGGTTGGCCACTTGAGTGACTCTCTCGAATATTCGATACTGCTGTCATATTGTTCAACTGTATAAGCTAGTAGGCTTTATTGTTGTCTTACCTAAAGCTTGCAGACCGAGTAAGGCTGGTAAATGCTTCCCACAGGTGGTAGGTGTAGCGGATGGATCCCATGTTCAGGCATAAAAATCTTAGATTATCGAAACAAAGAGCGTCTTGTTCTAGCAAATGTGTTTAATATTGCTGCTTAACAATGACCAACCCAGCAGCTGCGAAATAGAAGCAAAACAAAGACAAAAACCCAAGGATTAGACCATCGCAGCAAAAAGCCAACCCCTTTCCTTATAAGTGCACACTCTTACAGCCGACGGACGAAATGCTGCATTAGTATCGCTTCGTTTAGTACTACTTATCGGCAAACAGTTTAATCGTCCGAAGTAACGCCCATTGCGACGTCAGACGTATGACAATTAATGGCACTTAATAATTTTTTATGAGGCATCGCCAACGGTTGATAGAGAGGCATCAACCTTCCTTGTGCGCTCTCAGGGTTCCTTCAAATGTTGCCACAGTTGGTGTGCATCATACGGGACATAAAACTTCTACTTTTGGATGACTTGCAGTAATCGTAGGAATATGCCTTGATGAATCAACATTGACACCTTGGATAGCCATACAACAATCTACATCCATTTCTTAGTGACCTCTGTCGGTTTGCAATTCGGTTAGTTTAGTGTTCGAATGATTGCAATGCATTAGTCCTTTTTTTATTTTATTTAAGAAGCTTCTCCGAGATCATTTTCAAATGGATTGTGAACCACAGTGTAACTACTTTTTGGCATCGTAAACCTGTACCAAATGTCAATGCCAATCTAATTAACTATGTTCCGAACTAAAGTCACTAACTGACACTAACTTTTTCTGGCATCGTTGCAAATTAACCAATGAATAACACCAAATGTCAACATAATGTTAATCCATCGCCTTATATGTTCCATTGGATTAGGCGGCGGCTTGCAAAAGCAGGTCTATCATTAAGCATATTATGCAATCATGTTGGTAAGCCCAGTGGGTTAACTAAACTCACTGAAATGACAGACAGTAAGATCGATTGGTCTGTTGCAGAAATCTGATTATTGCTTGAGATTGCTATGTAATACATTCTTGCGTCCATTTGCACTTGATACAACAAGCGTGAATGGTTCTTGTACATAATGGGCAATCATTCCCGTTCCTGACTACTTAAGTTTGTTGCCATTCACAGTTTGTTTTACGGCTCAACATAATAAGCAACGAGCCATGGGCCTGGTTGCCCGTGAGATGTAGATTCCTATAGATGCTACTTACAGGAACTGCATGCTCACCCACAATGGTTCTGCGTCGGAGTGGGGATAGGCAACTGACAATGGCAATATTGAGTCTCTAATCCCCAGTGTCCTGAACACGATTGTCTACGACCTTCCCATCGCAATGCCTCAAAACCCACGATAGTTTAGTGCATGGTTGTGTGGAACCAGAATATAGACGACGACATGCATCTTTCCCAGATTTGGGATTAAGAGCAATTGGTGAGAACCAATGCAACCAATGACTCATTTACTCATCAAAAACACAAAAGGCTGAATAGGCTGTAGAGAGGCGGCCATTATCGTAAGCAAACAATTTATACCTGGGTTTAATGTTAGGGTTCATTACGGTCAGCAATCACAGCAAGTGTTGGTCGTAAATGGAGGTCAATACCGTCGCTTCTTCCTACTCTTTCATCCCGATTCTCGGGCAGGGACGTAGCATCAAACGTCTCATGGCTGTCATCTGATTTACTAAACAGGGCTCGCCCGTGATGGGTAGATTTGCATGTTCTGCCTGTATTCATTGAGGATTGATACTCCTGTCTTTGATTTATTTACCAATTTGTGTTGTTCTTCCAAAGTTATTGATAACAGTGGAATCCATCCATCGAGCCTGATAAGTATTCGTGTTTATACCGCTCCAGTGTGGTAATAGGTGTCATTATAAATCGTGAGAGAGGCCTGAAGGTGACACATGCTACATTTAACAAAGTGATTTTGGGCATACCGTGAGTCAACACGCCCTTGCTTTGATCAATGCTTTTTTTTTATATGGCGGCTCGGTTGTGGTATCGGGCCATTCATGAATACAGCGAATTTATTTGAAAATACCGACATGGCCTCAAAATGTATTCCTAGTCCCGTGTACCACAGGGTGCGCGCGCCATCATGCGAAAGTTCTGTTGAGTAACTCTTAACAGCCCCGCTTCCTGATCTGCAGTATCAATATATACTATTGATATGTCTGATATGAATGCATTTTAAGTATACGATCTGTTGTCAGAGATATGATCATCTCATATAACTTTTATTTTGTAATAAAAACCTCTTTTATAGACTACAAATGTTCCATGTAAATTACTTTTCCGAAAACGTTGATATGTGACTTTGTTACAAAAGCAGACATTAAATTAATCGCAAAGCTGTTGGATCGAAACACATAATTCAATAGAAATATGGTCGAGCTATACGAAACATCCGCACATAATCAATCAATGTCAGGATTTTGTGAATGAGTCATCGGATCATAACGTAAAATAGCATTATGGTTATGAAGGGTGGTAAAGGTCATGTATACGACTTTATAACCTCTATGAATATTCGCACTCCTTCTTAAGAAATATATTCGAAATAGTTCTCGGTGGTTATATGAAAAACTTTTGTTAAATTTTCCAGACATAGAAAACAGAAACGCAGATGTTTATCGGATAGTTAAAATGATATTAATGTTGGTTGACAAAGGGATCATCTGTTTTGCCTAGCAATGAAGCATTTCTTCATATGAATCATTACAATTATTTGAGCGATCGATATCGCTATGCCAAATAAGGAGCCATGTAATGAATTGATTGGATTCAACACGATATGATAAAGCAAAGCTAAAACTTGCAGTCAAGCCATGCATACTTTGATTAACATTAGTTAGTACCATTCAGCGACAGCATCAAAAGGTTTCGTTACGTTATTGTCAATACCGTAAGATGTACTTTTCCAATGAGTGTTTAGAATAGCGAGTGTGTCGAAACGTGCATAACTTTTTGCAGTTCCAAGGTGTACTTCAACGTTCATTTCATCTCAGGTTTTGTCTGCTTCTCCATGGGTACGAATAGCTCTCACGGTAGCATTTATCACGCAGCATTTGTGATGGCACCTGTGATGCCATTCATTTTTCACCGTTTTGGATTGAGATGTAAAGAAGAGTGATATAACCCGCTACGTTAGTTTCTAGCCACATCGGCCGGTTTGGTAACACTTAGTCCTTACAACAATTAGCGACGTTGTCACCCTCAGCAGTACAATGGCAAGGAAACACGAGACTAGAGATATATGGTGCATTCTTCAAATTAGCTGTAACTGTGTCTACGGTAATTCACAGAAATGAGTGTCATGTTTGAGTCTTGAAACTTAATCGCCTGGCGGTATCAAATGAGAAACTTTTCTTCTCAGGAAAATTGTCATAAAAAAGTCATTGTACATATTGAAACGTGAATATTATTGCAATCATGGTTGGTAATCTATACATTCAGAACGATTTGTCTAAAGCCAATTCGTTCCAGGTTAATTCGGACAAAAATGCAAAACCAGTTGGTTCGCCAAGCCTTCACAGGTGCATCCATCAAGTTCATTTCTAATCGACAAAAACGATAATTATTGCCCACAACACCGACGTCATATTAAATATCTTATGTCCACACTTAGCAAATACGGGGCAGACATAAACATTTTTAGTTTCCATATTAAATGTACACATAATTGCACAATATGTCGATGCATACCTGATATATTTAAATATATATTTATATATGTATATATATACATACATATAAATGTATATATATATGTGTATATATACATATTTAAATATATATATGTATATATACATATTCAAATATATATATATATAAATATATATGTGCAAATGTATAAAATCATGCTGACTAACACATTGGCACTAGTGGATTACAATTGGACCGATAGTGGTCCAGACTTAAGTGACAACAACACATGATAGTGGATTTCATTTATAGTGGTCCACTTAAGTGCTTGATTTGGCTTTCATTTATACTCACGTTGCTAGTGCAGTTCATATATAACCTAAACAGTAATAAATATATTATATTGAGGGCTGAGTAAGCAAAACTGCAAGCACTTCAAAAGTGAGTAGGGCTCTGCACCGGCTCATTTATTTAATCAACGAGATGCATTGTAGTTCAATTGGCGTTTTCATGGAAATGACTGCACATATGCACAGCGGTAATAAGCAATCAAACATCAAATAAGCGAATCAATAAAATAAAAAAACGAATCAAGAAAATTTGCATTATGACCACTTTGCCGCCAGTTGGGGTGTAATGTAAGCGAACGGAAGAATCCAGTTCTTGTAGATGCATGGACAACATATCAAACCAATCAATGTGGTATTGTATTCCCGTCGTATGACCACTATTCTACTGAGCTTTTGTTCTATTTGTTATGCTTGAGAAATGACTTTCGGAGCCCATGCGGACTTTTCCGGTGTATGTAAAAATCGCGAAACAACCAGGCCAATATCTCAAAGTGCGTTTGGCAATCCCCTTAACATAAACCTTATGTTTATTCGTGGCAATATGATAAAAGCCACTCATTTGGATTTGACTGCAAATGCACCTCACCACCCCGAATGATGCCTCAATCAGTATGGTAGAGCTCATCGCATGTATTGATTTTGTGCCATGTTTGATCTGAATCATTATGACTAGGGTTTTAACTTACTAAAAACGTTTCTATGAATTATCGATGGGAAGTTACCAGCTTCCACGGAGTGGTCTGAATAAAAACTGTATACTTTCCGTCTCTATGGGTGTCTTTTCTCGGACAAACTGCACGACTGATTTCGAAAGTTTTGATGGATTGAATTGCAACTACAATTGGGCTCGTAACGTGTATTAAACATGTACTACCGACGTTCTGATGATTTTTGCCTGCACGAATAATGGTGATATCATATTGGTTTGGGCAATTATTCCAAAGAGCTGCTGTGTTGAAGTTGTGGCTGACAAGAGAGCAATGATAATTACCTAACAGTGCCGTATTTGTTGTCGTATCTTTTCTCAATGGCTACTGCAGTTTGAGGCCTAACAGTATGCATTTATTATTTCTGAGCTGATGTACGCCAAATATTCCTTGCCTAATTTTTAATGGACTTTTATATCTATATAGCTGGCAGCGTTCTTATTCTTACACCCCCGCAACGGCACCTAATAGTCAATGCTGCATAAGTGACTGTAGTGGCGACCCCATGAGTTACTAACGTATGAAAACAGAACATCATACACCTGATTAACGGGGGAAAACATTTGATGAAGTCAGGATTGAAAAATAGAAGCTGTTAAAATATTCGTCGAAAAATATACTAGTCAATCAGTCCTTTTTGACAATAAAAGAAGCCATTCAAAGTACTTGAATACGGAGACATACCGTACTTTAGGACCTGGGTTGACTATGGCTGTCACATAAATAAGGCATTAAAGCTTTCAGAGGAAGATTTATGTCTGGCTAATTACAATTGTCTAGCTCATCAAATGCGGTTTACTAAAATCATATAAATGACATTTTGAAGTTAACATGTTTTCATCGCAAGCAATCAGCATTCGCCCGATAGCATCTGGGCCTTAGCTTTAAAACACAGTAGTCATTTACACCTGGTTATTATTAAAATCTGGGCTTCATGCTGACGCATGGTCAAAAACTACCGAGCGCTTGGTGCTTGGTAGCTCTCGCAATTCTCTTATCGTTTATTGCCTAGCTAATGAAAAAGGGGATAGTAAAGACTGCACGTAGTTCATGCGGCCAGGTGATACGCAATAAATCTGACAATTCACACTCCCAATCCATAAGAGGCATTCATCAGCCATCTTAACCAGAATCAATCCCATGTCCTCTGTCCGCCAGTGACACTTATTCATCTTCCGTCGATCCTCCATCCTCCATCCAACACCAATCCGTCGTCAATTATCACATAACATACGGATAGCTGTTAAGGACACAATATTGACGCGCTAACAGGTGGCATACATGAATAATCCAGGGGATGACGTGGTTTATTCAGCGATGTAATCACTTTCTTCATGGTTTTGCTGTAGTCTTTTTGATGCTTTAGAACAAAGACAATGGCGTCATTAAGCATAATGGCATTATAAGGTGGTATTATATGTAGCTATGTAGGTGACGTCATGGGTAAATAGCGCATGAAAAAGAACAGTATTGTCGTCATGTAATATCAAAGATAGACATAACAGCTGGAATACGAAAAAAATATAAGCAAAGGGGATGATTATCCCTTTGACCTGTCTGAAGAGCACTTTTATATTAAATCTTAAAAAACACTGTCATATCTACAAACGAAGCTCTATTCTACGACTGATACCTCTCAACATACACACATATAGAACATGGTAAAGCGGTCTTTGTTAATGGGGGTCTATGATGGGAAAGCACCCGCTGTCGGTTGTGGACTATACTGGATGATTATAAATAACAGTTTATTCTGCCCGATATGCTACTATTATTATATCGGCTCTGGTTCCAACGTCTGGATCATGTTTATCAGAGAGGTAGAAACATTCCCTCTTGTTGATTCAATACCCTTTCAACTCTCTGTACTTTCTAATCCCCATTTTCAGGGAGAGCCACAATATAAGCATCTCTGTTACTGTCCCACGGATCACGTGAGGTACAAACAAAGCTTCACTTTGACAGATAGATTTGCATGTTCTCTGTGTAATCATTGGGGAGCGGACACCTCAGTGTGGGTACCGATGGGAGCATTCATAGATAACAGCAGAACCCACCATAGGCTCATGATAGGTACATGTCACTAACAATTGACTTGTACTTAATGTGATAGCAAGAAACATGGGTAGTTTTGTAAGACGTTGAACCAACACGTCCTTGCACGAATCTGCTGTGTGATAATCATCTTACGTTAGGCAATTTAAACCATCTTTATTGGAAATAGGTACGTTTTAATACGCGCGAAAGCTATATAAAACTGTTTAATAAAGTTCATCTGCACCTTCGTTTACCCCATAATTACCGCTCATATAACGAGAAGAATATATGGTTTCTGGTAACTTTACTTAGAATATTTAGTGATGCAATTAAGGTTAAGTCAAAAATTAAGTCATATACAACGCATGACGCAAAACAGTCTGCCTTTGGCATCTTCTATAGAGGTAAGCGATCCTGCCAAGATATTAATCTGAGTGGTTTCTATGATGTGACCATTATCAGAAATGAACCTTGATAAAGAGGTTGACGTATACCATTGTTGGATCACAAACTCACTGAACACCAAGGAAGACATGGATCGGCCTTAGATATTGCCACACAAAAACCAATGACCCAGTTCCATTATTTCAAAAAAAGCAGCACAATATGATCTGTTTGCTACTTAGAAATTGTTATCGTATTAGATAGCACATCTCACTGAAGAAAATACTTTCTCGGCAATTGTCTGTTTGTCAGTTATTGAGTTATTGTTTTTCGGGATAGAATTTACTATGGTATTGCACTTTGTTCTCCCTAGGATTTAATGCATTAATCACCTCGTCTCTTTAACACTTTGAGTATGTTCATTGAGGACTGCGTGCAGATGATCACTTTTTACCCTTCCTTTTTTGTGTGTTGTAAGTTTGCATAATACATTGACACATGCAAATTTCTAATATTCATTGTTGGGGGAAACCATATATTACTATGTGGTGCCAATAGTTCAATCCCTTAGCCTTGTGTTCCACCTATTGTGATAATTTCTGATATTATCTAAGACGATGCATGAACATTAAAATGCCTGCTGAGAATATTGACTGCTAGCAACATTCAATAAAAACACTAGGGTTGGTAGTATGAGTTTTGAAAATTAAAAAATGGAAAATAATTTGCGTTCTTCGTTCCACATATAAACCAAGAGGATGAAGCACAAAAAGGAGTAAAGTGGAAAGAGCACAAACAAGTTGCAGGTTAATATAGGCCTTTTATTTCTGCTATAATAGACACTTTACATCTAGGCAGTGCTTGCAAACGGACTGTCATCAGTTATGTGGAGGGGGTAGACAATCGTACTTTGTATTGACAATTATTATGTTCCGCACGTTCCCTCACAACCATCTTTAATCCAAGAGTATGAAAATCCCTCGATATCCTGCTCCACCAACAGGAAATCAATCATTGAAATAGAGAAAATTAGACTTTTTTTTACATTTATAAAGCTTGGATAGCATTTTCTGACCCAGTACACGGTTTCATTTCTTGTAATTGACTCCAGCATTCATTGCAATTATCGTTGCAGTCGGATTGTAGTGAGTTTTTTGTGCGTAACAACGTGCTTCTAGTGTATTATGACCCAAACAAAAAGTTACGTACCGAAAAAACATTGCTTCCTTCTATTTTCCCTTGAAGCAAATGAGCTTTGGCGGGACAGATTTCCAGTGCTTCAAAGACTGGGCCATAGACTAGGTCATCACTGGGATCGCCATTATTGTTTCCACACACGCCACACACGTGAGTTATATTATTCGGGACGTTGATTCCCACAGCACGGTCCCAGTCCCAGTGTACCACTACACCGTTCGCCAACATCACCCGCTAAAAGAGGAAAACATGTACATTATGCATCCATGCCAGACATGTATTCTTGTAACACATGAACGATCTGACAAACTCACCACTGCTTTTCCTTCTGCCACAGCTGCAACCTCAATATTGTCTTCAACATACGGAGTGCTTATTGTAGTGCCAGAAACGTCCACGCTATTTACATCGATATCAACCACATCAATTGTCTGTCCAAGGACAACAACCTGAAAATGAAACCCAGACATTGCGATTCTGTATTAAGCGCTTGAAATAATGATTTATATTTATTCGCAATTCATACGTGTCCATCATATTCAATCTTCACGTCGTCCACTACAACTCTTCCAGATGCCAATTCTTCCAATTTGACCGAGACGAGGAATGATGAGCCTCCATGACCGCCATCGCATTCGTCTCGGACCATGAGATGCCTTGAACACCCCCCAACCAAATTCGGAATCCTTTTCATATCAAATGTGTCACAATGAGGGTCACCTTTGCAGGAGCAAACCCCATAATCTGCGAACAAATATGAGGACTAAGAGTTGAAGATGACCCATAAGAAAATTGTTGGAAAATTTAATCGAAATAATCAAATGCCAAGCACTGTGTGAGGGACTTGCCAGGTACGTCGCAGACGCTGACATCATACGATGGAGGCGATGGGTTCACTTCGCCAAAGTCTTCGCATTCGTCGTCATCGCATGATTCATTTGGCTTACAGCCCCGCTCCACGTGTCCATTTGATTTAGTGGTATAGAAACACGATTGCTTGAATAAAAAAGAATGTGGACGCTGGTGAATGGTATCACGGACAAGTACAAAGTTTTAATCTGGGATGTTCTGTTACCGTAAGTATATAGAATCGACTCTTACGTCACCAAGACATTCCTTGTACTGTCCAGTTATCAAACATGCTACGTCACTTTTTCCACAGCAAGCGAAGCAATGCTTTTGACAAGCTACACCATAAAAACACATCAATACATACAAATAAATGTCTATATATATATGCATATATGTTCGCAGTAAATACATGTAAATATACAAGTTTATAAATATATGTAAATACCAAAACACACACATACATATATATAAATACATAATATATGTATATATATATATATATGTATGTATATACATATATATATATATATATATAGATATATAATATATACATGTATATATTTTTATTATGATAGAGAGATATATATATAATATATGATATATATATATATAAATATCTACATATATATATAAATATATATATATATGTATATATGCATATATATATAGAGATATATATATACTTATATATATATACTTATATATATATATATACATGTATATATATATATATATATATATATATATATATATATATATATATATATATATATCTATATATATATATATATATATCTATATCTATCTATATATCTCTATATATATATATATATATATCTATATATATCTATATATATATATATATATATATATATATATATATAAATATAAACATTTATGTGTGTGTCTGGGTTCGGTGCGTGTGCGTCCGAAGTTATTAATTTATTCATCTTCAACCTGTCCGACGACAACTTCAATTACGTACGTGGATCTTTACATCGCCCATGTATACACTGGCAGCAGACGATGTATCCTTCGCACAACAAAGCATCGAAAATGATCACAAATAAACACCTTAACGTCCTAAGGAGGCAATTTGATTAATCACGTTTACGTAATGACGTATAAGTGAGAGATCAATGTACGTCAATAATGATTTACGAACGTTGCAAAAAGCATTCAACCCTTGTGTTGCTGCTGATAGTATCATATATAACATTTAAAGTTTTCCCTAACATCAACGTCATTTATATGCTTTACGGCTTCATGAAACTTACTCGACGCTTGTCGGATTGACGACTCTCGTCCTACTTGACTATCACCCTGTTTAATCGGGGAGCTGGCTTTACATTGCTGTACCCTTTTCACATCAGACGGTCTATCACAAGTATCACTAGAGCTGCATTTGCTTGACAAATGGAAAATGCCCTCTGTTTCGCTGTAATGCCATTCCACTAGACACACAGGCTACAACCAGCATGCAAACATCTTGCAGTTCTACTACAATAGGGATTATTATGTCATTCATGTGGTCTATTGAAACTTATAAACGGATTGACTAACATTGTCCTCCGAACACATGACGTAGTTGTTCTCGTCCTCACAAGCCTGATAGGACGTAGCATTGTGGCAGGTCAAACACTCAGTGCCATGTTCACACTCGTCTGAAATCAATTGGCGGTAAAAACAAAATAGCAATGTCGTGCGGACGCGCGGGTAAATTGCTGCAACGCACACGCATTACGATCACGACCTCTCACCCCCAACCCCTAACCCTGTGATCCGTCAACCAGGGCTAACATCAGCGTTTGCACTCACCTTGCGTCGAGTCACTCACTCTATTGCAGTGTAGCTTACCAGCTCCCATCTGGGGCACCGAGACACACTTCACGCTGATGTTGTCTTTCCCCAGAGAGGATATGAATCTGACCAGTTAGTTCATAGGTTACATTGTCCTAGTGGCGTTTGTCATGCAGCAAGGTCGAGGCAACGGGTGTTTGGCCAATGGACGCTGGAATTGAAATGGTTATGTCTACGGATCATAATCATTCCTATCGTTGCGATATCCCTTTATTGTGGAAAGGTACATAAAATATACACATTGGCCAATGACCCTTCTTTCAACTATGGCATTGAATTTTCTATCATGCAAACCCATTAAATAACAAAAGTTTGATTCTCTTGTGCAAAATAGACTTCAGAATCTGTTGCAATATGTATTGAAAAATTATTGGTTATCCATTTCACTGTATTCGTTTCCTAATGACCTTCTGCTTGTTCACTATCGAAACCACGTAAACGCTAAATGTGAAAGAAATGAATGTTAGAGTAGCTTCTGTATCTTACCTTGTGGTGCAGTCTTCTAGTGATGGGCTTTTCTGGAATATTTGATGTGCTTCTCGGCACAGTTTATATAATGATTTTCAACACTTCTAACTCGAATCAACGACGTGCAAGAACGTACATAAATTACGAAATCAATAACAAGTGGTCCAAAAGTAGTCCATATTATTTTATATTTATTACGATAATTACTCACTGCGATATTTGAAATGCTTTATATGAATCGATGTTTTTTTTGGCCATGTGTGCTTATTAATCAGTGATGTATGCAAACAATACTGTTGAGTGGAGTAAAGATTTGAGTGAAGAAAATCATTTGTCATTGGTTGGAGTGGTTCAAGATATAAGGTGTCTATTCATTCCGACAATATGGTTTATTTCGTGTTTGACCCGAACTCGCATATCCCACACTGCCAAACTGACCTTATAATAAAAAGGATGGAACACAGGGAAACATTGAAACACTTGGTTGTTTTACATGTTGTAAACAATGACACTGTAAAAGCAGTTAACGAGTAGTTAACGTCAGTGAGTAAATATTTGTTTCGAATTAATCTAATGTACACTTATCGGTAATGAGCCCAATTACCAGATTCACAGCAACTCGGCCAAAGCGCCTATCCTACCAAAATTGAACATAAAGTAATTGATCGTGGCAGGTAATCTTTATTTTTACATAAAGATCAGCTTGTTAGCACCTGCTGGCGCCAGATCTTTTCGACTACGTCGCTAGACGCCGTCATTAATAATTTATTGAAACACAATATTCTAAAGGTGCTGTGTGATATTTATGAAAGAGAGCTAAATCATTGTCAACAGTCTCGATCACCCTTTGTTTTAACTTTCAGTGAGAGTGAAT
Organism: Urechis unicinctus; assembly: GCA_034190875.2. Classification (NCBI taxonomy): domain Eukaryota; kingdom Metazoa; phylum Annelida; class Polychaeta; order Xenopneusta; family Urechidae; genus Urechis; species Urechis unicinctus. Next base: position 63,925,125 of record CM067350.1, read on the forward strand.
TTCGAAGCAAATGAGAATGACCAAATGCGCTCAATATTCAAGGTTCATGATGCGACTCCTCTTGAAAAGAAACCAAAAATCCCCAGAATAATAAATATGCGTTGTCTTCAAAAGTATCCATTGTTGACTAACACCATTGTATTGATATCACGGTAACCACTATCACGATAATAATTCAATAATGAGTTTGTTATTGCAATGCATCTCGATACTATCGAGCTACAATCTTTTTAGTACACGCTTGACCAGCCCTAACTGTAAAAGGCATTTGTTTGTTTGTTTTCAATTGGAATTATCTTTCAGGGATCAGGGTTATATCATACTAAAATGAAATAATACAATGCTTGTATCAACGAGATATCAAACTCTGAATAGTGAAAAGAGTTTCATCAACCGTGACCAAATGCCCCTTTCAGCACGGGCAATTACCCTCACACGGAGAGGGAGATGAGAATATTGGTGGGTAATGACGAAAGGTAACCAATCCAAGCGATCGATGGATGCAATCCCAGTCTGCGATGGTTTTTGTTGTCTGAAATCTCCACGGATGCATTGCATCGGGACGCACTTTTAGGATCCATCGACGATTCGATTTATCTTTACACACATATTGCTTATAGCGTGTATTGACACTGCTGTGCAATCGACCTTCAGCATAATGTCAACTGTCCATCAAATTTATGACAAATGGCTACAGGAAAAACATCGTTCCACATGTATAGGTTTGCCATCATATCTGCAATAATAACAATATTATGTATCAATTAGAAAGATTAATGACAGCTCATTGACCAGGTTTTATTGAATCAATCACAGATGCTTATTGATAATTGCACCTTGAGAACAAATATCGCCCTTGGAGAAGAAATGTAATAGGCCTAATGCAAGCGATGTATGAAGTTCTCACAAGAGATAAAAATAGAAAAAAGCTTTATTCTCTTACTCTCTCTCTCTCTCTCTCTCTCTCTCTCTCTCTCTCTCTCTCTCTCTCTCTCTCTCTCTCTCTCTCTCTCTCTCTCTCTCTCTCTCTCTCTCTTATAAAAACGCATCATGTTTGACAACTACTTCCGGGGACTGTATGGCGTGGTTCGGAAGTAGTCAACTACGAGGCCGCGGTGTATAACCCAATTTACCAGTGATGCCGTTATAATCTGGACATTGACAGTCGGTGACGGATGTACAGCTTCTTGATTGCTTTGCAAGCTAAGGTGCCATTTGTTTCCAACATATTCATTTCCCCTTGCGAACAATGCCGCTATTTCCAATTTGCTATTTTCCATTTTTCTCATTATTCTGGGTTTATATTTGCTTAATGTTAAAAACGAATAGCCAATCCGTAAACATACTTGTTGTATGCATTTCTAGTTTCTTCGCATGGACGCGTTTAATTTATTGCTTGACGGCTGCTTTTCTTTTTGAAATGTTGCACAAATTAAAATAGCGTTGTTATAGTTTTCTGTTGTAATTACATTTTCAGCTTTGGTATAGCCATTTATTGAACATAACTTCCTTCATCACTTTGTAATTATATTACACAGACATGACAGTTTATAGTGAAGGTCAATTAAAGAGCAAGTGAGAACCCAGATCCCCCGTCAGCATCAAATGTTTTGCTTTACCCTTGAATAACGTACACAATGAGCTGCACTCGTATGCCAAATTAGGTTACTTTAGTCCCATGTGGTCATCAACTCAATCGAGGCCTGTATCGTACATTCACGCTGGTCCATTCTCTAGCGAATGGAGTTAGCACCCCATAATGCGATTAATTTGCGGCCGCCTTGTCTAGATAAGCAAGATTTATGGCATAAATAAAAGTTTATCATTTCGTACATAAAATGTTATCAATCCATTCCATTGGTCACAGCCAGGTTGTAAGAGGAAATGCGTCCCAATGGGAACCATAGTCGTAGTAGATATTCGGAGGGAGTGCCGGCAGCGATGTGGACGAAATAAGGGGTGGGGATGTAGACTCTGAAGTAGGTTCATAAAGGTAGCGGACGATGTTGTGGGGTCCGTTAGAGATCGTAATTATTGACTACATACCATTGTAATTAGGCAAGTTGATATAAGGCTATAAATGAATCAAATTAATAGCTGACATAAGTGATTAATTTAGAGACAATTGCTTCATTCTTAGACCTGATTAATTGCCATTGAAGATCGGCGTATTCAAGGCAGGTCATTTTTGTACGTGTACAAGGCATGCGCCTACCTAGTTTCGAGACCTGTCGGTAATCAAACCCTTCCTTGTTACTTTGATATACCTCCCATATGAATAGGGTCGAATGATCATCATAGCTCATAAATCGTTACCGCAAAACTTCCCCTGGACTCCATTTCAGTTCAAGATACTTCAACAATTCCATCATTGTTTCAAATTGTTCGTCATAGAAAATGCGAAACATGCTTAGCGAATATTATCTATGGGAAAACTTGGCTGTTGACACAAATTTTAGTACATGTAATGGATTCTGGGTTGTCTCTAAGTTATAACAAAGCTTTTGAGTGATGATACATATTATGTTGCTAGGATTTTTTCTTTCCAGAATATGCATATTCTTCTTTCAAACACAGATTTTTCCATCAAGCTGAAAAGATCCTTCCCATGGATGAAAATATTTTTTAAACTTGAAAGATAAATTGTTAAATCAACGAAATAGTATTTTTCTTAACTTCAATGATGGCTGGAAATAAAGCCTTATATGCAATAACTTATATGCAATACGACAGTCGTTCGACAACATATTGGCATAACAAAATTAATTATATATCCTGACGTTCTCCTGTCCTACTGACATCTTCAGATTATGCTGATACATATGCAATTGATATCAGCGTAAGGACCCAAAGAAGCTCTTGTTATTTTATTATGAATGATTGCATGGTAATAAAATAGGTTGTTAGTTGCAACTGTACTCGATCAGATCAAGAAAAAGACTAGAAATGCGATTACTCTCAGTTCTGAGAACGATTCACCAGCCATCAAAACCGAAATTATTCGATAAGGAAATTAAACATAACCATGCAACTTTAACAATCAAAGCTATCTAGCAGCTGTCTGCTTATTCTGCCACTGCCGGTCACCTCATGTCAATGTACAGATTATCGGACACCTTGGCACAGCTGCACATTTGGGAGGGCATTACCAGTGGATCAAATTCAGTATGATTGAATTACGTGCCCCTACAGAATGCTTGTCATGGCATTTGGGGTAATATGTTTATGGTACAAAAAGTCAGAAACTAAAGAACAAGAATCCGTTGACGCTTAAGTTGGTTATCTACTGAAAGTTATAAACTAGCGAATGCATTCAAGATAAGGGATGAAACGAGAAGATATAGGACTTATTTCAACAGAATTTAGGAATACCCAACACTAATTTCGTGTGGGTACTAAACATGTATGTGCTGATCTCATTAGCTCATCCTTGACTCATTTGACTCTTTCACGTTTATAGATTAACAAATATGTGTCTAAGCATGTGTAGTTACCGAATTACATTATTTAAAACTAAGTAATAATTGTGTTGTCCATGTTTTGAATATTAGACTACTTTTTAATAAAGAATAAATCTGATCAGGTTGCTGTAACTCAATAGCAATCTCGAATAAAGAATTTGGTATCAAATGGGACATTCTACACAGAGATCTATGAATCGGCTTGGAAATGCATAATTGACAACAACATTCCGATGACAGTCGCTTGTAGAGGTTTGTCTGAAAACAAAGCATCGGACAACAGTGTTCGATTACTCATAAACTCATGATGAAAACGTTGAACTCTGATAATATTCCAACATATCTTGACGCATCCCGAATTATCCACTTTTTAATGTGACAATATGGATAATCAATATTGAACATAAGGTTTCCGACCTTGACAGGCGGTCGTTATCTAAATTACATATAGATCAGTTAGGTAGCACCTGCTGGCGTCAACGCCATTCGACCAAATCGTTAAAGGCCGTCATTTATAATTCAATGAAAGACTAGATTACACAGGTGCTGTAAGATATTAATGAAAGAGAGCTAAATCATTGTCAACAGTCTCGGCAACCGTATGACCGAGTGCGCTCAATATCCATGGTTTATGATGCAACTTAGACAGATGACCGAATATCCCCAGCATGATGAAAATTCGTAGTCTTCAATAGAATCCCTCTTAAAAGTTTTATTTTATAGGCTATTCTAGGCACCAGCATCTGCCCGTCAAGGAACGAAACATCTGGGTTAGACGCTCACAAGCTGATGGCGGCTCAGAGTAGCTACACATCTTTGCGGTTATTTCTTATGTTGTACATATCAAAATGCTATAAAACAATTTCCTACTGATTCCTGGTTGTTTCTCTTTACATTTCCGTGGCATCGAACCACCCTGACATGCTATCTCCTGGGTTAATGGCGATATCACATAGTATATCAGCTTTGCAATTTAGTGTCGGAATCAGGTATAATTATATAATGTTAATCACACCCATAAAGGAAAAAACCTATTACAAAAGGATACAGGGTGGCTTATTCTTCTATTTCTTATTTAGTATCTCTGTCATGGCTTTGATATCGCGATGCATCACGATACTACCGAGCTAAGATCTCTTACTGAGTTTTAGATTTTGTTTACACTCTTTTCACTCACGGTGCTAGTCCCTTAGTACCCGCTTGACTAGCTCTTACATAAAAAACGTTTGGTTGCTAAGCGTCTCGATGGAAAGGGATAGTTTAAATCGTTAATTATAATGTTCCTTTAGGGATCAGGTTTATATAATACCATAAAGAAATACTACAATACTTAAATTAACGAGATGAATAACTTTCCTGAATAATGAAAAGTGTTTCAGCTGATCGAATGCCCCTTTTACCAGAAAAGTAACAGCAGAAGAGAACGGGGATGAGTATTGAAAAAGAAAAACACAAACAATCCATTGGCAGTTAGAATCACTATCGGCGATAATTATCGATGTCCGAGATCTCCATCGATACTTTGCATCGGGACGGTCACTATCACAATGCATTGACGTTTTGATCTATCTTTCCACCCCTAGTACCAATGGCCCGTATTTGCACTGTGGTTCAAATCTACTTTCAGCCTGATGTAAACTACATAGTCATCAGAGTACAGATTCGAGAATATTATTCAGCAATACAGAGCTTACAACATTCCGTGTCTTCTAAGAATTAGAAACATATGCCGCAACCGTCTTTATGCTTCTCTACATTCAATACCATGAGCTAAAGAAATCATGTACAATCGGCCGACATTGAACTTACCTATAAATTGACATTCAGTTCTATGAAACAAATATGGTTAATTTCGAGAATCTTCCTCCTTAGTGCTATCATGTACATCAAAACCTCTGCGTTTTGGCGAGCGGCAGCACTTTTTACATACAAAAACTCACATATCTCATTGTACGCGGAATGAGACGACATGACTAAAATGAAGACTGGTGGGCAATATCGTTTTTCGTTTCAGGGAATATCGGATAGCACATCTGAACCAATCACACATGCTTCATGATGAGTGCACTGTGTGAGCTATTATCACCCATGGGGAGGCAGTTTGTTATGTTTAATTCAAGAGATTGAATTATGAGATGAAGTTATCACCACATATTTGAATACATATAAAATGCAAGGACTGGATGGAGTGATTCGGAAGTAGTTAACTACAAGGTTCCGGTGTATAACCCAATCTGGACATTGATAGTCAGCGATTGATCAGCTTCTTAATTACTTTTCAAGCTATGTTGCCATTTGTTTAATCATAATCAATTCCCCTTGCGTACAAACCTTTTATTTCCGATAAACTCTTTTCCCCTTCCTCGTTATTCTGGGTTTATATAGCTTGATGTGAAAACTGAATAGCCAATCCTCAAGCATACTTGATGTATGCATTTGTAGTTGCTTCGCATGGAAACCTTTAGTGTATTGCTGGACGGGCAATATCCAATTTAAAATAGCATTGGTATACTTTTACCCGTTCCATTTCTAGATGTTTGCAGTTACATTTTAAGCTTAGGTATAGCTTTTTATTGAGCAAAACTAGATTTCTGTGCAATTTTTTTCCTCACAAAATGTAAATGATCTGTTTATACAACATTTGTCGTGCGTCCGAGCTAACTAAAATTGTCAACTTTTGTCAATTTGCCATCAATTATTCGCCAAGGTCGAGTGAGTACGCAAGCTGGCAAGAACACACTCTGTTACACATACTCATGCTATTACCTTTACGCGATAGTAGCTTGTTTTACTTACAAATTATGCAATGCATAGGAAATAAACACCCCATGCTTAATCGGCGTTCTGATCGGGGCGTATATGCTTAGGATCGATTACATTAAGGTGTTGTGATGACAGTCATCAAGTACCCAATGTAAGGCTTCTAAGCAACGAGGGTTTGGAATTTGGTGTGTATTTAAGTACATGGGAGAAGCCTAGCTGATTATAATTACCTGTTGTGTCTTAGGTACCTATAAGGGATTAACATCGGATGCCGCCAACACACGTTAGCTCACGGAGTACTTATTTGCATAGCCATGTTATGGGTGAATATCTATGTAAGCAGATAATTCGATTCTATATGCTTTGTTTTTTACTCGGATGCCTTCTGAACCGGACGTATTCCCCAAACTTCGACACTAGGTATAAAAAAGTAAAATAATGTCTGATAATTTTCTGAAGAAAGTGTGTGAACAAAAATGTGTAATAGATGTAAGAAAACGGTGTGTGTAACCGCTATGATCTGTTCGGTGCCATCGTACCATCGTAGTCGCTCCTTGTTGGGTTTCATTTGGTACATATAGACATCTTTATTGTAATATACTTCTGCCGGAAGATGCGTCACAGTGAGGCTACTTATTATATCACAACAAGTTTGTATATGTGCCTATGTAATGTAAGTGCTACCACTTATCGTCATCCCGCTTCGATTAATTCGCTTGCATCCACTTATCTGGGTGTCATTTCCAATACGAGTTCACTTATTTTCAGAACTGTTGAAACAAATTGTCATGTGAATGAGTTCTTTTGAAGCTGACATGAGTGGTTAATTCAGTGATAATTGTTTCACCTTCAGTCCTGATTTCTTGCCATTGAGGGTCATTGTGATGGTTTGAAGTCAATTCGGCGTATATATGACACACGTCTACGTAGTACTGAGACCGGTCGGTCATCGTACCCTTCCTTGGTATGATTTGCAAACTAAAGATACCAAATATGAATTTCCAATGCAATGCTTGTAAAGCAATTGTCAAATGAAGATAAATTACCGGGAAACGTCACGGACACGGTCCTAAATATGTGCTTGAACGCAAACATTACAATTAACCTGCGTTTAAAACCTATATGTTTGCCCGTAATACTGTGTAACACAATGTACGTACGTAACCAGGTCGCGGACTAACCGCAGAACGAAGTGCGTACTTCAAACAAAGTACGTACTGCGTTCCCAGTACAGCGCACTTCGATTGAGGTACACATGACAATAATCCCACCAACCTTTGCTGTTTTGCATTTTGTGACATTATTTTCTGAAATGTGATTGGCTTTGATTGAATTTAATTAGGCAAACATATTGTGGCCTTCATTTGGAATCATTTTCGTTGTTGTGAGCGATATTGGGCATTCCCTAGAAGCGTTTTAACTTCCATCGTTCAACAGCGAGCGTAAGTTTTTCTGTATTCACGGGTGAACATTTGTATACACATGAGCGTGGCAGAGGTAAGCTCGATGTTTATATATATATATATATATATATATATATATATATATATATATATATATATATATATATATATATATATATATATATATATATATATATATATATATATATATATATATATATATATATATATATATATATATATATATATATATATATATATGTATCTTCTAATTATACATCATACATTATACAAATCTCTATGGCATATTAATTATCTATCGACAATTCTAATACACCCTATTGAATAAATTTTCTGAAACAATGGCGGATGAATGCTTTCGTACTCAAATCGAAATATGGTGTACCCCATTTTGAATTGGTGCCATAGTCTGAAAGTTGATCGTATGCAAAAAAGACACTTAGATCCATACAACTGAACTGCAGGTCGAATGTAGCGTGTCCTGGTTGTGTTTATATATAAGATAATGCTTTGGGAATTTCAAAGCTAGGACTTCTGAAAGGACACAGTCAATAATTCCAACCTAATATGATTTAGTCTGTTAGTAGAGGATGGATATTAAAAATCTCACAAGAATAGATGGTTTGTGTTGTAAACTTACTTAAAGATTAAGATATTTCATACCATATATTTGAAACTGCCTGGACAGTGTCTTAATTGCTCACTTAAGTTTCAGAAGCGGACCAAATTTGAAAGTGATGGTAACTGTATGCTTAGGTAATGGAGGCGACGTGTGGAAGAGACTGAACAGGTTCTAAAACAAACTATTACTTGCTCTCCGTAATGAGCTGAAAATATGTAAATGATCAGGAAGCTTGCTTTGATATCAACGACACTGACGAGGAGTATTAATTGCATTTCTGCTTATCCAACTGTTGTCAAAATCTTCACCATACCTAGTTTAACTTATCCATTGTACTGATTTCTATGTTTTCTTGATTTGCTGAGTGCCGTGTTGATGATTTGATTGCTGTGCATGTAAAAGTTTTCACTTCGAATTGAAACTTTAAACATAATATTGTCAACAGGCTGAAACTTATCAGCTAGTACAACAATGTTTTATGGGGCATACCAATGTTTATTCTGTGAGATCTACAGAAACAGTAATATGCCTAAGAATAATATTCACAAGCTATGTCCAATCCAGCAATACTTGATCTTATAAAACTCTCAGAGTAAGCATACACTTGTTTTAAAACCACTCTTAGTTCGTTGGTGGTTTCCTCAGAAGACCATGTCACACAAAAACAAGCAAATTCTACAGATGAACATCGCCTATTTCAATTTAATTTTCATGATCAGTACCAATGACCCTATATATATTAATTTGGTGTAAATATTGAATTTCCTCAGCAGTAACAAACTTGAGTATTTACTCAGCAGCCTGGAAACAAAAAGTATATTTCACAAAAGAGTAATATCAGACAGTTATGGTAGCTTTGTAATTACATTCGGGAAGAACATTCATGCTTAAACACTACTGGACAAGTAACTGTGCACACTCAATCAAGAAGTCTGGTCGCTTTCAGTGATCTTACGAGCAAAAATTAACATATGGTCACAAGCTCCAGTTGACAATACGTAAAGACACTAGCAGCCCGGGTAGACAACTAGCGCCATTTGAAACAGTCGAGATACGGCGTACTTCGTGCACAAATGGTTTGCCGTGAGGTGAAATGTTATCATCGATAAGTCACAAAGATGCCATTCAATCTTCACAAAAATATAGTTAATACAATCTAGACAAAATATACTCCGCAAAAAGTAAGTTCTTACCTTTGCCAAACTTGTGCAAAAACGATTCTTGCCTCATTAACGTTCCGAAGAGACGCGCGTTTGTTGATGTCCGAAAGATTGAAAGTACGTAAGAAAACCCCACGAACACGTGCAACTCTAAACATGGTCCCAAATCGATGCGGTGACAACTAAGTGGGATTCCACGACTCTTACCCAACCAAATATCAGTAAGCAAGGTCACAATTTGTATAGCAATTGAGAAAGTTCATGTTTATACATGCATACTTCAAACCGAATGCCGTTCTGGGAACGAAGTACGCACCTCGATCGAGGTACGTATTGCCTTCTGACCTGTCTGTACTCATTCACACCCATGCTTGTGTAGAAATGTTTACACATGGTGTCACCGCGGCGGTTCGATTTACATGCTCGATGCGTAATCACTGGATGACACCAGTATGGCACCCGTGTCTTTGATTAATATATCCAATTAGCTAACAGTCAGTATTTTTCCTCTCAAGCTATAGATAAATGCGCAGCCCATCAAGGATGTCTGATAGGTAATCGTGTTTTGCCAGACTCCAATGTTGTAATAGGTGTAAATGAGAATGGCACAGCGATGGGATGGTGGCGTTGACAGGCCTTCTATTTGAGAGCGCGAAGCATGAGATTTCTTGTCAGACCAACACTGTATCGCATGAGTCTGCTCCTATTTAGCATTCGACATTACAACAATGATCATAAGTGATAAGTACATCATGGTAGCTTGATGGTTGTACAGCCATTTATGGCAATAATAATATACTCAACCCACTTTGGCCGCTCAATGGCCATGGCTGCACGTAACGTTTCAAACCCCAGTTAAGCAACATGACTAGGAAAACAAATCACCTAAGCAATGTTTGTTTGTTTACGGATTTCTATGCATGCTATGCCAACGTGGAACGTATACAAATACACATCGTCGCCTTCTTTATTTCAATTACAGGAAACAAATATATTGTTTCTATCATCGCATATTACCAAATTAACCAGACACAAACTTTCGTTTTAGAATATGCATAATCTTCCGCCATACACAGACGGATACTAAAAAAGATCATTCCAAGTGATAAACAGTTTTTCAAGCATGAAAGATAAAGTAGTTTCTCGTCCAAAATGATGGCTGGAAATATAAATCGTTAAGGGCTTTGTTGAAATAAGATGCAGTACGGCAGTCGTTCGACAACAAATTGCCATAATAAAATCAATTATATATACTGACGCGTCACTTTTCTACATATTATGATCATGCTGTTGCATATGCAACGGCTACTAGGGTATGTAAACAAAGAAGCTCTCATTATTTTCTTATGAATGATTGCATGGTAATAATAAAATAGGTTGAAAGTAACAACTTAACGCTAAAGTACTCGATAAAATCATGAAAAAGACAAAGAGTACCGTGACTCTCATTTCTGAGAGCGATTCACCAGCCATCATAACCTGTATTATGCGATATGGGAAATTGAAATTGACATAGCAACCTTATCCATGAAAGCTATTTAGCAGCTGATCGGCCTGTTCTGCCAATGCCAGTGTCCACATGTCCATCGGCGTTACCGTTTGAGCAATTTCATTATGACTGGATTAAGTGCAAATACGTAATGCTTGTCATGGCATCGTGTGCAATATGTCTAAGTCACACAAAGTCAATAATTCAAGAAAATAGTCCCTTGCAACTTTATTATTTAATGAAAGGGATAAATTATCAAATGCATTAAAGATCAGTAATGAAACAAGAAGAAATAGTTTTAATTTCAGCAACATTGAGTTCTGAACATGCATGTTCTGATCTCGTTAGCTCACTGTTGATGCTGTCTCATTTAAATATTTTACTGAGGGAGTAATGTCACACCGCTCCCTTTAATACGTTTATTGACTAACGAATATGTGTCTAAGCATGCGTAGCTTATGGTAGTACCCGTATTAGATTATTTAACAAATTTGTTGTACATTTTGAATTTGTACGTTATCAAGCTACTTTCTGATCAGGTAATATAATAAATTTGTGATTAAAGGGGTAATTCCACACAGAGATATATAAATCGGCTTGGTAATGCATAATTGACACCAACATTTTGACGACAGTTGCTAACAGAAGTTTTAAAACCAATAATGGGGCGACAGTGTTCGATTACTCATTACTCATGATGAATAGGTTGGACTTGCGCCTTTGATGATCTTTGATAACAGTCCATTATAGCGTGACACTATTTCCATTAGATTTTGTTTAAGAAAGCACCACAAATGGAATAATACAGCAAGTTTACTATCGCCCTCTGTAGTGAACGACTTCCGAATCCAGCAATCCAGCCAATGAACATAATGCGTTTTTATATGACGTATATTTATGTTGGTGATACGTACATCGCATTATTCGATTATGTGTAATAAACAAACTCTGTCCCCAAACAGCAATCGCTGTCGCTTCAGAGATGCCATCCATGACTGCTTGTACCCCAATAGAATGAATGAAAAGCGATATTGCTCACTGGGGATTATTCTAGCCGTGCCGAATAATCTCGTGGGAAACGTATTATGCTAGTCCTACAATGAAGAGTTATGTAGCACTAAAGGTTATGATAAACGGAAATGCATCTACAATTCGATTATCTAAATGAACAATAATCGTATTCATATAATTGTATGTCATGTTAAAGGATATTGATAGTGAAATGCCTGGCGGTGTCACATAGATTGCTTTACCCAGGGCAGTCTATATAGAGAAACACAAAGGGGTTTCGCAATACATTGATTATTAGTAACTCTGTAACACATCATTTATTGCATTGACTCAATATGGAAGTCCAAGAAACAGCTGTGGGAAGGGATCGAATAAAAAAAACCTTCCTTCCATCAAGTTAATGGTAGGATTATAGCTACGCTTGGAGGGCTCAGTTCGACTAGCTATGCGATGAATATGCAAATATGTCTAATACACGCCCGTGGTCAGGTGGCGCTCTCGTAAAATCAGCAGAAGCGCATGAGACTGCTGATTCAACGTCTCAGGGATCTGCCGCTTTATTCTTCAAATTGGTTCAGCATAACTCATGTTGTTTTACGAGACGCTTTGACAAAACACCACGCTTCTCACAGGTGGCGTGATCATATATTTTCTCGGGTGGAGGCGCAAGTGAGCCCGCTTGGTAGAGCTTTAAGAATTATGTTCACATCAGCTGCATCAGGATAATTCTTCACGAAGGCAGCATTATATTACGTTTTAACATGATAATTTTCAAGTAGTGACAACGCAGTGCCCGAAAACAAAATGCTAGCATTCGTACACTTAATCAGCCGGCTATATATAACATGGTTCTGTATGGAATTCGGGATGATATACCTAGGCATATATTGTTAAAGCTATTGTAAGGCGAAAAAAAACCCAAGGAGTTCCTTTACTATCGATAGTGATCAACATGCCTGACATAAATAAACTATGAGAGCTCTATGTGAAGGTTGCAATATTTAGCCTCTGGGCTTATCTGTCGCATGGCGGTGATGCTACATGTGGATGCGTATGGCGCCGTATATTGTCTTAAGTCTGGCATCATCATTATTACGGGTGATTTGACAGTATCTCGAGGCGTAATACTGGACGAATCGGGACTATTGCAGCAGGCATATGGTGCAGTGTTGAGACTATACGCGAATTCCTGTCGAACCTGCAAATGAGCACTAATAGCCCTTAGTTCCGTGCATAGTTCTGCACTACTCCCTCGACTGTGGTTTTAGTTCACTGCATACATAGAGTGGCTGGTTGATATCCGTACAGATATATAGCAGATATGCTGATACATAGCCTGACCAGGTTTATGCATTAATCCATACTTTCTCTTATAATTGGTGTTAAATGTTAACCTCGCATCAGATGTATTACCCTATTCACCAAAGTGTATATAGCATATGAAACAGGTTAATGGATTGTTACGAGTAGTGCTACACAGTCCTATTAATCAGTATGCGCCAGTGCAGTCCCAATCATCTACATATAAGTGTGAATCGTACGCTATAACCCCTAGCCTATGTGTGACACATGTTACATATCATTGTTGAGAATCCATTCCGCTATCCTCTTTCATCTATTGGTAAGCCATCCTGTGATCCCACATCTCTAATCTGGTTATTAAACTCCTCTTGTTATTGGAGATATCGTGCATGATGATACGATGAAGCTGCTCTTTTGTTCATGTATATTGAAATGGTGTGGCCCCGTTCGTGTAAAATGTATAAATATTACATACACTAAAACTATTCTGTTAAAGAACAACAATAACCCTATTACAATTGTTAACTTCCCGGCTGTTACCATTTGCTGTTTACTTTGTACGTTGTATTCCATATCCTGTTTATCAATGATAAATATAATCATGCCGAATGTACTACCGTATGCTATGTTTGGCTTCAAATATAATCGACTGATATACCCCAACACAGTACTCTATTGCCGACCGTGGGGCTTTGAGCATGGGCCTAGTGTCCTGTATCGGTGATGGCGGAAAACTGACTATGGCAAAATTTAGTCTCCAGATCCACTCCTTCAGTATACCAGGCACACCTTTAATTTTCAAACTGAAAAGTGCATCTAGTCGCTCATTGGGAGTAAATGAGATGCTTGAGAACTTTAAATGCCATTTACCTATATTGTCCTTTAAGAGCACAATAGGCTGTACGGACGTCCGTTGTTATCTTTTCGGGAAAGCCAGAGACCGGCTGAATATCGAGACATGATGAGATCGCATAGCTATCAAGTCTAGGCAAACGCATGATGTTCACAAAGGACCAAGAGCTTAATGATAGCTTCACATGACTGGTCTTAGCGGGCTGTGAATGATTATAAACAAGGCTATTGTTAATGATGCATTACCATATTGTTCTTACTACTTGCTGTTCATTCTATCACATCGAATTGTGCTGTGCTTCTCGTGGAGATTGTGACATCACATAAATCATCTGTTTATACATGAACATGTTATCATGGGATTAACTATGCATCGGTAGACTATGGTGGTCAGGTATACAACTGATATTATTCATACCTTGTGACATTCAAGGGATTGATTTAGTATTCGTATACAATCTCATTATTCCTTCAGCAAGCACAATATGAAAATTTATTGTTCCCGGGCCGAAAATAAAACGCAGATTATTCGTTCCAAGGTTCAGTCACATAAAGTTGCGTTGACCACCATAAATGACAGAAAACGAATAAACTTAGTCATAAAGTCTGACGATAAATCCGGCCTCTCTTGTGGCACTTTGAAAAGCATTTTATCAACCATGGACAGGAGGCAGAATAGCAGCTTTGGTTGATAATAAGCCTGTGATTTAAGGCTGTTGATAATACAAGATATCATGGGAAGACAATGCGAGCTCCGCATGCTTGTCATCAGTACTGCACTTTTTCTAGTGATCTAAATTACAACTACATTGTGAAAATGGCGATTGAATTATTAAGTGGCGTAAGAACCCATGTGGTGAAAGTAAGTTTCTACACAAGAAAACATGCTACACACAAATTAAGCCTTTGCCTGAAATTGAGAGACATGAAACCAAATATGGCATAATATATCTTACATTTGTGGTGTGGTTGCCTAGTTTATTTATGCACCAACAATTCGTACATTAAATCAAATCAAATTTTATGACGTAGAAAATATCTTTATATTTTGGTACGAACAAAGCTCGTGCAACGAAAATATGAGTGCCAATTTAACGCTTAACGCGGCTACGCTTATTCAATGCAATACGTACATAAAATGTCATTTAAATCACAAAGATCATTGTGATTATATATTCTCACCGATACGCATTTACAGCTCTAATCGATGTGATGCATCCCAGTTAACATGGCGTTTTCATCACAATGGTGTTACACATGTTCAAGCAGCAGCAGCGGAGTTTACCATTATGGGAAATCAAAACACTTGGCATGAGATCAAAACAGCTTTGTCAGATGAAGCATAGCAGAAAACACGAGCAATCGTTAATGCTGCTCTTTGCAATGTAACACGTTTTCTACCAGTTAGTGCATCATGAAGAGAGATCAATTGATGAATACATATGTATTTAATTCATACACAAGGTGTCACTGTAGTATTCTATGCACAACAAATATCTGTGATCAAATACGTAATTGATCAAAGACTATGGTTGGTTATTAAGTATTTTTTGTGTAGCAGTATCTAACCCCAATCCGTACCTCTATCCGTCTTCAAAAAGATTTATAACCCATCAAGCAAAATTCCAACCTTTTAATTATGATCAACTCTGTTTGCGGGAAAGTACGAGAAGCCGAATTTTCACTATTGTTCATCATGGAAAGTCATTGATTGACTGGACTTTTGGCTACGACTGAATATAACAAAGCCTAAATACCGACTGACGTTTATCACGAAAGTTATTTAAAGGTGACAAATTATGCAGCTGCTTACACTTTGGTCATCAAGCAATATCGATGATATTTCAAATCTATACATCATACTCAATGCCTCTGTCTGATCCTAACGGTTATAGACAATGTTTCTTTGGGTCTGTTACTACAATTGTGCTGTTGCAACAGAAACATTGTGTTTGGGGGATATATTATTGGCGTACTTAACTTTAGATAAATGTACATTTGATATATGCTGAGACCTTATAAAGGGAGATCGTTCAAACTTAAATACATCATGTAAGCAAAGTGTATCGATATGTCTAATGACGATGCATCAGTTGTACGTCATAATGGTCATACCTCGTTTATGCTACACACGGGCACGATGTGTTAGTTACGATAGATCCGAGATGTCTATCCATTTCCGGATATAACACTATGGACATGGCCGTGGCATATGTCAGGCTATGTGCCATATTAGGTGTCAATTACGATGGCACGTTAGGCCACGTATCACATATCGGTTGATATAACATGAAACGTGACAAAATACATATGCGGGCACTATTCGCATACTGCTGTATTTCCGTCACTACGGGGACATGCTTTTAACAATACATCAATGTACGAAAGGGTATAGATAAATATTTTGGTTATTTTACTATATAACCTGCGGTTTCAACGCGCTATCCATTTGTGTCTGTGATGGGGTGCAGCTCAGTCAATGGGCTGACATTGTATTATTCTCTGAAGGGGGTGGAAGGTAATTCCTTCGATGAGATATAATAGCTCAGCCACATAAGACTAACTACCGATAACTTACATTACTGTTTTACAATGGACCAATTGTTTACTGTCTAGCGTTTGTTCTTCCTTTCTTAACCGACTGGCACGCTTACCAACATGATTGCATAATATGCGCACATCTATGATAAAGAAACCTGCTTTCCGCAAGTAAAATCCCTAATCGCCATCCATACACCCATGCATTGTGTATTATTTAAGCATGTGGTCGATAGAAGACAACAGTTTTCCTGAAATCCCATGTATATATCCTCTAATCTTATCGATGGTGGTCAACTATAAGACACGATTAGATATACTACGTGTATGTATGATACATTACTATTCGCATATTAGGGAGGTGCATGGTTTAAAATTGTACATCTTTAGATTTTCTGGCGGGATTATGCTGGTCCATATTGATAACCTACATAAAGCATGTATGACTATGGGGAAAACGTGTATCCACATAGAAAATCACGACCTTGGTAACCAGCATAAACACAGGAATGCTTTATAGCTACACCATGTGGTTGTCCGTGATCTATATACAGTGTCAAATGCGGCATAACGAACCGTGCTGTGACTGGTTAGGATTTATTTGGAGCAAGCTGTTATACTCGGACGTATGCGGATATAAATAGGTATTATTTGTTTGGGCATTGGAGCTGAACCGGCAATTCTGACCACATTTGGTCGTCGCAGCCTTATCCAATGCAACAATGATCAGACGACACGAAAGTTGAGTGTACAAAATATGTAACGTTTGCATTATTTCTAATGGCATGAGAGTAAATTACCATATTGATGACGGACATAAGTTTCCGGTGCCGGTGATAACGGACGCTGCGACTGATTCTACACAGAATGATAGTTAGTGTCATTTGACTGATAATAATGACTCGGATATCATCAGGTTTAGTCTAGTAACAAATTGAATGAATGTACATTCGCTGTGAGAGATAACCCGTAGCTGCGATCGTGAGAGAATACACGGAGGATAATAACTGATATTAGGGTTTAATTCAATGTTATTGAACGTGTAAAATCATACGCGTTGTCACTCAAAAGCACATTATTCTTATGCTCACATTATGCACAATAGTCTATTGTCAAACACACATTCATGCAACACATTAAAACCATACTGCCTGCATCTACAGAATGTTATTAGAATTGATATAGAATTATAAATGGTTTTTAACTAAAACAAAAAGAAACCATATTTGATGTCTAAAATATCCTTAACTAACGTGTCACAGAATCACATTGCTTATATTAACTATCTACCAGCAAAAAGAGTAATGTTTACACATGGTAATACGCTTACCAAAATGTGGCAGGTGTAGTGGATTGATCCCATGTTCAGGCATACAAATCTTTGATTATCGAAACAAAGAACGTATTGTTCTAGCAAATGTGTTTAATATTGCTGCTCAACAATGACCTACCCAGCTGCAGAGAAACGGCAGAAAACAAAGACAAAAACCCAAGGATTAGACCTTGGCAACAAAGAACCAACCACTTTCCTTATAAGTGCTCACTCCTACCACCGACGGGCGAACTGTGTTATAAACCCAAGTACTATGCGATCTGCTGCATTAGTATCGCTTCCTAGTATTATGCATCGTGTATAGTTCAGTCGTCCGAAGTAACGCCCATTTGTGACGTCAGACTTATGACAATTAATAGACCCTCAAGCATTTGTATGAGGCATCACCAACGGGTGATAGGGAGGCATCAATCTTCCTTGTGTGCTGCCAGGGTTCCTTCAAATCGTGCCACAGATGATTTGCATCATATATGACATATGAAACTTCTACGTTTGGATGACTTGCAGTTGTCGTAGCACTATATGCATTGATATATCATCATTGACACATTGGAGAACAATGCAACAACCTACGGTCATTTCTTAGTGGCCTCTGTCGGTTTGATGTTCGGGTAGTCTAGTATACGAATGTTCAGGATATATAAGTCGTTTTTTAATTTTGTTTAAAAAGCTTACATGAGACCATTTTCAAGTGGAACATTTACACCACTGTGTAACAACTTGTTGGCATCGTAAACCTGTACCAAATGCCAATGCAAATCGTTTGCTATTCAGCTATGTTCAAAATGAGCACATTTGCTATATACCAAAACGTAACATGGAAGCGATCCGTCAAATCGATCATTTTACGGCGGCTGATAAATTAAAGCAATACACTGACGTTTTGCTTCATCAATGACTCATCCGGGCTTGAATAATAACGGCTTTCCATCGGGCGATGGCTTTGTTGAGAAATCATGTAATAATCACGAAGATGCAACGTGAAAACATAGTCTGAAGAAGCTTGTCTAATTGTTGCGGAAAATATGCAAAGACAAGCCATTTAGTACCTAGTTACGGAAATAGACGAAGAATCGTCATGTTCTAGGGTCCATGGTCATACCATCCAATTAGACAAATTTGGCCTAGTTGAATGTAATTTTTTTCTTGTATATGGTAAATATGAACGGCACGAATGTCTATAAAACATTGGACATATATTATTTACTTCATTGATAAAGACGTCATTTCTTTGTTAACTTTCGATGTACCCTGTATGACATTTTACTGTTGATAGATAGATAATGGTGGGATATTTCTTAAATTCCCACCACAAACGACGTGCATACTACAATCTGCGCGTCGTATATTTGACGTTCGGAGATGAAGAGGTTGGCTTGGTTTATGGACGTGGCAAATATCTCCATTACTTATATGGGGGACGCTTAATCCACGAATAAAACTTCATAAAGCGATATATAGCGCACAGGAGGACGCAATCGTTTTATCGCCTCCATTGATCTATTACTAATGTACTAATGTAATGAATAGCTCCCAAATAGTTTATTTTGCCCTTAAGAAGTCACAAATAGATTCAGTCATGTTTATTTAATGTACTGGTCAGTAACGCTGATACTCCATATATGGAGATACATATCTGTCCAATATCGGATGAGCGTGTACAGTGTACTATTACTTCCGCCTCGTTCGTTTACTACCAACTTAATTCTAATGAAAATGATTGTTATGGAATGCTACAAAACGTAGTCAGTCACATTTAAACACACGGTCTATACATTATCGTCATGGATTAAGGCTACAATTAAGTTGCTAGTTGTCAGTGAGGCAATAAGTCAATATCTATTCAATGCGTCTCTAATCTGAAAGAGTGAATGATATTAGACATCGTACTACTTATTATCTCTGGTTTTATGTCTAATCATGTCTGATTTAATGACGCATGATGAAATCGCGTAATAACATGATAATCTGTGAGTCATTCATCTATGCTATTTCAGTACAGGTAGCGATATGAACAGCATTAGAAGGGACAATATAGCAAAGTAAACCGCCAATTAACGCAATCTTTGCATATTGTCCGTGACAGCCTTTGGATCTGGGTTTAATTTGTGACCATCATGCGCTTGCCTTGAATCGACCCCTATACCATTGTCCGCGTATTCAGCGCCTCTCTGCCATCCCTCAAGAGATACCATTGATTCCTCCTTAGAGTCTATACCGCCTTTTGTGTTTTCAAAGAGCAATATGGTTGAATGGAAGAATAGGTTCTCAATCATCGCTCTCATTCCCAAGTATGAGCAAGATGCACGTTCTCATTTTGAATAGGACAAAGGTATGCAAGCAAGAGTCACAACTCACCATCTGTTGAAAAACAGCTATGTGGGACTCCGCTGCCTCCAACATCAATATTTGCGGTCGGCGTTCACATTGTTTGCAGGAATGAGATCACAGACTAATTGCTGCCACCATCAGTTGCCCTACCCACATCGATGCTGAACTGTGGTTGGGTGAACATGTAGTGCATTTAAGGCAGGCTTAATATGTAATCTACCTCAGGCATGTCCGACTATTATTAATTCTTCGCTTGTAAATCCGGTTCACCTCCGTATTTTATGCATGGGAGAAATGTGTATTCGCATATGTAACTACCATTGAAAGGTAATCCCCCCAACCCCTTATCATAATGTCTTTAGACATAATGTACTGTTTATTAACTTGGTGAATCGCTTCACCAAGTTATCTTGGTCAGTCGCTTTTGCAGATGTTTGTATGTTTGTGTGTGGATATTTTTTTATCTCGCGATACAGGTCTCAATTTTTGAAATGTTTGCGATTTTTTTCTTAATTGTTAGGCATCAATGATCTTGACCTTGACCTCAAACTAATTTCAAGGTCATTGAAAATGTGAAAATCTGGTATACCGAATAGGTCCGTTGATAATGGTTCGATTTGCACGCATTTGATATCATTTTGTAGCTTGACAACTTTTTCACTTGCAAACTTTTTCTTAATATTTCTTGTTGTACTAAAATTACTGTTTCCCCGAGCGCCCCAGGATATTGCCGAAGTTAACTTTTGTTATTTATGCCACAGTATCAATGTTGTCGATTCACAATAATGGCCCGGCAACGATTTTTATTTCATCCCACCAACTGAAGCTAGGAAATATTGAACAGATTGCAACCGACCATTAGGCCAAATGTAGGGATTCTGTTTTCCCGTGTGCTGGGTTAGGAAACCAAGGAATATTATGCCGGCGATGTTGGTAATCATCATCTTTAGCATCGATAGGAAATCCACGCGACGAATACAGATAGTTGCGAACGCTGGGCTAATGATCAACTATTGTATTGATGGGCCATTATGTTTGCGATCATAACCAATTTTATATGCTGTCCATAATGGATGCTCCAATGAGTTTTATTACACAACGTTCATGCCAGGTTTTCCGGCGTAGCGCATGTTGATTGCTTTGCTGACAATGATAAGCACATCATACTACTGAGGCATCAGAATACGGATCTAAAAAATGCAGCCAGTCAAACAGAACTTAAAATTATTGATGTGTTCTTGAAAGTGGAAATATATACCACATGAATTTTTATGAAACATTCCTTGATAAGAAAAACCTATGTGATACCGCCGGGCATTTCGGTTTCAAAAAAGACAAACATTTCTATGAATATGCTACAAATGTATGTGCGCTGTGGTGAGCGACAACTGCAGTCTTTTTCATCAGGACAAGTACTTACCAAGTTTGTTTTCCGTGAAATTAATCAACACGGCTAGAATGAACCTCAGAGAACAACAAGATTTTTCTTTTCATGTTAATCAGGTAGAGTATTAAATAGCAGCTCTAACACAATCATAGCTGTTGTGTGATAAATGCCACCCGCTGTTTATAATTTGTTAAATGAAACTCAAATGGTCCGCTTCTGTGATTTGGTTAGCACAATAAATTTATATAACAGGTAGCACCGGTATTTTACTCAGATATTTGTACAGCATCTATATTGCAGCGCAATCATAATAGCTTTATCGTGTAATTGGTGCATAATTCAAAAAGTGTGGCTTCTGCGATATGTAGAATGATAACATAGTTATAATATGTTTCGACGGCCGCTTTTTCCAATCAAAACTGATACAAAATGCTGCAGTTAATGATGCCATGCAATTCGTCACCACTTTTACACTGGATTGCTACTTAACTAAGGCAGCCTGATCAGGTTCGTTGTGATTGTAGGCATAAGTCGTAAATCGCCAAAAGAACTCATCAGCGAACAGCGGTTTTTGTACTTATAAGGTGGCAGCGTAATAATGACATTATGATTCCTAATAATCATGCTTTCTCCTGCTCACTGATTCACCTCTCATCATGACACTAAACAAAACAGACACATTTTGTGAAGAATCATACATTGCTTAAGTTGCTTACAAGTTTGGAACCATATTCCTAATTCTTAACAGGCGCTGAAGGGGTAGTGTGATAATCATAACGTTATCAGTGCCATAATCAACAGAGACGGCAACACGGCTGAGCCTAGGAGATCAGTCTTGACTACTTCGGACAATCTGTGCCGTGCAAAATAATTTTGGATGCCGCTTCACACCTGCAGCCAAGGTGTCTGAAAATCTAGATATTGATGGTTGATGACTGACGAGAGCATTATTGGCTTCTCAGTTTCTAGATTGCTTTATCTTTGTGGTCGTCACATTTAATACTCCAAATGCTTGATTCAGGTTTGGGCTGCTCGACAATTGCTCTCAGCATTTAGGGTGATATTATTTGTTGCCTTTTGCATGACCTGATCTAATTATTTCACAAACAGTTATTATTCTCATTCTATTTTATTAGCAAGGCAATCAGCGTTTAGTGTTCTATTGTCATTGCAATCATGCTGGCAATCATGCGTCAGCATAATTCAAATATTTTGGTCATTTATGCCCCTGTAACTTTTAAAACAAGATGCTAAATGGGATAACCTATGACATGCATTCTCTTGATAACAAACTGGCATTAAATTTTGGAAGATCGTCAAACATAAGTTTGAAGGGAGATTCAAAGGGAATGTATATTTTCTTATAAACATCAAGATGTTCTCTGGACAATAGTAGTTCTAACGTAGAAGGCTGGGTTAACTTACTTCTAAGTCGCCGTAAATATTCTTACTTTTAAGCCGAAACCAATACGTAAATAGAAGATTGTCATATGTCTTAACATATATCATACATCTGCCTTTCAACGCTTCACCACTTATATACCAATCCTCTCAATAGGGATAATAATTTAAAATAATTTCTGACGCAATTCTTAAAGTATGTTTATATTCATCAGCGATAAAGGTAAGTAAACTGTTTGTTGCAATGCCGTGCCGATTCATAATCTGACAAATAAGCCACCGTTGTTTGCCCTTAAAGAGAGTGCTTGTCTTCGCCGCATCGTTTCACGATTTTTAATGATACCTTTTTCCATACCGATGAGGGATAAACACGAGAACTTGTCAGGCGCTCTTGATAAGCTCGGCTGTTATCTCTGTGCCAGGATCGATACATAAGTCACAGATACGAGTACCACACTGAAGTGTCAATCGGTAATGATTGGACCTATAACATGCAAATCTAGCGATAAGGCGAAGCTTTGTGCTGTAACCCATGTGACAACCACTAGACAATATCAGGAAAGGTTCAATGATATGCCTCTTCACGAGGATAGGGGCGAAGTAGCACAGAGAGGACATAAAGCCATTGGCCCCCATTTGTGACTTGCTACTCGCTCTGATTGTCCCTCGTAGGTTTTATTCCTTTATTAACCCCACCACTTACCCCGACGTACTCAGATTGACCCCAAATATAAAGCTTTTGCTCATGTTTATCAAGCAAACTCAGGTTTAATGGAGGTCAAGAGAGTATTCCATCCCAGACTTACATAGATTGACTATTCCATAGCTAGGCTCGGGCATTTATAGTTGACGCCTTACTCTGGAAAATGATGGGATCGCTTCATAAACGGGCATCAGATATTTCTCTTAAAATACCCGCTTGCATTCAATAGACAACCAACCCTTGAGTGAAGTCGATTATTCAGCTTTACATTCAATCTGGTAGAATTAGAAAAACCCTCCACATGATGTATCCTCACTTCATAACGCACCTTAAATTTATCCAATATGAAACTTGTGGCTCAAAAGAAGGGAAGTTCGTGTAGGAGATAGCGGTGTTCATGTGCCCCTTGATATGGGCAGAAGCGGGGAGGTAAATTATGTGTAGAGGATGTAAAGGTTGCGTCTGTGCCTCTGCAATGAACGCAAAACGGTGGAACCAGAAACCGTCTGATTATAAAACACCTTAAGACCAAGTAAAAAAAAGGCTGAACCATATCTTAAACGTAAAGACATCACTGTTATATCTACGAATCACACACATAAACATACACACACATTCAGACGCACACACACACACACATATATATATATATATATATATATATATATATATATATATATATATACATATATATATATAAATATATCTATATAATATATATATATATATATACATATATATATATATATATATATATATTTACAGATATACATATACATGTATATATAAATATATATATAATTACATATATATATATATCAATGCACATATTTTTAGACATATATATATGCATATATATATGTGTATTATACATACAAATGTATATATATATGTATATATATACGCATATTTATTTATTTTTTCATGTATGTATATCAATATATATCTGCACCTAAGTATATATATATATACATACATATATATGCATATGTATATATATATACATATATATATATATATATATATATATTGTGTATATGTATGTATATATATATATATATATATATATATATATATATATATATATATATATATATATATATATTATATGTACATATATATACATATATATACATGTATATATATATGCATTTATGTATATGTATATATGTGTTTATATACATATTTATATATTTATATATATATAAATATATATATATATATATATATATGAATGCACATATATGTATATATATGCATTTATATATGTATTTAAATAAATATATATACAAATGTATATATATATATATGTATATATATACATATATATGCATATTTATTTATTTTTTTTCATGTATATATCATATATATAAGTATATATATGCATATACATGTATATATATATATATATATATATACACATGTATATATTTACAGCCTGTATATATATATACATATATATACAAATCAGACATATATGTATATATATGCATTTATGTATATGTATATCTTTGTGTGAATGATTTTATATATTATATATAAATATATATATATATATATATATATATATATATATATACATATATATGAATGCACATATATTTAGGCATATATGTATATATATGCATTTATGTATATGTATTTAAATAAATATATATACAAATGTATATATATATATGTATATTATACATATATATGCATATTTATTTATTTATTCATGTATGTATATCATATACATCTGCACCGAAGTATATATTATATGCATATGTGTGTATATATATATATATATATATATATATATATATATATATATATTTATATATATATATATATATATATTGCTATATATGTTGGGTATATATTCCGTTGTGTGTGTGTGTGCCTGAGTGTGTTACATATCTTGTTCAATAATTATCTAGAGGCGTTTTGCTTATATTGAAATGTTACTTTGATGTGGTATTTACTTTGATGCCTAAATGGCTCTCCGAGGGGCAGTTTCGATTACATTGTTATGTTTTATATTGTTTACTTATTCCTACACATAGGATGGAACCAAAAGTTTTCCCTGCTAACAGCAAACATAGGTTCCCCATCATATATACAATGAAAACATTCAAAACAATTTCAGTTCTCTGAGATAGTCAAATGAAGCCCATACATATTGACAACGGTGTCGTGAAACATTCTTTGGTTTGCAATCAGTTTTTGAAAGAACCATAATATGGCGATCAGTTCTTAATTGCTTTGTAATGGCAGGTTCCATATGCGGAATTTTTCCACAGTTTAACTTCGGGTTGTGTGGCCGGTGAATTGCCTTCATTTCGTGCCTTTAATATGACATGGTCGCCACATGCTGTTATTATCCTCATTCTAATCGTGTAGCCAGACAATCCACGATAAGAGACCTGTGGTAGCTTCCACGGGTCCAGTACCTTGTAGTCTTGCCACAAGCTTGAGCTTGATTCGAAGGTCAGAGGTGACAGATCAGGGCATACTACTGGTACTTTGTTGATATAATATGTCGGCTTCTGTATTAATGCCCACGCCTTTCACAATGACGTTCATAACGTAATGCTTTCGCGCATCATTGTGGGTGGGAAATGTTACCTTTTGTGGGTGATTTACGTTGTATATTTTAAGCTTGAAAACCTGTCAATTATGGGTTACAAATGTTTCGACTAGAAGCAAAATGGGGAAACCGCACAAGCATTCGCATTCACTTCTGAATGAACAAGCAGACTATATATCTAATGATCTCAAAACATCCGGTAGAGTTTGAATGGTAATGATGCACATCCTAGAAACAAATCGCGTTAACAGGGGGGGGGGGTTATTAAATATGATAACATATATGCCGCATCTTCTATTAATATCTTTTCAATATGCTGTTCTCACTCTTCTCAGCGTGATTCTGAGACTTATTTGTTATATCCCTTTGTATTTTACTCTGGAGGGCGAATTCAATTGAATAATGAATGAGCGCTTTCTGTCTGCGATTTTTGTCCTAAATATATAAAATTCAACTAGTTTGCATTGGATATGCGCAGTTCTGTTTCATCCCAGAACAATTTGCAAGTCGAAATGTGAAATAAAGGTTGATCCTGCTCTCAACCATGCGGCGACTTGCCTTGATAAGACAAAATCTAGGACGTTAAAACGAATATATTATCAGTTGAAATATGAAAACATGTAAATATCATTCCCGCCAGCCATTGGTTAGCAGTTAGAGGAAGTAGTACAATGTGTGCGATGGTCGCTAGATAAATTAGCTGGGGGTGACGAGGGTATCTTGGGGAATGTGATGGGGTGCAGGCAATGGCATATGTTCATCAAAGTAAACCATCGTTGTTGTGGCAGCTTTCACAAATCGACCTCACTTTACGACAACAAACTTATTCATTTGGATAACGATATTGATCGGCAAGCAAATGTTCAGTTCTCATATTTTTCGGTCAACCTCAACCAGTGTCAATAGCATTCATCTATCCGTCTTTCCGCATCAATTCTACACCAATTGCTTCCTAACATTCGAACAATAAAGTAAGACAATTTCGTATATATTTGTGAACAAAGAGCTCAATAATTTATGAGTAATAGACCTACAAAAACTGTGTATATGACCTCTTAATTACCATTTTGACCGTGAGTTATTATGTCAAGGTTGTCACCAACGCGTTACCATTTATACATCAAAGACATAAGGAGCATCAGCCGCATAATGACAATGCTAATAAAGGTCACGAAACAATCGCTGATCCACAAAACCTTGACATTGATATGAATGAGTGCCGATGTTTCAATTTCCGTTAAGCATTATATCTGCATCTCCATTCTATATCGCAAGCGCAGTTAACAAAACTATGTTGCATATCCACTTTGAATGAAGAGTTATGAACGTGTTACTGATGCAGGCTATAATATGATGGATTAGAGCAATATAGGTAACAGGAGGTTTTCATTATAAATAAGCAGTCACTCAAGAGTACACTGCAATAAGATACATCAGTCGCCTACATTGATATTTAATATCAAACAGAAGACGCATCATTTGCAGACGAGGGAGTGGTATGTGAAGTCACCAGGGGATTGGGGCGAGCGCAACTCGAGATCGAGATCAAAGCGGTATTAGCATTACATTTGTCATGAATGGTCATTCAACCAACAAACACACCATTATATACATATCACTTGTGATCACTGGTGTAAGGTCGAATCGTAAATAACATCTGATATCGTGGTCAAGATTAGGTCCCTGTGAATCATTCGATGCCATGTCGAATCTTGCTCTCAAACAGAACGCCTGTCAACGCTACATCCCCACACGATTCTTAATGACCCCTATTACCTCCCATGGTTGGGAACAACACGAGTTCCTGTCAGGCGCCCTTGATGGACTTTGCAGTTATCTACGACTATAGTCGAAAAACACCGACTTCAAGCGAATTGTTGTATAAATCAAAGACACGGGTGCTATAGCGGAGTGTCATTCTCTAATGATTACGCATAGAATATGTAAATCTGCCTATCACAGTTGCGAGGTGTGCTTTATATCACGTAGCCGCCATGGGATGTTTTATGCTAGATATCTGTCCACTGATGGTGATGAAGGGGTACGGTAAGGGGACAAGGTATTGCACCCCATTCACAACCAGTGACGTGCCCTGACTATTCCTGGTAGGTTCTACGTTAACCCCCACCCTTTTCTCTACATGCTCACATTGACTCCAACTATAAATCATTGATCACAATGATCCGCTAACCTCAGTCCTGATTCAGGTGGGGGCGTGGGGGCAGGAGAGCATCCCGACACTGCATTACATCTAGTTCCATCATCCCAACCCGAGGATTTCCTAGATGTATTTATCAGCGTTGGGGAGAGTGATTGGGACGGAGGAACCTACACCCATCTTATTATATCACAATGGAGGACCTATTAACGTTTGTGCTCAATTTACTGTCGTTAAGAATGGAGTCAAGTGGTCAGTTGTCTTCCTGTTGAACGCATCTTCAGTATCTTCAATAGACCCCCATAACTAAAGATTCATCTGAGGAATATCAACCATATGCTTGTAACTATAGGAGGGATATCAGCAAAACAAAATAGCGAGACTAGTCAGTTGATTACGTAAGAGTGTTCGTAGCCAGTGCAATTCAGATATTAAACTAACCGCCCTTCCGGCCGGATAAAACGAGCGTATTAAATTGATGCGACGGTTTTGTTTCGGTTCATATCCTGAGTTGGAAGTCAATCTTTATTTCTGGGATTTGGAGGAGTACTCAAATCGATCATGTAACTCTGGTCAAATCGTAAACATCTGTTCTGTCAGTGTTGATAATGAAATGAAAGAAAGCAATAATATGCCTGCTTCTAGAAGCAATTAACCAACGACATCACAATCATAGCCACACTAAAAACGGCGTCATTGCGTAGGTTCTAAAGCATCTATTAAACGTATATAAATCCGTAAACATAATGATTCGTATCACTGATCCAACCATTGAATCGCATTATTCACGTATGACATTAGTGCAAGATAACTGGTATATTTCATTTGCTTACAAAGTATATCAGCTTACCAGCAATCTATGTTCCATATAAATTTGATTTTATTTAAAAATATGATAGGTTTGCCGGATGACTCAAAGCTTCACCCACCAGCAAATTTTTATTCAGATAACCTGGATGGAAGATGAAATATTAGCTTTTGATTGGTTCATTATGAGCACAATGTAATTGTGTCCTCGTATGCTCCTATGATCTTAACAGCCAGCGAGTAGATCATCTGCAAAATTCAGATTAAGTGTTAGCGCGTGATCACAAACGGTCAGTTGGTGCCACCAAGTTATTACAATACAGAAATAATCATATTAAATATTCGCCTGATTTCAAATTTCCTGTGGAAACCCATCTTATTCTGGTACTCATTTTGACATCAGGATGTTCAGCTTTTGACAATTACAACAAGGACTAGAATGTCAGAAACGTGACGTATACATAATATCTTCAAACGCACATTAACCAGTGACGTGAAGAACTTTCTCTAGCAACGCTGTAGATCTAGCCACTCTTCTTACTTCATCCTCTAAATTTTGATAAACTATCAACCCTCCCTGATTTCAGTGGGAAGAGCTTGCTTGAGTAACGCTGTATATCAAGCAAAGCTTCTTATTTCCTTCTGGATCTTTTAATAAACAATTACCCCTACCTGATTAAAATGGTGGTATTTACAAAACTTTCAACTACAGTGACAATGTTTCTTGTGCATTAAAGCAACAGTCAGCTAAAATCAAGAAGGAGCAAAAGCTCCTATTATTATTTATCGAACATGTGCAGTCGTATATCTGTTCTCATTTTTTGGCACTTTTGTATTTTGCAACATTAATGGGAGTCAACACCGAGTTATACAATGGCGTCATTCTGATGGCTTAAATTCAATACACGATAAGCAAAGAAGCTATGTTCCTGTTATCATTATAACGGAAACAGAAAGCACCATGCTGCCATGGGTTGCATGGTAGCACCTAACCATACACTATAGTGACTTGAATAACAATGCAACTATGAAACAATATCAACGCGTTTAGTTTTTATGGCGTGTCCTTTATATGAGAGAATCCATTGAATATGAGGCTTGCAACATGGTTTGGCAAACCTTTGATGTTAGCGAAGGGTACTGTTCATCAATAGTCTCTCGTGAACATAAGCCAGCAATCAATTATGACGGAGGGCCTTGAGATAAATCCTACCGCAAGCCTCTTAATGCTTCGTTGAGTTATTAATCGAACTATCCCCATGGTAATTCACTTTGAGACTAATTTGATCCTGCCGGATTCACAGACATGGCTCAGTGATTGCTGTGTTATTGTCACCACATGGGGTCAGATTCCTTTTTGTGCTTACATTGAACTAATTACGAGCTGATGCCTCATATATTCACCCAGAACTGTTGATTAATAATGTCATGTCGATAATAATAACAATAGTGATAATAATAGTTTATTTCAGGCATCAGGTCAACACTATATAAAGCATGTATACATATACAATATCGTACCAAAGTGCACCAGAGCGAACCGTGTTACATTCTTCAAAACTTGGATGAACAAGTTTTTGAGAGTTCTATTATCTTTATAAAATAGATTTTCTATTTCCTTGAGCACAGCATTGCATGAATACTGTGGATATATGGTGAGCTGATTCAGCTCTTACATTTGCTTTACATGACTGGTCGGGTGACTTAATTTTAGGGTCCGCGATATGGAGGGCTTTGTTTAAGCCTTTCCTTAAGTCAATTTGATGTATTAGAACCAACGCATTAGCGCTGTCCAGATTGGCGTCACTACCAGGAGGTTTTATAAGAGGCTTTGGAGGTGACGTCATATTTAAACTGCGCATGAAATTGACTGTAATTGTGCCAATGAGTATCAAATAAGACAACAATCGGACCAAAAGAGGCTAGTATCTCACATGTCATCCATTTTGAAATGTTGACATATTCGTTCAACAATTAAGACCGGTCTAAATCTGCCCAGCAACGTCAAATTGCTTTGTCTTGTTTAATCATCAATACCGACAGGTGTTTCTATATTTAGATGACACATCCAACTACTATTAATAAAGTATGGCAGATTTGATGAACATCCGTCACGAAACGAAATCCGTAATGTCATCAAATACGTCCGTTTGTTGCCCAGTACAAAGAGCAATTGTATTTTAAAGTCTGGAGCGAATTTGTTTTCGTTGTGTCATGCTTGACAAAATCAATACTTGATCAACCAGTTAGTGAAGATGTCCCGGTAAATGCATACGCATGGTCTACAATACTCTAAATGTCCGATATTAAGTATATAATGTTCCCTGCCTATCCGTTTCATTTTCACTAGTTATATGCGGCCCTTTATTGCACTTTAATACGTCAGGTTCCTGACAATATGAATATTGTTAAACACTTTTTTTTCATCTCTTGCATCACAAGTCTCATATTGACGCGCTGTCAATTGCTTTGTAGAGTGAAGATATATCATGCGTAGGGTGTTCCTAAAATATTGGCTGTAAGCGAGGTTGTCAACTGAATGAAGGAACTAATCTCACGCTATTTGTTGGTCAGAAGCTATATCGATATTTTCAAGCTCTGTGCACTGTGGTTTTATCTCACTAAGACATTGACTAAGGTGCGTCAATAAATGTAGGTGATCCTCAGTGTTGGATGGGCATACTTAACGTTATTCAAGGCCGGGATGCTCTCTTGACCTCTCTTAATCTAGACCGAGGTTGGTGGGCCAACGCAATCTAACGATTTATATTTCGGAGTCAATCTGAGCATGTTAAGGGTAAGTGGTGAGGTTGATCACGAAGTAAAATATACGAGGCCCAATCAGAGCGAGAAACTCGTCGCAAATGGAGGTCAATAGCCTGACACCTCTTCCTAAGCCCTTGCCCTCATTCTCGGTCAGAGATCTAGCATAAACTGCATCATGGCTGCTTCGTGAGTAACAACACACGGCGCCATTGAGATGGGAGGTTTTGCATGTTCTATGTGTAAACAGTTCCGACTGACACTCCGATATGCTACCCGTGTCTTTGATTTGTAGACCAATTCGCTCATAGTCAGTGCTTTTCCTCCCAAGTAATAGATAACAGCGGAGCCTATTAAGTGCTCGTGTGTTTTTTCCTGCGTCAGTTCGGTAATATGTGTCATTAAGAATCGTGAAGCGATGTGGGCTTGACACACATCACCAATATGGGGTGACACACATTGCCAATATGGGGTGACACACATCGCCAATATGGGGTGACACACATCACCAATATGGGGTGACACACATTGCCAATATGGGGTGACACACATCACCAATATGGGGTGACACACATTGCCAATATGGGGTGACACACATCACCAATATGGGGTGACACACATCGCCAATATGGGGTGAAACACATCGCCAATATGGGGTGACACACATCACCAATATGGGGTGACACACATCACCAATATGGGGTGACACACATCCCCAATATATGGAGAGCATGGCCTTTTTGAACTCACTTTGGCTCATGATCGGCGGATTCAGCGCGGCGTCAACCACAGGTTTACATCCTAAACAAGATATCTAGTTATTTTGTATTCGACATATTACGTCACTGATCACAAGTGATATGTTTCTCATGGTCTATGGCGACTCATGCAAATGATGGGTGGTTTAGATTATAGAATTTAGCCTCGATAAACTCGCTACTCGTGCCATTGATAGGGTACACGTGCCCGCCCTCATTCCCACATGACCCGAATTTCCGTCTCAGTTCTTGTTAACTACTGCAGCTCCCTCGTCGGCAGACTCCGTGACTCCTCGTTGATATAATATTGCAATGCACACAACTGACGCATTTGATTTACGATTATTGCAATTTGGGTGGTTACCCTAATGGACTATTAACCTATATAAATGATCGTTTAAATGGGAAATTCTGGACTTGTATGTATGACATTTTATTATGATTACTGCCGATCACACTCACCGCTTTGCAATTCCCTGATGTAACCCTTATGGCACATAAAAAACATGAATCGTTCATAATGGATGTATTACCTATTAATAAACACTGCCATTTGAAACGCATTAAAAGAAATACGATTCATGACGCATACTTCCATTGACATTACGCAGTTGATGCTAATTATACAAATCCAAATTGTAAGAAAATAGCATAATGCATCTCCGAGTATGTTACACGTTGGGTGTCTGCGGTGTGTATAATAACTAATGAAGCACAGCTGGTGATCATAACGATATTGTACACGTCATAACGGTCATCTGCCGAGTTTCCTTGCCTCAATGACCTGTGAATATATATATCTCATTTTACAGTGATAGGATGGGTAACCAATGTCAATGGCCGACAGGAAACCTGATGTTTAGATAGATATATCAGTGACGCTAATTGACGTAGGCGTTAACAGAAGATTTGACGATGTCGATGTGAAATGTGTTGGGAATGATGGAGGATCGCTGGGGGAAATAACTGCAGATGTCCGTGTTAGGGTCTTAGATTAATATGCCCCAGCTGAAGTATAACTACCTGTAGAGGAAAAACAATAGGTATTTGAAGTATAATCCTGTGCGAAAGCATCATAAATTACATGAAATGAACGAAAAACTTTTCAATTCATCTTTTTGGTTCACATTTGTAGGATTCCAATTGTTCTTCGTGAAAAACAAAGAAGTCATGCATACACAACTGAATCATTTCAATCGGAGGAGCGAAGAAGTAATGCAAACCTGAGCCCAAATGTCAATCCTTTGCAGCATCTTCCCGAGCAGCCATCTGGCGTATATAATAGCAATATCATCATCAAAACACATACATATCACTCAAACTAGGAACTTCCATTCATCAAGAAGGATAATCCCGTCTTCCTTCAACACTGATATGTTCTAGGCCATAAAGCTTCATTTCTATCGTTGGGGTGAGTGTTGTGATTATGAAAAGGCCCTTTTTATCTGCATTTAAGTCCTAAACAAATCAAAATAAGGCTTGTTGGCGGATGTGATGTGCGGAAGCCAATGGCATAGGTTCGTCAAAGTAAACCACCGTTGTTGTGGCAGTCTTCACCAACAGACCACACTTTACGACTGCATACATATTCATTCGGATAATGCAAATTTTCTGTTTTCGTATTTTGCAATACATTGGTCAACCAGCCTGTGAAGCTGGCGTCACTTCAACCAGTCTGTGAAGCTGGCGTCACTTCAACCAGTCAGTGAAACTGGCGTCACTTCAACCAGTCAGTGAAGCTGGCGTCACTTCAACCAGTCAGTGAAGCTGGCGTCACTTCAACCAGTCAGTGAAACTGGCGTCACTTCAACCAGTCAGTGAAACTGGCGTCACTTCAACCAGTCAGTGAAGCTGGCGTCACTTCAACCAGTCAGTGAAGCTGGCGTCACTTCAACCAGTCAATGAAGCTGGCGTCACTTTATCCAGTCAGTGAAGCTGGCGTCACTTCAACCAGTGTCAATAGCATTTCTATCTATCCACTGTCTTCAGTCCGACTTTCCGAGTCGATTTTACACCAATTTCCTCCTAAACCTCTGTACAATAGAGAAAGACAATTTGATATATATTTGTTAACAAAGAGCTCAATAATTGATGGGTAACAGAGGTACAACAACTGTATATATGAGCTCTTATTTACCAATATGAGCACGAGTTATTATGCCACGGTTGATACTTTCACGTTACCAATTATACAGCAAAGAGATCGTGCGTGTGATCGCGGCGAGCCTAATCATTTTGTCACAATATGAGTTTGCTTGATTATCAAAGGATGCGTAATGACAATACCAATACACATCATGATACGATCGCTGATCCGCAAAACCTTGACATGTGTATGAATTAGTGCGGATGTTTCAATTTTCGCTGAACATTTTTTCTGCATTTCTCTCCTTTATCGCTGCATATAATTCAAGGGCTGTTTATACAACAATGTCACATGCTCACTTTTAATGAAGAGTAATTTACGGGTAACTGATGTACGATAAAAGGAGACGAACAAGAGCAATATGGGTAAGAGGAGGTTTTCATTATGAATAATCAGTCATACAAGATCTTAATTCCTCAGCTAAACGACCGTTAACATAGTTTAAAGCCTCATTAGGTCCATTATGTTGCAATACACTCAAATCAGAAGCATCTAAATTTATGTTTATTGTCTGCTAGAAGCCGCTTAATCTGCAGATGTCGGACCAGTAGCTGAAGTCCCCGGGGAATGCGGGATAATGCAACTCGTTCACGAAAGGTCTTTCAACCAACAAAGATGCCATGATATACGAATCACTTGGTCAAGATCAAGTCCCTTTGATTTATGCGATGCCGTGTCGGATCAAGGTCGGACAAGAAATCCCATGCTTCTTGCTCTCACATAGAATGCCTGTCAACGCCACATCCCTGCACAATTCTTAATGACCCCTATAACATCCCATGGTTGGGAACAAGGGCACCTGGCCCTTGATGGGCTTTGCAGTTATCTACGACTTTAGTCGAAAAACACCGACTGCAAGCGGTTTGTTGTATAAATCAAAGACACGGGTGCTATAGAGGAGTGTCATTCTCCGATGATTACGCATTGAGTATGTAAATCTGCCTATCACAGTCACGAGGTGTGATGTATATCACGTGGCAGCCAAGGGATGCTGTAATAGAAGAAGAAGAAGAAGAAGAAGAAGAAGAAGAAGAAGAAGAAGAAGAAGAAGAAGAAGAAGAAGAAGAAGAAGAAGAAGAAGATGATGAAATTTATTTTACTCTCGACATTGTACAAGAAAAAAACATTGAATAAGAAATTCTTTATTATTTTATCAATCAGATTGTGTCGAGAGATGGGTACAATGGGCTGTATGCTAGATATCTGTCCGAGGATTGTGATGAAGGGGTTTGAGAAGACGACAGGGTATTGCACCCCATTCACAACTAGTGACGTGTTCTGACTATTCATGGTAGATTCTACGTTAACCCCAACCCTTTTCTCTGCATGCTCACATTGACTCCAACTATAAATCATTGATCACAATGATCCGCTAACCTCAGTCCTGATTCAGGTGGGGGCGTAGGGGCAGGAGAGCATCCCGACACTGCATTACATCCAGTTCCATCATCCCAACCCGAGGATTTCCTAGATGTATTTATCAGCGTTGGGGAGAGTGATTGGGACGGAGGAACCTACACCCATCTTATTATATCACAATGGAGGACCTATTAACGTTTATGCTCAATTTACTGTCGTTAAGAATTGAGCCAAGTGGCCAGTTGTTTTCCTGTTGAACGCATCTTCAGTACCTTCAATAGACCCCCATAACTAAAGATTCATCTGAGGAATATCAACCATTTGCTTGTAACTATAGGAGAGATATCAGAAAAACAATATAGCGAGGCTATATAGTCAGTTGATTACGTTAGTGTGTGTGTTGTCAATTGGAACGCAGCCAGTGCTATTCAGCTATTTAGCTAACTTCTTATCCGGGCTAAGTCAGTCTTAAACTGAGCAAAATAACGCGGGCCATCCTGCACATCGGTCATCGTTATCTCGTACGTGAAGGGAATGATGCCTCGTCTAGTCCCACAGCCGGTCTTTGTGTCCTTTTCAGCATATCACATGGACATGCGCACTCGCGACATCAGATCACATGACAGCATGTTTTCATTATCTGACTAGGCCAGCCACCAGGCAAACGCTCTGCCTCTCTGTAATGCTGCATACCTATGAATGGACAACTTTCCTATTCACTACGCGTCACATATTGATCGCCCCACTTGTGAACCGGCGCTCGACGTATTATGGTACTGTCCACTTAGTCAGAAAACAAAATAATTTACGCGTCTATGACTCCTTCCCTATCTCCAGTGTCGTGTAAGTTTCTCCGTTGTTACTCATTTACAGCTTCAGCTCCACCCGCGGGCTCGATTAGCCCTACAAGATATCTGAGTAGACGTCTTACTCTGTTTGAAAACGACGCAATGTTATAAATTTTGAGATCGATTCAGACAGCTAACAAACACCAAACATATTCAAGTGATGGAGTTTTAGAATGCAAAGATGTTCAAGGACAATTTTATTCCTTTGTGGTGGGGGAATCATCCATGGTAATTAGTTATAGTTCGATAAATTTGGAAACGGTAGAAAGTTCGAAACACAGCCCAATGTTTGTTTTCAAGTTCAAGACCAAGTACATCGCGCATCCTCAGAATGACGTGACCCATCGACGACTATTGCTTCCTGTGTCTCAACTTGATAAGATACAGCAGATCGTATTCAATGTGCGTCAACGTGTTTCGCAAGCTTATCAGGGAGGCAATGCTGATGAGGCGGGGGGAAATCACGGGAAATCACTCAACCCAATTTTTTTCCAAATGGCGGTCAACGCATCGCGATTTTTCGGAAATGATATATAGATGGCAATTCTTCAAGTATCGCATCGATCGGTGGTAAGCTTTTGGTGCGATACGACATGTTTTTTCACAGGCTCTTGATATATGTTGTTTTCTAGATGCCAAACCCAGCGATATAGTCAAACGCATGTTTTAATGTGCGCCCAAAATATTGGAGCAGAACAGTATATATTTATATTACCGTTCGATCGGATCTAGGGCTCAATGTGATCTCCTTCGCTTCTGATTGTTTCCATGCTCTGATCCTCTGTCAATTAACCCACCACCCGACCGACGCGTGTCACATCTTGCCCCGATCTCCTGCGCATCGGCTTCTGCGCAGGCTGGGATTCACCTCTGCACCACTCTGATCGCTTTGGGCCAAATTCGGGCCATTACGCGACGAAATATTATTACGAAATGTCATCTCTTGAATATTACAAAAACATTTTCTGTTGTGTGTGATTAGAAGAATAATAAAAATTTTGTCGGCATTTATCGCAAAACATAGTTCCGCGAAAGTTTCATGGCCGTAAAGCGTTTTTAAGAATGGCGGCAGTCAGCTGTGAAAACGATTTTGTAATCGAAAGTCGACTGAAAAAAGCGATAGAGAGTTACAAGAGAGTGTTTGGCGAAGTTGTTCGTTGGAAAAGACGTTGTTGCCAATCTACCAACGGAATATGGGAAGAGCCTGATTTGCCATTTACTCCCAGATTTTCTACCCGCCCCCGATGGAAGTCAACGCTCGTCGGTAATAGTGATTTGCCCGCTCAATATCATTCAGGCCGACCAGCTCCATAAGCTTCGGCAGCGCAACCTCACTGCCTTCCGACTAGGTATAGACTGCTGAAGGGTTGACCATTCATGTTTGTTTATGTTTGACGCGAGCGGCCGGCTGCTTGTCATCGCCCGTCATAGGTCAGACCGGGTCAAATCGCATGCGCTCCGTGAACTATTGCAGAGATGTTATGTTAGCAAAGCGTCAAACATGTCTGCCATAGAGAGTGTTCTTGCCCGTCACGTTATTCCCTTCGCCCTTCTGGGAACTGCCCTTACCCAAATCAATGACCGTCAGATCCTATTATGAAAATCTCAACGCCAAACAGTTCTAACCGGAAGTTTTCATGATCTGTCATTGTGACGATGACCACATTCCCTACTACATATTATCAATTTGGGTAAACTCACAGTAATGACACCGAATTTTTAACGGAATGTCACAAAATGAGATAGACGATTACACTTCGCCTATAAATTAACGAAATTTGGCGGGGGTGTAACTTGTACCATTTATGTTGCTTTCCAAGTGGGGTAATGAGTTTGCGTCACGGTTTGATGTTTCTTAGCTGACTAATGTTTTCCAAATACTCAGTTGCAATTGTGTACTAGCAATCATTTTAATCGGAGTAAAGCGTTTGGTCTACGATCACAAATGAAATAAGATCCTTTGATAGATCTAAAGCATTGCTTAATAACCTCTTCCCCTCGCCGGTCAGTGCGTTATCGATGCGCGGGAGGAGGTGTATCATCAGAGCAGCTTACAAATATGTGTTGAAACATTCTGATTAGCTCAGTAGCAACTATATACAGTCACTCAGGTAGGTCTTATGTGTGACAAAACAGAGCACAAATTGATAGCCCATCTCAACAACTGTTATCTTTGTATTAAATGCCAATATCTGACATTCTAACCCTGATGTCAATATTAGCAACTGAATGCAACAGTATTCCACAACAGGGATTTCGATATGAGGTTGATATTTGATGAAGATTGGCTCTTTTATCAACAGGTGGACTACGTGAGATAAAGCTGAATATGCAGACCTCCTCACCACCGGTGATACGAATTTAAGGGAACAATATTTCATTGTGCTCATACTGAACTAACCAAAAGCTGATATTTCATCCGTCCATCCAGGCATGTTGATTAAAAATCAGGTGGGAGTGTCATTTCTCTTACAGATACACTGATGCGGAGATGGGAAAGTAGGAGTCAATCTTATCATGTAGGGGTAAGTGTTAGGTTTAATAAAGAGGTAGAATATACAAGGAAACATCAGAGCGAATGAGGGTCAATGCGCTGTCGCCTCTACGTGCTACCTTGCCCCCACCCTCCGTGTAGAGACCTAGCATTAAGCAGTTCATGATGTTGTCTCATTGTAGCCGCGTGTGTTAAAACATACGGCGTCACCGTTATGGGTAGATGTGCATGTTCTGTGTGTAATCATTGTACGTTGACACTCCCGTACGGATTTATTTACTAATTGGCCAACAATAGGTGTTTTTGTCACACACAGATAACAGCAGAGCGCCTATTCGGGTTGACCATGCGGCTCACACGCATTCATTACCACGTGACCCACCAAAATGCGCACAACATGGCCACGCCCGACGAGCAGAACGCATACTTTTTCCAAAGTTTATTAATTAATTATTGCTAAATTATCCACATAAATCGGGCTAATTTCACTCGAACCGACTTGTCTTCGATAGTTTTATAATATGGCACGAATAATATTAATGACTGGGGTATCACTTTAACTACCGCCACTCCCTAATCGACACACTTGAGTGCTCCTGGTTGACATTCAATTCATTTATAGACATCTGATACATCTGACTTGAATGAATTACAGCATGGCTTATTGGCCTAATAGGCTATTAAGTTAAGTATATGATCTTTCAAATGGGAATTTCAGATCATATATCAATTCAGCATAATAGCTAACAGTTGCATTTATTATTTTCTCTGTGTCTTTTACAACTTGTTTAACTAACATATAAACTATTGTACCTCAAAAGTGGATATGATGCTTAGTACTTAAAACACAGCCATTGAAATTCAAAATACATTGAAGACAAAAAATATTGTACTATTGTACTAAGATTGAAATATCCGCTAAAAATCCTCACAACACCAAGGAAGTGTGGGTCATTCATTGTTTCATAACGTGCACTAGTAAGGATATTTCTAACGTCAGACACATTGTGCAAATTTATTTCAATAAGAATATGTTACTTGTGTGGATGTCTTTGATGTGTATTTGGTACCACGCAGGTGTTAAACTCAGCACGAGAAGTGGTAATCATAACGGTGAATATGTGGTCATAACGGTCATATACAGTGATGCCTTTGCTCTATTTATCTATTTGCCAAAATCCAATCATATAATCCTTGCTCTGCAGCGAAATGCGCTGAAATATCAAGTACGAATAATATGGAAGTCATCAATGAATGATAAGTTTGCAAAGATATCCGAAACAACGTACATTATATTGATAGCCAATGCACATAGAATATTAATCAATGATTCGTCATCGCGCTGATTTGAATATTAGTGTAATATGACCTAAATAAATAGGAAACATGTGGACCCGATATGCAAAGTATTGTTGAACAGGATGGTCTTCTATGCATATATCTGTTATAACCCGATGACTATACTCCACTCATTCGAAGTAACACTGAAAATATGAATGTATTATCTAATGAGTTAAAGCTTTGGTACGCAACCATCTTTAGGCTGGTTGAAATTGTTTTGTTATTTCATTGATATGAGCATATATGCGTTTGATGCATCTTCGAAGTTCGATAAGCTGTTTTAGGCTCCCCTCTGACTCGGCTCAATTGCTTTTGTCAAAAGGAAACGCGCAAACATTGAATTATCTCTAACTCAAAGACTCGCTTCTGCTAGGATACTGAGAGTTGTGTTTACCAGGATATGTCTTTTCATATAAACTGCTCCCATAAACATAATGTTTTGTTTGTCATCTGACATGGTGCTCGCTTGCTGCGCTGTGACCTTGATTGGTGGCGGGAGAAAAAGGTCAAATGGATACACTTAACCTACAACAACCAGTTCCAGTTAGAAACAGTATATTATTTTTACAAACAAATGTAATTATTTCTTGCTGAATGGTGGATCATATGGCACCAGCAAAAGGTCATATGGCCCCAGCAAAAGGTCATATGGCCCCAGCAAAAGGTCATATTGCCCCAGCAAAAGGCCAAATCGCCTTCAACTTCCAGTTG
This sequence comes from Urechis unicinctus, assembly GCA_034190875.2. NCBI lineage: Eukaryota > Metazoa > Annelida > Polychaeta > Xenopneusta > Urechidae > Urechis > Urechis unicinctus. Next base: position 63,966,856 of record CM067350.1, read on the forward strand.
CAGTTGATAAATCATGCTGCATGTTATGAGGGAAATGAATATAAATTTTCTCCAGCCCAAAGAGTGTCAACATTTCCTCTCTCTTTTCCGACCCTAAAGATTTCTTAAGCTACACATGTTTGCCTGTCGTCTGCTGTATGAACTCAGCTTAGCCGTAACAAGACAATGAGCTTTCTGTCCTAGAACCCCACGATGTTGAACCCGTACAAACACTACGTCATCAAGTGTTTGCGAATGCCTACTCTTGGGGCTTTATTCCCAGTATGGATTCATCGCTGCATCGTCTTTTGCGAGAGACTCCTTTAGTCATTTCATGCGTACGCGAGTCGTGTTGGTGACAATTTAAATCGAGTACATTGTATAGCAAACAAGTCACAGGGGCCAGTTTTTGGCCTTTTCAAGTTGACCTGACGCTGAGGAGAAACGCTCCAATTGTAACTGCTGACTCCATTGACGAGTAGCAGACTCGGCTAGCCATAGATAACTAACCGATCGGGGGTAAAGGTCCGTGCGAGTAGCTGATAAGTTAGAGGCGACATACATACGTGTAGTGCTTAGCAGTGCGAACCTCTCGTGTCACTGAAGACCCTAGCATCTCACCATTAGCAGAGCCTCTCTGGCCTCCTCTCAAATGCTCTACCATGCAGGTGAGTCACTTACCATCCTTCAGTTACAGCAACAACGCGTCGCGAAAACTTGTCGTAACTAGTATCGTATAAGCCAATCATATTCAGTCGCGTGATGTATCATGCGAAAATGTCATATGAAATTGACTGTAAAACGCATTAACAAGGGCAGCGATTAGGGCTCAGCATCGTACCACCTATTGTGCTCGGCAAAACTAGCCATTGACCATGAGTTGACGTCATGACTTGAGCCAGTCTAAGCAGACCGGTGAGCCACGCGCCTTTCATATCCTGTTGAATGTATTACCCTTGTGTGCAGTTGATTTTCGTTCGCCAAACATAGCTTGAGTAAGAGTGTACGCCGGTGCCTCGGCATTCCCGATAAAACTCTATGCTTGCCAACATCGCTCTTTAAATAATGCATGAGCGAATCTTAAGCAGTACATATGCGAAATAAAAGAGCGTGTTATTTCCTATTGGACATCTGGGACCCACACAATCGCTTTCTCTTGCGCCTACAGCTGTGATGACATCTCTCCGCGTCAATGTTGGCGCCAGAGGGTCCTCGGGCTCTGTAGTGGGACCCTCTGTCCTCGGTGGTCAGGGCGCGGAGGCAATCATCAGGCCAGGCTACGATAACTATGTATTTGAAATGTGTATATAAATGCGGAGATAAGATTCAAAGACTTCGTATCGTATATCATATAACAATCCATATAATAATGATAATCTACATGAAAGACCTATCCTACTTGTGACGTAAATCACCACCGGGAACGTGTGTTATTGGTAGAGATACTTCTATCACCAGATAAGAGAGATTGTCGTCTCTGTAGTGCTTACTCTCCGCTTAGATAAGCCTGAATATAAGCTTTGTATTGCACGAGCGGTTATATTCGCACCGCTTACGGGTGTCCTCGTGTTTTTTTGGCTGACGGATGAAAAAAATCGACGTTAGATATTGAGTTTGAACAATCAGGCCCAATTTCGATATTGCGCTGCAAAACATGACAACAGAAGATACACATCGCCTGTTATATCCATGGTGGTTTGAATAGTGGCAGGTGTGTAGTGCGGGGTGGGTGGTGGTGGGGGGGAGTGGGGTCCCGGTGAAGGGTGAACAATATAATGTTAATTCTATGATGCTTGGGTCGTTTACAGCCAATCAATGGACGATTTTGTGGCCGATATCAAGCAAACTAAATCCGTGCTCGGTGTGAATGGTCTTCTGATACGTAACGTGTAGATTATATCAACTTCGACATCAAACAAGTATGCAAATTTCATAATCCCGCGTTATGACGTTATCAGCGACTTTATAATAGGATTTGGAATATGGTTATTGTGACTTATTGCGATGCAAACGATGTGTTCTTATTATCTAACCCCACTATATGGTGCTTCTTAAGGAGAACAGCTTAGATAATAGGCGGATGGATTAGCCAGCGACGTCGACCTCCCCATATCAAGCAACCCTGCTCCTACCCCCGCTCCCACCCCCGCTCCCATCCCCGCTCCTACCCCCGCCCCATTCCCGCTCCATTCCCGCTCCTACTCCCGCTCCCACCCCAACGGAATGCGTGACAAGTATTGATAAATCATCTTTTGTCGGTTTTAGCTTCTAGGTAAAATACTCGAAACATTAATGCTAGACGTTGCTATCTATAATGGTTGCACGTTGTTGGCTTAATACCACTATGATTGTTGTGTGTTCCCAGAGTCTGGGAGTTTACCTGATCATTGATTCGGCAAGAATTGAACTGGATAAGTTAGCATGCCTTCGCATGCCTTCCCCATGTCCCCATCCCAACCCCATGCATTTTTAGCTTCTTTTTGTTAAATTTCGCAATAACTGTTTACGTTTTGTGAACCGTCCCGATTATGATTCTCTTCCGGGTAACTGATAACCCGCAGGTATGTTTACGTGATGTGCCATATAGCGCTGAACCGGGGTCATCAACGGTTAAAAGTCCAAATGATTTTAGTGTTTTTTCGCGGAACAAATTAATTTCACAGATAACTATTTGTTATCAGCATGTCAAAGTAACACAGCAACTGCACCATCATAACAGAGAACCTCCTGGAAGAACTCATGATGATAAATCACAGGTGTGCTGGAGACGTGACTGATGACATCTTACCCTACTTCAGTTAGATAAGATACATTCACCCAACAACAATGTGACATCATCTAATTGTTTTGTGAAATACTCATCTTGCATGATAAGTCCAACACCCTCCATGGCCGAGATAAAATCACCGTTGTATCATGTTCCATAAGAAAGTGATGTCATAATAGGCCGTTTCCCGGTGACCCGGAAGTAGTTCTTCCCGTACCCCGTCTTGTTGCTACCCGTAACAAGCTTTTCCTTAGCGACGCAGTATGAACAGTTTGTAGCGTACCGTAAATGATGTTTTGAATCTGTTTTTGCCGAATAATTTACGATCACATCGAACCAGAATGCCCACGAAACATTGCTGCTGGGGTAGATGCATACCTTTTCCAAAGCTACGCTCCAATCCAAAGAAATGCAGAGAGTGGGCCAGAGCATGTGGACAGGTAGCCGTGCAAGACGTCTTATTGATATATTTATATTACCGTCGTACGCGGCTAGTGGACGGGAAATTTTGGGACAGAGAAGGTTAATGAGGGCACCTATATCTGTACAAAGCATTTCATCGGGGGAAACGGTCCAACAATTAAGCATCCTAACCCAATACATGTTACTTCCCAATCAGAAACTGAACTTAAGCGCTTTATGCGAAAAAACAAAGGCCTGCACCTAAAGAAACATCCTGTGTTGACCCCCACATGCCAAAGCAGCAAAAACCTGGTGTGTGTAGCAAGAACCAAGTAAGCATATTAAAACATAAACAGGTTCTCAAGACTCCAATATATGTTTGTGTTAAAAATATGATTTTATTTCTTAACTGCAGTTAAGAAAAAAATAGTTTATATCTATTTGTTGAAGACCAGTTTATATTTTTCCCCAGAATATAACAAGACAGTTCCTTGCCAACTCTACAAAACACTGATTCATTTTACAATAAAGAAATATAAACACACTTCCATTACATTTCACCGAGTACCATTTATTTATAAACATTATGGCTATTGTGAACGAGAACATGAAAAGAAATATTATCAATTAAAACAAACTATTCATCAAAACATTAATGCACAGAAAAAATAAGAACACTATATATATATTGCTGTGGCAACTTGATTATTTCTGGAAAGAGAAATGATGAAAAGAAAAATGCGACACATTACACACAATTTCAGCAAACTTTTCTTCATCAAAGGGTACACTGATAATGTGGAAGCCTTTTATTGTGTACAGCACAATGTCACAATTCTGTACACCATAAATTCCCATCTGTCTCTGCACTTGAGTGTAATAAGCACTGTTGTGCTTGAGGTGAAGAAGCTGAGCAAAATCATATGCAGTGCAGGCAACTGTGGTGGCTCCTGGTATGGCTTGAGCAGACTGTTTGATGTGCCCAACAAACTCCTTTGCTCTATCCAGCACACCCAGTGAGCGACATTTTGGCTCTGGCTCTGGAGACTGAGATGAAGGTTGACCCGGGTCTTTCGAGTAGTTCGAGGACTTTGTTAAACAGAAAGAATCAATAAAGTGACTTCATTCTGTTTGACAGGTTGCCCTCCTCAGAGTTGTCTATTTTGTACAATCAGTTCTATAAATATTACACTTTATTCGGCTTCATTTTAGCATATGTGCAACAAACTGAAGCATTTCCATACCTGTCTGATTTTGTGTGCCAGGCCCTGTAGCTGTTCCTCTGAGGAGGGCAACCTGTCACTTGGGTGACAAGGGTCAAAGGCATCAACTTGTTTACCAAGTGTGGTTCTATACCTAGAACAGATACAAAAATGATAGTAGAAATTACTCATGGACTTAATAATCCTAACTGACAACTTTAGCCTGGGATAAATACAGCAGATGTTATCTCATATGAACCAAAATATTTGTCTCACCTCGCGCTTCTAATTGCCATATCCTGTACTGGCACAGGACAGTCATGCTGTCTTGAACGTCTCTGCTGGAGCACATGGCCATCAGCAAAACGTCTATAGTCGTCGAAAGACTTGTAGCTCTTCTCTTTCCTTTTGTCGAAGTCAGAGCGCGATGCTATCAAATAGTTGAAAATATCGTAGAGAGTAATCTCCGAATTACCACAGAAAAGTCAGCGGAGAACTAAAAACTAGACTCCGAGAAAGGGGGCAATACCAATTTCGCACGACTTAAGTCAGTATCACAGACACAGGGCAAATTAAGTTCAAGTTTAACTCGATCTTGACGTCGGTAATCCGTCGTTGTAACCTCTCTCTCCTTCCAAAAACTCCGCAGTCGTTCGACTTTCCAACGCGAAAAATCTGTTTTGTGCGCCATTGTTGTGAACATGAACCTCTTTGTTTGTACCGGGGTCACGTGCCTGGTTACGCCAGGTGCGCTGTTGCGCATGCGTGCATGCGTAATTGGGGTTACCGGGAAATAGTCTATTGGTACAAAGCGATGTCGTTATAATCCCATCCGACCTCGTTTATCGCCCGCGCAACGTTGCGAAAATAACCATTCTGGCCCCTGCAACAGCCAGTCCCTGTAGCATTGCTATACAAGATAAGGACTTTTGACGCCTTGTATTTTGTCATTCACAGCGTTACCAACTGATAAATCATCCCGATGGTGCAGCCCCAGTGATTCTTCCATGCAAATTTGATAGTTATCACATCATGAATTGACTTTTCCATTGGAGTGTGTTGATGTAATAAGGTTGTTCGATAGTGTGTGTTTTGACACGCAGCGTCGATGTCGGTCAGGATGATAGCACGTCGTGAAGTTATAACAAATAAACACTTATCGATGTCTCTGCCTTATCTCAACTTCTTTACCTACTTTTTAACCTTTCTTGAAAGCATACCTTCAACGATAATGCAAGTCAGTTATCTTTAAGTATCCTTAGCCTTTGAGTTAGAGTTAGCTTGGTGAATATTATCGCACTTACCAAGGAGCAGCCTTCATTGCCTGTTAACAGACAAGTCATTGACATGTGGATGAAGCCTTTCACACCCCATTTGAACCGCGTACACCACAGTTGGTTGAACCATGGGCATGCAAGAGCCATTGTCACTCGCCAAGATATATATACGGTCAAGGTATTTCCTCCAATAGATTTGGAGTGAAAATTATATCATGTTGTGTAATGAATATATACAGTGCAACATCTTGTAACATCTAGTGACGTCTTATCCAATGTCTCCTATCACCTCCTCGGGAAACCGATCACATTCTCCAGCTATTTAGCAGCAACTGTAGGCTGAATTCGTGTGACTCACTTCGCTTACTGCGTTCATTCGGGTGAATATCTCAATAAAAAGTGTCAACTCGGCTCTAAAATACGACGTCAAACACTGAAAGCATCATGTTTTATCTAACTATGGTCAACACAGACATTTTACGTTCATTTATATTCTGTCATTCAATTTTCAGCTAAACTGAGCCTGTGTTTGCTGACTTGCGAACTGACTTGTTAGCAGAGTTTGCTACACCATGTGTTGATTGTGTGCAGTTTTCTAACTCGCAGTACGAGGGAGTAGCCAGCAGCTCGGATGGACTCGTGGTGAGATGACTTTCGATTGACGATTGCTTAGTCATTTGGTTGCATTTTTGTTTGTTTTTACTTTATTACAATACATGATTATCGCCCTAATTACAGTCGATGTGCTATTTTTAGAATAATCAGGCAGTTCATCATAACGTCGTTGTTGTATTGGTCCCGTTAAAAGCATTGCAGGCAGCCTTAAGCAGCGGCATTACTCGCTGGTGGTAGCGTCGACCGTAGCCCCGGTCGGACGGTGATATAGTCACAAGCGGCATTACTCGCTGGTGGTAGCGTCGACCGTAGCCCCGGTCGGACGCTGATATAGTCACAAGCGGCATTACTCGCTGGTGGTAGCGTCGACCGTAGCCCCGGTCGGACGGTGATATAGTCTCAAGCGGCATTACTCGCTGGTGGTAGCGTCGACCGTAGCCCCGGTCGGACGGTGATATAGTCACAAGCGGCATTACTCGCTGGTGGTAGCGTCGATCGTAGCCCCGGACAGTGATGACATGATATAGCAGTAGTCACGCACGCTAACTTCGAAGAGATGTCGGGTGAATACTGGTGTTCTTGCAGAATGCTCTCCAGACGACTGGAGATGAATGCAGTTGGCAACATATTGGATCACTATTTTATGATAATCTTTGAATTTGAAAACTGTTTTAAATGTGCTCAGTGCGACGTGACAGCGTTCAGATGAACTTAAAAGAAGTTCAGAATACGCTTGACACCATCGGCGACGTCTTTGATGTCCTTCACAGCTATTGAAACACGCAACAAGAATGCGAGCAACAACGCAGATACTTACAAAAGCAACTTGTTAAGTGCGAACAAAGCGCTGATAGCTTGATAGGCAGAGAAACATGCCCCCAGTTCCGGTCAAAATCGCTGTGCGCGACGGTGGCCCTCCTAGCGGCCGCGACGGAGACCCGAGAATGTGAAGGCAGGAATTGAGTGAACTGATGTAGTGCTCCTGATAAAAATGTTGAAGGCTAGGAGCGAAATTTTTTATGACGACTTGTCTATTAAGATAGTGCCGGTAAACATATCCCAGTGGTGACGCTTTTTGTAGCGGATCTATGTAGTCTATCACTCTGGTATGAGGGCGTTGACCACTTACAAAACTAAACTCCCACGCTCTGAGATAGATGCTGACTGGCGTTTGGCATCATGGAGCACGATTGTTGGCGCGGGTAAATTCAACTGTGAAAACATATGGTACCTAAAGTGTCTCGTCGTTAATGCAACGATCGATCACCGCTCCAATTTGTCGTCAATATGTCCTCCTCATTTCCCGCGTGTCAACCCGTCGCACGCATGACCGTTACACGCACGTTTCCACACAATAAACACTCATTTTTCATTCATTTATACTCTCTCTCTCTCGAGAGCGCTCTCTCTCTCTCTCTCTCTCTCTCTCTCTCTCTCTCTCTCTCTCTCTCTCTTCTCCCATCTCTCTCTCTTCCCCATTTCTCTCTCTCTTCCCCATTTCTCTCTCTCTCTCCCCCTCTCTCTCTCTCCCCCTCTCTCTCTCTCTCTCTCTCTCTCTCTCTCTCTCTCTCTTATTCTCGCTATCACTTTCTCGTCCTTTCTTTCTAGTTTTCTGCACTTCATTCTACATCTCTCTTTAAGCCCTCGATTGAAAAGCACTAGCTGACGCATCACATATGCAGTATGGAATTTATTATGTTTGTTCACCGCAATAGTAATATGATAGCCCCCTGCTGTCATGTCGCTGTACATGATTCAATGGTCGAAGATGCTCGCGTATCTTATCGAGTGTGTGTTTATGGTTGTTTTATATCTACGGACGCGAGATTAATGCTGGTTTGATTTAAGTATGTGTGTTTCATCAGGACGCGCAAATTTTTATTCAGTTTGCGTAAATCTTGAATTTCCAGTGATGCGAGCTCAGTAAGATCAGGTACTTATTTATGCACGAACACGATTTAGACAAGCTGGTGCCTATGTAGTGTGAGTAAATTGTATTCTAAGTAAGGAAGTTTTTTGCTTTTCCTATGAGCTTATGTTAGTGATTTTTGGACTTATCCACAAGTCCAGTGTTTGTTACTTGTTTGTGGGTCTTTTATATGCGTATATGTGTGCAGTGGGCAAAAACCCATATCCTTGTGGAGCTTTGTCATGGCAAACGCACTATTTGCCAGTGAATAATGGCACAATGTAGAAAACATTCCGGCTTCTTCTTAATCCAAATCATTCTATAGGTCATCCATACATATCCCTAGATGACACGTCACCTTCCTCGAGATAATGATTAGTGACGAAGTTGCCACCAGAGGTCAGTAGCGGTGCTGGTCGCGTTGCAGCAGAATGTACATGTCGCTTTCAGCACTCAGTCCTTCCACGAGCTCGTCTTCAGTCAACGCGCCGTCATGATCGACGTCACAGCGCGCGAACACAGCCTGGGCGCGCGATGCAGCGTCCACCTCCTGAGGGTTAGAGGGGTGGTCGCCTCCTCGTAACGCCTGAATAGCCTGTGTCATGCAAACATAGAATATATCAAAGACAAGTGGTTTAGTTAAGAAAAACAGCTATTTTTGTTCTTGGTCCTGGGGGAGAAAAACGAGACAGTGAGGAATAATCGGACGATTTCATAATTGATAGCAGAAAAAAATATTGTCCAAATAAGTTTCTGACTAACGAGGTGCAGAAATTGACGCGTGGCTGTGCAAACTGAAGTGGTAAGGATGGAATTGACAATCAAGAATGTGTAAGATTGAATGTGCTTGATATACAGCGATGTCTTATAATACTATGTGGATTAAGATAACAGTAACTTAATTGCCAATTCTTATTCACCTATAAGTTAACATTGTGAAAATCACAATGAGACGAAGCAGAAACCAACTGCGCTGTAAACTCGTTTCTTTGGGGTGACGTAAGGCGTTGGGATGATGAGCTGGGGTTAAATGCGCTCTTCTGGACTAATCATAACGTCACACAAGGACCCGTCCTCTTTGATCCCCCGCCTGGATCCCTGCCGCTACATTGTTGCTGTACTGCACACTAGGTTTAAAGCAATCCTTGGAAGGCTTTAATTTGGTGACACAGAAATTCGTTGGATTATATTTATTCTATATATGTTCGCTCACTTGGTAGGATTTTTTGAAACATTGCACCCTGTTTATCCCATGTCAGCAAGTGATGTAAATAAGAAGTACAACAATTCACTTTGATCACCTCACGTTCATTCAGTTTTGCAATATCCCCACAGACGTGATCGTAAATAATTTATTGGGAACGTCAATCGGCAAGTTTGGGCCTCTCAGGAGGCTTTTGATCATAAGCAGATGTAGTGGAGTCCTCGCCTGTTGTGGGCCATTTGTGAAGGTTAATGCGGAAATCTAAGGGCTTCGGAAGGAAGCCTCTAGACAACATGTCATTTATGTAATCCAGAGGGATTTTGTCAGAAAGTCATTTCGAACCGTTCAGATTCACATCACACAAATAGTGTAACACCAGTTCCTGTGGTCATTTATTGGCTGGCTATCCGTAGCATATTGCAGATATCAGGCTCGACCGATGCTCCTTCGATAAATTCCTGGTCCGATATTTTGCCATCATTGTCAGTATCAAATAACTGGAAGATGTGATCCGTGCGCTCGGAAGGGCCTATTCGGATCAGTTCCGGTGTCAGGTCGTTCCCAAGCATCCTATACATTGCCTGGAAGGAACAATGATTTTGGTCAAGTAACAGATAGCACACGGGGCGGATCTATGCCAGTGCTTATTAAACTAGTGAATGGTTCGCACAAGGATGAATGAATGGAATTGTTTCAGGGTGAATGAAACTAAAGAGAAAGAGAGTAAAGCCGAAAATACAGAGACTAAGGACATTTAGTAGCTGGTGAAGGAAGCTATGTGATAACACCCGAGGGTGAATGATACTACAATAGTGTAAGAAGCACTGTTCTAAGCGGTTATCTCTGCGTTTTAACTTAACTACCTCGCGACTTGAATCAGGTAGCAGGTTTTGATGAAAAAGACCGGCCCGTAGTAGAAGCAGGCACGTATTTGATCTTAACGAGGTGTGCATTTTCTTAGCGAGGTGCACCTTAAACGTGGGTATTTTGCTAATGATTACAAAAATTACAAAATAGAGTAGTTCTACCTTAATGATCTCAGTGCACTCCGCCTTGCTGATGTAACCACTCTCATCAATATCGTACATCTCAAACGCCCAACGCAACCGCTCTTCCGGAGAGCCGCGCGCAGTCACGCTCAGTGACGTCATGAACTCGCGGAAATCCATCTGATGGTTGTCATCCTGGTCGAACGTTCGGAAGACGTGCTCGGCAAACTTCGTGGCATCTCCGTTAGGGAAGTGCTGTACATAGACGTCCTTAAACTGGTCTATTCCCATGGATCCCGATGGGAAGTCTTTGACGAAATCATGGTACCATTTACGGATTTCCTTCTCGGAGAAGCTTGTATTTTCGAGGAGGTCACTTATCGATTCCGGTCTGAGTTGTCGGCCCGTCGCTGTGTTGCCCATGTTGTTATCACTCTACTGGCTTGGTAACGACTTACACCAATTTCACCTGTTTCGCCCACAAGAATAACAATTTTTCTGTTAAATCTGTCCAAGCTTCATTAAATTGACAGCAAGAAAATAAAAGAACTGGGCTAAAGGATGTTTTGGGGAAAGCCACCTACCTGTGAACAGCAGGTGTCATTTCTTTGAGAACAGCTCTCGAGCCACTGACGTTAACCGAGCTAGATTTCTACAGCTATGTTGCTATGTCGTGAGTACAGACTTGTGTCTGATTTCCGCTCAGAATGAAGCGCCCTTGTGGAATTCCAAAGGTCAACCAATGATAACCAACTGACCCCGCTGTCGCTACCCGAGCTACACCCTTAATGCTGATGTGTCCGGGGCAAGCGATCGAGATACGAGTCAACGTTCACCTTCTCTATCAGTGGAATGTTGACACCACCTGTTAATGGTCCAGATAACGCACCTGTTATAATAGTATTCTAGCTCATCTGACTTTCACCCTTACCGATAATTAATGTAATGAACGAGGAATTAAAAGCGACAGACACATACGGTTATGGCTGTGATTAATGTATTTGGTTCCGCCATCACCATCGCCAGTGTGGTTCAATCTCACGTCGGGATTCGAACCTAGACCCATAGCTCCATTGGTCAGTGAATAACCCACATCATGTGACTCCCCATGCAGCTGAAGGTGAGGGGGAGGGGGCATGCATCCTCTACATGATCTTACGCACGTTAATGGTTCTTTATCTGTATACGTGGTCCGACAAACACGCAAGGCCCTATATGCGTGTATGGTCCTATTGAAATACATGTTCCTATACATGTGTATGATCTAACAAGCGTACAATGTCCTATACACATGTATGGTCCTACACGTGACTGGCCTTGAACAAACGTTTGATCTTGCACAAGAGCACCACGTGCCCGTGATGTCATTCTACTTCCTGTTCATTTCGTGTTCAGAGCAAATCCAAGAAATCCAAAAGGGGGAAGATAGTCGCTGGAGGCACGGCCTTTATTGTGGTACGTACTTCTGCTGCTTCTAATCCATTCAACATTAGAGTTTCTGATGTTTTAATGATGTCTCGTCTCATTGTGTCACTTGCTCACGTTTTCGTGTTGTAGGCTCTAGGGCTTGGACTGGGGCTGGGTCTCGGGTTAGGCGGCAGCAGCAGCAGCAGCAGCAGCCCGGACGCAGCTGGCTGCAGCTCAGAACGCCAGTATCCAGGGATATGGAAGACATTGCAATCGCAAGCCAAGGACAGGAGTTCTTCGTGGAACAGGACTGTCTGTCCGAATGAGGGGTCGCCTAAGTGTCCCAGTGGGTAAGTAGAGTGGGTGTGTGGGTTGATTGGACAGGTGGGCTTTAGATGCACTATATTCAAGCATCTATGTTACCTTGTGGGGTCGCTTGTTTTTGTATATGCATATAAAACCCGTCATACGCGTGTCCATTTAGGGTTAACGAGCCTCCTCTTTTCTTCATTTCCCTGGACGGATTTCGCGCGGACTACCTCCTCCGCAACCTAACACCTAACATACAGCATTTGATGGAGTGTGGAGTCCATGCTAAATACATGAGATCCGCCTACCCTACGAAAACCTTCCCTAACCACTACACTCTAGCCACAGTAAGTGCTAACGTCACACTCATCCCATGTACCCATTACTCACCACTGTTCAGGTCTGTCTGGTAACTCGCCTGTATGTGCTTCTACAGGGCCTGTATCCAGAGTCGCACGGTATCATAGCTAACTCCATGTACGACCCGCACATGAAGGTCATGTACCAGAGGAGAATCGATGAAATCAAGCTCGACCCGCGCTGGTACCACGGCGAACCTGTAAAGTTCTTACGCTATTTCCATCACTTCAACATAATAGACACATTCTTACTTGGTCCACTTTAACACGCGGTATATATCGTTTATATAAAGTCGATTTGTTCTAGTGTGAATTTTACCTGTAAGAGCATTGTTTGAAATTGATCGCTGTGATGATTAAGTGACAAGCACTTGGGGCTGTGAGGGGCTTGTTTATGGTGGGTACGTCTGATTAACAAATGAGGTGTTTGCATGGGCATCAGATCTGGAATACTGCCATGAAGGGGGGCAAGACAGTCGCCGCTTACAACTGGGTCGGCTCCGATGTCAAAATACAAGTTAAGTTTATCATATCAGTTTTCCACTTGGTTGTACTAAGGATGTAATAACACATATTGCACCTGTAATTGATGTGAAAAATGCACATTTCATGTTTCTGCTGATTGTCTTCCAGATATGCTGCCGGACATCTGCTACAACTATGACCCGTAGGTTAATTAATCTGTAATGTTAATACTTTCTTATTTAACCTTTTCCTGAATGTTATTATTGTTGTCACCTCATTTATCATCATCATCATCATCATCATCATCATCATCATCATCATCATCATCATCATCATCATCATCATCATCGTCATCATAGCCACTATCATTATCATTACCAACATTATTATCACCTCCATCATCACGATCATCATCAATCTTTTATTCACATTATTATCGCTATAATTGTGACCATCTCAACTCCGACATTGCCTGAGAATTAATTGAACTACTTTCATCAAATCTGTTTTTCTCTACAATTTGTATTCGACAAAAACAAACTCCTTAGAAAAACTACCAAACAGCATTGGTAACTTGTTGGTCGTGGCTACAGAGACTGGAGTATCGAGGACCGGATAAGCGAGGTGATTGGCATGGTGAAGACCCGCTCACTGACTGACATGCCCCACTTAACAGCTATCTACATGGAGGAGCCGGACGGGGCTGGTCATGATGGCGGACCATACAGTGAATGGGTACGGCTTTATCCCGTCATTACATACAGTGAATAGGTACAGCTTTATCCCGCCATGACATACAGTGAAAGGGTACGGCTTTATCCCGTCATTACATACAGTGAATGGGTACGGCTTTATTCCGTCATTACATACTGTGAATAGGTACGGCTTTATCCCGCAATTACATACAGTGAATAGGTACAGCTTTATCCCGCAATTACATACAGTGAATGGGTACAGCTTTATCCCGCCATTACATACAGTAAATGGGTACGGCTTTATCCCGCCATTACATACGGTGAATGGGTACGGCTTTATCCCGTCATTACATACTCTGAATGGGTACGGCTTTATCCCGCCATTACATACGGTGAATGGGTACGGCTTTATCCCGTCATTACATACGGTGAATGGGTACGGCTTTATCCCGTCATTACATACAGTGAATGGGTACGGCTTTATCCCGTCATTACATACAGTGAATGGGTACGGCTTTTTTTCGTCATTACATACAGTGAATGGGTACGGCTTTATCCCGTCATTACATACGGTGAATGGGTACGGCTTTATCCAATGAATTTGTAGCTTGGTTGCAGTAACAGCTAAGCAAACACATCATGTCGGTTATTTCTGCAGGTCATGGGTAATCTCACGCGAGTTGATAGCCTCATTGGGATGCTGTTAGATTCGCTGGATGAGAAGGGGCTACGAGAATGTGTGAACTTTGTGATTGTAGCCGACCATGGTAAGACTATATATCGATCCAAATAATTACATCAGATTTCTAACCAGAAGAGAATAATTGAACCGATGAATTAACAACATAAAGTCAAAAGTAATAGCTCAATTTTCATACGTCATCAGTTTTTCCTACAATCGGGCGAATTTACTCCGCTCCAGTTCGATGGACCGGAGCTGTTCCTCTATTTTGTTTTATATGTCAGGTTAATGCTACAGGTATGGCACCTGTCAGCTGCTCCAAGGTGGTCAACCTACCTGACTTCATCAACGTTGATGACTACTACATATATGACGGTGCTCAGGGCAGAATCTCAGCCAAATATAAATGGGAAGACGACGGTGTTGTCGAAGTTGAGGACCCAGGTAAGGCTTTCTACCTGTAATAAACTACACTACACCGCCCACCTGTTAAATGATTACTGATCAGATATGGATCACCTGTGTTTGTTACCTGACAGAGGAACCGTCAGTGACGCTCGATCATTTAAAGTGTGAGTTTTACAATTCAACAAAGGACTGGTGGGTCAAGTTCTACGATAAGAAAGATCTTCCTATCCGTTACCACTACGCAGCGTCAGACCGCATTGACGACATCGTGGTGGATGTAGGAGAGGACTTCACCTTCACAAGGTCACAAGCATTATCCATGACACATCACTGACCTTTGTAGTTAACCTCATATCTTTTATCTGTTATTATTTGTATATCATACTGTGGTTTTAAGTATTGTCAGTAGTTATATTTAATAATCTGACAATCGGAATGACAGGGAAGGCAGACCGAATAACGGATGGTGCAATGGCGGAAGTCATGGTTATGATGACGTATTCAAGAGCATGCATGTGAGTCTTCTAGCCGAGCGCCATGTTTGGTTCTCCCCTGTCAAATCATAAATACATACGTGTGATACTAAATATGATTATTAGACCTAGGGACATTTTCCTTAGTGTGGTGATTTCAGTCTCTATTCGTGGCTTCCGGTCCAGCATTCAAACAGGATGTCGAAGTAAAGCCGTTTGACAGCATTGAAGTTGCCAACCTATTGGCTGGTAAAGTTATCAAGTCTGTTTCAATATAGAACTCGCTGGCGTCGATACAAATATGTTTACACAGCATTTTTTAATCCGGTGCAGACGTTATGGGTTTGCAACCTCCACCTAACAACGGTACAGTGGGCAGTCTGCGCCATCTGCTGGTGGACCCCATACAAATGAACCCACAAGGCGACCCCGCTGGTCAGTATGCTACTTGTACTCTGCCGCCAACAGGAGAAAGAAGCGCCAGGCGCAACGCCTCCGATTGTGAATGCGATAGTATCAAGGTGAGATATACAGTGCGTACAGACTTATTAATGTGCAATGTATCCGACTTGCAATTTCACCTGTTATGTAAATAACTGAACGGTAGTTGAAAGTTATTAGTCAACAATGTGTATGGCTGCTATTGACTGACTTAGTGTTCCATGATTCTGTAGGATGTACTGGACGAACTGGATGACAACCTCGATTTAAGTGATGAGGAAGTTGCTGAGGCGGAAGAGAGACACACACCTCTGGGCACTCCTCTTCTTGACACGATAACGCCCATGGCCTGTCAGCTGACACAGAGAGACTACATTCTGGGCTACAGTCATCAGCATCTCATGCCACTCTGGGCAGCCTTCCTCCTTACAAAAGAGGTGACTATGATTGAGTATAAATATGACGGATTACAAACGCTTTGTTGCATTTGAAGTCAAATTGAATTTAGTACTAGTAGTGAATAGTGAATAATAAATAGATCAGTGATCGATAGTGCGACGTCAAGCTAAATGTCGTGAACCAGAATCAGATTGTAGCTCTATTGAAATTCCAGTCACTTTAATTTCTTGCACCACGCGAAATTTAAATACCGCGAATACGTTTAAATCGACTTCACTTCCGCAATTGTCACATGTGTTCATTGAATTAACTTTGCGTAATTGTCAAATGTGTTCATTGGATTCACTTCCGCAATTGCCACATGCGTTCATTGAGACCACACGTGTAAGCTGTTCATTGATTTCACTTATTGTCACATATGTGACCTGTTCTTTGGCTTGACCAGCGTTATTGTCACATATCTACAGTGTTGATTGAGTTCACTTCCGCTCTTGCCACAGATGGACACTGATCGTTGAGTTCGTTTTTATTTCCATTGCTTCTTTGTTTTACTTTGCACACAGACAGCAGAGGGCGTGACCGGGGTGTATGAAGACGCGGTCTGCGTCAGAGCCGACGTCAGATTAAATGTTGACCAGCAAATCAATTGTTCACGTTATACCGATGTCACAACTGTCTACTTATTCCCGCCAGGTAACAAAAAAATAACGTCATCCACGTCATTACAGGTGATTTCCTATTTGATCTACCTATTCAACTCTGTACTTACGTCAATCAAAGCCACGTGTCGGAATTTTGTGTTTTAGAATTTAGCGAGACCAACAAATCAGATGCCAGGCTTTCGACCAACTTGGTGCCTATGTATGAGGGATTCCGTAAAGGTACACAGCCTCATAGTCATCGTAATCACTGATGAATGTTGTTAGGGAGATATTTTTCTACGTATTTTGATTCGGTCCCTTTACTGGAGCAGATTTGTGGGAAGCTAGTCTGAACCTGCTCAAGGAATATGCCATAAAGTATGGCGAGATATACGTCACATTGGGCCCACTGTTTGACCAGGACTCGGACGGCCATCCCGACCAGTAAGGCTATATATTCGTTCTCCTTGATATTAAAGTGAGATGTACTGCTCGTGTGCCCAAGCGGGTATAAACGCAGTACTACAGGAGTTTCATAGTGTAGCCACGCTATTACGGTGTTGTTTGGATCTAGGAATGATGAGGGCGCGGCGGTTACTCTACCCAGTCACTACTACGTCAGCGCTGTTCGCTGTAATGACGGCGACATTGATGTTACTGGGTGTGGAGACCAAATCGAGGTCATGACCTTCATTCTTCCCCACAGACCCAGCCTCACAAACTGCATGGTAATGATATTACATTACTGCATGGTAATGATGCTAAATTACGGATAAAGCATTAAGGGGTGGTGTCTTTGATGGGGGATTCGGATCAAACACGTGGAATTATCTCAAGAGAGAATTCAATATTTCCGCGAGATTAATTATTCATCTGGCGGGGAATATTCATTAATCCCGTGAGATAAATGATTTCTCTCGTGGGACAATTGAATTGTCTCGCACGGCCATTAGTTCTCTCGTGGGGTAAATGAATTATCTCACGAGTTAATTCTTTTCTTCCGCGAGATAATTCCGCGTTTGTGACCCTTTTTTATACTATGCTTGTATCGCGTGATAATCCGTCAGCGAATCTCGCAGGATTAATGAATTATCCCGCGAGATAAATGACAAATCCCGCGGGAATATTGAATTCTCTCGTGGGATACTTCCCCGTGTTTTTTTTTTTCATCCGAAGTCCACGTCGTAGGTATCGAATGGAGTCACCGAATCTGTAGTTTGGGTTATTTAGTAGCGGGTGTGTCCGATGTCAGAGCTGTAGTCAACTCCTCATCCCCATTTTCCTGTTGGTTTTTACGCACCTCGCTATTGTAATACCCGTTTCTCACCAGATATAATGCGCTTGCGCGGATGTTATGTCAGCGGATAATAAGACTTGTCCCCCGGTTTGTGTTATTCCATAGGAGCTCAAGATCAGCGACTATCAAATAGAGAATATGGCGCGTCTCCGTGACCTAGAGCTGCAGTCCGGACTGCGTATCCTTCCTGGCATCACCCCTGTCGACCGGAGGATCCAGAAGACCATCTACCTTCCGGAGGGCTTGTGGGATCGTCTGGGCTGGATGGACGCGTTCACTAGCGATGATGACACTAGCGTGTGCCCTGATGTAACCAAGGTCGACTGCCCGGCTGGGTACGGTTTTCTTCCTACATCATCCGACGCTTAGTTCATTTACGTATAGCATCAAGTGGTTTTTTTAGAAAATGCTAATAATATGTAATCGGGCAAATGATCATTGCCAAAATCATCCTGCATATAGTGTACTTTCAAAAAACGGTAGCATATCAATATGCCTAGTTCCCTTGGACGTTGATCTGGTTGATAAAGATGCCGTTATGATGTTGTCATCCATATGTTCAGTTATGACGCTGCCCACCCTCCGGTTTTATTGCTATCCATCGATGGCTTCCGTTCGGACTACATTGATCGTGGACGTACACCTTTCCTGAAAAAGCTAACCGAATGTGGAACAACGTCTGAGTATATGCGCTCTATCTACCCCACCATGACATTCCCAAATCACTACACCATCACGACTGTAAGACGATACCCTTAGAATTGAATGATTCCAAAATTTGATTTATATGTGTATACATATGTAGTGAATGCCTCTTTTCTGGTAGGGACTCTATCCGGAATCCCACGGGATTATTGACAACAGTATGTTTGACATAACTCTGAATCAGAGTTTCTACCTCGGAAGTCCCACGACTTTTAACCCAGATTGGTGGAAGGGAGAACCGGTATGGTTTAATTGTAGCCTCTCGGATCGCGAAATAAACATGTGATATTTGTTAGTATTAATGCGTGGAACCCATTCTTTGATAAATATAACTTGTAGTATGATGATATTTTCTCCATGTATGAAGCTGTGGAATCTAGCCACAAAAGCGAACAAAACATCAATGACTGTGATGTGGCCGGGCTCGGACGTCGAAATAAACGGTACGTCTATACTGCTGTCGTCATAACGTATTTTTTTCATTGTCTTGAATGCGAATTTTCATAATAAACCGTCCAAGGATATCGACCGAAATAGAACGTGGTTTACAGCAAATGTCTTACATCCGCAATGTTATAATAAATTCCTACCACACTTTATATGTTAAAACAGGCACACGACCGTTCCGATATTATGTCTACAATGGGTGAGCAAATTGCAACGCGATTTTAACACTTTAAAACGGTTTATTTGAATAGACAAAAAAGATTTTTTGGGCTGGCATATTGGTTATGAAATAACTATTTTAAATCGAGAAAACTCGACTCCTTCTACAGGAACGTTCCCTACCACGAGCGCGTTGACCAGATACTGCGTTGGATGGACAACTCGGAAGGCAAGCTGCCGGACTTTATGACGCTTTACTTCAGTAAAGTTGACAGCGAAGGCCACGAAGGTGGACCCGACTCTTTCGAGGTTATCTCACGTCCAACTCTTGTACAACTCTCGATCTCTCGTCCAACTCTCGTCATATTCATTTCAAATCACGTTGATGGTGCTCCCGTTCGCATCTCATCGACTCTCTTGGAATGAACGTCAGCGTCTTGTTGATGTAAGATGTTGCTTTCATTGCAGGTGAACGACGCCCTGGAGTTCGTTGATGATCTCATACGCCGCCTCATGGATGGTATTTACCGAATGGGATTACATTCATGTTTCAACTTCATCATCACATCTGACCACGGTGAGACATTTAGACACAAAGCAACGGCATTATGTTGAATAATATACCCGAGCCTATATATAGATACACAATGGCAATAAATGTTCGTTTGCACTGCCACGGGTGCATGTTGTGAAGAAGGCGGTAAATGTCTGCTAAAACAATCGTTATTTTCTGTGGGAATTAGGTATGTCTGAGATCTCGTGTGATCGCGTGGTACTGCTAGCTGACCACCTGAAGGATGACAAGTTAGACAGACTGTGTGTGTACTCGGGTACAGCAGGCCGAGCTAGCAACAAGTACACTTGCCATAATTACGACTACGTTGTCCTCAAGCCGGAGGAACGAGGTAGGACGTCCTGAGGCTTAAACGAATGCGAATTTTATCTGTCATTTATACATGAGAGAATTTCAAAATCAGTGTTATTATTCTGTATCAGGTTCTATATATTCTAATGCACTAGCAGGTGCTTTATTGTCCGTTGTATCTTATGCAGGAAGTATACCACAAGTTCACTTGTGTACTATATTTAGTATGAGCAGAGGGTAAATTGATATGCTGAGAGGGCTCACTTCGACTGGCTGTGCGTGTAGCAATGTCATTAGTGAACAACAAGCCCATCGTTAGGTGGCGCGACCGTAAAATCCACAAAAGCACGTGGGACTGTTGGTCGAATGTCTCGCCTTTTGGCTTGTGTTGAAGAATTGGCACCTATAAATAATCAGAAATATTCCATGTAACAATTAAGCCGACATTGTGGCGAGCAGCGCGCCTGAATACCAGTGGCGTGGTTTTATTCGGGAGTCGCGTAGTTGAAGGCTATTTGGTATGAGATCCATAACTATGTTATGCATAGACACCGCCCTCATCACGCGCATGCGTGGATATAACCAACATTGTGGAATGTTGATATTTCCCGTTTGACACGTTGTGTAACCAAAATATCCTGTACGGTTTCATAAAGTGTGTTGACTGTATGTTAAGTCCCCATCGAGGATCTAGTGTCTTCCCTTGAGTGTGCTGACCCAAACCTGTCCGTCTATGATAAACACAACTTACCTCGCCGACATCACTTTATCAACAACGACCGTATTGACGACCTGCAGACACTCGCGGTCGACCGCTGGCAGCAGGACAGGTGCTCATCTTCTTTAAGTAATGATCATTTATTATGATAAAAACGAAAGAGGACTGGTCGCCAAGGACTGATCACGATTATATGGTGAATCGTTTCATCAGTCTATTACTGAACCTGGACATTAGTTCAAGAGAAATATCTTTTTTAACGTTTATAACCTAGTTCATCTGTCAACAAAATTAAAATAAAGGGGTATTGTTTAAATACCATATTTAGTTATTATTGAGAAGACATGAGTATTTCGTCTTTTATTGACAATTTCTGCTGCCCAAGTATACTAAATTTTAATGCATAAATTATTACTCTATAATATGACGCAGAATGACATCATCGCCATTTGTTACCTTTAAGATATTAAAAATTATCAAAAATATGTATGAACTAAAGGTGATGCGTAAACGATGATTGAGTCTTGAAAGGTGGGAAAAGTAGTTCGTTAATTGGTGTCGGATGTCGGGTAAGCATATACCCATGGGGTTGGTGGAGTTAGATTAAATCTGAATCCATTTTGGGATTTGAATTTACAGAGAGAGACCCTGGTGCAATATCAAAGGGCAGCACGGATGGGATCCTAAATATGACACAATGAAGGTTGGTTTATAAAGTATCTGTTTAATCATCTGAAAACTCGTTTAAAATATTTTTACATTGAAAGTTTAGGATTTCTTTGATCGATAGCGTTGAATTATTGCAGGCATTTTTCATGGGTATTGGTCCAGCATTCCA
Source organism: Urechis unicinctus (assembly GCA_034190875.2). Lineage (NCBI taxonomy): Eukaryota > Metazoa > Annelida > Polychaeta > Xenopneusta > Urechidae > Urechis > Urechis unicinctus. Next base: position 63,988,508 of record CM067350.1, read on the forward strand.
CACGGGATTCTCAACAAGACCATTTGAGAATATAGAACTCTATAACTTAATGAGCGGTAGGTGGAGGACTGGATACAATCAAAACTGTGTTTATTACAAATGCCGATACTTAGTTGTTGTGGCTTCATGGCGCTGACGCCTTAATTATGTCTTGAAGGGATAATGGGCCTAGAACCAGCTCCAAACAACGGTACGGAGGGGTCACTCTATCATCTTCTGCGAAATCCACCACAGCTACCCGTCTCGGCTGCCGACGATGAGTATGGCCTGTGTATGTATCCTCGGGACCCTGATGACTATGAGCGCCGCGCAGATCTGAACAGCACAGGCTGCTCGTGTGATGTTGATGAGGTACTGATAATATTGTACGATGTATGTCTTGAAGAACATTCACTTGCAGGCAGAACAGAATTTTATAAAGGAGACTGCGATGACCATGTAATGATGATGGTGATGATGGTGATGATGATGATGATTACTATTACCTTGATGGTGATGTTGATAATCATGGTGATTTTAATGATAATGATGACAGGGAACGACAGTAGCAGACTTGGACAGTAGGTTGAATATGACCGAGGAGGAATTGGGTGAGGTCGTGGAGGTCCATTTGCCTCATGGTATACCTCATCATTTCAACCACAGTCTGTGCGTGCTGGGTCATGAGAGGTTTGTGTCGGGCTACAGCCACGACCTCAAGATGCCGGCATGGTCCGCCTTCACATTGACTGCCCAGCAGGTACGCATACCGAACGACGATATATGCATATACATATGCATGTGTAATCACACATGGAAACGAAACACAAACGCTCACGCACGCAGACACACACTCACATACACACATAAATGTACAATATATATATATATATATATATATATATATATATATATATATATATATATATATATATATATATATATATATATATATATATATATATATATATATATATATATATATGTGTGTGTGTGTGTGTGTGTGTGTGTGTGTGTGTGTGTGTGTGTGTGTGTGTGTGTGTGTGTGTGTGTGTGTGTGTGTGCGTGTTTTTTTGTGCTTTAATATACATGCATGCCGATTTCAGGCTAATTCACCCCCTATCGCCGTACCTGATTGCACTCGCCCAGATGTCCGCCTAGAAGAGAATGATACATACTCCTGCTCCGACCACGAGTTCATCTGGAATTCGTCCGTGTTGGCCTCGTCTTTGTTTCCACCTGGTATGTCCCGTTGTTATGTCTTGTTACGATATCAAGATGGAAACAGTGGTGGTCACGCACCAGTGTAATGCTGGACAAGGAATCAACAACTCTGCATGAGGCATCGGTCATGGACAACATAGGGTTCGCTTCGAAAGCCGCCAACAATTACTCAAAGAGAAATATCTATCAATATATTTATATATAATAGATATGGCATTTCAAAGAACTCTGCCTTTCCCTGGACCATAGGGTAAAATGTGGCATATTTTGTTAAACGTTACTATCAGTTACTACTCAGTAACACAATGAAGGATTAAAATACTCTCGCATTCATGAGATATCGTGAGCCAGGTCGGAAATGTTTAGCGAATGAATTTGAACATGCACTCTGACATTCATTCCATGCATAAAATGGGTCTTTTTCCCCCTTATATAACATTCACTAAGCGATATCAGTTTTGTTTGAATCACGATGAACGATGGGTCACGTGGTGTTCCTATTTCCAGAACCCATCCCATAATATTTAAATGTTTTAATGCAGAATTAGTCAACACCACAGAGGCGTATGACTCCCTTACCCTGAGCAATATTGTACCAATGTACTCCTCCTTCCGGAAAGGTAAGTTTTACTTGAAGTTCATGGACTGTTGATGTTTGACATTTTCGAAAATGACAGGATTATATTGCTCATCGATCAGAATCTCTCAACTGTTTAATGCATAACGGCCTATGCCACAGGTGTGTGGGAGGAGGTCCTCTTGTTAATCCGCGAATACGCCCGGAAGTTCGGCACCGTCCACGCTTTGCTGGGACCTATATACGACCACAACGCTGATGGCTTAAGAGATGATATATCGACGTACGTACACCAACATAGTGTTAAAAACAACAGTTTTCGTTATTATAGTAAAGAAATTGAACGATTAATACACAAGCTGTTTCTTACGTTAGCGAGTTGTCAATAACAGGCCTGCCGAAGGTGAACTTGCAACAGTGCCCAGTCATTATTTTGCCATTATTCTCAAATGCCCCGATGATAACGGGCGAGACTGTGTGGATATGGATTACGACATACAGGCCTTCATAGTACCTCACGAGCCCAGAGTGACCGACTGCTTACAGGTCATGTATACTAAATGCACATGTTTTATTTGTGTTGATAACGGCGAACTTGAATACATTTCGGCATTTTATATTTGGAGGAAACGTCTAAAATAACCTTTAACTTCCTTCACTCGAGGGCAGTTGTTTGGATAGTAAACACTTATATTGGGGAAGAATATTTCAATGGGGCTGGGGAAGGTGGGGTGGTGCTGAAAAATTACGTAGCGCCAATAGGATGGGTGTATGTGGGCTAGTGTAACAGTGCGCTATAACGGTGTCTGGGCTAGTTCAATTGGGTAGGGAGGGGGCGAGTGTCGAAAAAGCAGCCAAAAATACTTAACGTAATATTTGAATGGCCCACTAATGTACTTTTGGGTGTTGTTGATTGTTTTGTTTTTTTACAGAAGCGGGACGCCATACTGAACAATATAGGTCGCATTCGGGATATAGAACTGCTCACGGGACTAGAATTTCTTACCCAAAACGTCACCCAAAGGTCGTTCGAACGACGTACACACACCCCAGTATCATTATGGGTGTAGCAAACTACCTATTGTTTTATGGCGTGACCGAGTGACACACTGCGTAGACTGTGATGCTATACGTTAAAACAGCGATGTATTGTGCTGGTCAATAACAGAAGGCCTTGCGTTTGGCCGATACTGGTGGTTTATTGCGTTTTAAATACGTAAAAGAATTATACATTATCGTTTTGATCACCAATAGTATGTCATCCTGCACAAATCAATTTTAGGATCAGGAACGTCATCAATGTGTATTAAATGAAATGTGGGCTATATATTTTACATTTGCACGCGCCAAATCAGAGCTTATGGAAATCATGTCAGTTGTTGATATTTCATAATAAAGGATTAGGAATTTTTACAACAAAATGAGTGTGTTAATTCTTGTTTTTGTTCGAGTCAACCAAGAAATGTCCAGTTACAATAGGCACCAGTAGTCATAATGTTCCTCACATGACACTATGATTCATGTCCAATGTGGTGCTTTTGCCGGACATGGTGTCGATTGTTCTTGACTTCCGAACGCATTTACACAGCAAACGATCCGTGAATTCTTTGCGAAACCTCTCTCCGAAGAGGCAGTACAGCCCGAAGTTAACGGCGCTGTTGGAGATGTTGAGTACGGTAAATATCCAGTTAGCTACCTCTTCCACTGTGGTAGGTCGTTCCTCTGCACTCCCTGAGCCCGAGGCACATTCCGTGAGGTCATCAATATCCTCCTGAATCATCCGAAGGAAGAGAATGACGCATTTTGGGAGGTTAAGGACGAGGAAGGTTAGGGCTAGGATGATGAGAACGACTGTTAGATTACGGCTGTGTCGATGACTTCCATGAGTACTGCGTACACCATTCCCCCCGCGTGCGCTATTGTTGAAGATTTTAGCAGACTGCCGTACGCGGAACAACAGGAGACCATTCATTATACAGAGGTAGACCCAGGGTAGGATATACCAAAAGATGGGTAGGATGAATTGCAGGTAGACACATCGGTAGGGGTCGTGTTGGCCGAACTCGGTGGGTACTTCTATGTGGATTGGAAGAATCAATCCAGGGTCGTCAATCACCACAACGTGGTAATAGAAGAAGTGGGGCATTGTCATGGCGACCGGGATGATCATAACGCACACCAAAACCACCACAGTCATAGTGCGCGAACAGATGCGTCGAGTTGCGAAAGGATAGCAAATAGCTAAGTAACGCTGCGTCGTTACCACGACAACAATGAAACTGCTCATTCCAAGAGAGATCCAATAGACAGGTTCCACATACGCAGTAATGTAGGCATTGATGGT
>CM067350.1:63997631-64075131 GCA_034190875.2 Urechis unicinctus
TCTTGTGAGTTGCATCTGGTACATTCACAAACGCATCAGTTTCAGGATCCTCGGAGGCACCAACTTTCCAAGCGAGAAAGTTGAACAGGCAGGGAGGCACCATGTTTTCAGCGGTTTTTGTAGTCAGGTATTCAGATGTGTGGGGCCATGGCATTTTGGATTGAACAGCATCTATGACATTTCGTATCAACAATGCTGGCATAAAGCCATCTTCCAGTCTGGCATTTCCTCGGTAATCTGGCAGTGGAGTTGATACAAGTGGTTCCTCGTCATCACTACTTGACTGGTTACTCGTACTTGCGTCAAGGATTGCTTCCTTGCTGACCTTATGTTCTACCAGCAGTGTTTCTGTGGCAATGTCATTGACAAAGTCAAGATCTCGTTGAGATCGCAGTCTGGGTGTGAGAAAATTGAGCTGTGTGAATGTTTTCCGCAGGCGAGTTTTTTCAGATTTCCTGTCTTATAAGTGGGAGCATCTATTCCATGGCTGATTTTAATCTGATCAATGAACATTTTCTTAAATCATGTGATCCTGTAGATCTCTTTCTGGTCAATGATTAGTGATTTCACTGTTTCGCAGAACACAAATGATATGCCCCTGAGTATCTGTGATCTACTGTATCGGCTGGCTTTTGTTTGGTCGAATACCTTGTGTACTCTTTGTAGCATCTTGGGTGGTACTTGACTTCGATGGCCACACAATCCTTGTCCTCAATCGGAAGTAGAAGGGCTGTGCTGTTGTTGTCCCTTGCTGCTTGCTTTAAGTTTTTCGCATCGATGGTTGAACACGAGGCGAGTCTTTCTTTTTTCCTCTTGTCTGGCTTTTCCTTTTTGGCATCGCCATACTTGAACGTAGAGTACGTCTGTCCGTAGAACTGTACGTCTTCCTTAGTTTTGGATGGGCCTGGCTTCCAATGCTGATGCTACTGGTGGCCGAAGCTGTAAACACAACAAAAGAAAGAGACAAATTAAAAATCAAACAAGTGAAATGGGCCGAAAAAATCTTTGCATGTCATGCACGACCCCTCCAAAATTTTAAAAATGGGCGAGTTGTAAGGTCCAAGTTACTCTGACTAGGACTAATGCAGTTATGAACATATGGACAGGTGGTTTAGCCATTGATGGAATTTTGCTTCCCTTCTATCCTGTCCATAATAATGTTTAACTTTATCCACTTTACCGCACTTGGGGTACGAGTTGTACCCGATACTGTATTTCCAATCACGATATACCTCTACCAGATATACAGTGATATAGCCTGAGTTTAGCTTGGGTTAACATACCTGTATTGGCGACGCTACTTTCTAGTGCTTCTTTGCTCGTGGTGATACGTTTTTGCACTCGCAAACCGTGTTGTTTATCTGTAAATTTTGAATAGCAAATGCGATGAAAGCCGGCATCTGTTTGGAATGGTCATCAAAGCTGCAATGTCACCACCGTATCTTTCTATTTCTGCTGCGTGTGCGTGCACAAAAACTTGTGCAATTTCGGCCTCTAAATGTTGCCACTGCAGTACATATTCGATGAACCCTGGCCATGTTTTACTGTTGCATGGCACTACAGTGGATTTCTTCGCTGGGGCAATGCACATATAGCAACGTTTCTGACAGAATTCTTCGTCGCTAGATTAATCTTAGACGAGTCCGTCATCTTGTGCTACGCGATCATCGATAGTATAGCGCTTCTCATTGGTCAAGAGCGATATGGCTGTATTACAGCTAGGTGTGTTTTCCCCAAGAAATGTCTTGGCAATGTTGAGGCTTTCTTTACAATATTGTGAAATAATGCGTACATATCAAACGTGTGAAAAGTCATGGAAATCAAATTGTATTTTCTCAATATTTTAATAAAGGTTTGACTCCCACCCCTTTACTGGGTCATCAACCAACACGACATTGGACTTTTTGAGCATTAATGCTTGTCTTGTCAGTGACCTAAACAGGCAACTTGTATTATTTAAGATCACTGATACCATAACCAAAGTGGTTTTGCTGCCGTATAAAGAGAGATATGTTTCAATACCTATGCTTTGATTGCCTTGTTAGTAATTGTGGTATACAGATACATTGTTGCCAGATTTTGAAAACAGTTCAGTATCACAATCTTTGATTTTCTTTTCAGGTTTTACATTATGGATTTTATCGTCCATTTCATAGACAGGAATGAAGTTGAGGTAGTTCCAAAGTCATGGATACGTGGTGGAAACTGCAGATGGACAAATAGCTTGAAGGGATCGGAGCTAATAAAAGCCATAGTATCTCGAAGGCCACCTGAGGTGGAGTGGAATGTATATTCGCCTATCACGATGCTGAAGGAGACAGGTATGTATCCTATATGCACCATATTTGTAGAAGAGTCTTTTACGTCTAAATGATTAAATGTTGTATTCTGGCTTGATAATATAGGTTTTTATGTTAATTTATTGTTCAGTGATAATATTATGCATAAAATCTTAAAAATATATAAACAACGAACATTGTATGTATCTCAAAGGTGACTACAATAAAGCCCGGAGCAAATACCGGAAGTTAGAATACCACCTTAGCACAGACTTGGACACGACAGATGTTGACAGATCCAGAAAGAGGTAAAATTAATGATTCACAAATTTTTGCTTTACTATAACAATTATTCCATTAATGCAAGCTTAATATTGTACATTGTTTAATGCTTTGTTTCACTGTATCTTCACCAGGAGCCGTCCTAAGAGATTTGAGGAAGGAAGTCCAGAAAGAAGTGTTTTGGAGTCAGATGATAGGTGAGCAAGAAAATGTGGTTTTTTTTGTATATATGTGACTTTTTCCATTCATGAAAACCAAATCTCAGTTTTATGTAATTATACAATGTACCGGGTGCGTATGATGGTAATTTTTTTTTTTTTTTGGGGGGGGGGGTCATATGTACTTATATAGTGATGATGCCCGTGAAATTCGAAAGAAGAAGAAGAGAACGCCCGTCCCGCTCCCAGACTTGCCTGATTTCCCTCAGTAATAAACAATTGAATATACACTTATTGATGCATATCAGTTTATCATCCTTGATTCTTACATGTTACTAGATGACGCAGTTTATATGCTCTGTCATAAAAACGATTTCCTTACACATTTCAGCTCTCTCACTGAGCAGGCAGCAAATAGTGAAGCGGGAGATGTGCTGTCACCTACTTAAAGTTAAACGTTGATTTCAATTAACTTATCTAAATCATAAAATTTAAAGGTAATCGGGCTTCCAGAAACATTCTAGTGGTGGGGGTGGAGGTTGGGGTGAAGGGGGTGTGTGAAGCTAAAATACTGTATACCTATGCCATAAATGCCGACAATGTGAAATAGTGCAGTGAACAAAGACATGGGTGAAAAGCTAATTTAAGTTCACAAAACACCACATAAAATATCACATATAGATGTGTATTTGTGGCGTAACACTTCCAATATCATGTCATTATTACATTTTTCTCCTTGTTTTCATTACAGAGAGAGAAAGGTGCTAGTTCTCCGCTGTGAGGGCCGCCAGCATCCTAACCAGCAGTGACGACGAGAAATGATTATTTCATCGTATTTATATTGACAATAAAACACTTAATTTGCATTGAGTATTGTTTTCTGTTATGGAAAATGGCAAAAAGCATACTAAAGCAGTATTTCTATCCATTACCATTGGTCCGACGGCGGCCCGCACTCGGCCCGCCCTATTTCCGCCATTAGTGATCTGCCGCCGCCGGGCCGACGTCGGCCTGCCGGTCAAACATCTGATGGCCCGACGTCGGCTGTAGCTGGCGGGCCGCTAGCGCCACCGATATATATATTTATATATATATATACATATATATATATATATATATATATATATATATATATATATATATATATATATATATATATATATATATATATATATATATATATATATATATATATATATATATATATATAAACATATACATATAGGAGTTTATTCGCTGTGTATGGCGATGATATGTTATCTCAAATTGTCCTCATATGTAAATAAGCAGCATTTCTTTCTACCTGTGTGTTACCTATTATTGTGTTTTGTTGTATTATGGACCTCCGCTGGCCAAGTGGTTGAGTCTGAAAATATAACATTTGTTTTTCAGCCACAAGGCGCTCGGATGTGCAGGATATTGGAAGCAATGTGGGTTCCGTTATGACAAATGGATGGGACGATGTGGAATATCGCTTGATGTGAAACATATACACACAAGATACACAAGCCATGGCTAATACATTTGTCAATAACTTTGAGATTCCGACATGGTAAGCCATGTTATATGGTCTGATCTTCCATTATTATGTTGCGCATCTAATATGAAGATATTTCATACAACAATATTCTATATGCGTACATGAAATACAATGCAAAACAAGTTGAACATGCCCTGTAATGGCTGCATCTCTCATCATCGCCCAATTGCGAGCTTCTTCAGTTGAATCGGGGTAACCTCGCTAAATATCACCAAAATAATTTTAAGTTTATGGTCAAACTGCTTCAGAATTTATGCAATATTCAGACACAATTTTATGACACGGGAATTATTAGATATATTGGACATTTTTGTCATACGTGTGTGAACTTGCCAAAAGTAAAATTGTATCTAGCCCCGGTCGGACGGTAATATACATATTATCATATAAACCGATATACCGTCCTGCAAACATCTTAACCACGCCACGAAAAACCATATATTTCAAAGGGCCGTGTCTGCACATCAATGTTGTTTACTTGCGTATCCATATGAGTATCCAGATGAATATCTCTTGATTGACACTACTTCGATTATCTACTGTCTCGTTATTATTTAGTAGTTGTCACACAAACCTTAAAAATTGCAACTTTCGCTCACTGCAACCTCCATCTTCGAAATATGACGTCACATAACGCATTTTCAGTTTCACTCGTCATAATGCTGCGGGTATCCAGAAGTGATATATTGTTTTTAATTGTCGAGGTGATATCATTGAACTTATGTTCCCCATGTAAGGAAAGTATTGCCGAATGATTATCACTGACAAAATGACACATGTACTTAAGTTATAAAATTCAGGAAGCAATAGTTCTCTTGCTAAGAGCCTTGTCTGTGTGTGCGCATGCAGCAGGGGTACTAGTCATTCAAAACAAACCAGGAATTTTCAAAATTTGTCTGGTCGGAGAAAATCGCACATGTAAACTAACTCAACTTGTTCGTAAGCATTCATAGATGTGAAAATTTTTTTCTTCATATGTTCATTTGTATATGTATCGTGTATGACTGGAACTCATGTATAATGTTTTACAATGCATTGGCACTGATCATTGCAGGACATCATTGAGTCAGGGCTAAATTGTGTCAATACAGGCCTTTAATAGGCTATTTTTATAAGCTACTTTCCCTAATTCCACTATTTAATTCATTAAATATATCCATGAATAAGAGTGAATATCTCGCTAGAATTGGGTAGGTTCTTCTGGAGGTGGTTGGCACTTGGTACCTGACAACCATACACTGGGTATGTTCTAAACCAAAAACAAATGGTGTACTGAAGATAGTTCACACCCTTAATACTAAGGCCAGGGGATATAAAAGTGAAATTTATGTTACTGGCATTTAGTTTACAAGCCTCCCCAAATGTCTGCAATTTGTATTCAGCATCATATCATATCCTGTTCTAGTTTCTATAGCCATGCTCATTTAGTACTTCATGGATCAGGTATTTAAATGAGAACCAAGGTGGTGTAAGTATGTGATTATTGTTATATAGTTCCTAGCATGGACAATGTAAAATGATGGCATTTCTTGTGTTAGCCATTCTTGTCTTGGCAAGATTTGTTTATCAGCTTCAATTTTTTCAACAATTAACTCTTGGATAACAGGTATATGTAAAGTTTTAATATCAAAATGAAAATGTGATCACAATTGTAAGGTATGATATTGAAAACTAAAAAGTGGCAAGTTGAGGTCATAAAGCATCCATTGAGGGCAATGCAAAACTGTTGAGGACGGAATCCGTATATACATTTTTCATCACCCCAACAAACTGTCATATATAAGATATTAACATGAATGTGTAAAAAGACGTGGCAAGGTTACCTCATAGCTTGTATGTACTATAATGTCTATATGAATGTTTCATTCATTACTAGTAACTGTTTGAGCTTAAGGTTTTATGCCCAAACATGGGTTATTATAAACAGCCCATATTGAATCCATGCATTGTTCACTTTAAAGGGATAATATAAGCAACAAATATGCTCCCTTTCACAGGGCGCCAGGTGTCTTGAATATGTTTATTCCTACCTCCTCTACCACATTCAGTTACCAGAGTCTATCAACTCTCTCTTTCTACAGCCAGACATTCAACATCCCACTTCTGTATAACCCTGGTAGATTTTCTTGAACACATTTCAGTGGAAGCTTACCATGTAGTTTTGTTGCATACAGGGCCGGCAAGCCTCCCCCTGGACTTCACTTGGATGTTATGAAAGATACAAAGATGATTCAGGTGAACAGCATTCTATATCCCAAATGAGACTCAAACCATGATAAATTGAACAATAAGTCATGCTATATATATATATATGTGTATATATATATATATATATATATATATATATATATATATATATATATATATATATATATATATATATATATATACATGTTATCATGATCTGATTATGAATTGTTTCCTTGTCACAGAAACTTATGATTGATGAAAAGAAGTGCTATTTCTTTGGCCGGAACAAACAGCTGTGTGATTTCTGTATCGACCACGGCTCGTGTTCCCGTGTCCACTCAGCACTTGTCTGGCATAAGCACCTCAATCGGCCCTTCATCATTGACCTGGGAAGCAGTGAGTACCTCTTGATGCTGGAGTATTTTTCCTCTGATGTTTCCCATGGAGTAGCACAGTTTATAATCAACCTGAACATGTCAGTTATCACATCGTGTCAGTTATCACCCTCTGTGGTGTATTAATGTGTTACAGCACACGGTACATATATAGGCACTATATTGCTGGACTCTAAAAAGCCACAGCAGGTACCCATAGACAGCGAGCTTCACTTTGGGGCCTCGACACGTCGCTATGTGATCAGAGAACGTCCGCAGGCCATGTCCATCAACGTGGCTCCGGGCGAGGAGAAAATGAGTGAGGACATTGAGGGAGGTCTCATGGGGCTACCTGAGACAGAGACTGAACTAGATGTGAGTAGAGGTGGCAGCCATGGGGAGCTCAAGTGCACGCTCAGCACAATTCAGTTTGCCTTTATTGTGAGAACGATTACTCAGCTCTGTGGGATCAGGAAGCTATTGTTCTCATTAGTATAAGGGTCAACAATTAAGCCCTTTATAGCATGGTGTCAGGTGACGATGATTTGAAGGAGTCCACTTGGCTCTCCAGTTGTCATATTGGCTTGGCTTGACCCTAATAAAAAACACCTTTCTCTTCCAAAAGAGGATTGAAGGGGTAAACTTTTTTAAAAAAAACAGTGAACAGTGCATGTTGGTTTTTTTGGGTTTTTTGCAGAATTTGACTGAGTTCAACACTGCACATAACAGAAGGATAGCTGCCATTGGTGACCTACCCGATGGTGCTGGAAATCCACTCAAGCGTAAACGACGAGCCAGTCACGTTAAATTCAATGATGAAGAAGATATTATAAACCCAGGTGGACATTCTCTGCCTAATCACTCCATATCGAAAACCATCATTTATGTGACACCTTTATGTGTAACTTATATATATATATGTTTGTAACATTTTCCAGAGGATATTGACCCATCCGTTGGTCGATTCAGAAATCTTGTTCAAACTACAGTGGTACCCAATAAGGTAATGAATGAAACATATATATGTATATATGGGTGGGTTTGTTTGCTTCTTAATGTCAATTTCATTTCCAATTATAATTTGTTTCCACACAGATGTTTACTTCCTTGTTTCCATGGTAATCATGTGTAATTTATTTGATGTGCTGTTGTTCAACCAGAAACCGCGATTAGAGGAACCAACCCTGGGGCGCTCTCTCACAGATTCAATCACCAAGAGGATGCAGAGTTTCCCTTACGCACCTGTGCACCATCTATACGACAGCGAAAACATGGATGACCAATCGTCGTTCTCAGGTGGCACTTTCAGTATCGCAGCCAAATTGGGTCTCAAGATGCCCAACCTGGCTCCGGAGATTGAATCAGTAGCTCAGGAGATACCCCCTCCATTACCCACCGTGGCTCCAGTACAGACACATTTTGCCCCCGAAACCCAAGAACCCCAGAACCCCTCGGAGCCCAGGAAGAAGAAGTACGCCAAAGAGGCCTGGCCTGGCAAAAAGCCGACCCATTCTCTGTTTGGTTGATCAAGTCATTCATTGCTGGACTATATTGTATTGTGTTCATATATGTTAAAATTGTGGATATTCGACAAGGGGAGATAGCTAGATGTCGGAGATACTGCAGCTGTTGTTGCAGCCTGACAAGAGCTGTGAGCACTCCAAGTAAATCCAAGGTTATCATTGCATCGTGAAATGGATGGTGCTGCAGTACCATACACTCAAAACAGCGATCTAGGACTACTCATTATATGAACTATAATGAATAATAATAATAGAAATAAATGTTGGTCATGAAATCAAATGAATCTTAATAGAAAGTGTTGATACCCAATGGAAATAAGCATTGATCTTGATTGCTGGTTATATTATAATAACAATGCTGTCATAGTGATGCCATGCTTGATGTTGGTATGAAGAGGGACGTAAGACAATTCCCCGTGATTAGACATCACGTTTATTGTTTCCATTCCAGTAGAACATTCATCACAACAACATCATTTGTACATAGAGAAAATAAAAAATTAACAATGCCATATTCATGATATGCTTTCACTACTATGTGTATGCTAAGCTGACCTTTAATGGCATCATAGGTTAGCAATATGCAAGATTACTGTTGGGAATGGTTAGCACATGGAACTTACAAGTGCATGAAATGTTAACGAACCCAAACTTGCTTGTGGTAAGCCAGCTGACAACAGACGTAAAATGCATACAATGAGACCAGCATGAAGATAATATAAACAAAACAATTCAAGAACTGAGAATCAAAAACATCACAGATATATATCACCAGTCAACAAGAACAAAATCGATATGCTTCAATAGAAAAATCTCATACAAAGTTGATACTCACAAATCTCTTGTTAAAGGTGGTGTTTTTTTTATGTTTTAACAAACAAAAAACCAAATAACATGGTCTGCAATTAACTTGAAAATACACAACAACATATTTCCTAATAGTAGGTCTGCAAGAAGAGCCAATCAGGCGTCTGTGTAACAGGAACTTGACACCGATAGATGCATCAATATCACTGATAGATGCATCAATAACACTGATAGATGCATCAATAACACTGATAGATGCATCAATAACACCGACAGATGCCATCAATGAATTACTATTTGCCGTGGTTCAACATGAATCAATCTTCAGCAGCCATAACTGTCTTAAGGTTATTGGCTATCACAAAAAAACCAGATGTGTCATTAATTACCCAAACTGTATTGAAGTGCAATCTTTGACAGGGTTAGAGCTGTCCATTGACACAATGGAGCTATCACAAATGCAGCTGTCATGAAGTATATCAGCTGTCGTGAAGTATTGCAGCTGTTGGAATGACAAATACGTATGGGAAGGTAACAATCCATCACAGTTAAACACAAGCATCAAAGAATATGCTGAAAATAACTAGACTGTTAATCATAGAAATTCTGCCTGGAAGTAAGAAACTCGGAATGTAGATTTAAGTAAACAGAATATTAAATAGAAAAAGTATGAAAATAATTTCTTTTTGTACATCACTGCAGAATAAATGTAAAAAACAACATTTTCAACATAGGAATTTCATAATACTCTATACATCCTAGTAACACATTCGTAAGAACACACGGCTTCTATCACAAATGTTACTGTCATTCATTGAATTACAATCATTGTTAAATGCAACAGCTTATCTCAATCTGTATAAACAAGTAAGTTGTAATAAATTCTTAATGGGACCTTCCCAGCATATCTGCATGAAATCTTCAATTCATATGAAATAATTTCCATGTCATTGATTTATCATCCTCATATTTGATTAGAAAAATCTCTCTCCAAATTGGATCATCCCTTGATTACTGTCATGAAAGATGACAGATTCAGAGATTGGCATCGTTGATCACCCTGTGGTAGCGCCTTCCGCATTGGATATTCTGCTGCGGAGGTGGACAGCAACACAAGCCCTTCCCTGTGCTGTACAGAATGGATATGTACATGGATATATAATTATTTCAGGCGGAAATAATGAGAATACGTTGGTTTACCACAACATAAGTGATTAAAAGCCAACCTTTCATTGAGCTCGTGTGATAGTTGCTCTAAAGACCGTCCCTTTGTTTCGGGTATGCAGAAATAAATGAAGGCTACGGAAGCAGCACACATAGCCCCGTAGCCCAGGAATGTGGTTGGCACGCCCATCACACCTGAATACATAAGATGACAACGGCGGCTAAAGAGATCAGAAAATGACAATACAGCTTGATCTAACACAACAATTAAACAAACAATCAAAACCTAGCTTAACTTACTCATGATATTGAGAAAGGTCATCGACATGACTATGTTGGCCCCCCAATTGAACACAGTTGCCATAGATATTGCCCGACCCCGCAGTGACGAGGGAAAGAGTTCACTTAGTACAAGCCAGGTTCCTGGAACACGACCTGACATCTGATGACTGGCTCATCAGATATTTCACTGACTAATGAAGGAATAAGGATGTGACAATGGCTCAACAACATGGTAATCACAACATTATTTTTGCTTCGTAATAGATGGATGAATAATGCTAAAAAGTAAATAAACTTCTGATTATAAATCCTATCATACATTTGAATGATTCTGACTGTAAGTTGACATAGAAAGTGATCTCATGAAGCTCCATTGATATCATTTGAAATTAAAAACCGCAAAAATAAATATTATGATACCTTATTGGAAACGAAAATATACCGTAACTACTGTGATATAAAAAATTTATATAAAGATTTTAAATGCCCATTTCAGATTTGTTTGAGTAATATAATTGATCCACCTGGTCCAAAGCTGATAGCATAGCCAGCAACATACAGCATAAGAGCCACCATTGCAGGCCATTTGCCCTCGTGAGAAGCGGATGCATTGTACAGGGACCTGCTAGCATTGTACCTCCCCAGAGATACATGCTCCATCACAGAACGTTTGTCACGGTTAAAGCTGGTATCCTGCAAGGATGAATTGACGACTGTGTTTGGAACCCGGGGATCAAACGGGAAATCCTCTGTGTAGGTGTGGTTGATGTAGTGTGATGTGTTGAGTGAGGGATGGGAGCGGCATATATCATGGACTTCATCTTGTGGCCAGGTGAGTGAAATGAGACCCATGGTTATTATAGAAACTGTCATGATTGACACCCCAGTAATGAGAAGGACCCGCCTTCCGATCTTATCAATGGTCAGAAGAGTTACGAGGGTGAAGACCACCTGCAAGTCCACGTAATGTGCAACATGACTTTTATGGATTGTATAAAATAACGGTACATATTGCTTTTTCTTCACGCTTTCAAACTAAATGTCTACTAACTTTCACTACCCCTAGGCCGACTGTTGCCATGGTTGCTGCTGTGTTACTTTGGAAACCTATTGCTTGGAACACTGTAGGTGCATAGAAGAGAACATTTGGCTGTCCTGTCACCTGTCAAATGAACACAGTTTAAGTTAAAATAATAAACTTAACAAACAAACAGAACTAGATTTATGAAAACACAGAACAATGTTTATATTTGGATTGCATTTAAACATATACCCAGGATCAAATCTAACATAGCATCCCTGTGCCCTGAATGAAGGTTATACCTGTTGTAAAGTGACCAGCACCATGGCCAGTACAAAACGAGTTCTCATGCTGTTATTAGAGCTGCAGAGTTCACACACTTGGCTGTTCTTCTCAAGCACATGCAACCATAAGATACAGTTAATGAGATGCTTCAAAAATAACTTTTAATGTCAACTAAATACATGTTGTTATTATATTCATTCAGCAAAATCAGGAAACCACTTCACAAACAACAAACATTTGAGCTGCTAGTGAAATGTCAGTTTATTGAGTTGTATAAAGCCATATGGTGGGCATGTATAGAAGCGCACCTGCTGCTCTGTGATGGCCCGTCTGATTGCGCTGAGTTCAGCATCCACGTCACTTCTGCCCCGTAGTCGACACAACACAGCCCGTGCCTATATACATCATAACCTTTACACTTCAACATGGCCACGCATGACGGTAATATAAATACAATAATAAGACGTCGTGCACGGCTAACTTCAACATCGCAGACAATACACTGATAAGGGTGCATCTGCAACCCAAATTAAAATAATAATTATGTTGAGTCAAAAACATCAGGGATAATCATCATTTATAAATGAGATCAAACTCCCTGAGATAAATTGGAGACATAAGTTGAACATATAACGTACTCTTCAGTTCAGTAGTTGAGTAAGTGATGTGCCAAATAAACATTATGACAACACACCCTAAAAATAATCATAACGTACCCATCTCAGTCAACAGTTTTATGTAGTTGCCCTCCCACCCCCAACCGGATCCAAATCATAATATTCAGCTTCCCAGATACTTGAGTGACCCAAGTTTCACCTGACATAACTCTCTTTTCCTAATGTACACCCCAAACCATATTGTCATCTGTCCTTTCCAGCCTTGGCACCCCCGATGCCCCAACTGTCCAGATAACAGCAGGTCCCATGAGAATTGGTCATTGAGGGAATCATGTAGTTTGAATCCTTTCTTCATTAACCTCCAGTGTGCATCATGCATCGCTGTACCACGCTTCATGATACGACAGATGTGATTATCACAGATCAGTCTTGTCTGAATCTCACCTGGTGATCCTTGAGTTGGATCATGAGGAAACGGGGACTGGCAGGTAATGGTAACATTCCTAGCATCTGACCCAGCGCAGGTACCACAGAGAGTCCAAACATGAACCGCCTTCACGCACACACATAGAATCACAGTTACTCCTAAATGCCCACTCATACTAAAGTCATACATGAGTTCAAAAAATATATACAAATACTGTACTGTGCATATTTGAGCTACTTTAATGAAGGTATGTGAACAAGGAGCATTATTAATGGTATCTTCCTAAGATGCAACACTGAGTTAATACTCACCATCCATTGTTAGCAGATATGAATGTGTAGTTGATGAGATAGGCCAACAAGAATCCTACAGTGATGCCCAGTTCATTAAGAGAAACCAACATCCCCCGTTTGCTCTGGGCACACAGACATACTTACTACACGACCAGGCAAATGAGGGATTGTGGGCAAGCAGGTAAAAAATAGCTTCCTGAGGCTATTTTCAAGTAGATATACTCACTGGCGGACTGATTTCAGAGATATACACGCACTCAGCAGTGGCTGACAACGACACAGCATATCCCAGTATCAGCCGGCCTGCTATCTGTGTTACCATAACACCATGTTGAGGATATGGAAAATACTGAAGGTGATTATTATATCATTCTGCTTCCACATGAACATTCTCTATGGTTTATATGATGAAGCATGCTATTGAAGGGACTTTCTAAGAGGGAATCAATATCCAATATTTAACAGACCAGGGAGAATTTCTAAGGAACACATACTTACCTTGCTGTAACCTTGGGTAAATTGTCTGTGACAATTGAGCTAAAGTTATTCCTCAATAAAGTGATATTTCTTCAACTATAGCAATGAACTCTAGTCACAACTGCCATGATAAGATATGAATAGATATGAATGACCCCTACAGATATGAATGACCCCTACAGATATGAATGACCCCTACAGATATGAATGACCCCTACAGACATAGCAGCATCGTGCCTGATACAAGTTTCAGTACAACTCTGGAGCTAAGACAGCAAATCCATTGATCAAAACTGAAATATCAAACTGAAAATGAGCCTAAATCATTACATATACCGGGTTGAATGTTGGCTGGGGCACAGTACAAGGCTTATTATAGGTTATATTGTACAGGTGTACAAGCAGGTGTATCCCATAAGAAATAATACAGGTAAACAAATTAAGCACCTAAGGTAAATCAGTACTTGCCATGTTTATAATGAAATGGATGCAGCATCATACATAACCACTATTGACAACCACTGACACTTATAGGTGCATTGCTATAATATTATGCAAAAATCAACATACATGTGGCATACTTGGGGTGCATATTATACATGGACAAGTGTATTGAACAAAAATGGAGGAACTCACAATAACTGGGAAGGAGTTGGCGAGGGCAAGTACCAATGATCCTGCTATAAAAACACCCCCGTTGACGATGATGACAACGCGCCTTCCAAAGTAGTCTACCAGAAATCCTGTTATGGTCAAAACTTAACTAAACCAGAAACCCCTGTGAATTACACTTCTCACCACAGGCACAAGGGCTAGACCATTATTATTTTACCAGAAAGCACAGCTGTTTGTATTATAAGGTTACTTTGAATACCTGCAGACTTAGTCCGAACTTTGCAATATCTAAAACAGGAGCCCCAGCCGACGGTTTGATATGAATTTCTATGGAATTCAGTTCTACTAAACCACTTGAGCGAGACAATTATGATACCACTTGCAAGATCTGTTACAGTGGTATTATTCAATACTGATGGTCATCTGATTATAATGTTAGGGACATAATAGTCTATGCATTTTTGGTAGGTTCATAATGGTCTGGCCAGAGCACCTTGGCTCCTTATCACATGGTGCGGATAAGCAGGCTTACCAAAAAGGTGGAAGCGTGGCTAAAATTTGAACATGACATAGATTTGAATCAATAATAATTGTAAATAAATGATCCAAATACCATTGATTGACAACAATGATGGTTTAAATTATTTACAGCCATTGGCGAGTACCCTGGGGAGATAAGCTTAGCCGTGCACGACGTTTATTTATATTACCGTCGTGCGCGGCTAAGGTAAGCTATAAAATGATGGACGCGAACATACCGCCAGTCACAGAGGCACACAATGCCCCGAGCAGCAGCGAACTCACTACTAGCTCCCTCTGTAGGCAGCTCAAAGAGAATTCTGCTTGAAGCTGCAAGAGAGCCCCTGACACAATGCCTG
Source organism: Urechis unicinctus (assembly GCA_034190875.2). NCBI lineage: Eukaryota > Metazoa > Annelida > Polychaeta > Xenopneusta > Urechidae > Urechis > Urechis unicinctus. The sequence goes on from CM067350.1 coordinate 64,012,844, forward strand.
TTAATCATAACGCAACATTTATGCATCGGCTCTCAATCATAATGCATAACTGACTTCCGCTATGACATGCAAGTATAAAAAACCTTATTATCAGGGTTACGGTTATGATGATATAAGCATCTTTGACGTATAACACGATCGTCTAAGTGCAAGACCTGATTCAGGAAACAATTACAACCGTAAGTGACACCACGGTCTTCGCGAATCCATTTGTTAACAGCGTCAAGATTTATATTAACGAATTTTAAACATGCTTTTTCTATACCTGTATCATAACCGAAGAGGACACCCCCAACGGCGGCCACGCATGATGCCGCCACCACCAGGAACCCAGACTTCTGGTGGTGAGCGGATGAGCTCGTCCTCGACACTAGCTGAGCAACACCGCCCGCTCCGACGTCGGTCGAGTTGTCGTCATTTGAGTGAGGATCTGAGGGGTCTTCAGTGTCATTCAATGCCAAGTGAGGGTCACTGCAGCCGAATACATCTGCGTCTTCTTTACTGAGTAGTTCTGTAACCGTGACATATATCAAATTCGATCGTTAGTCGTCGAGGCGATTATCTGATTTTCGAGAATGAGAAACACAATGCTAATTCATCGAATACAGTATCAACACCACACTGATTGCGTTCAGGTTGTAATTCATTAGCGTGGAGGGAAAGATAAAATGTGCAATTATTCCACCAATATACGTCAAAGTAACTACAGTCACCAACAGACTCGTATAGATCATCTCAGTATAATCACATATCATGATATAAGACATGATTACCTCATCAGGCCTTTTAATTAAAAGCACACTGAGAAGTGCAATGAGCAGACTGTGATATATTAAGAGACTTTTCAGGCCCATATTTGTAACGAGGTTGCCTAGCAAGCTGCTTAGCAGCCGCACCTTGGAAACCAAAAGTTTTAAGTTTTCAGACTTTCAGTTGCTACGCGGCGCTGCGGTCTCAGCAAATAGATCCTTACTTCGGCTGAGGCCATTTATGTTGTCCGAAATTGCCATTCCTGCTTGTCGGTCTGATTTGTGCGCATTGATGCCCACAAATTAAATGAGCGAAGATTTTATGAAATCTACATTTTGTAACCAAAGCGGAAGTATACATATCGATAGGAGGTAGTAATAGAGCGCATAACGATTTACAGCTAATTCGTGCGGTCATGGTTTTAGGAAGGCACCGTTATCGATGGAACGACACAACTAAATAAAACAGATTTCCACAGTACATCGTGGATATTTCCAGTCAAATAATAATGTTGAAAATTTATCAACATGATTTTCAATCGAGTAAACGTTGCAGTATAAATAAAAAGATGCCATTATTTATGTCTGCGTTAAACGTAGTTATGTATTACGAAACGAGTGTCCGATATGGGGCTGAACAGCCTCTTTAAATGTCAGAAACAGCTGAAAATCCTCAACAAAAGCCTAGGTGGGAGAAGTTCACCTCCGTGTCGGTCATGATCCTTTGAATTGACACGTTTCTGTCTGTTGATCCCCCTCATGTTGAACAATACCATCCAGATTACCTTTCTTGTAAGACTCAAAAACGATGATCCCGACACTAAGCTTTGCTACGCGAGAACTGCTGTACAAGATGACGCACTCAGCGGCGGCTAAGCTTCGTGGATTATTTACTGCATTGGCCTTATAACCCACTAGTAGCATAGAGCTACACATACAAAGACACAACCGCTAGACAATATATGTCTCAACATTAATCCAACATCATCATCCACTCAACAGAGCACTCCATCAAATATAGCACCAGTACTGCCCATCACATGCGACCATCGCTCATGATTCTGCATAAGGTCAGAGTCACCTTCAGCATAGCCGGTCCTACCTCGTTGTAGGTCTCCTGGGGTATTGATTTTCCCGAGATATCATACTACTTTATGGCAGACGTCTAGATTTGTGTCATTTCTACAGCTTTTTACGGAATTGTTCCACAACAGTGAAACTCATCATTGGGTAAACAAGTTGAAGGAGATGAACATCAATTCATCATTGCCCAATTTCTTGTCCTTGTGAAAATACTTGTCTAGCAGCTCGGCGCTTGGCATTGAGAACCCGGGTGCCTGTGAATTTGAGACGCATTTGAAGTGTGTGTTTCGGTTGAGTCTTTAGTTTCCTAACAAGTCACGCGAATGTTCTCTCTTCTGCACGAAGCTTACAAATACAAGAGGCGGGGTTTAAAATAAAGCGGATTTAATTGCTGTATTCCTACGCTGTTGAAGCGTTTCCGAAAACCAAATACCCTCCGTCCTCCGGCGATTAGTCAAAGAAACTTGGCCTTTACCAGCGTCTGCGCTGTTTACTGTACATCCGATCTCTCATCTGCACATGTCCGCGCTGTAGATGAGGATATCAGGTCGTCAACTATCAGGAGAAAGGTAACTGGCCTATCCGGGCTAAAGGGCTACCGCTTCAGCACATAAGGAAAGGCCACTAATCGAGAGCAATATTCAAATGTCATCACAGCGCAGCGGTCATGTTAGAGCGAGAGCGGTAAACAGTGTTTACACTGTGGGGGTAGATAGTTCTTCGCCTAAATGCGACCCTAAGATTGAAAGTCTCTAATATGACAATGTCGCGTTCTTATAATTGTCTGTAGATTTCTTCAACCGGCATACTCTCGAAGCTCTATGGTACAGCTTACTATATTGTATTGTTACTGGCCTTTGGGGGGGGGGGGGGGGGGCAGGGCACCCATTTGGACTAAACGGTCTTTAAGAGCCAGGGCCACCCCTTGATCACACAGTCTTGTGAGGCCGTTTTTGTAAAATATTTGTACATCTAGGCCAGTATTGTATGTGAGTGGTATGTCAGAGTAAATAGGACTATATGTGCATTAGATCAGAAACGTTACCTTCGCTGTCTGTGGAAGCAGACGAAGCTCACAATAGGAAGCATAGTCTAACACGCGAGTCTCATAATCTACGTCTAATATTACTGAAAGAGTGAAGGTTTAGTTGATTTACATCGGTGACCTGTAACATTTCCTGGCCTGTGGCCAAAAACCATTTTCGCTTCTACAGCTGTATTCCTAGAAAACATGAAACGGATAATGATAAACATGATAATCGATCCAATAAAGGCGAAAATTACCATAGGAGGCAGTCGAACCCCTGCGAGACTACGCATGCATTAATATGGACAAGATGTTTTCCCAGGTATCCTGTGACGTCAGCATCGTCACGAGCAAATTAGTCCTCGGAATATGTATATTATATCTTACCTGTATCGTCTCCATTCAACATCGACATTTTTGAGCGTTTATCCCAGCTTTAACCAACAGTATTCTCCTCTATCCTTGAAGCAGTTCATTCCGGTTGCTTCCCCCGACGCCAGGTCACTCAGGCGATCAAGTTGACAGAAATGTTTGTTGTCATTCCTCGTTTACGTGGTGCACGTTATGATTGCGATCGACAGAGTTAATTTCATAACGTTTTCATACGTGCACGTAGTTAGGACGGACCGACCCGCCCCAAAAGAATGACTCCAGCTTTCGATGAGGATCATCGCCCTATGGCCTTATTGCACAACTGTTGCAACACCATAAAATGTTTACACATGAGACACTTGACCCATTGCTATACCAGGCATATATATATACATATATATACATAGAGAGATATATATATATATATATATATATATATATATATATATATATATATATATATATATATATATATATATATATATATATATATATATATATATATATATATATATATATGTGTGTGTGTGGGTGTCGGTGTCGGTGTGGGTGTATAAACATATATATATAATGTGTTTGTATGTGGGCGATAGGTGGAGTAAACACGGGGATGCGGATCCCATAAATCCATATTTGCAACGCCAGACAACTGCACTAGGCTTCTTAATAAACCAACCCACCCCTGACCAAGGGGGCACGAAATCTCTAAGGATGAGCGCAGAATGTGACATTTCCTGGGAAGTAAGAACACAGAACCTTGGAGGTTTTCTTCAACCGCAACGTCCGCTCAATTTTCTTTATACTATTATACAGATATATTTTTCGGCGATTTTATGTAATTTTTATTTTGCTTCCAATTTGGTGAAATTGCTACAATGAATTCGTTTATAGTCCTTACATGTAACTGGAAGCACCGAATCATTGATAGTTAATCGATTAAGGCGCACTAAAAACAGCCTCCGAACTTTGCAAGCGCAAAACTACCATTTTCTTGTTTTATTGCTCAAACTCCGCCCGGATGTATTGCATTGTCTACCGTGTGCCATATTTGGGTCAAAATTCACGTCCCGTCAAAATTAAGAAATCGAACCTTACAAAGGCCATAGCTGGGGTCACCGATCGGACTAAACCTAGCAGGGAATCTATCAACGAATCTTTTTTCAGAACAGAATTTCGGTGATGGTTTTATGAAATGTATCTTTAAAAGTCTGGCGTATCATTTACGTATGATCTTAGGCATGGTGGCGTGTGAGAGCCATCCGGGGAGCCATCACGCTTAGTATGCTTCTGTATAGTTCCTTGTGTTAAATGAAGATATGTCCCATATTGCCCACATGGCTCATGGGTTGGGGTAGCTCCCCTAGGGTTGGGGAAGGGGTCTTTCCTACCTTACGGTTAACAGGGATGTACAGTGGGTCGATATTTTGCTATGGCCAGATATTCGAGTTTTTATCAAGTGTCAAGTATATGGATGGGCGACTCAGGGGTATACTCCAACCGGTTATCCGCTTGTCATGACATGAGATTCTGCTTGTAGGTCAACTGAAAAGTTTAAATTCACAAATACCACCGCCGATCGCGTGTCATATCTGGAGCAAACATTATAAATGTCCAATAAGCCGAAGTTTCCGCGTGCAGCCGAGCGTATCTATACCCGTACAGCGCCGATGTACATTTGGGTGTGTATTGAGGTAGCTTCATAGCGCATACCTACAGTACTAGTCAATATAAGGGATTTCCATCATTCCAGCCCTTGATTACACCACCCACACCATCCATACTTCGACATCCGATTCCTTTACGCATCGGCCTCTACGCAGGCTAGGATACTCGTTTTGTTAGTGTAGTGTGAAAAGGCCCTGCCAGAGTTAGTGCTCAACACCCTTACCCTACTCCCCATAACCAACCCCCCCCCCCCCCCCCCCATTTCCCCAACCTCCTCTCCCACACCCCACTCTAGCCGATTTATGTACTGATCTGTTAGCTTTTGCTACATATGAATAAGGACTTCGCTTAGCCATATCTGAATGGGTCACATTTTTCATATTGTACCAATGGGTCCGTTTACATTGATGGGTCCCCTAATCTCAACTCGGCTTCGTTTCGATGTGTTGCGGATATTGTACCAAAAGGAGGTTCACCACAACCCATTTACTAGGCTTAGCAATGCACTTACTGGTGTGACCTTCCCCCCCGCTTTTCCCGGGTCTAATCAGCACCAATGAATAAAACGAACCAAAACTAGTTGGAGGGGTGAATTCACAAAGTCTAACATATTCGTAGGCTGTTTATTTATCAAGTATTCGAGGAGGAGAACATCCCAAGGTTTGGGTCGAGCAACTTTGCCCGTGGTCATAACGCGTAGACCCATGCGTCTTTTCTCGAAGCGCCAACTAAGCACAGCAGACAGTATCGCGAAACATAGCTATTCCGAACTTGTTCGACATGAACATTCTGTCACTCAGACACTCAAGTGCCAAAGTTCACTGATCCTTAATGATAGACTGATACACACACATTGCTGTTAATGCGTAGTGATGCTGTTGGTCTGAAACGTTTTTGTCTCAATGGCTTCGCCACAGAAGCCATGGGAAAGGGCTGGGGTTAACCAACAGAACCAGGACAATAATGACTTGTTTTCAAGTGAAATGTCTGGGTGAGTCTTTCTTTTAGTCATCATAATGTGCTCGTCTGAATGCTTGTTCTTACTCTTCGGATTTATAAAGTTCACCATGATGTTGCAAATATTGTTTACATGAAAACCTCAGAGGGAAGAAGCTCATATCTCTTTTCTATTGGTTGTGTTGGAAGTAAACCTATTCCAAATGAACCCATGGCTGTACGGTTGACTAGTCAGCAATTATTGACTTTTCACTTCTTTCAAGACTTCGCCTCTGACAGCGTATTAGGTCCGGTGTAACCTCTGTCCAATGCTATTAATTCCCCATATAACACACTAGTGTTGGTGTGCGGGCGTTAAACCCTGTATTTTACGTACAAAGCTATGAATGCCCAGTCTCAAGCATTCTGAGAGCGTACAGTATCAGTTTCAGCGTAAACATCCGCAGCGTTTCTTCCTGGAGACGTAAAAAGGTTTAGTTTTGTTGCTGCCTCTGCTAATTTATTGCCAGTGATTTGAATGAGAACCCTAGTTGTGTAAGGATACAATTGATTTTAACCTCCTAGCATGGATAATGTTAAATGATGGCATTTCTTGGGATGGCCTTCATTCTTCTAATTATAAAGTTTGCTAATCAGTTTAACACACAAATGTTTGAAACAAATAACTGTCTTATGATAGGTGTAATTAAGTTTTAATGCCAACATGCAAATTTGATCACAGGCTGTCAGGAACTTATTCCAAACTGCTTTCCCCAAAAGTGGCGAGGTAGGGTACAAGTCTGTAATAAAGCATCCATTGTGGGACTCTCAGTAAATTATGCCAGAAGCCAGAAGTTATCAATGCAAAACTCTGTCGATCATTGAAGAAGAAAACCAGCCTTTTTTCCCCACCCCAACAAATAGAGTGTAAATAGAGTGTAAGATATTAACATGTATTAAGAAAAAGTGACAAGATTATGCCTTATAGTTATAGCTGGTAAATGTTTGGACATACATACATATTAGTGATGAAGAGCGTGGTTGAGTGTAGACACAACTGGATGTAGGTTAAGAGTCATATAGAATTGGTGAATTAAAGTTAATGCCAATCTATTTCATGCTTTCTTTTGAAAATATCTGTGGTGTTAGTTGTTGTCATTGGTGAGTGTATTCCTAAGTCTTGTGGTGGGAGAATATCCATTACAATTGCTTCCCGAGTTGCTCCATGTTCTTGGCTAATAATCTTATGCCATACGATAGGCCAGGCAAGCCAACCAATCCCAAAGGTTTTGACCTAACGGGTCCACATGGGATGTGAACCTGTATTTCATCAACAACCATTGGGATTGGGGCATGCCAGGATTGGCCTAGAGGGTCACACCACATGGGTTTGATTCTTACCCCTATCTATTGTACAGCAACATAATTAAGCCCTAGCTATAAAAGTAAAAAAACTTGATGGGATGGCTGTGAGGTACAGTTTGTTTGTTCAAGGCTCACTACATTATGGCCAGATTGTGTGTGGTACCGTTAGATTGTTCATATTGGTATGTGTTGTTTATGTGTATTTAGGTCGCTGGGAGGAAGGCCTCCGTTAGATGCAGCAAGAGGCCTACCGACCACATCGTCAGGTGCCCCTCCTCCTCTTCCATCACGAACAGGGAACACCCTTGGGATGGGTTCTGGCTATGGGGGCAGCTACGGAGGGATGGGGTATGGAGGAGGTTACGGAGGCAGTTATGGAGGTTATGGGGGAATGGGTGGATATGGGGGTGGATATGGTGGGGGCATGTATGGTGGGGGCATGTATGGTAGCGGTATGGGAGGCATGTATGGGGGATATGGAGGACATAACCGACTTGGGTATGGGGCAGGGGAAGGGGCTGGTCCTCAAGGCTTTGCTCAGCAAGCAGAAGAAAGCTCACGCCAAGCATTTCAGTCAATAGAAAGCATAGTTCAAGCCTCGGGTCAGTTGCAATGATGTTAGAGTCTACATTTTCAGCCGTGTACAACTCCTTCCGTGCCGTGATTGGTGTGGCTGACCATTTCGCCCGCATGAAGATGCATTTCACTCAGATATTCTCAGCCCTCGCCTTGATACGCACCCTGCGTTGGTTGTACAATAAGCTGTTAGTGTTGCTGAGGGTGCGACCGGAGGGGCTGGATGAGGCGTTGTGGAAGGAAGCTGGCGAGGGAGGAGCATCAGCCGCTGCAGCAGCTGTGTTAGGGGAGGGGGCTGCTGGAGGAAGATCATCCTGGCCCATCATTATGTTCTTTGCCATCACATTGGGAGGACCCTGGTTGATATGGAGAGTTCTCTCTTCTCTCAGCCCCAAGAGAGGTATGACCAAATTCCACATGCGTATTTATCTGGGACCTTTGAATAATAAAACCCTTGTGTTGTTCTGATCAAAAGAATCAAACTTGAATAAATCACTTAGGCTGGTTTTCACAGGCACTCAAGTCTAATAATGCCCCTCTCCTCTGGCTTTTAGTGTATTAAGATGTCTTTGTAAGTTAGAAGCCAGAAAGGAGGGGCGTTGCATGACTTGAGGACCTGTGCTAGTGAGCAGTGGTACTGAACATTTACCAACTATTTTGTTATTATCATCTGCCATGAATGTATGAATTAAATGTAATCCTGTTGTATCTTACAGAAGGCAAGGAATGGCTCAACGGCAATGATGACCACTTTGTGGCTCAGGCAGAATATGACTTCCAGAGCGTTGAAGAGGGAGAGGTCAGCTTCAGGCGTGGACAAAAAATTAGAGTTGCTCCCAAAGGTAAGTACTCTGGAATGACCAGGACCACTTGTGCTTTAATCATTATCAACTTACCCTAAATCATGGGCAACAATAATTGTTGATTTACCCAGTTATGATTTGACAGTGATTTTCAGTTTCACATTTTCCACTCACATAAGTCGATTGAAATGTTATAGGAGCTGTAAGAGCCAGGCAGCCAACATAATCTTTTTAAATGGTATATGATTGGCATAAAGCTTGCAATCTTGCAGAAGTATATTGCACCATACAAAACTGGTTAAGACCAAATTGGGGATTGTCAGACCTAGTAACAAAATGGGAAATTCATGATCAGAAAAGGGGATAGGATGTGGGTATATTAGCATATAGTTTATACTTAAAAGTGTGCTCCAGAAATCATTAATAATTATCTGGAAAAAACCTTGGATGCTAAACTTCATATTATATTCATACTCTTTGTGTGTTTTGTCTTTAGAAATGCAACCTAGAGTTCGGGGATGGCTGTTAGCCAGTGTTGATGGCAAGAAAACTGGACTTATACCTGCAAATTATGTGAAAATTCTTGGCAAGAGGAAAGGCAAAAAGAACTTGGAAAACCAACAAGCAACAGGCCCCCAGCCCTCACTCCCTCATAGTTTATCTATGCCTGCTATGCCAGTAGTTAGAGCCCCCAACACACAGTCAACTGTATCATCACAGGATGATTTGGAAGTATCGTTTGCATTGCCAGAGCCTATTGGTGTAACAGAGAAATCTGACTTTGATGGCGCCTTCAGTTTATCACAACCTGGCTCAGTATCTTCTACAGAACGATCTGCCTCAGAGATACTACAGAACAGTGAAGGAACAAAAGGATAATCAGAATTCTATATTCAAAACTGGTGTTTATAATTTTACCACAGTAATAAAACTGTCCCTGATGCTGATACCTTAACTCATTGGGCCATTTTAATTGAAATGTTGTGTTGTCATTGGCTTACAGGTGACACAACTATTTGTGTGTATGTATTGAATATGAAATTTGCTTTTATGATAAAAATTCACCTCACATGTTTGTTCATCATGTATTTTAAGATATTGTTGAAATCAAGTATAGGTATTTTGTAGGAATGTCTTTTGGGGTCATTTCATAAACTGACATTGAGACTATTTATTCTGGAGTGGCTGGGTATCAAAATTTAGGGTAAGTAAATTTGCTATGAGCAGGTCCTTGCCTGGTGAAAAAAGCTTCACAATTCTTTTGACTGGGGTGATGCGGAGTGGAATTGTTGGATACACTGGTTTTTCTGGAGTGCCATCAATTAATAATCTACCTTTAGAAAAGTTATATGGTGTATTTGCCATTGCTAACAAACCGACCCATGTCAGAACAGCTTAAGCCTGTCACTAAACTATAGAGTTCTGAAGTCCTGACACCAATAGCCCTAATAGCATCTAGTGCATGATGTATAAAAGTCTGTTTATATGTACTTAGTTGCTGATGGCAAGCCATCCTAAAATACTCTGAAGATTTTCTTCACCGCAAAAGTCCCCTAACATTTGCAAATTAGATAATAAAATGTAATACGGCAGTATTTGCTATTCAAAACATTATATAGCCAGTGTAGATGGACATAGCATTTTGCAGCCACTGCTTTCAAAATTCTTAGAAGCGATTTTTTCCAGTTCCACAATGGGAATGTGGCATTAATTATGACGTTACCACATTTGAGTATGAATAATGAAAAGAACTAAATGCACTCTTCCCAAGCACCTCTCTTATTGTATGAGAATACAAAACAAGACATGAATCACTTAACAAGTTCCAGCATTTATTATCCCATACAATGTCCAAATCACAGTACAAACTCTGGAAACTCGAAGTTCACATCCTTTCCTGTAAGCTTCTTATACACTGCTGTGAAGGTATCCAGCTGAAGGAACACAGACAGTCAAGATAAGTGGAAGAATAATCAAGAAGTCCATGTTCCCACTTTTTCCCCCCTATGTTAACTATGAAAACAATGTACCTAAAAAAATATATTTCCAGATTGAACCAAACTGACCACAACACAAGCATGCAACAGATATTCTCTGATGCAGCCATTAGTTTTGTATACATGATTTTATAGGACCCCTACTCAAGCAAGATCACCTTACTTCAACATACAACCGAGTTATATCTAAATATCAAACGCCTTATTTGTTTTGAATTATGTCATCTCCCCTGAACCACAAGTCATCCAGCGAATTGTTTGTATGTTCAATTATTCCTAAAACACAGAGCATCCACGAGTTTGTACTTCATGAAACTTGCACTTTATGATGCACAATATGCTAGGATTGCTGACAAAGTTCATAGTATGTTCTTTCTGCAATGATGTGTGTGCGTGTGTGGGAGAGAAAGAGATATATTTTTCCTTACTAGAAAATAACATACATCTTGTTTGGGTACACAAAAAATCCATGTAGGTTGACTCCAAAAAGAGCTTGGGCAATTCATCCAACCCATGGGTTGATCACGTAATAAAACAAGCTGATATTAGCTGTATGTCATACTGTTGACCATCTTTATCATAGATAATATCTGCAGAAGACTCACTTGGTGTCGCTTTGTAAGGGTTATGAATATATGGCTGAAATAATAATATACCAACTTTTGTATCAGTTCAGTGCCCTATAATTACATAACCAGTCAACTATTGGTAATCCCTGGTGGTATATCTAGATTACTTGTGGAGTAACACAAACAATTAAATACAACAATCATCAGTGCACAAGTCATCCATCAAGCTTTTTGTTTAGAAAAAGTCTCACCTTGTGTTCAATGTTAGTCTGCTGGGATTTGTCAAGGTGGACCTTGATGAGACGGGCACCATCAAGCTTGATGCGAATTCGCTTGCCAACAATCTCAGCTGGGAAACAGAGATCCTCAAGGATGGCATCGTGGACTGAAGTGAGTGTACGGCTGTACAAAAAATCACATAAATAGAGCATGCATAAGTATAAATAATCTGTTACAAATTAATTGATTTTGTCGTATGCACAACAGCACAATGAGAGGAAGTAAACAGAGCATCCTATACCTCCTGGGTCTCTTCTGCTTGTTCTTCCTCCTCATTTTCCGCGTGGGCTTGGGAAGAATGCGCCTCTGTATATACACAAACAGATATCAATACACGACACCTGGACAACATTATTCATTTTCATATTTTGCAGTTAATTTCAAGATACATGTTAAATTTGAAGAGCACAATCAATTTAAATTGCCCCGAGTGACGAGTAAGACGGTTCAACTCGTGCATTAGACATGCTGCTAAGCAAATTCATAGGGCCCAAGAGACTTTGGTACCAGCTGAAGGATTTAAATAGAAATATCCCAGTTTCACATCCCTCTAAGTGGACTAATGGCCCTAATAATAAAAGTAATATTTAATCTCTGTTACCATTGCTTAAGACAATGAAACTTCTGACAAAGCAAGGCCGCCTAAAAAAGGTCCCCATCATTCAGTCAAATTACTATATCTGCTTAGCAGAATGACTTTACTATGGCATAAAAATCAACCGACCTGGGCAATGAAGACAACATATTTGCCGCTGAACTTCTTCTCGAGCTCTCTAATGAGACGAGTCTGGATCTTCTGGTAAGCACGCAGTTGGGGAACTGGTACGAAGATGATGATAGCCTTTTTGCCAGCCACATCAACCTCCTACATTTAAAAGAAGATAATTATGGTTTTAAACACCTTCATATTCTTTACATGTTGTAAATAATCATGAAATTGAATGATGACAAGGAGTACTGACCTTGGCACCAGTGATGTAAAGCTCACGCAGCTGAGCCTTCAAATCACTGTTCATCTCAAGCTCCAGAAGAGCCTACAGTTCATCCACACAATAAAAAAACAATAATACATAATCACACATGAAACACCGGAATCAATTGTAATCATGACAATCTCTGCGTAAGTGCATATTTTCCCCATTTGCTTTCTTCATTTCTAGAGATTTTTCTCATTTGCAGAATTTCGTTCATTCCTTATAGGTGTGATTGTTCAGATATTGGGATTAACAGTAGGTCATGCAAGTACAGTACATTCAACAGCAGAAATTACCACCAGAAGCTAAGCAACAACAGTTTTCAAGCTGACAGCGATTTGACGCAGTATAACCAAGCAATGGATCACCTGTACCACGATTTGATATTCTGAATAGTACCTGTGAAATGGATTGTTCAAAGTCATCAGGCTTCTCGCCTCCAGGCTTGACGATCTTGACACTCGCCGAATACATCTGTGAAACAAACATAAGTAAAAATAAACTGAATGGGGTTCAAACATCAAATAATTTTACAAATCTTGGAAAACTTAAAATTGGCCAGGCATGATTAGTTTAATGCTAGCAGTTCGGTATTCGGCATATTCTACTCAGAGAAGACATAAATCGGAGTTCACAAATGACAGGACCACATCGAGACGAACAATATCCTGTTAAATCACGTAAAACATAAGCCATCGGACATTGACCAGCCACTGTATATTACATTGCTTTAAAGTGCTTGATATCATACAATAATAACATACGAATTTCGGTTAAAATGTACACAAATTACGGTACAAACAAACACATTTTCATTTATCCAGACCTTTTTTGATGGCGGCGAAACCGGAAAAGGAAGTTGTAACACTGTGATGAAGCAGACTGGCTGAGCACTTTGAGAGCGCGAACCAACGAAACGTTCCAAATATCAAACAATCCTCTTATAACAATCCTCTTATAACAAAATTCTCATAACAAGTGGATATTCGATTTCGAAGAAGGAAGAGGTATTAATCAAATGAGACACCTGTATAAAAAATGTTAGCGCAAATATCTAATCAGTTTTCATTTCGAAATTTATTTAACGCAGCTGATTGCTAAAAACTAAGACTTATAAATATATGCACTTATATATATTAATTATGTATATATGTATACATTTGTATAAATAAATGTATATATATATGTATGTATATATATATATATATATATATATATATATATATATATACATATATATATATATATATATTTTTATATATATATATATACATTTATTTATACAAATATATTTAAGTTTATATATGTATGTCCAGTATATATATATACATGTATATATATATATACATTTTTTATACAAATATATTTAAATTTATATATGTATGTCCAGTATATATGTACATGTAAATATATATATATATATATATATATATATATATATATATATATATATATATATATATATATATATATATATATATATATATATATATATACATTTTTTTATGCAAATATATTTATGTATATATATGTAAATCCAGTATATATGCACATCTCTTGATCTTGAGGTCAGTTTCAAGTCTGGATAACTCAGTTTGCCTGCTCATGTTTATGATCTGCTAGTGCTTGATCAGAGTTATTGTAGTGTCGTCTCTGATGATGTCGTTTTATTTAACAACCATCTGTTTCTCCCTTGATACGTGTCTTTTGTGGTTTCCTACTTCCCAACGCCACATTGGTATCGTATATTGTAAAAATACAACCTTTGGTTGAATCATCATCTAATTCAGGGAAATTTGCGCTCACCCCATGACCGCCCGTAAAGGGTTACGGTATATTCTTATCAACCGCCAGATGCCGCCAGGAGACACGGTATCCAGTCACGTGACAAGAATCTTTGTTGCGCACGGTGAAATTTGACAGTGGTGTGCGCTTGCTAACTCTAATCCCCCTTATTATTCCTCTCATATATAGTAAGTAATTATACATTTTCGTTGTAAATCTGAATTGCGTTGATGCACTTGCTGTTGTCTTTTTGAAATATCATCGACCGGCGGACAAATCGGATACCAAGGAATTGAGGTAGTGGCCTGCACTCTCCGGAAGTTGACACAACAGTGTTTGGGCAATGGTGTTAGGCTGTTTAGGCTTTAGAAATATATCGCTTTATTAGTTTTATGACTGATTCGTTTCTACTGACTGCATGTATAGCATTTATATCGCAGTTCTCTTTTTTATAGGTTTTTACTCATTATTTTACTCAAATCAATCGGGTGTAGTATAAATGGTGTGCAGTTGTTTACACAGCACAGGCGTTTCGTACCCAGCTCGTTTCGTACTTCTATGCCTATGGTTGTTTCGTACGCCACTTGGAGTCGTTCTGTACACTGGACATGAGGTGTCTGATATATGCTTGTTACTGTTATTTTTTTCGAGTTATTACTATTGTTGTATACAATCAGTGTTTTAGGTCCTATCCATTTTATGCATTTATCGTGAGTTATCCAGATGTTGCGTCTAACATGTCATAACGTTCGAAACAACCGATCTAACGTGTACGGAACAAAGAAGTGTGTATGAAACAACCAGTGTACGAAGCGAATCCATAAAAATCGCCTCCAATATTGTTAAAATCATTTCATTTCTCTGACCGCACTCTCACTGAATAACTCCTCGTAGTCCATTCCAGCAGAATATGCGATACAGGTCTCCTATAGCCAGTGTATAGATCAGTTGAGAGTAGTAGTACAAGTGGTACTAGTGGGATGGCCTGCAGACTTTGGAATGATAACTTCATAATTCACTTCCGATTATAACAACATTTACATTTATTAATTTAACATAGTGTTGCAACCTGTTGATAGTCACATGTCCAATTTCCATCCTGATGATTACATGACATTTCCACAACATTTCCCTGTTGACAAACAACCCCTCGTCGAATCTTCCAATTGGACAAGTTTCTGCTTCTAAGTAATAAGTGGCTTCCTTAATTCTATGTATTGTCAGAAACATTGATTTGCTGTAGGAATGTCTTGTCACTATATTCTCTGATATCCCTGTCCGGTTGGCTGTTTTAAGCATCAACATACCTCTCTTTGGTATCATCATCTGCTGATATAGAATCCTCCTGACCCAAGACCGTGTTAGCTTGCATATCTAAGTGTCCATTTTAACCCAGCGTTTGTGATTCTGCTCATAACATGCACATCCTTTGTATCTGCTTATCTTATTGGATGTGGTCCATTTTTGGCCACCATTATTCTTCATAAGTTATTGGGATACTCTCAGGCTTGTGTTGGTTGGAACAATGAAACAACACAAACATACACCATGATAATTTTTGAGATGCTCTTGAGAAACTTAGGTCAAGTGTTGATGTGCTTTGCCCATGATATATGCCATTAATTTGTCCCTATTTATATATTTTCAATAAATCATTAAAATCTGGAGGATACTTAGTAATGCTGCACTATTTCTGTGTGATTGCAGGTTAGCAAGCAAGATGTCAGACAACAAAGAGGAGAAGGGGGATGATGATACCAAATATGGTGGCTGTGAGGGCCCGGACGCCATGTATGTCAAGCTGGTATCATCCGACGGTCATGAATTTATTGTCAAACGAGAACACGCCCTCACATCGGGAACCATTAAAGCTATGTTATCTGGACCAGGTAAAGTAACGCTGGTCAGACCAGTTGAAATTTTGGGCTATGTTTGATGTTAAAATGGGCATAGCTGGCAGCGCAGCAAAGTCACAGTTGTAACATGTGAACTAGCCAAGTAACCAACTTGTGCTGCCTCACACTCTCCCTACCAGCATAAGCTTCCCTGTATTCTGCTTTGACTATTCCTCTGGCTGATTACTTCTTAAACAGTCAATATTTACAAGTTGATATAAATGAATGTCTGTTGTTGTTTGCTACTGATATCCCAAGCACTAGCTTAGCGTTGCCCCATGCTTCCTTTTGTTATAAGGAAGTGTGCGTTACCTAAGGTGGCTGGGGGGGCAATGGATGCCAAGTTAGGTCTGACCTGATCCGCTCGTTTTGGCATACATTATATGATCAGAAAATTGCACAATTCCTTTTCCCATGGCACCTAAACTGTCTGTCCTGGTCACATTCAATCACACTCTTACTTTGTTATTCACACAATTTCTCTGTTGGGTGATAGTTGTGTAAGATTGCAATTTATCTATGCAATTTCTGTATGTCTGCATACAAGTAACGGAATCAGGGCTAGACACTAACGGTTGTCCGCTTGCCCGGGACAGGTGGTTCTGCTTATGGGACAAGTGAAAAGTCCAAAGTACTTGTACGACTGGACATGTTAATTACTTCGCAGATCACGAATGTTATCTCGAGCAAACGCTGAAGCCTTGAAGACTGAGGTTTCAGCGTCTTTCGATGTGCAGCTGAGCGTGTAAGACAGAATAATCAGTAACCGTTCAACACTGATCCATACGCCAGTTTCGTGTGTGGTGAAGTTCTTTGACTGCTAATAATTAAGACTCACTCAGTCATGTACGGTTTAACCGCAGGTTGCTTTATTCTACCAGTACCTGATGAATCCAAAACAGAGGCACTTGTTACCACAGGGATTTACATTAGCCTGCCAGCTGCTATTTTCTATAGAAGATAGCGGCCGGCAGGCCAATGCAAATCCATGTGCTTGTTATGTGTGGTAGTGTGCATTGTCTCGATAAATAGCTAGCGTCTTGACAGTGATGTAAGGTCGAACTTGTTGCAGGAGTGTCGTGAAAGATTTTAAACGCACTATTGATTGAACACTACGCATTGTGACGTTGGTGCCTTACGCACTGCGCTATGATGAAGGAGCGTGCGAGCCAACACGTTGTGTTTTGGCGGACTGTTGTACAACCAATGTGTCAATCTGTGAGTCTGATGGCGCAACAAACACAAAATTATATAAAGGGCCAATATGACCTCAGCTGGTAAATTAAACTGCTATGACCAACGAAGGAATGAAGCCACAAATATCTTGCATTTACAAGGGGTGGATTTGTACCATTTAATATTTTTGGAAACCTGTTTTCATAAAGCTGTACAGAAATTTTAAAGATACTTAACATTTACCGATTGGAGTATGAATAATTTTAATGCAATAATCTTTTTACATAAGATTTTGTAATTAATATCAAGAAAAACAAACATACCATGTGAACTTCCATGTCTTATGGGGCAAGTAGGTTTCACATGGGTCAAGTACAAAGTGCCTCAAGACAAGTGAATGCTGGAAGTTAGTGTCTACCACTGCCGGAATGAATTATGGATGGTTAACAATATAATTATACACTAAAATCAGGGGTGGAAATTAGCACTCGCCACGAGTGGCGGTAGTCAATTCAGTCGTCCAGCTGGGGAGTCGATTTTTCACATGGCAAAACCTCGCCTCGGGGTTTTTTTTTTGTATGCTGCCACCGTTTGAGGTTGGCTGCAGCAAGCGGCAGCCTGGGGTCAGCGCCTTACCTCATGAATAATTGATAAAATTCGTAACAGACAGCCAATCATTGGTCAGCGCACGACTATGAAAGAATGATCATGCCAATCTCGCATTGTTGGCCCCATTTGCTTTTAGTATCAACCAGCCAATTACTCGTGAACGTCACCAAAACATTAAACGTTGGTGATACAAATTTATTACACCCAGTAGGACGACACTAAGCTAGACAGAGGAGTTGTAATCTGACCCTTGGTGAATAAAACCAACAGCTTTTCACAGTGAGAAACACCTCATTCGAGCCTTGCGACGTGGATAAACTGTGCGTCACCGAACGCCATCGCTCCGGTCCGTTCTCAGGTACCTCATATTCTACTCGGCTTAACATGTCAGCCATGACGATGGCTTGGTGGGGCATCAACTGGCAACCTTGCACTTGTCTTAACCATAAACTGAGCTCAACAGAGAACAGGGTTCTCACTAGCCAACACAACACAATTAATGCAGTCTGTTACTTTTAGGTATTTATTGAAACTACAATATATTTGCATAAATTAAGAATGCATTGCACAAGAACAATTGACCACAAGAATCATTGTCAACCGGTAGCTCACATTCACACAAATCATTTCCTTCTTGTTTTGGATGAAAAGAAGTGTACTGCAGCCTGCTTGCAGTTGAAATCAGCAACCTCGGGGCCTTCAAGCTTAACCCTCATAAGGGTTTCAAGTACAGTCTGCGAAAGCTGAGCACGTTGCTTCGTCTTAAGTAGGTTTTGAGCAGAAAAAGCATGTTCACCGGACCCAATGATAGAATCTGGGCAAGGATAGCAAAATCAGGAAACATTGGCTGAGCACACAAAATTGGGAGTATTTGTCCAAAAGGACGGTTCACAAATGGCTTTAGAAAGTACTTCAATTGTTCATAGTCTCCCATAATGCGTGAATTATCAATGTAGGGTGCGAAATCAACACCTTCAACGGTTTTGGGCTGTCCAAAATGGTCACAGATCTTTGTGAGTGAAGATAATCCATATGACCTGATACCACTGGCAGAAATATCTAACCGGGCAGGGTAGAGGATATTGTCCATATCTTCCAATAATGAGAGAGAACTGTCTTATTGAGTCATGTTTGCATTTCGCTTCATACAGACACGCTGTTGTAAAACCCTGTCACATTCAAAAATGGAAGAGTTAAGCAAACGGTTATTTGGTTTTAAACTGACATCTGATTAACTCTAGACTTTGATGTCTGCTTTTGTCGCGGTGCACAATATGTTCATTTTGCCCCTAATCCGTTTGTTGTCTTCGCGCGATTTTAAAAGTGTGTAAACGCGACTGCGCGTCTTTGAAGTGCCACAACAGACAGCGAGGCCTTATTTGACAATAAGATAGGGCTCGCTGGATGCAGTGCCGCGCGCCCACCGGGCTCACAGTGATTCACATAAGCGGTACATTGTGCGCCCCATGGAAAAACCATGCGCCCGGGGCACTGTAGCTCGGGCCCGCGAGACCCCTGACATATAAGCAGCATAGAAAGGACATTCCAAAATCAAATCTGAAAGCGAGGGGAAGCACCGTCAACAATGTGGAAATATTTTAATGGGGTTGACCCTCCTCCAACCAAGAAAGTGAAACTTACAACAGAGGAACAGAAGGAAACTGCAAGAACCTACTAAAGATATCGCAGGACATGCAAGTTCAACGAGAAGTGGATGCGAGACAATTCAGGGAAGACTAGGGAGTGGCTGGTATTCGACCATGAAAAAAAAAATAATGCATTGTGAACAAAAGCATCAAAGAACATGAATGTTCACAGGGCCATGAACAGCTGGCCCCACATGAACAGTCAGTATGGTGAAGATTGTGTGAACCTGTTCCTCTTGGTGGATCTTCTCCTAACTCTCGCTGCCTCTACTGCAAAATGTGAGCGTGGTTTCACCTTAATTGGGCTTATCAAGAGTGACTGGTGCAAAAGGAGACACTGATGAAGAGAGTGATGGTGAGGAAGATGACACTTCCACTGTGTGTCACCCTTGAAAGGCTCCAAGAACATGCCTAGGGGGAGGAGCTAAGGGACCTCTAATCTGTGATTTGTTTATTTAAGTATTTGTATGAGCAGTTGTATTTGAAATACTATGACCACCTGCCATCTACTGAGGTTTCAGGTTTATCCTGGTTTTTTTCTGTATATACATTTTTGATTGAATAAATTTGACACTCAGGGAGCAGAAAGTCCTTACACATTTTTTGGGCGGTTAGGTTTATTGGCTGGCTGGTAACTTTTTCAGGGCGGGTACCTGAAAAAGTTGGTTTCCATCTCTGACTATAATTAAGCGTATCACAAAAACATTTGGCAAGGTGTACAGTGGTTGCTAAGTGCTGTTCAGGAACACAGAGACGAGTAGTTTCAGAGGCAGATTGTATCCCATATCGAATGAGAAGATTTGCTGGTGTTATCAAAACCTTTCTGGGTTGCAACTGCCAAATATATATTCAAGTAATGTGAACAAATTTTAATAGACAAGTAGAGTATATATATATATATGTATATATATATATCTATATATATATATATATATATATATATATATATATATATTTTTATATGCATATATATTTGTATGCATATATATATATTTATATGTATATATATATTTATATGTATATATTTATATGTATATATATATATCTATATATATATATTTTTGATGCTAAGTTTCCCAATGGGAGCGCAAAGAGAACAGGCCACGTGACCGGAGCAAAGCCTGTGATTGGATGATTGCTGCCGCCCATAGTGGGAGTGAAGCTATTTACCAACTTGTCGAGCGAAATAAGGAAAACCGCCGAGAGCAACCATCATGAGGCACAAGGCTTCACATAAAATACATAACGACATGCCATAATTTAACAATATATATACGTATATATATATATATTAAACCTTTGTATCAATTTGATTAGCTGAGCAACAATCCATGCTTTTGCATTTTTAGCTCAGCTGTTCAGCTTGCTCTGCAACTTTGAAACCTATTTTACCATTGTACAATGTATGGTATTTGAAATGTACAATTTGTTTGCACTGGATTGAAGACGTTGACTGATACTGAATTTTGTATTGGTTTAATTATGTGTAAACTTTTTGGCATTCCATTGTAAGTGAAATTTAATTGATAAATTAACAAGGGGGTTCTGTTACCATCTGTTGACAATAACTTTTAGATTGACAACATAAATACTTGTTTGCAGTGTATTGTGGTAAATTTGTTTTTTCCTCAACTGTCATTCTATGATTTTCAGGACAATTCGCTGAAAACGAAACAAACGAGATAAACTTCCGTGAAATACCGTAAGTTGTTTTTATAATATGATCCAATGATTTGTTTGTCTATGACTAAAACCATAGGAAACTCAGATAGCTTATCTAGCATTTGTTTTTGTCACACTTTTGTTCTGTAACGTTTATGTTATGCTCTGTGTACAAATAGTGTGAGGTTTGATTTAGAATCTGCCTCTAGTTATTTTGCAACCACAGAAACATTATACCTAATTTCAGCCATTAGGTGGTTTTTAGGAAAAAAATGACATTGTGTATTATTTTGTAAGCATTTTGTTTTCACTGACTTAATGTCTGTCCATTGCACAGGTCACATGTTCTACAAAAAGTGTGCATGTACTTCACCTACAAAGTACGATACACAAACAGCTCTACAGAGATCCCAGAATTCCCTATTGCTCCAGAAATTGCTCTGGAACTGCTCATGGCTGCCAACTTCCTGGACTGTTAAAGATTCTCTTCCCTTTTTCTTAGTGTAATATTTAATTTCTGAATATTGTTTCTGCAATAGGTAAAACAAGTCAACCACTCTGTGTATATGTTAACATGGCCCATTTATATAAAATAGCCTTTCACCTTTGGGCTTAGAACTATAAACAATAAGGTGTTGCTTTCGAATATACTAGTGATATGTCAATGTTCTTAAGAGTAGCTATAGTGTTTTCGTTTATTTTTCAGAGCTCATTTGGTTAATTGAATTAAGTTCATGACATAATTGATATTTTTGATAACTGTCATCTGTTTTGAAGTAAGAGGACCTTTTGTGTCGAAAAAAAGGCATAACAAATCGATGTAAAACGGTGCCTATAAAGCCAGCATATTTGTTGTTAACATATTCCAACAAAGAATCCATCGGTTTTGTCCGCTTAAATTCCCCATGTTGGATTCTAGTGCCAACGTATAACATATTGAGTGCTGTTCATTGCTGAGCCAGTAGTTTGAATCCAGGCTTTTGTTGCACAATTTCATCATTTTACATTGTACAAAGAGAAGAGACTCCCTCTGTCCCTATCTGTATTTATTTATCTTTAGTATCATGATCAAGAGATGTGTGCACATACATTATGTGTGAACGTTTAAGAGATACATTACCACCCACAAACTACCAGTATAAAATTTGATTTGGAAGATATTTTTTTTTTTTTTGTAGTTTATGTGACGAGGTCCACCAAGCTTTTCAAGATTGTGTTTTGTGAGCTTTTCTCTGTGAAGCTTATGCAAATAATTAGGCAATTTTTCTTCCTTCTAGCTGTGTGTTGTGAGAAAAGCAGTTTTCCTCCATGGTGAACTTTTTGACCTGTCAGGCCCTGAAGCTGCCTCTGAGTTTTTTTTTATAGTGACCTACAGCCAATGTGCATTCCCACTCAACTATATGGTTATTTTGTATCATTCACAGTTTGTATTGTTGTTTGGCCAGACTTATCATGGGAGTAATAAAAAAGTTCAAAAACCCTACCAGTTCAAAACATTTATTGTATCCAGTCATGATCATCTCATGTAGTGGCATAAACAACACCACTTGGTCAAACAATCAAATTATGTTGTATTGGTACCTTCAACTCTTGACCGTCATGCATTAATACAGTGCCACCAACTTTATTCATTTGAAGAGACACACTAACTTGCCACAATTGTTTATTAAGTTAACCATTGCTGTAATCGTAGAGAAATATATCCCTTACAAATAATTCCAAAAAATATGCCAAGTAAGTCAGCATTTCCTGAGAAGCCAACCTGAAAAATAATTTTGTTTTTTCCCAAGAAACTCGGTCAACTTAACTTAGTTATAGTGGCTAAAATGAAATAACGAAGTCTCCTAATGAATACGTGAAACCAGTAAGCTGCTTAGCGTTTGAAGAAATTCTGTTAAAGACAATGGTCTGCGACTATCAGAGGACCCTGTCTGAAAGAGCTGCAAAATCTTTTCAACTCCACGATGTATGATTTGGTTACCTGGGTACCACTGACATCAAGGAGACACAAATTCTGACAATCAGGTACCTGTTGTAGGCCAAAGCTAGTCACTTGATAACAGTCTCTGGTGCGGAGTATTTTCAGGTTTTTAAGAGAGACAAGTAAATGATCAACAGTATCAGTCGTTAATTCTAAGCAACCAGATAAATCCAGAACCCTCATGTCGCACAAAAACAGCGCTATTGAGGCAATGTTATTGTCTGATATACTCAAACAACGACTAAGATCTAGCTCTTGTAGCGACTTCAAACCCGGCAGACCGACTACCAAATCGTTACTTGATATGCGGCAGTCGGTCAACAGCAGTGACCGTATGTTTGGACAGTTCCTAGATAATGCCGCTAGCGTATTTCTTGTGATCACATTGTTGGCAAGATCAAGATGAGAAAGTCTGAAGCACTGGCGCAGAATACCTAGTAAGTCGGAATCTTGCAGTAATTGTCGATGGAAATACTCGGGCCATCTGACATAGAGGTGTGTTAATTGAAGTGAAAAAAGAGAGAGTTTATTGATGTTATACCTGTCCTGTAAAAGTCCGGTGCAGCTGCTGATGTCGAGAAGCTCTAGGGAATCTTGATGTTTAGTTACAAGCAGGATCAAAGCTTCGCATGTCACTTTCCGACAGCCGGCCATTCGGAAAGCAACCAGGCCACATTGCTTATCACAGAGCATGGTTAATGCTCGGTTTGTCACTAATATGCAGCCAGAGACATCTATAAATCGTATGTGCGGTGAGTTGTGACATATGTAATGTAAAAATTCATCTGTCACTTGTAATGTATTTGCGACGTTCAGATCAACAAGGTACCCCCGATCTATTATTGGTCTCACCAGTTTTGGGATGATAGCACCATGGATGTCCAAGTGCTTCGCATCTGTTGCAGCGTGTACTTCTAACAGTTGGTATATATATCGACTAGTTGCTTTGAAATTAATAAAACTGGAATCCCGTGGAAGAAACGTGCATAAGTATAGAAGGATGTCGTCGGGTAGCATTTCCAGTGGAGAGAAACTTTCACTCGACAGTTGAGTGCTGTTGCTGCAACTGTCATAGCCACGTGGTCCTAATACCAACAGAACATTCAACAGTTCAATATTTTCACGCAAAACTCTATTCCGGCTACAAAAATATCGATGTTGTTATTACAATACGGATCTTTGGTATACTGCCACAAGACGATTACATATCAAAACCACGGCAATATTCATATAAAAAATGTCAAGTTGTTCTGAGATGGGCAAACCTTGCTTAGGCAACGACGAGTAAGTACTGATAAGCCGATCGTCTGATGTTCTCGCTGAGGTCTGAGTTGAAGGGCAACAGCTACAGCCCTGCATATACGGCGTCTTCCACACTTCCATATTCTATGGCATTAACCACCTTGTGACAATTAATTGCTAGATATTCGTGCACGCAGAAGAATTATTCATAACTTTCCAGAAATATTGATGATAAATCCGGTTTCGAGTGACAAACACTGCAGCAAGTAACATTGCCCAATACACACCTATGTAAATGTTTTATAATTTAACATTTTGTTTTCTAATGATCTTACCTTGTTTCAATAACTAAACAAAGGTTGTCATGGGAAAAGTTGTTGACGGTTGTTCGCAATTCATTGGCAAATGTCTATTTAAACTTATAGTTCGAATAATTAGCTTCCCAGATAGCACAACGCTGGTGGGCCACCGGCGGGCCTTCGGCGGCTGCGCCGTCGGCCCGCCAGTGGCGGCCACCGATGGCCAACCGGTGGCGTGACCAGCTGATAGCCGTCGCCCAGCCGTCGGCCAGCCGCTCATAGTGGCAAGCCGTCGGGCCGACAGTGGCCCACCGATAACTCATCAAGTATTTAAAAATGCCTCAAACTAATGTACAAAGAAGAACAGCAGCACCATATTTTAATTAGTTTATTAAGAAAACTAAATTTCTTCCTCAGAAGACAAATCGTTATAATCAATAAGTGCAGCGAGCCTTGTCATCTATAGCTCTTCATTCAGTTCTTTTTCTGAAATCAAGTAGACATGAAGATTTTTATTAACAATATTTTTTTTATTATATATATATATATATATATATATATATATATATATATATATATATATATATATATATATATATATAAATACACCGATCCGCTCCCATTTTACCTCCCTCCCAAACCCTACGCTGCCCTTCCCAACCCGAGGCTACCCTACCCTACCCGACCCGACGCTGCCCTTCGCTACCCGACGCTACCCTACCCGACGCTACCATACCCGACCCGACCCTACGTTGCCCTACCCGACCCGGCCCGATGCTACCCAACGCCGCGCTCTGGAGTCTGGTCGCTTGTGACGGGCGAGCTAGGGGGCTATGCATGGTGCGTCGGCAAAGAGAGTAGTTCAGCTATTCAGGGCGTCAACATTCCTTGTTAAAATGGAAATTTATATTGATGATGGGTAAACTCAACGTTATTGTATATAAGTGAATAACGGTATTAATCTTAAAACTTGGGTACGAGTTGGTCTGGTACGAGTTGACCCTGGCCTAACTCCTTAGGCTTAAATCCGACTCGGGTAAATTTCATGAAAAAATCATTCAAATACAAAGAAATGCGATGAATACTAGATGTTTTCATATCCCATGTATTATCTTAATACGTATTTAAAATGGATTAAGGTACCTGCAACTCACCTAACACAGTAGAAGTGATGAAAACTGAGCGATTTTTACGAATTTCAAAATAACCGCCAACATTCAGCGACTGAACTAAGGTTAAGGTCGTTACTAATTTGTAAAGATGCAGCTAGATGGCGCGATGGCAGACATCCAGCCGAAGACGAGCCACCGGTGGACCGTCAACTGGGAACTGCCGGCGGCCCAGCAGTGGATGGTCATCGGCTAGAGCCGACAACGAGCCACCGTTGGGCCGTTGGTGGACCGTCAGCTGGGAACTGCCGACGGTAGCCACCAGCGGGCCGCTGGCGTTGTGTTATCTGGGTTACCATGCGAATATGCGTTTGTTGTAAGGCCCTTAACGAAGTTCCTTGCCGTATATTAGAGGCTTGTCTTTGTGATAACATTTACAGATGTATAACACCCATGATGATCTTAGAGTCATGTATGATCCAACACAAATAATGGTAATTATATATTCCAGCAGCAATGTTTGAGTCTAATAGTAGTAAAATGGGACCATCACATTTCCTAATGTTCTTGTTTTAAATGTTGGCTCGAGAAATCAATAACATTTGCTGCATGTATCATGTATATGGTATCACGTACAAACTGCACAACTTTTAAGACAAAGCGTCATTTTATATGAATGATTGGCAACACCAGCTTAACATCCCAAGTGTGGAGAATATATGGGTCAATATATATATATATATATATATATATATATAGAGATATATATATATATATAGATATAGATAGATATATATATAGATATATATATATAGATATATATATATATATATATATATATATATATATATATATCTCTATATATATATATATATCTATATATCTCTATATATATCAAATATATATATATCCCTATATATATATATATATATATATATATATATATAATCTCTATATATATATATATATATATATATATCTCTATCTCTCTATATCTATATCTATATATATATATCTCTCTCTCTCTAATATATATCTATATATATCTATATGATATATTGCTTGCTCTCTATATATATCTAGACTACAGATTAATAGATTTACTTCCTCGTCGTTCCTCGTCGGTGCCATTGTGAGCACAAGTCAAGCCAACGCAAACCATGGCTGATCTGACGATGGATCCCGATATGACCAAGCTCCTATGATTATGGGATAACGAAATAATTGGCCTACTATACACACCTAAGTACGTTCGGTTTCGTTTTCTGCTGTGTTGGTTGATTGACCAGTTGACGTCCTTGTGGAGGTATTAGTGCGTAGCGGATTCCGCGTATAAACCACGAACTACAACCACAGCATTGTGGAGCCCGTTCAAGTCCACTTATCGGTGTTTATTTCAAAGTTGGGCTGTTATATATTCACCAAGAAGCCTATTAAAAGGATAAGCACATTGCAAAGCGAATCGGAAAGTCTGTAATGTGAATTGTCGGCGATTTTGATCAAATCGGTCAATATTACCAAGACATGATTCTTAACATGATATGGTAGCGGATTCCGCTACAAATACCCCAAAACCCATGGTTCTTAGCTACTGCAATGAACCAGCTTCCAAACATGCATGGTTCTGAGGTGGTGGCACCCCGACTACCTCAGAACCATGCATGGTTCCATGCATGAGGGTTCCAGTAGTTAAGAACCATGGGAAAACATGATATGGTAGCGGATTCCGCTACAAATACCCTAAAACCCATGGTTCTTAGCTACTGCAATGAACCAGCTTCCAAACATGCATGGTTCTGAGGTGGTGGCACCCCGACTACCTCAGAACCATGCATGGTTCCATGCATGAGGGTTCCAGTAGTTAAGAACCATGGGAAAACATGATATGGTAGCGGATTCCACTACAAATACCCCAAAACCCATGGTTCTTAGCTACTGCAATGAACCAGCTTCCAAACATGCATGGTTCTGAGGTGGTGGCACCCCGACCACCTCAGAACCATGCATGGTTCCATGCATGAGGGTTCCAGTAGTTAAGAACCATGGGAAAACATGATATGGTAGCGGATTCCACTACAAATACCCCAAAACCCATGGTTCTTAGCTACTGCAATGAACCAGCTTCCAAACATGCATGGTTCTGAGGTGGTGGCACCCCGACTACCTCAGAACCATGCATGGTTCCATGCATGAGGGTTTCAGTAGTTAAGAACCATGGGAAAACATGATATGGTAGCGGATTCCACTACAAATACCCCAAAACCCATGGTTCTTAGCTACTGCAATGAACCAGCTTCCAAACATGCATGGTTCTGAGGTGGTGGCACCCCGACTACCTCAGAACCCCATGACTACCTCAGAACCATGCATGGTTCCATGCATGAGGGTTCCAGTAGTAGTTAAGAACCATGGGAAAACATGATATGGTAGCGGATTCACCCCGACTACCTACCCTAAAACCCATGGTTCTTAGCTACTGCAATGAACCAGCTTCCAAATACCCCAACATGGTTCCAAACATGCCAGCTTCCAAACATGCATGGTTCTGAGGTGGTGGCACCCCGACTACCTCAGAACCATGCATGGTTCCATGCATGAGGGTTCCAGTAGTTAAGAACCATGGGAAAAACTGATATGGTAGCGGATTCCGCTACAAATACCCTAAAACCCATGGTTCTTAGCTACTGCAATGAACCAGCTTCCAAACATGCATGGTTCTGAGGTGGTGGCACCCCGACTACCTCAGAACCATGCATGGTTCCATGCATGAGGGTTCCAGTAGTTAAGAACCATGGGAAAACATGATATGGTAGCGGATTCCGCTACAAATACCCCAAAAACCCATGGTTCTTAGCTACTGCAATGAACCAGCTTCCAAACATGCATGGTTCTGAGGTGGTGGCACCCCGACTACCTCAGAACCATGCATGGTTCCATGCATGAGGGTTCCAGTAGTTAAGAACCATGGGAAAACATGATATGGTAGCGGATTCCGCTACAAATACCCAAAAAACCCATGGTTCTTAGCTACTGCAATGAACCAGCTTCCAAACATGCATGGTTCTGAGGTGGTGGCACCCCGACTACCTCAGAACCATGCATGGTTCCATGCATGAGGGTTCCAGTAGTTAAGAACCATGGGAAAACATGATATGGTAGCGGATTCCGCTACAAATACCCCAAAACCCATGGTTCTTAGCTACTGCAATGAACCAGCTTCCAAACATGCATGGTTCTGAGGTGGTGGCACCCCGACTACCTCAGAACCATGCATGGTTCCATGCATGAGGGTTCCAGTAGTTAAGAACCATGGGAAAACATGATATGGTAGCGGATTCCGCTACAAATACCCCAAAAACCCATGGTTCTTAGCTACTGCAATGAACCAGCTTCCAAACATGCATGGTTCTGAGGTGGTGGCACCCCGACTACCTCAGAACCATGCATGGTTCCATGCATGAGGGTTCCAGTAGTTAAGAACCATGGGAAAACATGATATGGTAGCGGATTCCGCTACAAATACCCTAAAACCCATGGTTCTTAGCTACTGCAATGAACCAGCTTCCAAACATGCATGGTTCTGAGGTGGTGGCACCCCGACTACCTCAGAACCATGCATGGTTCCATGCATGAGGGTTCCAGTAGTTAAGAACCATGGGAAAACATGATATGGTAGCGGATTCCACTACAATACCCCAAAACCCAAAAAACCCATGGTTCTTAGCTACTGCAATGAACCAGCTTCCAAACATGCATGGTTCTGAGGTGGTGGCACCCCGACTACCTCAGAACCATGCATGGTTCCATGCATGAGGGTTCCAGTAGTTAAGAACCATGGGAAAAACATGATATGGTAGCAGAGGATTCCCACTACCCCCCAAAACCCATGGTTCTTAGCTACTGCAATGAACCAGCTTCCAAACATGCATGGTTCTGAGGTGGTGGCACCCCCGACTACCTCAGAACCATGCATGGTTCCATGCATGAGGGTTCCAGTAGTTAAGAACCATGGGAAAACATGATATGGTAGCGGATTCCACTACAAATACCCCAAAACCCATGGTTCTTAGCTACTGCAATGAACCAGCTTCCAAACATGCATGGTTCTGAGGTGGTGGCACCCCGACTACCTCAGAACCATACATGGTTCCATGCATGAGGGTTCCAGTAGTTAAGAACCATGGGAAAACATGATATGGTAGCGGATTCCACTACAAATACCCCAAAACCCATGGTTCTTAGCTACTGCAATGAACCAGCTTCCAAACATGCATGGTTCTGAGGTGGTGGCACCCCGACTACCTCAGAACCATGCATGGTTCCATGCATGAGGGTTCCAGTAGTTAAGAACCATGGGAAAACATGATATGGTAGCGGATTCCACTACAAATACCCCAAAACCCATGGTTCTTAGCTACTGCAATGAACCAGCTTCCAAACATGCATGGTTCTGAGGTGGTGGCACCCCAACTACCTCAGAACCATGCATGGTTCCATGCATGAGGGTTCCAGTAGTTAAGAACCATGGGAAAACATGATATAGTAGCGGATTCCGCTACTAATACATGATTGGTTACCAATGGACCCCAAGCCAGAGTGTTCTACTTGCTAAGTGTATGTTGGTAGGCTATATTGGAGACCCACACAACAAGTGTATGTTGAGAGGCTATATAGGTGGCCCACACAGCATGTGTGTGCTATGAGGATATGAAGGGGACCCAACCAGCAAGTGTATCTAATGAGGCTATAAAGGGGAACAAACCAGCAAGTGCATGTAATGAGGCTTTATAGGGAAACCAACCAGCTAATATATGTTGTAGAGTCTGGGAGAAAACTCAATCATGAAGTGAATGTTGCTATGTTACATGCTAACAGAGGTCCCACAATGCTCTCATCACAATATTTGATGCATAAAAATGCCGTTTTCAGGCACATGAAGCTGTAAGTACCGAGAGAAACATAACATCAACTGCTTGACTGATACAGTTTTATTTCAAACATCCGAGTCTAAGGGGAACACAAAGTATGGAATATATTCTCCCGTGTCTGATCTGGTGCATCCCAAGGGGAACTTGCTGCAGTACATCTGTACACAAAGGGTTAATGCCTGTTTATCTTTTTGTCATTTGAAAACATTTAGTTGTATCACAAAGATATCAATAATCATGGAAAGTGAGTTTCTACCACGCCCACACAACTCCTTAAAAATTATAAACCAAAAGATCACATCTCAAAAACATTAACACATTTTATCACTTACAGCTCCACTTTATTCCTTCTGGGTCAACTGAAGATAACAGACACATTAATATGTTCAAACAGGTTCATTGCAACTTATAAGCATAAAATACATTTCACTAAGAACAAATTAATAATATGCATGCATACAATATACCATTCTAAATTGATTGATAACGAGGGCTCAAGCAAACTCATTATCTGTGTTATATTGCCACGAACCATTAACATACCATTACATTCGAAGTAAAAGTTCTCACCTCTAGTGAGACTGAATGTGTCTCTTCTTGTTTTGTCTTCGTATGAATCATAATATTTTATGTTGCCTTGTTTCATGGTACCATCTATACATACATAAAAATAATTCCTTTTCCATTTAAATGTAAGAATGCAGTTTTCCAAAGTACCAGTTACACAGACAATTTATTAATGCCGAATTGTAAGGTATCTAAAATGGAAAAAAATAATATAAATAAACCAAAGATATATGTCACGTTCTACACCATGCTCATTAAAATCCACTAATTACAATGAAATATGCTAACATAATGTGACAACAAACTAATTGCTGCCACATTTCTATCATTTCAGCAGTATTCTAAGCTGATTTAATAAGGGGCACAATATGTTACTTATCTTATGACATAGGCAATACTTACTACTGCTGTCCAATGTGCACCACCTTGAGGATACACCCCAACACTGATGTCAAAATCACTTGCCGGGCAAATAACAGTACAAAGCAGACAAGCAATGGTTACTGAATACAAAAAAAAAACACAGCTTACTCAATGATGCAATATTACACCACAATGTTCATAGAAAAACAGACTGGACTAGAAGGGTGTGAAACTGTGTCAATAAAATAAAATTACTTCTTTTTGGTGGATGACTGTATTTCACTGGTATTATCATGTCCCAACGCCTGATTAGGGTGTGTTCGAACATCCTTACGCAAAACATGAGGGCTGGTACCTGTTTCTCAATCCAGGACTCTGGTGTATTGCCAGGTGCAGTAAGCATCGATTAACTGTGATCTATAAACCTTTGGGTGTTAATGACATCATGTAAGTCGTAGAAGGTCAATGAAACCTTAAACGACTTAAATTCCTGCAAGCAAACAAACGACATCATGTCAAAGTTAGTTAAATCCACTGCCTCGGATACTGAGGAAGTCATTGGCTGAAAGTGGATATGGCCCGTGATGAGCAAGTACGAAGCTGCCATTCTTCCCAAGTAATAAGAAATGTAGGGAGCCCAGCTTTTAATAGGAGGAAAAAGAAAACAATATGCTTGTACTATCTGTCTCATGTATATCAGATCATGTCAATCACAATCCCATTTATAGTCAACCCTCTTTCCCAATATGTAAGATGAAGAGCATGCAGATACATTTGGCTTTAGGTAAATTTCTTAATTATTCAAAACATTCAGATCCAATTCCCTAATATGTATATATTCTTCCCAAGTACTGACGGAAAAAATCATACTAACCAAGGCTGACTTTCCTTGAGTGTCTTATGGAAGCATCTGCTGAATAGCACAAAGCAAAGATAAGCAAAGACTTCCCTGTTTTCAGTCAAAAGACAGTGTCCAAATGCTTTCTGTGTGCAGATACACATAATATGGTTATAAATGAGATTTAAACAAATTTACACCAAACTGTAATGGTTGCCAGTTAAATGCATAACAAAGGGCATATGTAAACTAATATCAGTAATCCAGTAATTAAAGTCTAGACTCAAAAATTCCAAAACTGGAATGAGACTCAAAGACAATTAAGGCCTGCATAATACAAAAATACCAGCAGTATACTGCTGGTATTTTTGTATTATGCATGCAAACTATAGTTTGGTTTTGTGGGGCACACACCTTCCTTCAGTTTCCCCTCAGTGGCTGCTGTTTCTGTACACATCACAATATGAGACTCTAAACTTCTGAAGAATACACTCCATTGATACAAAATATCCTGAGAGACAGGGCATAGAAAAAACAAAAGTACCTTTTCTTGGTGAGGAAGTTTTCCTTCTTATCTTTATCCTAGCCTCTGTATAAAGCACAGCATCAGACTGTCAATATATACACCTGTGACACTTTTTACAGACAATGTATGGATAATAATTTAACCTGTGGCTGTTTGATCTGGCTGGGGGGATCCTTGAATTATTTTCTTCTACAGATGATGCTTCTGTCTTAAGCAGACTTTAACCTTGAAAATCCATATACATTTAGCCGGTTGCCTAAAATATTAAGCCCCCTTTAAGTGAAGGTTTGAAATAGATAATATAATATATTTTTATGTTGCATTTTCCCTCTTTGTTTATTATTAATTATCTTATCATCTTATACTAGGATGAAGTTGAATAACATTTAAAAATTCATAAAGTATGTACCATATTAACACATTGTTAACTCTGGGGGACTTTCACGGTTAAGTGTATTCAAGTTTTTCCGCTCTACTACAATGGGGCTGTCCTGGTGGAATCTGTCAAATTCAGCATCATTGTAGTCAGACCCGGATAGGGGATGGTTGGTACTACTAGCATAGCTGTGGTTACTGTTACATTATACAGCACATGGGCCAAATCCAAATGTGGGATGTCCAGTCTTCTTTTGTGCTCTGCAAATTTTCCTCACAACTCTCTGCAAAGCGGCCCCGATGTGGATGCTATTGTTCCTCCCGTTCCCATGTCATGCAACGTCACGTGATGTTTTAATGACAAAGGAGATCAACAGAGTCACGTGGATTCTCTCCTCAGAGCGAAAACTTCACCCCACAAGAACCCCACCTGCAACAATCATAAAGCATTACTGTATGTGTGCGTGTATACGTATGGTGCATGCCACAGGGATTTGGTGCATGCATGTATATATGTGTGCGCATGTGTATGCATGCATGCATGTATGTATGCATGGTGTATGTATGTATGACGTGTAAGAGTGAGTGTATGTATGTATGATATGTGTTGGTATGTGTTTATCTATTTATGAAAGTATATATGATGTGTGTGTATGAATGTATATATGTGTGTGCGTGCGCATACGTGCGTTCATGCATGCATGTATGTAGTATGTGTTTGTATGTTTGCATGCATGGATGCAAGCATGTATGTATGTACGCAGGTATGTATGTATGTATGTCATACATATGTACGTACGTACGTATGTATGTATGGGTGTATATATGAGTGAGTGTACGTGTATGTATGCATGTATGTATGATGCGTGTGTATGCATGTGTGCGCGTGTGTGTGTGCATGTATACATGCATATATGTATGTACGTGAGTGAGTATGAATATATGTATGCATGAATGTGTGTATGCATGTATGTATGGAAGTATGTGCGTACGTACATACATATGACTTTACGTACGTGCGTATGTGTGTATGTTTGTATGTATGTGTGTTCAAGTGCATATGTATGCATGGTTGTACGTACGTATGTATGCATATATGTATGTTAATTGACGGATGATTGTGTGTGTATGTATGTATGATGTGTGTGCGTATGTATGTGTATGTGTAAACACATGCGTATGTATGTATGTGTGTATGTAGTATGTATGTATGTATGTATGTATATGTATGTATGTATGTATGTATGTATGTATGTATGTATGTATGTATGTATGTATGTATGTATGTATATATGTATGTATGTATGTATGTATGTATATATATATGTATGTATGTATGTATGTTTGTATGTATGTATGTATGATGTGTATGATGCATGCACGTATGCACGTATGTATGTACGTTCCAATGTACGTACGTTCCAACGTACATATATATATATACGTATGTATGTATGCATGTATGATATGTGGGTGTGCGTGTCTGTGTTCAACAGTGGCGTAACTGTGTACGAATGTGTTCAGGCTTGCAGTAGCTGCAAGAGAAGTGAACCGTTATTAAACCATTGTTGGAGCTAATATACGCACTGCACGAGGGGATTCTCATTTTGCGATTCATACTTAACGTTTTGCCTTAGAACTAAATTCTCTGGGGTTTTTATGTTGTTGTTGTTATCTCCTATATTTGTCAGTTCACGCAGATAAATCATTATCTCACATGTTGCGACCACAAGTTGAGACCAAGATAAAGTGTTAAAGTCGATGCGCTTCACCGCTAGCATGTCGGACGTCGATATTTCTCCGAATGTCTGCAACTTGAACACCGAGTCGATGCGAAGGTACGCTTTTCTAAGTCCCAAAGAGATAATTCTCTCAAAACAAACAAACACAAAATATAAAATTAGCAACTGACCATACCAGAAACCCATACTGAATACCAAAGTCACATGACTGGCGGTTTTATGTTTAAAAAAACGTGGGATTATGCGACGTAAGGTAATTGTCATTGGAAAATTTTGATTTCTCTCACGGGCCAACTAAATTTTGAAGTTAAATAATTCGTAGTCCCGTGGGAGTAACGATTTATATTACGGGAAAGTCATACAGTCCCGTTTTTAAAATCCAAGTATTTTACTCGAATGCAACCTAACCACCTTACTTCGCAGGGTTAGCCAGACACCAACCCACCCGTCCATGGGGCTACGTAGCGAGGTCGACATAATCCCATCCTCCCCCACGTCGCGATCACAGGCACTTAAGTCAATAACCCCAAGCAACAGTGACATGTATCGATATAAATATACGAGCCAAGAAAAACCGAAAACTACCGAACGCGCTCGTTGAATTGACTTGGGTGACTTTTGTCGCGATCGCCAAAAGGTGCGAATGCAGCCAAGCTGGCTCCAACAGCAAGGGGGTCCATTGCTATATAAGATAATAAGGCTTGCGACGCCTAGCATCTTGTCCTTAAAATTGTTTCTAGCTGGTGGATCATCCATAACTTATAACCTCTGTGATTTTCTAAATAACCATGTTAGTTTGATATTTCTCCGATTCGTAGTCACCGAGATATTGCCTCCCAGACGTGACTAGAATGCTACAGCGAAAAGGTGTTAAGGAGACAGTTTGGACAGTCACCTGCGATGTGACGTCACAGGTTCTATTGGACGAGTGATTTTGAAATACGGCGGGCTGTATTGTATATCTTAGAGAAAAACACTTTCTTTAAGTTAGTTACATTTTTCACAAACCTACGTCTTGGTCTAACTTTTTTTCATAGAACGCAGAATATTACTGCGATCGCGCAAGTAAACGTCATGCGGACTCTCACGTCGGGAACATTCTTGTACAGCACTGCAGTTTATATTATTGCCCGATCCAATAATTTCCCAACATGATTTTTGAGATATAGCTTGTCAGCTATTGAAACTAACCCTGCATTTGAGTTCCAGAAAAGGCTAAGATTATACAATACAAGAAAGCACCAGTTTCACAACTAAAACATTGCACTAAAACTTGCAGCTTGCAGTTGATGAGCAATCCAATAAGAATTTAACACATTTCCAGTGTTGGGCCGTTTGCGGGTAGGGGTGTAGACGGGACGGTTGGGTTGGGTTGGGTTAGCAAGGGTAGGACGGACAGTTAAGGAATCCTGGCTAAGACCTTGGTACCGCTGATCCTGTTATTTACTTATCAAGGCCATTAGTACGACTACAACCCCAAACCTACGCACTGCAAACACGCGATGCGTCGTCCCCACCGAGCGATCAAAGGCTCTACGACAACTTCACATCCGTAACCTGATAAGATTCGCAACCGTGAATTGAGTCAAGATAAGGGAGGGGGGTAAAAGGTAAACCATGCAATACCCACACATAGGGAGAATCAACGGCGTGAAGTCCTTCCGCACGAGTAGTGGTTCCCGCCGCGACAAGCGCCTCGTGACACATTAGACGGTTTATAGTCGGTTCTTCAATGCGTAAAGAAAGGAAGCCAATGTGATTATTCGAGGATACAAATAGTGATGCGACGTGCATACTTGAGGATACATACAGTGATTCGAAGGAATTATTCAGCTTCAGGGAAAATAAGCCATGACATTTTTTCCAAATGATACTGACTACTTTTCCAAAGACATAGTAAGTACGCAGTTTTTGTAAGCTGTGACTCGTAAGCTGCAGACGATCTACACAATATTACTCCGTCTATTCCGTTTGTAACACAGGGGAAGGAGTAAGGTCATAGGGTAGGAGCAAAAGCAAGACACGTCGTCTCGATCTTTAGATGTTCTTAGTAGATCAGCTCGCTGTAATTTACTCTAGGGTGATCCCTCTCAACTCCATCCCACCTCGAGTGAGAGATGCAGTTATATCAGCGAGCGCGCCGAGGGGCGCTTGGTCGAATTCGATGGGCACTTTAAGATCTCATCGTGGCCTGCGTACCTCATACAAACTCTGCATAGGCGGCTCAGTATTTATCAGATACTGGCTGCTTGAATCTTCAGTATTCACAGTAAAAATATTTTAGTTTGGAACGGCTTTGTTTCATTTTTAAATCCGTCGTACATAGTATATAGTTGCTGAAAACCATATGACGCTTGATGCAACAACAACAACAACAACAACAACAAGTACCGCATTGAAATTAAACAGATAGTCAAAATCGTACTCAAAGGGGTCATTAACATGATGTTTAAAGCCAGTGTGTCTTTTTTTCGAGACTGCCACCTGGTGTGTAAACAAAACAGTCCCCAGCAACATTATGATGTGTTGCCGTGGGCGCTGATAGATTAAACCACTGGTAGATTTACCCCTATACCCAAAACAAAACAGTACGTCGAGTAAGATGCGCATATCATATATATGTGGACATATACAGTTACTCAAAGTGAGTAAATGCCTCACCCAATACGCATGCCCCATTATCCTCCTCCTATCTCCATGGCATACACATGACCAATATGCTGAATATTTACAGTATTTCCGCTGGTTAGCTAGCCAAAGGTTAAACAATGTGGTGCAAATTACTACTAGGATGATGCACAGGCACACAATGCTGCCAAATAGCTTGAGATAAGTCAAGTTATTAATTTGAGTTGTGGTTAAAGGCAGACATAGATTGTGGTCAGGGAAGAGTCAGGCAACTTTGGTTGTAGGCATATTTTTAGTTTTCTTCACAAAGTCAGAATGGCTTTAAATGATACACACGAGTAGCAAAAATACATTAAAATATTTTTATACCACTGCCATAAATATATATTTAAGATTGTAAAGTAATCTCTTAACGTGTTATCATTAAAAACTATTCTATGACGGATTATGATGAGCTGTACGTCGCTGTTGTTCCTTATGAGCTAACTTCTAAAAAGGGTGCAATTTTCCGCGAAAGCATAATATATTTGCGGAACACAGTGTGACATATTGCCGTGGAACATAGGATTTTATTTCTTGACTGGAGTCTAGAGTAGAAATGCGACTTACCTCATCGGGAGTCTTCCATGATGAAGTGCTGAAGTTGATTAAGTGACCTCTGAATGTAGTAACATCAAATAAAAATACTCCTCAATATATATATTTGCCAAGTTTTGCTGTGTCGGAGTATTTTCACTTTCTTCATTATTCGTGTAGTCTGATGTAGTCAACGAGATGCCCATGAGGACATGGGTGAACTTGGCTAACAGTGTCGGAAACTTTTTAAAATTTCAATATTGACCCAAAATTGACCAAGTTACTCTAGATTTATCGATAAACTATGATTCAGAGGCTGACACAAGGAAAAGCATAGTTTCATATTTAATAGTACCGCGGCCTGCCGTACTTGCCGCGCCACGCGCCCCGCTCACCCCGCGCCGAAAGCAGATTCCTTTGTTCAGCGCGAGAGGCAGGCTGTTGTAAACAAGCCAGCGCCGAGCCATCAGAAATGACACCCACTGTACTTCAAACTTACTTTATGAGAGAACTGTCATATATTTTGAGCAGAAAATTTTACACCTGTGTTCAGAATTGAATGGGCTTCCTTCGAGCGCAGACAAATTCACGATACGACCATTCACGACGGACGAACGACGCTATAACTTCAGATTTCAGTACCGTTTTTGCTTTGATTCGTTCAAAAACCGGAAGTGACGCAACCGATATCAATAAATTTTGCGGATTAGATTCGCGCTGTTCATGTCAACATCTGATTTAATTTTTATCACCATTGAACTGATATTTACGATTTTATTAGCAATCGAAAATTTGACGAAAATTGACTGAGAGTGAAATTTGCTTTTTCAACTCAACGCGCTTTGAAAAGGAGAAATATATTGATTTCATATGTCAATTATGAAAGTTTGGTAATTCCATCAGCTTTCAGAAAATATAAATTTTGTTACGATCGGACCATAATTATTGAATCAATTGCGAAATTAAAAAGTTTAGAGAGTTTGGCTACCAGAAATTTTCG
This sequence comes from Urechis unicinctus, assembly GCA_034190875.2. Taxonomy (NCBI): domain Eukaryota; kingdom Metazoa; phylum Annelida; class Polychaeta; order Xenopneusta; family Urechidae; genus Urechis; species Urechis unicinctus. The sequence continues at coordinate 64,052,186 of CM067350.1, forward strand.
ACCTGCTACGATTTTTTTTTACAATGCATTATTTACAACTAAGTATATTTAGAAAAAGTTTACAATTACATTATACTTTCAGAATATGTTGACTGTATTGAAATTTAATTGTAAAGCATGGACATATTGAGCATTGAACTTGTGTCAGTTTTTATAAACTTTGATGCTTTCGTGACCGGAAGTGACGTCATCGACATTCATGAAATCTATGGATCCGACTTAAGCTGTCATGGAGCACAAGTGACCCAATTTTCATCATTATCGGACATATATTGACTGTTTTATAGACGCTCAAAATATTCATGAAACTTATGTTGTCATTCTGACCGATACCACGATTTTTCGACCTGGGGCGCTTGGGAAAAACCGTTGGTTGGATGGCCCCATATGAAATTAGAAAAAGTTTGCAATTAGAATGAGCTACACGATGATGCAAATTTTGTAACAATCCGACCATTAATAACGGAGTTATTCGAGATACTAGTTTTTCACTTATTCGATAACCTTGACCTTAGTTTTGGGTCAAGGTCAAAACAAAACCTCTCGGTTCTGCGCATCAATCACGCCTAACGATTGAAGAAGAAAAAAATGAAAAATTTCAAAAATTGCGACCTGTATCGCGAAACAAAACGAGATGCCCATGAGAACATGGGTGAACTTGGCTAACAGTGTCGGAAACTTTTTAAAATTTCAATATTGACCCAAAATTGACCAAGTTACTCTAGATTTATCGATAAACTATGATTCAGAGGCTGACACAAGGAAAAGCATAGTTTCATATTTAATAGTACCGCGGCCTGCCGTACTTGCCGCGCCACGCGCCCCGCTCACCCCGCGCCGAAAGCAGATTCCTTTGTTCAGCGCGAGAGGCAGGCTATTGTAAACAAGCCAGCGCCGAGCCATCAGAAATGACACCCACTGTACTTCAAACTTACTTTATGAGAGAACTGTCATATATTTTGAGCAGAAAATTTTACACCTGTGTTCAGAATTGAATGGGCTTCCTTCGAGCGCAGACAAATTCACGATACGACCATTCACGACGGACGAACGACGCTATAACTTCAGATTTGAGTACCGTTTTTGCTTTGATTCGTTCAAAACCGGAAGTGACGCAACCGATATCAATAAATTTTGCGGATTAGATTTGCGCTGTTCATGTCAACATCTGATTTAATTTTTATCACCATTGAACTGATATTTACGATTTTATTAGCAATCGAAAATTTGACGAAAATTGACTGAGTGAAATTTGCTTTTTCAACTCAACGCGCTTTGAAAAGGAGAAATATATTGATTTCATATGTCAATTATGAAAGTTTGGTAATTCCATCAGCTTTCAGAAAACATAAATTTTGTTACGATCGGACCACAATTATTGAATCAATTGCGAAATTAAAAAGTTTAGAGAGTTTGGCTACCAGAAATTTTCGACCTGCTACGATTTTTTTTACAATGCATTATTTACAACTAAGTATATTTAGAAAAAGTTTACAATTACATTATACTTTCAGAATATGTTGACTGTAATGATATTTAATTGTAAAGCATGGACATATTGAGCATTGAACTTGTGTCAGTTTTTATAAACTTTGATGCTTTCGTGACCGGAAGTGACGTCATCGACATTCATGAAATCTATGGATCCGACTTAAGCTGTCATGGAGCACAAGTGACCCAATTTTCATCATTATCGGACATATATTGACTGTTTTATAGACGCTCAAAATATTCATGAAACTTATGTTGTCATTCTGACCGATACCACGATTTTTCGACCTGGGGCGCTGGGGAAAACCGTTGGTTGGATGGCCCCATATGAAATTAGAAAAAGTTTGCAATTAGAATGAGCTACACGATGATGTAAATTTTGTAACAATCCGACCATTAATAACGGAGTTATTCGAGATACTAGTTTTTCACTTATTCGATGACCTTGACCTTAGTTTTAGGTCAAGGTCAAAACAAAACCTCTCGGTTCTGTGCATCAATCACGCCTAACGATTGAAGAAGAAAAAAATGGAAAATTTCAAAAATTGCGACCTGTATCGCGAAACAAAAAAAATGTTAACTAACAAACATACATACATCCAAACATACAAACCGGACCGATCGCCATAACTTGGCTCTGAGCCAAGTTAAAAATGTTAACTAACATACATACATACATACATACATACATCCAAACATACAAACCGGACCGATCGCCATAACTTGGCGTTATGACGCCAAGTTGATAAAGAGCGATAAATGAGCATCTGAGAGCCGGGACTAGCACAAACGATCTCGTTCTCGGGATAGTCAGCCTACGATTATTCACAAACGCGGCGTTCCATCCCAGCATCATGCCTCCTATAGCGTCATAGCAATACTCTGCCCTATGGTTGTAAATCGTGGTTTATACGCGGAATCTGCTACGCACTAATGGCTCCCTTGTGCCCCCGCATCAGCTGTTCGTTGTGGGCCAAAATGAATGTAACAGGCAAGTAAACTTGACAACCGTTTCGATCTATACACAAAACATACGCTTGTCATCAACGCAAGCCCACGTAATTATTACATAAATAAATTACCAAGCTACACCCAAGAATATTACGGTAATATTCTTGGGTGTAGCTTGGTAATTTGTTTGTGTATATTTGTTGATTCTTGAAAGGACTAGGCAAAGAAACTCCGCCTCTGACAGCTCCGCGCTATTTACTGCTTTCGATGACATACTATGTCACATAGTCTATTAAAAAAGTATTATACAGTGTTTTATCCCCGGTCGGACGTAGCCTGATGATACATTTCACAGATTTTAATCATACCGTTATTGTCATCATCTTCCTGATAATACATTTCACAAGTGAGTCAATTTATACTAGAGTTATACCTTATGACTTTCCGACCTAGTTGCCTTTTCCTTTCCTTTTATTCAGCATCATAGCAAGTCCGTTTCCAACAGACTTACACTGCGCAATATCGTTGCCATTATGGAAATTAGGTGGAAAAGTTAATCGCCTCCCACATTTTAGGCGATTATGCATATTTACAAGTTATTGCGCTTGCTGAGGCTCATTCACCATACATAATACTGATTACTTATTAAATTGGACTAGATAGATCTGTGCGCCGTGTCTGGAGGATACGAAATCAATGCAAAGCACGCTCAAAGTCAAAGATGAAGCAAAATTCTGTATTTCTTCACCAAAATGTCGAAATAAGGTAAAAATTACACCTCACTCGCATAATATCAAAGTCATAAAATATATTTCAGAAATAGTGAGCAATATCTGGCAATTATTTGGGCGAAAACACATTACTCCCGCCTCGCCCCCCTGCCAGCCAACACAGTGACTTAGTGCTTACCAATAGTGAACCGCGCTAGTGAGCGCTAACGTGGAGGCGACACGTGATAGGGGCCCAGTCACTATCGCAGTTACACAGAGAAAACACTTAACTTCTATCAGCTCTGATTTTGTTGCAAAGTTGATCACAAATATGAAACAGCGGTTCCCGAAGACCAGTACACACCGCTAAACGCGAGTCTGGTTTCAGTGCAGAAACCATTAAAGGTTGCATTGAACAATCGCATGTTAGCTGAGTCTGTTGAAGACCAGATGATAATCATTTATTAGGGGTAAACCTTGCAAACATTCTACTTCTCACAGGTTGTCGATCAATGGAAAACCATGAAGTATCAGAGAATATTTAGCAAGTGACTCCATCTGATTAAGTTGACCTTTAGTTGGGAGTTCTGTTGTGTTTGCACTGGCATCACAAATAAATGTGCAAAATGCTGATCTGATTCCAGTTTACTCTGTTGCATTTGTAAGTTAAGCCATGGTATATGAGTTGCTACGTTGATGCAAAACGCCAATCATTTAGTTAAATCAAACAGCTACTGGCTGTACATTTTGTATATATGTATATATATATATATTTATATATATATATATATATATATATATATATATATATATATATATATATATATATATATATATATATATATATATATAAATCCTTCCTGCGGTCGGTTGGCCCTTCAATTTCAAAGGGCGGCCCCTTCTCATGACCAAAATGCCTGCTTCCAGAAATTCCTAGATTGATCTTTGTTGTGCATTCATTTGTATTCAGCATGCATAAGAAGACTGCTGAGCCACCGTGCTATGCTGGGAGCCAGCAGAAGCTACCATGACCCAGCCCAGCGAGAATTCCTCTCCTCCATGAAGGGTGGAGTAGTGCTTCTGGATAAAGATGACTCCTCTGGGATTGCAACACTTACTGTGGATCACCAGGAAAGGAAAAATTCTCTCAGTGGTAATGCTGCTCTGATTATAAGGAATGATGTGAATATCAATAGTTTTGAGCATTTATTTAATCAATACAAAATTTTGCAGCTCCCTGCTCTTAAAACCTAGGTCAGCAAATGACCCAGGTGTATCTGGCAGAGATCATTTTGTAATCTGAACATGATTTTTTTTCTCCATGAAGATCATAATACACTTTTCCATTTTTGAGAAAAAGAATTGCCCTCTAAATGTGTCCTCCATAACCTGGTTTCTCTGCTCTGTGTTCTTTATCCTAATATCCCACATTTGCGCAATTTGACAGCACTGCTATGTGTCTGCAGGTGATATGATGGTCCAGTTGGCCGATGCTGTCACTGAGCTGGAGTCCTGGTCAGCAGGCAAAGGACTGGTTCTCCTTGGAGCTGGTCAGACATTCTGCTCTGGTGGTGACCTCACCCTCATGCGATCCATTGCTGACCCTGTTAAAGGTGGCAATATGTGTGCTTTCATGCAGGATACATTGAACAGAATGTTTAAGCTACCACTTGTAAGCCTAGCTTTGGTACAGGGCAGGGCTTTAGGGGGTGGAGCTGAACTAAGTACTGCCTGCGACTTTCGTCTAATGGAAGCTGGTGCTAAGATAGGCTGGGTTCAGGGTAGGATGGGTGTTAGCCCTGGATGGGGAGGTGGTGTCAGATTAGTACAATTAGTTGGTAGAACAAAAGCATTGGAGCTATTGGCATCTTCTCGGATATTCTCTGCGGAGGATGCAGTTGAACTTGGACTGGCCAGTATTGTACTACCTTCAGGAGGGGACATTTTACAGGAAGCCAAAACATGGCTCAGTGTCAGGATGCAAGGGGAATCTGCTGTGGTCCAGGCTGCCAAGCGTGTGGTGGTTAATGCACAGAACACAGACTCATCTTGTGTTCTGGAGTGTGAGAGGGAGATATTTATGAGTGTATGGGGTGGGGCAGCTCACCAAGCAGCCATGGAGGGCAACATCAAACACAACTGATGGCACTTTGTGTTGCTATACCATTGGTCTTATATGTTGTACACGCTTTCACTCCTGGTGTATTTGGAATGAATGTTTTGATGTCTTTTAGTACACCACATTGTTTACTGCTCATCCTCTCGTCAGCCGACTCGAGGCATCTATTATCTGCAAATTTGTTTTCCAATATCACGTATGGACCTAGCAGTCTTTTTGCCCTGGTTACCCATCATCATAAGGTCTTGAGTGGCCCTCCATTGTAAATCATTTTAAAACATAACATAACATTCTAATGAAAACATTATAGTTGATTTAGGATATTGAACAGGAGGTGACATATTTCTTCCTGAATATAAATTTGGAATGAATGATTGTATTGATGGTCCTTCAAGTTTTTAACAGCCTATCCTATGGTGACTTGTGTTATACCAAACATGCTGTGTCTTGGTGCAAACCATTTCCTTGTCCGTCATTATTAAACCCCAATATTTCCTTATCTTAGCACTCTGATTTTCAAATTATTTTGGTGAACATCTATTGAGAATCTATTGGTGAATTGAAGAAGGTTTATAAGCTTGTCTACAATGCAATTTTGCAACTTACGGTGTGTTGCTGGTAGAGTGTGGTAAAAAGCTTTTGTTTAAAGCTAACCTGATGTGTGTGTCTGTGAATAAATGTGGTTTTGAATGAAACGAGGTTTGAAGCAAAGCTTACATTATTGTTATCAATCAGGACACTGTGACATACATCATGATAACAGGGCTGACAGTCATTACCATCAGCTTATCACTAGTTAGGATATGTCACATGATCGCAATTGTTCAAGTAGATTACATGACTTTTGTGGCAACAGAAGAGTAATTGAGACCAGGTTCAAGTGTCTACGTTCAACTGTATGGATAGAAATAATAAATTGTTTATGTGCATAATATTTGGTCCATTTCTCCAATATTTTATGTGGATATTATATCATATGATGCCTACCATTTGCGTATTTCAAATGCCACACTTCTCTGGCAGCTCTTTCACAAGGTAAGGTAAGTTAAGGGTTTAACGGCACCCCAACACCAATGTGTTATATGGTGCCTTGAAAGGTGGGATGAATATGAAGGGACCTGAATTAGCAGCCATCTTCTAGGATAAATGTAAAAAAAGAGGGAAATGCACATGGATGAAGAAGATACAAATTCAAACGATTAACCTATCACGTGTCACCACTTCACTCAAACACAAGGATCCAAACCGGTTGTCCCCCTATTGTCTGTGATATGGTGATTCTTGTGTATGCGAGTTTCCTGTATTTATAGCCCCCCAAAAATGTAAGCCTATTTATGTTGGTATATTATCATTAAGTCGTTGACTTCTCTCCTCCTCCACCCCGTTTTCTCTGCTCTAGAATATTAGAATGACTTCTTATCGTAAAATCATAACGTTCGTGTCTGTAATTGTACATAGCATTATGATATCAGCTATTGAGTCCAGGATAGTTCTGTGAGATATGGGACTTGATCTTCCGTGTAAGATGACGTCCAAGGGGTTGGTGATCTAACAAAGAAGTAGCTTAGGTTAAGAAGCTTGTGTCTGGGACCAGGTCAACGAACTGACATCGAAGTTATTGGTATGACTACTTGCGAACCGATAAATATTATTGTATCAACTTTATTATCCCACTAGGGGGGACGATTCCATGAGATAAAAAATGATAGAAGTTGCTGTCGGTGAGATTATTTCAGATTATTGCAATATCACGGAGACATGATAAGTAGATTACTGTTACCGAGCATATCTCATATAGCACTTAGCTTCAGTTGGCCAGATGAGATATTAATCGCTATACCTGAACATTAATGGCCGGGGTTTGCTGCATTCCTCTGGTTTATCCAGACGTGATGTCTGACTACTGGACTGACTGATAGGAGCTGCTGTGACAAAGTCAGTGGATTTATTGGTGCACTTGTCCACAGAAGGCGTGACATAGCCAGATTACACAGCGTATGGACACACATTGGACACTATATGACATATTGATTGCTTAATCATTTCCAGATGTTGCTTGATAATCAACATATCAACTTGCTCCGCGAACCGACAATAACCAGGCTTCCAACAATTTTTTTATGCATCTTAATTGCGTAACTCGAGTCTCAATGGTACCAGAGTACCTGCCCGAGATTCGACACTAGTGTGTCCCCGCTACTGGTCACATAGTCCATACGTCTGTTGTGCCGCCAAATTGCCAGTCGATGATTTATCCTTTATCGGTCATTTTCGTATACACGCCATGCCTAATGAACACTACTGCGTGTTGGTTTAAATCCCTGAATAAACATCCACTTATGTAATGAAGCAATATTGCCGAGAAAAGTCAATTCCGCTTACAACATCATGCAGGCCGATGGAGTTGTCCTTATAATCGGATGAAATAAAATTGGTGTGCTCCATTCGAATCGAATATAACTCGATTTGTATATTGTCCTTCCATTAGCAAAGAGACATTTATCCCTAAACCAATTGGCTGTAGCCGGGACGAGCTGGTATTAACAGCTGCCATCTGCCTCTGAGATCATAGCCCTCACGAGAAAACGTCATTTACAATTCTTTCATCTGCAAAACCTGATACCCCCCTTACCGCGCTGCTGGCACAGCTAGAAATACAGGACGTCGACAGAAAGTGTCAGATAAAGTAAGAATCTGCTAACTATGGCTGTGATTGGTGAATATACATATTGAAATGGAGTGATCTAGTCAGAGAAGTTCTTCCCAATCTCCGCACCGCCTCTATTCGTCAAAAGAATGACTACACCTCGTCCAACTATATGCTGCTGTGAAGCGGAAGAAGACTGGCTTCTAGACTATATATTCTAGATGCCACAAAGGAGGGACGTTTTAAAACTTGAGTGCCTGTGGAGATGAGTGTCTGCTGGTTTGTCCTTGTCCATAGTTACTTCATAAAATGATCTCAATGAATTTCTCGTTAATATGGCACTATGTACGTAATAATAATGGCACTATTTACGTAATAATATGGCACTATTTACGTAACAATATGGCACTATTTACTTATCTCAGTGATGGTAACTGGGGTTGATTTACCCGGCCCCTTTTCCTATGATTTAAGGATAAAATGGATGGATAGAACGGGTGACACAGTTAATGTATGCACGGTAATCTGTACCGAGCAGCATTTCGCACATGCGGCTTAAAGCGACCATGCTTTTTTCAGTTTATGTTGCGTACGATCGAATGTTCTGCTTGCTGCAATAAGAAGTTGTTTATGGTATTTTGCAAAACAATTCTCTAAATTATGATAGCACACTAGTGTTGGAAGGTACGTAGGTGTAAGTCTCGTTTAATTATGGTTAATTCATGCGATGGTTTTACTGCCAGCGACCCGCATAACAGTTTCCTCTGGGAAATATTCATCATTCGTATAGTATTTTAGATATATCCATAGAATTAACAGACGGAATCCTAGTGTGGTAAGCGGAGCTGGTCATTATGTCAACGCGGAATTAGGATGACACAAGCCTCCTTCTATGTTTATGTCAAGACGCATCAACATAGACTGAGTGGGGAATGACAACCCATGCACTAACTCTCTCATCACGGCTCCTGCATCACGTGTGTCTACAGCTGCTGCGGCAAAATGGAAAACATGGGCTGCAGTAACAAGCCACCCATACCGCATTACATCACGTTGAGGCGGAGTAGAGGCCTTGGATTATGACAGCTTACTGACACAGGGGCTCTTTAGTAGCGCCGACTAGATGGGGGAGTCTTGAACAAAAGAGGGCAACATCTCTGTCTTATAATCCACCTTCCAACATATATGTGACAGTTGCATTTATTTTCACTGCCACAAAAGAAGGATTTAATCATTTCGGAATAAAATCGTCCGCGATAACTCCACCCGGAAACCAATCGTACTCGTGGTAGAAATGTTTGCTTTTCAATGGCAACCAAACACCAACCAAGCTGATGTTGAGCGTTGCCGTTCGCCTGCAGCTGTATCCATGCCCTAGTGCAATCATCTTCTTATGTATTACTCTCCATGCATAAACAGAATCCAATATGTTCTGATTATAGCACGCCTTGTGTGTTTTCAACGAGGAGGGTTTGTCAACATTGTCCCTATCAACAAACATGCTTGACATTCATCACTTGCTGCAACCCATGGTTTCTTCTCCATTTCGTTACGTATGTTGGCCTTAGGTCTATCAACAACAGCCTCACACAGGTTGTCTTGATTGTTAATGTTCTCATTAACAGATGTCAGGGAATAAAATGTATCGACCATCGATTGCCTTGATTGTCCGGTTATCTCGAATATTAAGGTAAGCTTCGTTCTGCATTAGAATCCGGTCATGGCCATTAATGATATAGTTCATTTGAGGTTGACCACGAGTCTGTGAAATGCGATTCACCTTTGTAAATGTAAGGGCGCCGATCGCACTCGGTCTGACAACTGAACCGTCATAAAAGAGTGCAATATCCTTAAGCTCTGCAACTGACGACAATTGCCCTTGACGTTGACGATGGCAACGGCACATCACAAAATGTATCTGGTCCTCCCACTCCATCCCACCCACTCCACTTGTCAAAGGACTTCCTCAGTCAAGCAAGAGAACTATATTCCTCTTCACCCCCTGAGGCAACAACTAGCATTCCCAGCCTTTCCCCCAAACCAGAACCGCTCGCACTATGCACGTTCGTATCCCTAACATTGCACAACCTTCAACTCAACTGCTCGACTCTCTTTCGATTATTAGCTACTCGCTCTTCTGGTATGGCTGTTGGAACGGAATTATCTTTACGCGGAGAGCCCTTCAACCCTACCACTACCGCACCTACTCCTATTGTCATCTCTTACCACTACTGTTCCCATACCAAGTGTCTCCCCCCTCTTACCACTACTGTTCCTTTACCAACAGCCTCCCCTCTTACCACCACTGTTCCCATACCAAGTGTCTCCCCCCTCTTACCACTACTGTTCCTTTACCAAGAGCCTCCCCCTCTTACCACTACTGTTCCTTTACCAAGAGCCTCACCCTCTTACCACCACTGTTCGCATACCAAGTGTCTCCCCCTCTTACCACTACTGTTCCCATACTAAGAGCCTCCCCCTCTTACCACTACTGTTCCCATACTAAGAGCCTCCACTCTCTTACCACTACTGTTCCCATACTAAGAGCCTCCACTCTCTTACCATTACTGTTCCTTTACCAAGAGCCCTTCCCTTACCTCTATTGTACCTTCACCCAGAGCACCTCCCTTACCTCTATTGTACCTTCACCCAGAGCCCTTCCCTTGCCGCCATTGTACCTTCACATATAACCCCTCCCTTACCTCTATTTTACCTTAACCCAGAGCCCCTCCCTTACCTCTACTGTATCTTCACCCAGAGCCCCTCCCTTGCCGCCATTGTACCTTCACATATAACCCCTCCCTTACCTCTATTTTACCTTAACCCAGAGCCCCTCCCTTACCTCTACTGTATCTTCACCCAGAGCCCCTCCCTTGCCGCCATTGTACCTTCACCCAGAGCCCCTCCCTTACCTCTATTTTACCTTCACCCAGAGCACCTCCCTTGACGCCATTGTACCTTCACATAGAGCCCCTCCCTTACCTCTATTGTACCTTCACCCAGAGCCCCTCCCTTACCTCTATTGTACCTTCACCCAGAGCACCTCCCTTGCCGCCATTGTACCTTCACCCAGAGCCCTTAACTTACCTCTATTGTACCTTCATCCAGAGCCCCTCCCTTACCTCTATTGTACCTTCACCCAGAGCCCTTAACTTACCTCTATTGTACCTTCATCCAGAGCCCCTCCCTTACCTCTGTTGTATCTTCACCCAGAGTCCCTCCCTTACCTCTATTGTACCTTCACCCAGAGCCCTTCCCTTGCCGCCATTGTACCTTCACATATAACCCCTCCCTTACCTCTATTTTACCTTAACCCAGAGCCCCTCCCTTACCTCTACTGTATCTTCACCCAGAGCCCCTCCCTTGCCGCCATTGTATCTTCACCCAGAGCCCCTCCCTTGCCGCCATTGTACCTTCACATAGAGCCCCTCCCTTACCTCTATTGTACCTTCATCCAGAGCCCCTCCCTTGCCTCTATTGTACCTTCACATAGAACCCCTCCCTTACCTCTATTTTACCTTCACCCAGAGTCCCTCCCTTACCTCTATTGTACCTTCACCCAGAGCCCCTCACTTACCTCTATTGTATCTTCATCCAGAGCCCCTCCCTTACCTCTATTGTATCTTCACCCAGAGCCCCTCCCTTACCTCTATTGTACCTTCACCCAGAGCCCCTCACTTACCTCTATTGTATCTTCATCCAGAGCCCCTCCCTTACCTCTATTGTATCTTCACCCAGAGTCCCTCCCTTACCTCTATTGTACCTTCACCCAGAGTCCCTCCCTTACCTCTATTGTACCTTCACCCAGAGTCCCTCCCTTACCTCTATTGTACCTTCACCCAGAGCACCTCCCTTGCCGCCATTGTACCTTCACATAGAACCCCTCCCTTACCTCTATTTTACCTTCACCCAGAGTCCCTCCCTTACCTCTATTGTACCTTCACCCAGAGCCCCTCACTTACCTCTATTGTATCTTCATCCAGAGCCCCTCCCTTACCTCTATTGTATCTTCACCCAGAGCCCCTCCCTTACCTCTATTGTACCTTCACCCAGAGTCCCTCCCTTACCTCTATTGTACCTTCACCCAGAGACCCTCCCTTACCTCTATTGTACCTTCACCCAGAGCCCCTCCCTTACCTCTATTGTACCTTCACCCAGAGCCCCTCCCTTGCCGCCATTGTACCTTCACACAGAGACATTCCTTTCCACACTCTCTTACCCCAACTGTAGCAACCATTAATGTTCCTAAAACCAGAGCCAATCTAATACCACTACTGTATCTTCACTAAGACCCTTTCTGTTACCTGATTTGCACCTTCTGTGTCCACCTCACTCCTCCACTGAGTAAGTGTTACCGCGAATTGTTTTATTGTGAGATAAAAGCGACTGGTCATTCTTTGCGCCGCCACAATTGTCCATTTGTTCCCGCCCTGTTTGTTATCACTGGGACATCCCGATTCTCCCTTGTGGCCACACAATCGGTCCTTGGCTTCAAACATGGTACGCAGTTTGTGTGTGATGTGCGGTGGGTGAAATGTTTTAGCGGCTTCAGATAGAGAGTAGCGGGAAAGTCCCTCTCCACCCATAGAATAGAAAGGGTGTAACATTTGAGTCGGTGGTAGATGGGATGAGGGTATAATGCGTCCACCGGGCCTACGTGCCCTCTTCAGAAGCCGCCCTCAACAGGTGCCCTCTGCTCGATAGTTTGTAATTTCTTGCTACGTAGTAGATAAATAAGCTTTCCACCTCAATCATGTTATTTACCCGAATTGTTTTTGTCATGCGCACCGAATGTTGTCATTACTACACTAGCTGCATAGAAATGATGAAATTGAAAGTCCGACTTGTGGACGGGTGTATTTCTGCTCTGTTGACAGTGCGAATATGTTTTGCGTGTAAACAGTTCTTTCCCAACCTTTATCTTGTGTTTTCTACACATTCGAAGCATCACTAATTAGTCCGTAAAAGCGACACGTATCACGGCGGACAACATGTACTACCAGACCGCACATTTGGCCGCAATGAAAACAATTATCAAGCATTCTCTTTGGTAATTTGGGCAGGATTAGTTATTTTTCAGGTCTGTTTGTGCCTGACACCACGTCATGTGTCATATGCAAAACACATTTGTTGACAACAATAATCACTTGTTAGAATCAACGATAAATTATGTTACGCCCGATGTTCAGCTGCCATGATAAATTAAACGATGAACAACAAAACACGGACAGAAGGTAAACCAGGACAAAGGTGCGGTGGCGAAAGGAGGGAAGAGTAAACATGTGAATGAGTGCATTAGTGAGTGATTGAGTGTGTAAGTGAGTGAGTGAGTGAGTAAGTGAGTGAGTGAGTGAGTGAGTGAGTGAGTGAGTGAGTGAGTGAGTGAGTGAGTGAGTGAGTGTGCGAGTGAGTGAGTGAGTAAGTGAGTGAGTGAGTAAGGGAGGGAGAGATTATGCCATTTATTGGATTGCTTTGTTAACGTGGATTGACAATGTGATCAAAAGCTCGGAGAGCATTGGTCTTCGGCGCATTGATACATGGCCTTTGTAGCATTCTATTCATGGTTCAATTCTGATGTCAACTGTACCATGATTGTTGAATTAAGGTATTCAGGGAATGAACTACATTTAGGACATCTTGGCCTCCGTGACGTTCGGTCGAATGGAATTATGACGACATTGCTTTGTTACCCAGCCTGGTGAACGTCTTTTCTTTTCATTGAGCGTCCGTGAAGAAACACCAATTTAGGTATGTGGTTACTTCAAAAGTTTTGGGCAACATTTTAAAAGTTCACAGTAGCATCTAGATGATTATCTTATGGCGAGCCGAGCCTGCAGAGAACCACATTCAGCATTCAAGACAATTACAAAGAATTCAAGTCAACAATTCGTGACGTCTAAGTGTGATGCTGTAACTATTCAACCTTATGCGACCATCTGGCAGGTTTGGTTGGGCGGTTGGAGTTGGTTCTATTTTCATGGCAAATGAGGAATTTCAGGGAAATCCTTGCGAAGCACGAAAACATCAGTGGGGTCATTCAGTGGTCAAGCGGTTTAAGCTGAAAATCTCCTGGAGCCAAATTAGTTATTGCAACATATATAACCCGATCCTAACATTCCAAGTGATAGGAAATCTTATCAGTGAAATAATCAAACGTCCGACTTATCAGTCGAAGTAGTTAAGTTCAGACCCTAACAGGTAAATATCGCGACAGAATCAACATGTATTTGCTCGGGTTTTGTTCTCATTGACATGTATTTGACACGCCATGGAAGAGCATCGATGTGATGCCGCGTGTTCTAGCTAACTGTCCCGTAATGTAGCTCGTTATAGTCTCAAAGTCGTGCCTCCTGTAACGCCGCTATCACGCCGCTGTCACGCCCAATGAGCGTCATCCAAGAGGCGATCTATCACAGTCTGATTGCTACTGTTTACTATGTAGCTCAACCAACCTACAGCTCTGCACAATAAAACATCCACACATCTGTCATACCTCACGAATATTACATTTATTGATTCACAAAGTTGTTAATAACATGCTCTGTTATGTCCTGTTAGAGCAGCATATTTGCTGATTATAACATACAGTAGCTAATTTTTAAAATTAACTGTTTTACCATGAGTGTAGATCAGACCTCATCATTTGTTCTCTACGTGAAATGAAAGAAAACATAAATACTTGAGTGATATGTAGTTCACGTGGATGGGTTTCGACTATTGATTGGACCCACACAAGAGAAGGTGTGGTCACTAGTTTGATTACAGGTGCGCATTGCAAATAGCGCCGAACCCTATAGAACACACATGTTGATGTCTTGGGGTGTTTTGTGACGTGTGTGAAGTGATAGCGCAGGTTGGGGGCCACTGGCAGCGTCGGTGGGGCTGTGTTGACGAGTTGAGAGTGGGCGGAGACAGCAGAAGTACCGGGCCAGGCACGCGTCGCTGGTTCGCTAGTAGGTAACTATTAGCTGAGTGGATACCCACGGAGTAACACACAGCAGCTCTAGCGACAGCGCCAAGCGTTAACAACTTGTACTTATCTCTAGTTTAACTGCATCACCAACTACAAGTTGAATTACTCTACCGGAGACATATAAGAAAAGGCTCATTTAATTTCCGATTGATTGATCAGGGGAACTATCTATAAACTGAGTGGCATTGTGGTACTTGGAGTACTTCATTGATCAGGGATCATCTGACCAGGATCATGGAGGGACTACATGTCTTTCTCTTTCTCCTGGCAGTAACCTGCCTCGCGGAATCGAAATACGTCTACCCCGGTTACAAGATACCTCATAACTACCATTATATGAACAAGCACAACTACCCCGAACCAGGTCCGGACATCCCACTCAAGTACTGCGAGACGAGGCAGCCACAGCAGTGCTGCCCGGGCCGCGATGACTCGTGTACTGTCCCAATACTGGACCGAGTCTGCTACTGTGATCTCTTCTGCAATCGGACGCAAGCAGACTGCTGCCCTGACTTCTCGGATATATGTATCTGGCCTCCGCCAAAGACCGAGGAAGTCACCAGTAAGTTCAATGCACTTTTTACATTCGGGATGATCCAATGTGATGAAAAGGCATGGTGCAATATGATGAAGTGAAAATAATGCTTACGCATGCATACATACAAACAAACTTGCATACATACATACATACATACACATACATACATACATACATACATACATACATACATACATACATACATACATACATACATACATACATACATACATACATACATACATACATACATACATACATACATACATACATACATACATACATACATACATACATACATACATACATACATACATACATACATACATACATACATACATACATACATACATACATACATACATACATACATACATACATACATACATACATACAGACAGACATACAGACAGACATATATATATATATATATATATATATATATATATATATATATATATATATATATAATATATATATATGGACGTGCACATTCTCACGTACATTTGATTAACGTATGCACAAACGAACACATACTCTACTAAGACCACGCTGCGCGACTCCACCTTACACATTCACTTGTCATTCTCCTGGTTTACAAAGCCTATCGCATGAGTCTCCACCCTAGCGCACTGTCGTCTGCGTTTGAGCTCAAGCGACAAAATTGCCGAATTCCCCTGCAAGCACTGCTAAAGGCCCTGCGACAAGCGAGTTAACTGTTTTTCCGAACCACAAGCCGGCGCCACTTTTTGGGGCGGCAATGACTGATGAGAGTTTCAGTATGCGTAGTGAACTTACGGGGACACCCATCGATCTCAACCAAACTCGATAGTCACTTTTTGGGGCGGCAATGAGGCTGACTGCGAGTTGCTATGCAGCTGAACTTATGGGGGGACACCCATCGATCTCAACCAAACTCGATAGTCAGGACTTCAGGGTCATAAAACATGAGGCTGACTGGGCGCATGCTACCTGCAGCTGATTAATGGGGAGAAGATGTATCCTGGTCCTCAAAGGAGAGTCATTCTTGTCATTATAGAGAAACATCGATGTTAACGATGGGTACGGCGAATCACTTGGATGTCTCCTATCTGGGGTATTGGGCATGAATAAGTTGTCGGTATAAGCATAATGGGAAACTTAGCGTCAGTACCCCTTTAACTTGGTATTTATTTATCCGCATGACATTGAATCAAATCATGTGACTGAGCGATTACGGACATCATTGTGTGATCTCCGACACCACGTGAATATCTCCTTGGTGGGCGTATTCAAGAAGCTGACATACCTGCTGGCCAAACAATATTCTTGGTGATTGCTACCTACAAACATACATACGTTCCTTAGTTACATGGCAACAATGAACTGCGCAAAGAACAGGTGTCAATAAACACAACACTTACGTCTACATACTCATGGTGATTGGTGTCTTGTTGCGACGTGGGTACGTGGCGTTAGCCGTGACATAAGCGTTTGGTGTCAATACAAAAGGCACAATGGTCATGCCACTCCAAAGCATTCAGAATTGTGAATGCCATGATGAAAGGAAATATATACATGACGTTTTTGCCCACTACAGATAGTTGATAAAGCACCTACGTAAACACGTGGCTTACGGCCGTGCCATATCCTTAATCTGGTGAGTTTCGGGTCCACATTCCTTGTTAGCATTCAGCTTGTTAGTGTCACCCGATCTATATCGTTTACGCCCACATATCCTGTCATTGGTGAGTATCGTGGGTCACACTGACCTTGTTCATATACATGCAACTCAGTGTAGCTGATTAGTGTTCAGACCAACCAGGAGATTACCGACCCCCAGAGCAATAATCCACTCGATGTAGCTGATTTAACGCAAAAGCAGGGCATGCACTTACTTTTTGAAATAAAGAGAATCATCCCGATTTATGAAGCTCATCTTGCTGATTTGTGTGCAAAAGCAGGGCATTTTCGTTAGCTATAATACATTTGATGATGACCCCCAGATCTAGAATTTATTGAATAAACAATCCAACATTTGATGTGCTGATGGTCGAAGGAGAGTGAGAAAATTAATTCATCCTCTAGACTGCTCCTCTCCATCATCTCAAGTTGCCGTGTAATTGGCACTATTTGAGACACAACATCAATTGTTCCCTGCATATGAATCAGTCATTTGACACTACAACACCCCCTGTTTATGTTGAGACCAACTTTCATATCTCATGCTTGCCAGTTATCGCTGGGTTAGAGGTGCTGTTTGGGGCGACACTTATCGCCCATTAGAAACAGGACAGGTTGTGCGCTCACCTATATTGAAATCTGGACCCAACATCATACGATGTTGATACAATTCCCAACACTTGTGTCTGATTTTCATTCCCATTATTTTGATGCGGTAAATACAATGTGTTGAACCAATGCTAATAATGATGTTTAGGTGCTGATGGGCGCTCACCTTTGAAATCGGCCTACATGCCAGCAGGAAAATGACGCACATTCACTCGAGAAGTTGGCATTCCATTATTTGATGCGGGCGGGGGAATACACATGACCAACACCTGGCTCGCTCTGTCGTTTTCCCAAGTTTCAAACCCTTAGTGATATGTGTATGAATGGAATGAAATGCACATTGGAAGTGGCACAATTAACCATTTACTGATGGCAGATTTGTTATAGGCTATTGCTCGTCATTCCAAGTTTCAAACCCAAGTTCCATGTGTAGATGGAGATATTATATTGGTCTGGTATTGCATATTACTGTTCGCCTTTGTATTAGCTGCTTTGTCATGATATGATAGTGGGTTAAATTAACCCTGATTGCCCTCTTATGGGAGGATAACAGAGGAGAAGCAGAATTTTTTTATGAGACCCATTGAATGAGCGTACTTAAATTCTTACTTGTTAAACATTGCCGTGGTATCAGGAGAAACATCTCCCTCATGCATTATAGGATATGAACCTGTTTATATAATGGTTCTGGGGTGGGGGATTGTGGTGTTAAGGGATTAGCGTATAAGTGCGGGTGCTCAGATCGAACAAATTAAACTGACGGCCACATGGTATTTCCCAATGACTTACTTGTTAAAATAGTCATTACGTGACGGGGCGGATGAAACTGTTCTCCCTCAACTTCGGCCAATTGTTATGAGAAAGCACGGTGATGTTGTCAATGTGCATTACGTGACGTAAGCTCGGGAAGACAGCCATGATGAAAGGCAAATATATACATCGTTTTTGCCCACTACAGATAGTTGATAAAGCACCTACGTAAACACGTGGCTTACGGCCGTACATATCCTTAATCTGGTGAGTTTCGGGTCCACATTCCTTGTTAGCAACAGCTGTCTGTTGCACATTCCAATGTTATTGCACTTCAACCAGGAGAATATCCGACCCAAGAGATCAGGAATATTTGCAACTCTGTAGCTGATTAGTGTGCACAGTATCACACTTACTTTTTAAATAGCAATCCAGTCGAGATGAAGATCTTGATTTTAACGCAAAAGCAGGGCATGTAACGCAATAGATTTGATGATGAGAGGTCATTTCTAGAATTTATTGAATAAAGCTCATAAACATTGATGTGACTGTCTCGAAGGAGAGTGAGCATTCGTCCTATATCGTCGTCACCCCCACTATTGTCGTCACCCCCACTATCGTCGTCACCCCCACTGCTCCCTCCATCATCTCAAGTTGCCGTGTAATTGGCCTTGTTTGAGACCAACATCAATTGTTATGCCAGTTTAACGACACTACAACGACCTGTTTATGTTGAAGTAACCTTCTATCTGTGCTTGGGTTTATATCATGCTGGGTTAGAGGTGCTGTTTGGGGCGACACTTCTCGCCCATGAAACAGGACAGGTTGATGGGCGCTCACCTTTGAAATACCTCACCCAACACTCGATTCTGATCATTCGAAATCATTTTCATTCCATTATTTGATGCGGTAAATACAAATGTGTGACACCAAATGCTAATAATGTGTTTTTCGGATGGTTGAATTTCTGAATTTACTGCAAGCAGAAAATGACGCACATCCACTCGAGAAGTTGGCCCAATTAACTAGCTTACTATATGTCACATTGATTTCCTGGCTCGCTCTGTCGTTTTCCAAGTTTCAAACCCTTAGTTCCATGTGTATGAATGGAGAATTATATTGGTCTGGTGGCACGGCATCCTGTTCGCCTTTGTAGTTAGCTGCTTGTCATTCTACCAATTCCCAACAAAACCGCCCACATACCAAGAGGTATTGCATTTTACATCTGCGTTATTTTTTTTATGAAATATGTGATATGATAGTGGGTTAAATTAAGTGATTGCGTCTTATGGGAATATAACAGAGGAGAAGCAGAATGGTTATGAAGACCCATTGAACCGTAGCGGCTACTTACTTTTTCTTACTTGTTAAACATGACGTGCCTATCAGGAGATGAACTGTTCTCCCTCATGGTATATTCATCCAATGTATATGACAATTAGCACGTGATGTTGTCAATAGCATTACGTGACGGGCGGGAAACAGCCAACTGCGGCGATTGTTTCTCTTTCCCCGGCGATGTCCCTGTTATTGGCGAGGACCAAAGTCTGATAGACATTCTGTGAGAAAAGAGGAAGGAGCCGTGATGTAATACCGAGAATGTAAGCTCAGATCTCTGAACAGGTAGCACAATATATATATATATATATATCCTATATATATATATATATGGTGCTTTTATATACATATATCATAATGTATATATAATATATATATCTCTATATATATGTATCTATATATATATGCCATATATCTGATCATGATGTGATAATGATTATTTATTTTCCGCCCCTTCCATATACATGTTGTGTTCTATATATCTCTATCTATCTATATAGATCTATACTATATATCTAGATATCTCTATAGATCTCCACTCTCTCTCTCTGGTATCTATAGATCCTCCTCTCTCTCTCTCTCTATCTCTCTCTCTCTCTCTCTCTCTCTCTCTCTGTCTCTCTCTAAGGGGATACTTATTCTATCTCTATCAACAACACGTATCTATTTATACCTATTATGGGGGGTTCTTTGTGGTGTGGCTGGAGGGTGTATAAGGGGGGGGGTGGAGGTGCTCATATCGAGCAAATTACAATTCACATAATTTGTCAATGTATTGCTAATCACTTGTAAATGCCTCTCAGATTAAACACAGTCCTTCGCCTCAGGACGCCCCTTCTCAGAGGTTGATAAGAAGAAGTTACTGGTATGATGGTCCCAAGGATCACTCTGACTTGTCTTATCCGCCCGGATTCTCCCTCCTGGTGATGGCTCCTTGCGGATGTTGATGGTGCTTTTATCTGACAGCTTATCATAATGTAGGCACGTGGGCTGTGACCTGACCCGCCATTACTGAGCTTGTGATGCGTTGTTTATTCTCCTAATGACGTGTTGTGTTTATGCGAACCACCAGAAATGGCGACCGTGGTAGATCCACCAGAGGCGCTCCTGTCTTCTCATCTGTGACGAAGGGGAACTTGTTTTGGCAACAACACGTGTTATCCCATTAGGCTGGTTCTATGATTCGGGAGGATATGAATTGATGATATATGTTGACGCAGAAGCCACGCACCTCGACATTTTCTTGAATCCCATTGTCACCATACAAGGCCTGTTTTTATCCTCGCCATAGCCCCTACCCCACTTCACGCACATAAATACTGCAAGGCTGTAAAACTTAGGTCTGCAATTGATCGAAAAACCTACTGGGGAGGTCTGTGGAATGTCCCATTGACAACTATAGTAGGCAGCTGTTCTGAGCGTATCCTCTATTTGTCATTGTAAACTATTGAATACTGTCAACTAATAACTTCCATTGAAGGACTATATAGGATATTTAGAAGTCGCCGAAATGTAGTGTCAGTGAGATAACCACTGCAGCCCTCCACGAGGCAGGCTCATTCACATGGAAATATTGCCGGCATATAGGCACTGATAGAGAAATAATTGACAGCCACCTTCGAACGCATATCTCGCATGTCTCTTTACATAACCACTCTCCTGAAACCAGCTCCCATCTTTAAAATTCGTGTCAACGGTATTTGAATTTCACATCATACTTGGTCCTTAGCCATTTATTTTGCAGCATGGATTTCGTGTGTCCAAAAATGGGCCAGTGACATTTTGTTACCCAATCATTAAAATCAATGAGACGTTTGGAGACCTTCACCTTTGTCTTGAGCTATAGGCTTATCTGGGATTGCGTTGGCATCGGACACTTGAGGCAGTCGGGGACGCATTTGAAGTCTCGTCATCCTCTCGGTCAATTGCAATACGTTATCTAACATTTTTTTAAATGCCACGTGGTACAACCGAGGCGTTCTTTTACTAGACCTCTTCATTAAATAGATGCTGTGGTATAAAAAACGTTCTACGTTTGGTTAAATTAAGTGAATTCAATCGCCCACTCATGACCAGAGCTTTGGAGAAGACTAGAAGGCGGGCTGGGTTGATAGGGGTTGTGTGTGAAATGAGGACCTAGCCCCAAGTATCGATGAATTGAATGATTTCTGCTTTTTAATTATACTCACGTTCCCCAAGCTTACTAACGATAATGAGGATCCTGGTCCATAGTCGTAACTCGTTGAGATCCTGTTGATGAGGGTTCGTGGGGGTGGGGGTGTAGACGTTGGGGTTTGCGGCATCAACAAGCGAATATGTAAGAAGACCGAAGAAAAGTGGCTAATTGTAACCGGAGTGTTCCATCTGCTTTAGCCAGATCGCTGATGGTATTTACTGGTGTGAGGGTTAAGTATGCTGCAAATACTTCTTGGCAAAGGCCAACCAGCGCCAGAGTGTACGTAACCCTCTCGGAGAAGTCATGCTTTTGTTTATAGATCTATATATTTACTGGAGTATCCCAGGCATCTGGTTTCTTTTTGTTCAAGGTACCCATTACAGGGGTCAGGCATACATCCAGGTCAATAAGAGACATAGAGATCAGATGGTCGTGGCGGTGGTGTGGTGTGGCGGTATATGAATATAGCCGAGTGAGATGGTCGTGGCGGTGGTGTGGTGTGGCGGTATATGAACAAAGCCGGGTGAGATGGTCGTGGCGGTGGTGTGGTGTGGCGGTATATGAACAAAGCCGGGTGAGATTGGCGTGGCGGTGGTGTGGTGTGGCGGTATGTGAATAAAGCCGGGTGAGATGGGGGGGGGGGGGGGCTGTGGTGTGTGGTGGTGGGCGGTATGTGAATAAAGCCGGGTGAGATGGGGTGGTGTGGTGTGGTGTGGCGGTATATGAATAAAGCCGGGTGAGATGGTCGTGGCGGTGGTGTGGTGTGGCGGTATGTAAATAAAGTCGTGTGAGATGGTCGTGGCGGTGGTGTGGTGTGGCGGTATATGAATAAAGCCGGGTGAGATTGGCGTGGCGGTGGTGTGGTGTGGCGGTATGTGAATAAAGCCGGGTGAGATGGGGTGGTGTGGTGTGGTGTGGCGGTATATGAATAAAGTCGTGTGAGATGGTCGTGGCGGTGGTGTGGTGTGGCGGTATGTAAATA
>CM067350.1:64077631-64190131 GCA_034190875.2 Urechis unicinctus
TCTCCATAAACAACCGATACACCGCGCTCTGGCATTTCCTCTGTCATGCCCGTGAAAATACGTCTTCCTATTACGCCCGTGATTTAATGTTATAAACATAACACAACATCGATTTGGAGAAGAACCACCGTTCTCGTGGGTACGTTTGAGTTCACTCATGCGTTTAATGACTTAAATCACAGTCAAATGGTAGCACCGGTAATAGATGTCTCTGTTTTTGCGATATAAGCGGCAACAAGTGACGTCGTAACGCCCTTGTTGTTGCAGCTGATGACGCATTAAGACCGTGACGATGGGTCGTTATATACGAACACAATAGCATTCACAATGTCATGGTACACGTGTCGTCGATCAATTTTACGAGCTGACATCATAAAAACGTCAGACGACAGCTTAAGTTTAAAAAAGCTTCCTGCCTGATGCTAGACTGTCAGGTACATTGTCAGGTACAGTGCCGTGCACCGTATTCAGTGCAGTGTCTGATACAGTGTCAGATACAGTGTCAGGTACAGTGTCAGATACAGTGTCAGATACAGTGTCAGGTACAGTGTCAGATACAGGGTCAGATACAGTGTCAGGTAGTGTCAGAAACAGTGTCAGATACAGTGTCAGGTACAGTGTCAGGTACAGTGTCATGTACAGTGTCAGATACACTGTCAGATACAGTGTAAGGTACAGTGTCAGGTACAGTGTCAGATACAGTATATATGTCAAATACAGTATCAGATATTATCGGTACCGGTAATCATGCACCTGTCCAGTGAAGTGTCAGGTACAGTGTAAGGTACAGTGTAAGGTGTAGTGTCAGGTACTGTGTCAGGAACAGTGTCAGACACAGTGTCAGGTACAGTTTCAAGTACAGTATCGAGTACTGTGCCATGCACAGTGTCGGGTGATAACTTATAAGAGATTGAAGAAGACGTCTGGTGACAGAGAATTGTAGGTACAAGGTGATGTTAACCATTAACTGCAGCGATCTTACCCTACAAGTTCAAGCGAATGTAATTACATTCTGTCTTTATGACGTAGTTTTGCAGACCTATGGCTGTCTTCCTATTCATTTTTCTTCCTCCATTCGTCACTGAGATTCTCTTTAAATGTCCCCTTAATTGGAAATATATCAGTGAAATAGGACTATGTGTGCCATTAGAAACTTTTTCCACCAGCACCTGGATATAATGTAGGGATGTAGGGTCTCGAGAGGGTGATTAATATGGTCGTTTAAGGTGTAGAGCTGAGTGGAGGCTGAGATGGGCCTTTCAAATCAAATCCACGTTTGCTCAGACACGCTTGAACCTTTCTGTAACAAACCAGCAATCAAGCGTTTCGGAATCTACTATCAATCCCACATGTCCATCTTCAGGTATGCCACAGATCTTATAGTAAGCGATAGTGTGTTGGCTATGATATGACAGTGATCAGCCTCATCAAGGAATTCAACATATTATCTCAACACACACTTTTTAGTGACTCGTCTTTGGTGACTCCTCCGTAACAACTCGTATTTGGTGACTCATCCATAGTGACTCGTATTTGGTGACTCATCCATAGTGACTCGTTTTTGGTGACTTCTCCTCAATGCCTCGTCTTTGGTGACTTCTCCTTATTGACTCGTCTTTGGTGAATTCTCCTCAATGCCTCGTTTTTGGTGCCTTGAGCCAGGTTACATACGGGGTTATTTCCGGTGCCTTGAGCCAGGTTACATACGTGTGTTGCCAGCGAGTTGGCCATGCACTGAATCTAGTCGTTGACTATCTTCCTCGCTGTGACCTCATCTTCACTCGCCCTATGATATACTTAGCTTCGTTTATGACATTTCTTTACTTCCACATGTTGCGTCGTGTGACTTATCAAGGCCAACTGCCAAGCAGAATGACAGCGAGAATAGAGTTTGTTGTCAAGGTTGATGACAGGTATTAGGAATACAGACAAGTGCTATACAAAACGACCAGCGGGACCATTACAATATCGGCAATTCGGCGCCTGACTTGTACTCTTTATTTCGCTCACTCTCGTGGAGCTTTCGTGGAAAGACCTCTGCTTAGGGGGCGGTGAGAGATGACGCGGGCTGCTGGGACGTTGGCACGTGTTGCTCTACTTGACGTGGGAGTATAAACCACCGCTCCCGCCGGCGCCCTATCTCTATCTTCTACATTCGCCTCCATCAGTCCTGGTGTTGGTGGCATGTATATAAATAAAGCTGAATAAGATTTTTCAACAACCTTGGCAAGAATAATGGGTCTAATGGAATAAGCGAGTAAGTCCTAGCAAAGTGTTTGACGCATATTTACAACGCTTTCAAGATATAATTTATGCAATGTATGCATTGCATTGCCAGAAAGTCTGTGACAAGTCTGTGGCAATGGCCAGGTACAATGAGTCACGCTACAGTGAATTCCATTTGATCCTATTCCAACATTATTTACAACCAGGTTTGTTCAGAGGCTCTGATTCATAGTTTGAAAATGATCTGGTTAGGTTTGTTTTCAAACATTCTTTTTAGCGGTCATTCCATTCAAATCGCATAGTATATAAACATATAGATATTGAACCTAGTTAAGGTATATCTTCACTTTGTATCGTAATTTTGCCTGTTGATATTGGCATGCGATTATAGCATTCGGAATCATTATTACATCGCATCCACTCTCTTCTTACAAGAGGCTCCCCGTAGCAGGGTTTATCGTTGCAATGGTAATAAAAAAGATGCGGCACCAAACATAACTGTTTGTGTATCAGAGGTAGCACTTGGTATCGGTGAGCTTATTCACATAACGTTTGACTTTACCTGGGTGAGTGACTGCTGTGAATGTTGGAAGTATGCCAGTGTAAATCGAGAAGTGAGTAATTATAGGTTGTATGCATTTAATGGCGACGGTGGAAAATTGAAACAGAATGTGATATAGTTTTAGGTGAGTTTCTGTGACATGTAAACTATCGTGGGTCTCTCAATAAGCACTGCTATG
Organism: Urechis unicinctus; assembly: GCA_034190875.2. Taxonomy (NCBI): domain Eukaryota; kingdom Metazoa; phylum Annelida; class Polychaeta; order Xenopneusta; family Urechidae; genus Urechis; species Urechis unicinctus. Next base: position 64,080,598 of record CM067350.1, read on the forward strand.
TTTTAGAACGAGTGTAAGTCTAACCGGGTTGATTCTATGAAAGTTTGGCATTTACGGTACCAGCTACCTGGTTAATGGGGCTAGTTCATCCTCGCCATGTTCTTCCTCCGTGCTCATGACGACTTGTGGGTGTCTGAGCGACTGCTCTAAGCAATGCTATTTTCGTCAATGAATTGGTAAATTGCTTGCTTTTTTGTAACTTTTATGCTTTCAAAATCTTTACATGATTCACTGTTTGCCCTTTAAGGACTGTGAGCGACGCTTGTTATCCGTACAAGAGCGGAGGAACAGACACAGCCGGGCGTTGTCTGGTTCCTCAGCGCTACTTGCCTTCTTCCGGTGTCATGTGTCCATCCGGAAATGGAATCCGCAGCAAAGTTTTCAAAGCAACACCTCCTTACAGGATAGCGAACAATGTAAGGGTCATCCTTAAAGAGAAGAACCCTCTTGGCGTAGCTATAATGTCTTTGGTTTAAGCTTCTAGTTATAATGCTGATATTGTTTGCCTTCAACCAACACCGTTTTCTATTTGATGGGGATATATGTCTCTTTCTCAAGTATCCAATAATATGAGAAATGTGTCATTCGAGTATAGAACAAACCTCTTCAGTCATTGTTGTATTTGCGTGTACTTGTACTTTATAATAAGAAGTACACGCATTGGTTGACCAATTAATCGATTGGCTGTGTTATTTTCTGCGTCTGTGATTGCCACGTGAGTGTTGTCGATTGCTGCAGGAGCGGGAAATAATGAAGGAAATCATGGACAACGGACCAGTCCAAGGTAAACATGGGGGTCGTGATTCAAGTGTGAGGCTGTGACGCATTTACAGAGTGAATTTATTTATTTGCAGAATATCACATGCACCTATGGGATTTTATCTCCATTAATCAACAACGATTGGATCCATTATTTTCTCGTTTGGCTGAATTTTCGGGAAGTTATCAAAACCTGAAGTATGATATGTATTGTGCAGCGACGATGGAGGTTAAGGAGGACTTCTACATGTATAAGTCTGGCGTGTACAGTCACTCGATGGCAGCGCACGACGCGTCCGTCGCCACGGGACGATCCGGCTTCCATTCCGTCAGGATCGTTGGGTAAGAAAACCCACCATTTTTTTTTTGTTCCAACGGCTAAGTGCTGTTATGTTGCTGCAAACTGGCTAAATGAGCGGTCTTTGTTATAGATGGGGAGTGGATAATTCCGGACCAGTACCAAGAAAATATTGGGTAAGTCGATTTTATGTGAAGCTTTCCAATAGCATCAGTGAATCAAAGTGGTAATTTTTGTGATATTAGCATCCAAGTCTGAAACTTGTGATTCTTCTCGATGATAAAGAAAAATGTTGGCTCTTTCCTAAGCTGTGCGCCAACTCATGGGGAACCCAGTGGGGTGAAAATGGCTTCTTCAGAATAGCCCGGGGGAAGAATGAATGCCGGATCGAATCCTTCGTGCTTGGAGTTTGGGGTAAAGTGAATGGTCGGCAGATCACCAGAAGAGCCCGAACGAACAAACGACGCGGATTTCAAAACAGACCACGCTCGGAGAGTCGTAGACGTCATAACGCTATTTAACTTTAGAACATTATGATGGGAAATTATTGCATAACATCGATGCTTTACAAAATTGACTGGATACCTGTCAATGAGTCGTTCTAGTGTGATACATGGCATATTTCTAGTAGACTTGGTGTACATAGGTAGCAGTGGTTTCACTCAATTTGTCACTTCTCTGAAGCTAATCAACGTACTTGTGCAGCACACCTTCAAGAGAAAGAATTCATTTCTTTTCCATGGAATGTGTTCGTCGATGTGGCATTAATCTTTAAATGTTCTTCAGACACACTGACTGCTTAATTAATCTAATATCAAGTCGTGTGTGTGTATGATATTCGGTTCTTGTTGCTGAGATTTATTGGCGAGGTGTTGAACAATTCTCTGCTTTGTACGGCTTCACGAAATGGTGGTGTTGGTCCTATTGTAACTCGTTTACATGTGGTGCGGTGTTCGTTGAGCTTGATTCTTGCTTTTCTCATAAGGCTATTATTATTACACAGATGTCTTATGTGCCCGAACCTCACCGACATCACTCCAACCAGCGTTTCCACAGTAAGCATCGTTTCTTCAATGCAGCAAGATATTTCTACATTAACCCAGGTTATGTTTCGTTAGGGGATATATTGTGTTCAGTTGTAAAATAAGTTATATTCGTGTTTACACTGACACGGAACGTCCCCCCTTGATAAAGAGACTATGTTTAACGATGGTTGAATTTACAGGAAGAAACAAACCGGTGTTTTCAGTCTAGTTGATCCAGTTTGTGCGATAGAAATTTAGTGAGACACAATGAACTGCATTTATGACTATGGATTTGTATAGTCGTTGGAAGATAGGTGTCATGGATAAATACATCTAATATAAGATTATTACACTTTTTATCTATTTAACTGGTTATATTCGATTGTAGGTTTATAGCATGATACAGGACTAAAGCTTTGTTAAAGCCGTTTTTATTTAAATGTTTTATGATGTAAATTAATAAATAACTATAACCCAGTTTAGACCAATCGTTTACTGTCAATACAAACGCACATTATAAACATGGAACTATCCCGTTTGTGTACCGGCCGTTATCAATACTACCGCCCAGAGCCAAAGTACGGAGGATGCAATGCATACACACAGAAGGTATGTATGAGGCACTAAGAGGTCTAGTGGGTACACACTGATACATCCACCACGGATAGAGAGCGGGTATATTCTTTATCATCACATTTTCATGGGAGTGGGACAAAAATTACATGACCACTTGGATAGCGCACGAGGCACCACGTGACGCCGCCGACGGATCCATGCATCCGGTCACCATGATGAACTTGAATCCATTCAGGAGATCCTCTCGGAACTCATATAATTTGTACTCGGAACCATCTGAATCGCGAATGAGCTTGGAGTACCTACACGAAAACGATCGATGTCCATGATTATTCCTATGAAATAAGCATTTTTTTAGATATATATAACACTCATACAAGTAGAAACGTATTAGTGATAGACCTGTTTATTCTCCATAGATAAATTGTGACTAGCTTACTTTTCCTCTTGAATAATTGACTTGTCCAGAAGAGAGGCCATCAGACCAGCCTCGACGGCGTCGAATTGTTTGACGCAGTTCTCGAACAGATCAGCCTGCCCCATATCCACAACAAGCGGCTTTCCAAACCTGTAAAAAAAAATCAAATATTAAGTACATGTACACCCCACCTCAAAGGGTTATGCAAATGAACGAACACTGTTGCTGAATCAAATTTGCCAGCATGTGATATAAAAAGGCTCCGGGCGCGTTCTCCATGGTCATAGTACCTCTACTGCCACCCGCTACCTACCTGAGTGAGCCAATCAGCGCCTTCCTGATGGGCTCCGGGGACATCAGAGCGGAGCTGCTAGCATCAAGGAGGTTCACATCGCGGTATTTGAGAAAAGTAACAACGTTGCCAGAAGGATCCATAACTAGAGGACATCTGAAGGACACCAATATTTTCTTACAATGCGGCGCCACTAGTATACATAAGCCACAACAACAATGCATATTACGAAATTCGCCAATTTCATGCACAATTGAATATATACTAGTTAATGTATATTTACTTTATAAATGCACATCCATTAGGAGCACTCTAGAAATGCTTAAGTTGGCAACTTTGTGTGCTATATGTCAAAGGAACACTGGTTTCCACCTACGAAGTTTTCTGAGGTCCAATGAGGGGGAAAGGGAGCCCAAAATAGTGAAAATTCGTTAACATATCAATGACAGGGAGCGCTACTGAGTGACAGAAGAGGATGAGTTCATAATGTTCACACGTTATGATAGCCATACATTATATTCATATAAACGCATTTCATTTCAGTCAGGTAGGGTTTAAGGTAGTGTCAGGGAGGGGCTAGGTGAGGTCACGGCCGGGATAACGGCGGGGATTTGGGTCATTGGCGTCCCGCAATGCATCAGGTAACCGAGCTTAATCTAATGAGATTACGCACATACCTATAATAGACTTGTCTACTTCACAATAGAGACTGACGATCAGTCGCTGGCATCGGAGTAACTTTTATAATTGAAAGAATCCAATGACTCGCAAAAAAGATCTAAAACGATGGCGCAATTAGTGTCATATATCCTGATTCACTCTTGATCAAAGTCTACAGCAGGTAATATCATATAGGTACGCGGTACCGTGGTTAGAAATGGGTGTCCAAGTAAGTACTCTTTTCGACTTAGTCAAAGCACCCCCGGGTCAAAGCATATAAAAGCCAGTGCGGTTGTATACATGTTTCGCCTATCCTAGATACCAAGCATTGTAACCCCTGGATCAACAAATCCTTAAAAGGGTCAAGTTACAGGTGCAAGTAGCGGCGTGTGATAACAGGGTAGAAACACAGGCACTCCAACCGAGCTTTTCCTAAAGGATTGACAACAATACTACGATATATATATATATATATATGTATATATATATATATATATATATATATATATATATATATATATATATATATATATATATATATATATATATATATATATATATATATATATATATATATATATATATCATCATCACCATCACCAAGCGGCACGTGCGCACGGAGCGCGCTCTCTGGGCGGATCGATTGGGTGCCTGTAGGTAGAACGGAACACACCGCGACACACAAGTTTTCTCACGCTCATCTCATCGTAGTGGTTTTCTGGGACAGCACGTTTATTCAGGTATCGCAAAAGGCAAATGCTTATCCTTCCTTCAACTATAGATCAGTGGAATGATGTAAATAGGGTGAATGCTTACTTTTCTTTCTTCAAATCGTCTCCAAGCAATACGTTAGCTACAGATTTGAACGGCACCTCCCTTGCTGCCATGTTTCGTGTTGATTCGTAGGGTACAATGCAAGAACTCAATATAATTGATGCTTCCGATCCAACGACTAAAGCCTTAGTTTTGACTGGAAGAGATGTGAGCGGTTCGAATGCGACGCGTATCGGTCCGGTACTGATCTGACACGCTCGTTATTTAAGCTGTGGCAGGATTATCAGCATAACGCGTCCAGACTCGCTCCTCAGTCCCGTTCCACAAGAGCGGCCTGAAGAGTAAGGCTCTTGCGGACTATTTTATCGGTGATCGATTCCCCTGCCTTGTAAGCAAATACTGGATTTCATAATCTTGAGTAGTATAGTAAATAGTGGTTCTGGGACACTGCTCCTGGACAACATTGAAGCCCAGCAATACGCTTTTGTGGGGTGTCTTCAGTGTTCATTTCTATACCTTACATCCTCGTTTATTCAATAGAGAGGTATATACAGCGCGTGAAAATTACCATGTGTATTGAGGTCGGTCGATATCATTCACGCTCGTGTAGAAGCAGGAGAACCCAATATTTTTCTGATGTCTTCTAATGCTTCGTCTTTGCCACGTTGGATCAGAACGGTTTTTTAATCGATTGAAAGAGTCTGGTATACTTTTACAGATCAAGACTTAATTTCCCCCTTTATTTGAGTTTATATTGTGACCTCAGCTAAGGCGAGTTTAAACTCATGATCCGAGATATTGCCATCTTCAAGTGCTGTCGATACAATGTCAGCAATGGTATCCACTTTTCTCTGCTCCTTAACGCGGATCTGTTAATAACGTTTTTTTACCTTGATAGTCAGTCTCGGCTGATAAATTTTCCAGCAATTCCATGTAGCCCACAAGGGCACCCTGTAACACCCAACACAGTGGTAATAGGAATGGCAACTAATGTAGACATTACAACCACGCCAACTGCGCCAAGTCACATACCAATAGTAACTAAAGCAGCGTCTATTGCACCCACTGAGTTAACCGCATGCCTATCTCTTTCTCAAGGTATTGTTTCTTGAAGCTGATCTCATTCATGCCCTTAATTCTCAATGGTGGGGGCAACCCTAGGTAAATTCTAGGTGCGGTTGGTGCAAACATGATCGTTCCTTTGCTTTGTTACATAATAACTGACACAATCAACAACCATGATTACACCTAGAAAGGCAGGCTCATCAGGAATTGGGAGACTAATAACCCCATATAAAACATTAACCTCCAAACTAAGACCTATAGCTGCAAACACCTCCTTTTAAAATTCCAGAGGCCATTTTTTGAATGGGCGCCTCCTCCTTTTCCTGCAGTCCGCCATGTCTCATGGTTGTACCAGCCCACAGTATACGGATTGACCCAAGGCGTACGCAAAGATCACCTGCAGTGTTGTCAATAGAATGTTGTAGAGGCACAGCCTCAGCGCTTTGAACATTTGTCAGAATTTGATACATACTTAACTATGTCGGCGTATTAATTAAAAAGCACCCGGGGTTTATCCGGCCCATGAGAGGGCAGAGGGCTTGACAAATCCAAGCATTCAAGATGTTAACAGCGGCAGTACATTCAGAGCAAACTTTCCTGAGGTGTTCAGTTATCATAAGATGCCGCCGGTAACTGGGCCTCAAAACCAATGCAGTTCTGGCAGAACCAGATCAACGTTGCAGCGTGGTGTACAAGCACAGGCTGGTGCGTGTCATACCATTACCATGACCGCCCCTCCCCTCCTCCAAGCTCTCTTCACCTTTCACGTTTATTACACAGTGTGGCGTCTACTGGCATAACTACAAGCGTCTCAACCTCAGGATCATGCCCACGACGAGTTTAGTGTACCACTGACATCGAAGGCCTTGGTATGGCTACGGGAGCGACTTCAAGATTGCAGGTCAGGACGTCCGTTATGACCCTCAAGGATGGCCTTTGGGGCGGAAAAGGCAAAAAAGCCAGGGTTTGCCTACGCGAGCAACCTACCAAGCTTTCAGGAGCAAATGGGCACTGTTCTACACCTAGCTCAGGGCTCTGAGGCAGACGAGGCCTGGAGTACCTTCATCCTAGACATGTCCAAGGGCTTCACACAGCCCGGCGTTGAGGGCATTAATGACAGCATTAGGACCTTAGTCTTTCCACTGCTGGGGGCACAGGCATCGACTCGTAGGCGGATCCTGGATACCGGCACTGCGTTCGATGCTGTGAAGCAGTTTTTAGCCTAAGCTGAAGAAGCGATTGGAAGTGCAGTAAGGCAGTACCAACATGTCCAAGGTGGAGTTTGTCTTTGGCACTGGGCTCTTAATGGCGCCAAGCAACATGCTTCTCAAGGTAGGCTTCAGCAACCTGATTACCATTGCGAGTGAGCTACAGCAGATCGCCATCAACACTGAAGTCAACGTTGTTGCACCTTCCCATGAAGGAAGCTTTGTCATGCCACAGGACACAGCAGAAACCGACTGCCCCTCACCTAAAGTCATTCCTGTTATAAATGGAAAGGCGCACCAAGATGAAAAAACCGCTCTTATTGTGGGCAGATTTGCGGTAGGCTTAGGTATGCTTTGGCTTTCTACACAATAGGTCACTGAGCCTCAGGAAGATCACTCCCCCCACCACCGCTGAGACTGAAGCCCAGACATGCTCTGCCATCCAACTAACCACTTGTGCAGCTGACTTGAGCAGCCATGACATTATCGAGCCGATGATCCCTTCAGGGCGTTTGCCAAGACGTTCAGCTGGTTGTTTTTAAATCCATTCCTGTACAGTACCAGGGTCGAGATCGCCATCCCAATCGCAGTGAGGATGGAGGCGATTACAACCCCTTGCTCTTGGAACAGGGTGCGTATACGCTCAGATAGTGTTGTGTCCTTGTTAAGAAGTCTGTTGATCATTTCCCTGATGCATTTGATTTGGGTCCGCAGACGTTCACAGTTTTTAGAAGCAGCCTTCACACGGACACGCCACAGATCCTGCAGCTCTGCAAGCTCATTCGCTTGGAATCTCAATGCCTGATTTCCCCACTACCTTCTACCCCCAAAGCCATTTTGGCTTCCCTTTCTATCTCAGTCAAGGATCTGCTAAGCAGCCTGAGCCAGGTTGCTTAGCAGATCACCCATCTGGGTCTGCATAGCCTTGTCGAGTCCCATAAACTCCCGGAATGACAGACCTTCTGTCTGAGTACCCATGTCTTCTATGGCGTTATGAACACCTTCTATGAAGCTTGTTTCATCCACATCACCCGTGCTATGGCACAGCTTCGTAGCTGCTCATTGGTAGTTCTACCTTCTCTGCCGATTAAGCGGCTGCTTGGTCACGTCTTGGAGAGCTGCTGCTGCCTTTTTGATAGTTCAGGATTCGCTCCAAGAGCTCAAGCAAGCTGTGCACCGTACTTCGGCGAGAGGAATTGTTAGGATTGTCCTTCCAGGTCAGAAGCATCCGTTCACTGCCCTATTTAACCCAGAGATCACCTTATTTAGACGACATAAACCCTAGAGTGGTCTGCAGCCCACGCTCAGACGCTGCATCTATCCATCTCGTAACTAAGACATTTGTTTCTTCTTGGAACCCCACCTTATCTTCTGTTTACCCAGCAGGCATTTCAGGAATTGCAAACACCATACGTAGCAAAGTGTCTGGGCCCTCTGTTCTGAAAGACCTACGTGTGCAGAGTTGTGCTCTTTTACACCAAGAACCATGACTCGTTTGAAGATGCCCTGCATGAGAATGATGAGATCCCGACAAGGGAGGTATGTGTCGCAGTTCTTTTCTGCGACCAAGCAAACAAAGCTGCTGCTGAAGACTGCCCTCAGTTGAACCAGCTAAAGCATCTTGCTCCTGACCACGGCTGTGTCTTCAGTATTATTATTTGTCTTATAATTTGTATTATTGTCTGGGTAGTATGCCAATATATTAGACAGCATATATCAGCATATAATATGGATCCTGATAGCATCATTGATCAACTTCTTGAAGAGCCAGCGCCCTGCAGCTGCTGTCCCAGCTGATTAACCCAGAGCCTCTGTTGACATATTTTCATTGAGATAGACTTGCTGCTGTCGTAGCGGGTGGTCAGGCTCGTTAGACTCTGGGTGCCCAACGTCTAACAATTGACTCGGTTGAATTAATGTCTGACGAAGAAATTACCAAGCTGTATGTGAGATACGAGGCTAGGCTAGGTGCTAGCATAACACGCACTCTAGGTCAGGCTGTTCTACAGCTGTACTCAAGTGTTGCTTGTATGTTTCTCCCGCTCCCACTAGAACACCAGCCAAAGCTAATCACAGATCTCGAGGCTGACCTGTTTGTTGGGCACGCTCTAAGCACTGCTACGTGTGACCACTGCTATGGCATGTACTTAGCTCCGCTAACCACGACCTTAACAACAACCATGCACTGTCAATTTGTACAAACAAGTTTAGTAAGCAAACATGTCATCGGAGACAACCAACCCAGCAGAGACAAGGAATCCGGAGGAGAGGGTGACTAGCGAACCCACAAAAAGGGTTACTACAGGGCGAAAGCCAATCACGATAAGCTTCTGAGTGCGCTCAGTGAGGCAAATGCCACTCTTAGAGATGAGGAACTAGCCAGAGGAATAACGGAGGAGTGGAGTTGCTTATTGGGTTTTATTGAAGTTTTAACAATGAAGCTTCCCTGGAATCTCGGTCGGAATCTCTTCTCTAACTAGTTAGAATCTCTCCCCTCTATGATATGCACAGTCTGGTTATATCGTGCTCTGGGAGGACTTTGACTGACCCACGCTATTTGCAGGCCATATCGTGCTGAGGCAGGGGGAATAGTATTATAACATAGGCCCTCACCGAACCTTCCCTTCACAGCGTCATACATAAGGTGCTTGGAGAGGTCAAGAATGCACATGACGACGTATACTGGCTTATCTAGGACAAGCTTGGTCTTATGCATGTGTAGGTCTGCAAGATCATCATCAAATACTTTATCTTCCATAGGCAGGATTGGCCACCAAGCTGCGTATTTTATCCTCTTCTGCAGAACGCACACGCTTGACATTAATCCGCTTTCTGATGTTTTCTATTGTTTTACCAAATTAGTTCTTCATCAACTTTTACAGGTCTTTCTCAAAGTCGCTGGTGGTTGCCTTTCTGAGATCCGTGTTCATGCGGATGTAGGGCTCCATCCAAGGGCTCTGGTAGAAGGAGAGCACTCTGTGAATCTTTGTAAGATGCATCCTGAAAGAGAGGTAGAGCTTTAGGTTCCTGTAGTGTATCTCTGTATCATTGGGATATGTGACAACTAAGTTGTCTATTGAATTTCTCAGGGCGGCCGGGTTTGCTATCCACTCTATTGATCCTGTTGGAAGAGGCTGGCCCATTGCCCATCAATACAGGTTGTATGCATCGAGGTACTGGATATTGCTCGTCGGCTTATCCTTATCAAACCTCTGCACATCTGGGTTATTGGCCTTTGCGTGGCGCTTTGAGACCGTGCTGATTCCTCCACCTAGTCCCTTCTCAATGAATAGGTGCTAGTCATCAACGATTAGCAGTTCCAGCTCTATTCCTATACTTTTCAGGTAAGCGTCCCATGACAGTCCTGAACTGGTGTAGTAGGAGCAATACATCTGTACACAGGTACAGATCGTGGTAGTCGCCCATGTTGTGAAACTCGAACGTGATCCATACTTTTTGGGCATGATTGTAGTCCTTGTCGGTTATGCCTTGCTCCAACAGCTTGATGTAGAAATTCTGCATTGGTGTTAGCGCTGCGTCAAACCGCTCCTAAGGACAGTGAAATATACTCCTCCATGTTGTTGGGGATGTAGTTGATTTGACCTTTCACCTTGCTGATGGCCTGCATCAAGAGGTGGGAGTCATAACCCCTTGTTTTTGGAATCAACCGCAGCTTTAGGTTGCTTGTATTGTGGGCTGGTCCCCTGTACTTTCCTGTTATGTGAAAGTGGTCGCCGACAGAGTCGCCTACTAGTGGCTTGCTGAAATATGACATTCAGTTGCTGTCCGGTGGGTTCGTTTATCCTGCGGTGTCACCATGTGTAGTGACATTTCCCAGTCTTCTCAATTAATTTAAGGTGGATTATGGTAATGCCGTCTTGTTAATATGATGGGATTTAACCTTCTTTATCCCATCCTAATATATCTAAGGCTAGTTTGTACTTCTTCTCGATTTTTCCAGTCTGAGATATTGAAATTGGTCCCTCAATATCATCGTACTATTTCATTCCTTTATAGTTTGAAATTCCTTCAGGATGAATTGCATCTTGATTCAAAGCAGCCAGAATAGACCTCTGACACGAATTGTAAACGAATCATTTTTGCAACTACACAAAAATGAAAGCAAAATAAAAATTTCACTATGTCTCTGAAACATGCGTCTTTAAATCCAAAGGATAGTTTACCGTACATCTGTCCACGGAAACCTTTCAAGAACGTCATTGGATTCGCGCCAGGGGAGTGATTTTTGGGTACGTCCATAAACCATCCATGAAGGTAATTTCTGATATTATTTTGTGTCTTTTTGAAGAGTAACCTCGACGACTGATATAGGCTGCTGAGTCGCAGCAATCTGGGTCTCAATGGCATTTACTCTTGACCATGACCATGCGTACGGTGGTTTTGTCCCAGTTTTTGCTAGAATAGCTTGTAGTTAAAAAGTTAAATAGTAGCGCCCAGGAGCAAAGTGTTCCAGAACCGCTGTTTTCTACACTACTTCTTGTTAATACCATACGCTAGCCCACATGGATTTGCATTGGCCAGCCGACCGGCCAATGCAAATCCGTGTGTATTGGTCAATGACGATGCTGGGGTCATATTATCGAGCTTATCTGCGTGTGAAAATATTGTTATATCACTCTAATCAGCCAATGCTGCCACCTTTACGTACACATGGCGGCATGAAAAGCACCCGGTAGTTGATGTCAGTAAACCCATTCATTTGAATATTTCTGAAAACAAAGTACGGAGGCTGTTTCAATTCGCCTTTGTTGATTAATCACCGATGATTTGATGTACCCAAATAACATGAACGAATTGTAAACGAATCATTTTTGCAACTACACAAAAATGAAAGCAAAATAAAAATTTCACTATGTCTCTGAAACATGCTTGGATGCTTATATATATATATATATATATATATATATATATATATATATATATATATATATATATATATATATATATATATATATATATATATATATATATATATAAATATATATATCTATATATATATATATATATATATATATATATATATATATATATATATATATATATACATATATATGGATATATCTGTATATGTATGCATATATATATATATATGCATGTTAATATATATACATGCATACATATATATTATATATATATGTACATATATGTATAGATTCTTATGCAAATATAAATAAATAAAGAAATATACATATATATATATATATGTATAAATATATATATATATATATATATATATATATATATATATATATATATATATATATATATATATATATATATATATATATATATATATATATATATATATATATATATATATATATGGTATATAAAAGTGCACGAATACTATGATTTTTACGAATCGTTCAATTGGCAAGATTCGATTTTGATTGGCATAATCAACAGGATAGAGTGCTCGTATCGGGAAAAGAAAATGATGCACATACGCACAACACCAACAATAGAATGGCAACAATAAAATTAGCGACATGTAGCTTATCGTCGCATAACATTAGATTTTCTGAACTAAGGCACCATCCTTGGTTGCCACACAACGTAATCCTTCCGTCGTGTCTTCACGAGCTTCCAAGTTGTTTGGTTGCCTCAGCGTAGGATGGTGGCTGCGGTGTCTCACACTGGTCCGCTGTTCCTCCGTACGACGGTCGATCATCCACGCCACCGTTCTTTTCTATTGTTATTGGCTCGGAATTATTCCTACTGGAAACATTTTCTGGTGGAAGTTCCGTTGCGCGGGGTTGGTCGATGACAGCAATGTTGATATGGTTGTCCTCATCAGAGGTAGACCTCCGGTGGCGTCTCCTCTCGCGGTTATTGTGGGAATCGGTTGTTGTACAATCCAGTGCAATGTCCTCACAGCAGAAGTCGAGCCATCCACAAAGATTGATATCACCACAATCACATCGACAGCAATCATCACAATCGCAATCACAATCACATCGACAGCAATCATCACAATCGCAATCACAATCACAGTCGTCATCAAGGTAACCTCCCATTGTCAAACACCAAGCGCTCAGAGTGCTTGGTTAACTTGTAATTGGCCAGAAGCGCGCCAGGTTTAAGGGGTGCAGTTGCGGAGCAAACGCGAGAGTAAATCGACTACGGCCCGGAACTCAGCAATGGTAGCGTCGAATCCGGGTGCAGAAAATGATGAGTGTTTTACCAGTGAATCCTTCTATGTTTTTGACCGACCCGGAGCCTCAGTGCTCATGGGCTCCTTAATATGTCAAGGGTGTTCGCTTCACAGCGTGCACAAAGAGACATTCTAAATAAAACCTCCAATTAGAGTTCGCGATTTCTTTGCCCCGGACGAAGGGCGGATGATCAATGAACTTCCGGGTACAGGAAACTTGCTAAACGGCTAAAATAAAGTTTATGTTGGCTGGTCATATAGTAATACAATAAAATGAATAAGTTTACGACGGTAATCCAAAACCTTGCAGCTAGTTTGCTGTGAGAGATAAGACATATATAGAGTTGACAAATGGGCTTATTTATTAGAAGCCAGGTGCATATATATATAATAAGGTGAACACCATACATCGCACACAGCAAAGGTGGGGGAGAAGACAACCACCACTACATGAAAAAGGTAATACATTAAAAAATACTACAATAAGAATTAAAACAGTGTGTGGGTGGGCTAGGGATAAAAAATTTGTGTGAGCTAAGATGGCGACAGTCACCGAGAGAAGGAAGTGACGATCGCCCCTATCGGCAACTGCGGTAATTAGAAGTCATGTGACCTCCTTGCAGGGCGGCAAGCCGATAAGCAACGGATCACATGTACAAGATAAGGGCGAGAGACCGCCAAACATTATGACATAAACTGACGCTATGATTACAGACACTGCTAAACCACGTAAATAAGAAGTCTGCAAATCGATCGATCGATTAAAGTAACACAGGATCACCACCATAAAACCAATTTAATTATATGCATATCAAATTAGTATTTATGTTGGGTGGTCATATAGTAATACAATAAAATGAATAAGTTTACGACAGTAATCCAAAACCTTGCAGCTAGTTTGCTGTGAGAGATAAGACATATATAGAGTTGACAAATGGGCTTATTTATTAGCAAAAACCCTGAACGCAATCGCCTATGAACTTCTCAAAGTCACCATTCCGGTACAAACCCTAACTCATGCTATTAACTATCATTATACTGTAACCAGCAAAATCTCTAAATACCTCAATCAACCATCTTCAGTCTAAACATAAAAATCACTTCCCATTGTCAAATTCCTTATCATAACCCCATGACCTACGTATTTATATTGTCTCTGCTCATCATCTCCCCCCTATTAGACCCAACTTTCAATCTAAAGAACAAAATATAAACTGTTTGGTCATGGAATTGTCGAAGCCTCCAAACCCAACTACCTGAATTCACCCAATACCTAATTAAAACTAATCCCAAACCTAATATAATATGTCTCCAAGAAACTTTTTTAAAACCCAGTCATAGACCCCACTTTCGAAATTATCATATATTAAGGAAAGACAGAACATCAGCTAATCACGGAGGCCTAGCTATACTTGTAAATAAAAAATCCCATATAAAATTATAAACACAGAATCAGAAATCGAGCACCAAGTAATTGAAATCAACTTTTCTAATCAAATCTATCACATCTCAAATGTGTATGACAAATCCAACACTATAGACCCAAAACAATATCAGCCAATAGTTAACCTTCCCAGAAACATAATAGCTGGGGATTTCAATGCCTATCATCCCTTTTGGCACCACCCTAGTTCAAACACTAAAGGAAATGCTCTTTTTAAAATAATACAAGATAATGACATTACCCTCCATAATGATAGCTCCCCCACACACTTCTATAATAATGGTAAAAACATACTAGATCTTATACTTACATCCCAAGATATATCACACAAATTGTCATTTAAAAATACCAACAATACAATGAGAAGTGATCATTCTATCATTTCAATCACAAATAATAAACCAAATTTACCTAACTCCTTCCACCCCCCGCACAAGTGGAATATCAAAACAGCTGATTGGTCCTTGTTTCAAAAACTCTGCAAGCAAAACATCAATAATCAAATCATTTCTTCAAACCCCCTTACCTCTTACGACAACTTCTATAATAATCTAATTCAAATAGCTAAACAAGCCATTCCTCTAAATAATAATCACCATAAACAACTAAAATCCCATCCTTGGTGGAATCCTAACTGTACGCTCATAATTAAAGAAAGAAACAAAGCCAGGAACAAATACTATCATAATAAAACTTTAGAAAACAAAATTCAACTAAAAAGACTTACAGCAAAAGTCAAATACACACTCAAACAAGCAAAGCTATCCTTTTGGCAAAATAAATGCTCCTCCCTTAACAAACCAAATTTAAAAGAACTGTGGAAAACTGTCAATATCCTCAAAGGAAATTACCCTAACACTAATATTCCACCAATCCAAAACCCAAACAATAACCTTTATACAGAAAATAATCAACAAATATCAGACACTTTAGTCTCTTATTTTGCAGAAATCAGTTCAAATAACAATTGTCTCACGGATTTCAACCCCATAAATTTAGAACCGATTGAAACTAATCCAAATTCACCAATCAACGATCCCTTTTCCTTAACAGAACTCACTAAAGCTGTCAACAAATCCAAAAACACAGCCCCAGGCAAAGATCTACTTATATACTCCTTTTTCAATCACCTTCCACCAGACTGCCTCGAGGTGCTCCTACAAATCTTTAACCAACTCTGGCAATCATCAATAACCCCTCCTTCCTGGAATTCCTCTATCATTGTCCCAATACTTAAATCTAATCAGAACCCACACATCCCAACCTCATATCGCCCCATTAGCTTAACCTCAGTTGCCTCCAAAATATTTGAAACTATTCTAAACAACAGAATCACATGGCACTTAGAACATAATAATCTCTATAACCCAAATCTAACAGCTTTTCGACCTCATCATAGTACTACTGACAATATTCTTCAAATTACTGATGCAGTCAATAAAGGATTTTTAACTAAAAACAAAACTCATGCAATCTTTTTAGACATAACTAAAGCCTTTGATATGGTAAATAGACCCGCTATAGAAATAAAGGCACAAAAACTTGGTATTACAGGATTAGCTTTAAAATGGATACACAATTTTATCAACAATAGATCAATACAAGTTAAAGCAAACAATGCCCTTTCAAACTCCCGTTCCACTGATAATGGAGTACCTCAGGGCAGTGTACTTTCTCCAACCCTTTCTAATATTTTCATAAATGATATTCCAACTCCTTCTTCATCGTCCATTTATGCAGACGACATAGCCATCTGGTCTACTGGTAAACTTTCAACTAAATTAACAAAACTCCTTCAAAATCATTTAAACAAAATTCAAAATTGGGCTTCTAAATAGGGGGGTTACCTTTTCTCCTTCAAAATCTAAAGCCATTCATTTTGGAACCAATATAAAACACAAAATCCCTACTTTCTTTATCAAAAATCAACCCATCCCTAACCAAACCTCTACTAAGTTCCTTGGAGTTATTTTAGATAAATGACTTACCTGGAGAGAACACATCTCACACACGGTAACTAAGTGCCACAAAATCACTAACCTCATCAGATTTATTAGTGGCACTTCCTGGGGTGCAAACAAACATATATCTTGCAAAATACACTCATCGTACTCACTTCAACACATTCTCTATGGTGCCCCAGCCATAATCACTGCATCTAAAACAAACATTCACAAACTAGAAACTGCAGTCAGCCACTCTCAGAGCCATCACTAAAACACATCGCTCTACACGTATCAACTCTCTCCAGGTATCCACCGGCTTCCCCCCTATACCCCTTCAACTTTTAAAAGCCACTCTTAAATACCAAACCAGAGCTAAAACGTTCAACCTCCCAACTCAAAACATTTTTTATGAAACTCAACACAATCAAATTGATCGTAAACACAAAAATACTAGTAGATCAACACTCCCATACACCCAATCTCACCCACACGTATCCCCATTAAGACCATACCCATTCCCCCCCTGGCACCTGGTTAACCCACTTCTCAACACAGACTTAGCGAATAAAGTTATTAAAGACTATCCATCTTACAATAAATCCCTTGCACTACAACTTATTGATGAATTACCCTCTAACTCTACACATATATACACCGATGGCTCAAAAAACAATATAAGTACATCATTTGCAATCGCAATACCGTCTCTTAAATTCAAAAAATCTTCACGCATACAATCATATCTTTCCATCTTTATAGCAGAAGCAATAGCAATCATTAATGCCTTACACATATCTCTCCAATCCAAAATTCACAATCCTATTATTCTCTCTGACTCCCTTTCAGTTATTACTGCCCTTCAAGGAAAAACTATCAACCCATTTATACGAGAAATAAAATACCTCTCCACTCTCCTTGCCTTTCAAAATTCCCATACTTCTATAATTTGGATACCAGCTCATTGTGGAATAACAGGAAACGAAATTGCAGATGCAGAGGCCAAAAGATCTCATTCAAATATTTGTACTCAAGATATTTCAATAGATTTAAACACTCATTACTCTTTGATAAATAAATTTATACTACAAACTTGGCAAGATGAGTGGAACAACACCACCTCTACCCTCAAAACACTAAAACCCATTATAACTATAAACCCGTTATCTTTGACAACAACATCTACTCAGATAAAATCCTTACTTCCATAGCATTGGATAATCCCCCCCTTCAATATTACAAAGCTAAACATAACCAAGTACAACACAATGATCCAAACTGTCACACATGTCACACCCCCGAAACCACTTATCACTTTTTCTTTACCTGTTCCAAGTTTAACAACCACCGCATCCCACTAATCAATAAATTAAAATTACACAAATATAATAGCAATATCTAAAATCTCTATAAAAAAAGAAATAATAAAACAAACAATCACTTACATACATAACACACAACGTTTTATACCCCAATAATTTTTCTTTACCTGTTCCAAGTTTAACAACCACCGCATCCCACTAATCAATAAATTAAAATTACACAAATATAATAGCAATATCTAAAATCTCTATAAAAAAAGAAATAATAAAACAAACAATCACTTACATACATAACACACAACGTTTTATACCCCAATAATTTTCCTCCCCACTCATCAAGGCTACCACACACATAACTCTTAACATACTCTGTGCACTTATTCTTTAGTTTTTCTTCTATCCCTCACTATTTGTATACTATCTAGGAACCCCTATGTCCTTATGAGGACATAGGCACTGTAGGGCTATTTTTCTTCTTACTTTAATGCACTGGAGCGGCCCCCAGT
The DNA here is from genome assembly GCA_034190875.2 of Urechis unicinctus. Taxonomy (NCBI): domain Eukaryota; kingdom Metazoa; phylum Annelida; class Polychaeta; order Xenopneusta; family Urechidae; genus Urechis; species Urechis unicinctus. Next base: position 64,099,063 of record CM067350.1, read on the forward strand.
GTGAGAAACCTCCTTATTTTGCACATTCGCTCAATCTAGTTAGGTACACATCATTTCATCTTCTCCCCTTTTTTTTTATTTTTTTTTATTTTAAAATAGCCACACATCCTCCAATAATTAATTTCATTTCTGTGTTTTCTCGGTTGTACCTCCTCTTAAACCCAGTGATATAAAGCATAACTAAACACATTGATAGTGGTACATGGCCAAAGCTGCCAAATCCACTCTAATTAGATTAAACAACAACAGCTTATTTATTAGAAGCCAGGTGCATATATATATAATAAGGTGAACACCATACATCGCACACAGCAAAGGTGGGGGAGAAGACAACCACCAAGGCTAGGCTGAGGAGCCTGGCCAGGCTAAAATAATGTTTGAACACGAATTAAGTACCCTTTAGGGTGGAAAATGTCAGGGCGGATGGTTTTGTTAGGTAGGATGACATGTTCTCGATGGTTATGAGGCGCGACAGGCCCGTAAACGGAACTTACGATGGTTGAGGCGATATTTTTGGTGAGCTGGTGGCGAAATCGCTGTCCCCCTAGGGTTTATTATGCATACATATAAAAAAGATAGCAGCCAGCCGCCCAATGCAAATCCCGGTGCCAAAACTCGCACAATAGGCTTATGAATATCGGAAATAGCAAGTACACTAACTAATAAATGTCATCTTGATAAATTACCCGGTCTGGGGTACACCTATCGAAAACTGTTCGCCTCTAACAGCGCCCGCGCAGTTTACGATCTTTCATGTCCGCATTGTAGATGGTAGTTTTAGATTGTCAATAACTGTCTGAAGCGAGGGAACTGGCCTGGGGTCGACATTAACATTTTTGGCACGTCAGGTTGATGTGAAAGTCTCGAGCGAGGAGTTTATAGCTACGCTAAGTAGCTTGTCGATTATGAAATTACACGAAAGACACCCCCGACCTCAGGCGACGATACCATGAAATCAACAAAAGCACATGGAACTGTTGATCCAACGTCTCGGGGCTCGGCGGCTGTTAAAGATATGGAGTCATCTGCATGGTCGAGGCGACTTCAGCTCCAAATTAAACATTCATTCGTTTGATCTAGCTTTAGGCCGTATTGGCAACTGAGGCCATGTACGGCTAAGCCAAATTAAACAGAGATTTCCAGGTGGTTTTAAGAGACGCTATGACAATAACGCTTCGGCTTACAGGTGGCGCCTTCACATATTTCCTCGGGCGGAACACTCAAGTGAGCCACAGGGATTTGTATTGGCTTGCCGGTCGCTATCTGCTATGCGTAATAAACCCTAGGGGGACAACGATTTCGCCACAAGCTCACCAAAAATCTCAGATCGTCCCGTTTACGAGCCTGGCGCGCCCCGTCTAGTTTTTCCAACCACTCCAGGTCGACAAATGAGGAGAAGCTTGCCAGGAGAGACAGAGACTGTACGAGAGGCACTACACCAAAATTATCCAGATTCTACAAGATTTTCTTGCATATGCGCGCTCTTTTGTTCGTTGCTGCCTGTTATTCCTGGAGTGGGGACTAGCCAGAGGTATAACGCGACTCCAGAAGTACAGTTGCTTATTGGGATACAGTGGGATAAGCCTGGGCCATATTGTGCTGATAATGAATGGGGGAGGCAGGGGGAATTTAGCTAGATATAGTATTATAACACAAAGTCTTCGAGTTTTGCACAACAACCCATTTCTAAGAAACTACTAAAGACTCTTATAGGACACATGTTCTGTAAAAATATTTGTCATTTTCAAAGTGCATTGAGTTGGAAGAAATGTCACGAGTGTCTGGTTTCTTACCGATCAAAACTTTATTGCAAGCACCGGCCCAAGGTATCACACGATTAACAACAGTATTCGAACCTTCGTTTGGGCTATTCTTGGTGCTCAGGCGCAGACCCGCTCAGGGATACTAGGTACAGGCACATCCTTTGACACTGCAAAGCAGTTTCAGGCTTATATTGAGGATGCTTTCAACTCACCTGTTGAGATTCCCTCGTCCATCAGCAGGTATCAAAACCTGCTCCAGAATGCTTCCTCAAAGGTTGATTATGTGTTTGTAACGGGCTTTGACATGGCATGTCAGACATGAGCCTCTCCATTGGAAAAGTAGCTGGGTACAGCAATCTGATAACCATCGCATCCGACAGGCAGCAGATCGGCACCAACACCGATGTTAACGTGGATGCTGCAAATTCAAATGGAGGAAGCTTTGATACCCCGCCTGATTGCCCCGGACGAAGGGCGGATGATCAATGAACTTCCGGGTACAGGAAACTTGCTAAACGGCTAAAATAAAGTTTATGTTGGCTGGTCATATAGTAATACAATAAAATGAATAAGTTTACGACGGTAATCCAAAACCTTGCAGCTAGTTTGCTGTGAGAGATAAGACATATATAGAGTTGACAAATGGGCTTATTTATTAGAAGCCAGGTGCATATATATATAATAAGGTGAACACCATACATCGCACACAGCAAAGGTGGGGGAGAAGACAACCACCACTACATGAAAAAGGTAATACATTAAAAAATACTACAATAAGAATTAAAACAGTGTGTGGGTGGGCTAGGGATAAAAAATTTGTGTGAGCTAAGATGGCGACAGTCACCGAGAGAAGGAAGTGACGATCGCCCCTATCGGCAACTGCGGTAATTAGAAGTCATGTGACCTCCTTGCAGGGCGGCAAGCCGATAAGCAACGGATCACATGTACAAGATAAGGGCGAGAGACCGCCAAACATTATGACATAAACTGACGCTATGATTACAGACACTGCTAAACCACGTAAATAAGAAGTCTGCAAATCGATCGATTAAAGTAACACAGGATCACCACCATAAAACCAATTTAATTATATGCATATCAAATTAGTATTTATGTTGGGTGGTCATATAGTAATACAATAAAATGAATAAGTTTACGACAGTAATCCAAAACCTTGCAGCTAGTTTGCTGTGAGAGATAAGACATATATAGAGTTGACAAATGGGCTTATTTATTAGCAAAAACCCTGAACGCAATCGCCTATGAACTTCTCAAAGTCACCATTCCGGTACAAACCCTAACTCATGCTATTAACTATCATTATACTGTAACCAGCAAAATCTCTAAATACCTCAATCAACCATCTTCAGTCTAAACATAAAAATCACTTCCCATTGTCAAATTCCTTATCATAACCCCATGACCTACGTATTTATATTGTCTCTGCTCATCATCTCCCCCCTATTAGACCCAACTTTCAATCTAAAGAACAAAATATAACTGTTTGGTCATGGAATTGTCGAAGCCTCCAAACCCAACTACCTGAATTCACCCAATACCTAATTAAAACTAATCCCAAACCTAATATAATATGTCTCCAAGAAACTTTTTTAAAACCCAGTCATAGACCCCACTTTCGAAATTATCATATATTAAGGAAAGACAGAACATCAGCTAATCACGGAGGCCTAGCTATACTTGTAAATAAAAAATCCCATATAAAATTATAAACACAGAATCAGAAATCGAGCACCAAGTAATTGAAATCAACTTTTCTAATCAAATCTATCACATCTCAAATGTGTATGACAAATCCAACACTATAGACCCAAAACAATATCAGCCAATAGTTAACCTTCCCAGAAACATAATAGCTGGGGATTTCAATGCCTATCATCCCTTTTGGCACCACCCTAGTTCAAACACTAAAGGAAATGCTCTTTTTAAAATAATACAAGATAATGACATTACCCTCCATAATGATAGCTCCCCCACACACTTCTATAATAATGGTAAAAACATACTAGATCTTATACTTACATCCCAAGATATATCACACAAATTGTCATTTAAAAATACCAACAATACAATGAGAAGTGATCATTCTATCATTTCAATCACAAATAATAAACCAAATTTACCTAACTCCTTCCACCCCCCCGCATAAGTGGAATATCAAAACAGCTGATTGGTCCTTGTTTCAAAAACTCTGCAAGCAAAACTTCAATAATCAAATCATTTCTTCAAACCCCCTTACCTCTTACGACAACTTCTATAATAATCTAATTCAAATAGCTAAACAAGCCATTCCTCTAAATAATAATCACCATAAACAACTAAAATCCCATCCTTGGTGGAATCCTAACTGTACGCTCATAATTAAAGAAAGAAACAAAGCCAGGAACAAATACTATCATAATAAAACTTTAGAAAACAAAATTCAACTAAAAAGACTTACAGCAAAAGTCAAATACACACTCAAACAAGCAAAGCTATCCTTTTGGCAAAATAAATGCTCCTCCCTTAACAAACCAAATTTAAAAGAACTGTGGAAAACTGTCAATATCCTCAAAGGAAATTACCCTAACACTAATATTCCACCAATCCAAAACCCAAACAATAACCTTTATACAGAAAATAATCAACAAATATCAGACACTTTAGTCTCTTATTTTGCAGAAATCAGTTCAAATAACAATTGTCTCACGGATTTCAACCCCATAAATTTAGAACCGATTGAAACTAATCCAAATTCACCAATCAACGATCCCTTTTCCTTAACAGAACTCACTAAAGCTGTCAACAAATCCAAAAAACACAGCCCCAGGCAAAGATCTACTTATATACTCCTTTTTCAATCACCTTCCACCAGACTGCCTCGAGGTGCTCCTACAAATCTTTAACCAACTCTGGCAATCATCAATAACCCCCCCTTCCTGAAATTCCTCTATCATTGTCCCAATACTTAAATCTAATCAGAACCCACACATCCCAACCTCATATCGCCCCATTAGCTTAACCTCAGTTGCCTCCAAAATATTTGAAACTATTCTAAACAACAGAATCACATGGCACTTAGAACATAATAATCTCTATAACCCAAATCTAACAGCTTTTCGACCTCATCATAGTACTACTGACAATATTCTTCAAATTACTGATGCAGTCAATAAAGGATTTTTAACTAAAAACAAAACTCATGCAATCTTTTTAGACATAACTAAAGCCTTTGATATGGTAAATAGACCCGCTATAGAAATAAAGGCACAAAAACTTGGTATTACAGGATTAGCTTTAAAATGGATACACAATTTTTTTCAACAATAGATCAATACAAGTTAAAGCAAACAATGCCCTTTCAAACTCCCGTTCCACTGATAATGGAGTACCTCAGGGCAGTGTACTTTCTCCAACCCTTTCTAATATTTTCATAAATGATATTCCAACTCCTTCTTCATCGTCCATTTATGCAGACGACATAGCCATCTGGTCTACTGGTAAACTTTCAACTAAATTAACAAAACTCCTTCAAAATCATTTAAACAAAATTCAAAATTGGGCTTCTAAATGGGGGGTTACCTTTTCTCCTTCAAAATCTAAAGTCATTCATTTTGGAACCAATATAAAACACAAAATCCCTACTTTCTTTATCAAAAATCAACCCATCCCTAACCAAACCTCTACTAAGTTCCTTGGAGTTATTTTAGATAAATGACTTACCTGGAGAGAACACATCTCACACACGGTAACTAAGTGCCACAAAATCACTAACCTCATCAGATTTATTAGTGGCACTTCCTGGGGTGCAAACAAACATATATCTTGCAAAATACACTCATCGTACTCACTTCAACACATTCTCTATGGTGCCCCAGCCATAATCACTGCATCTAAAACAAACATTCACAAACTAGAAACTGCAGTCAGCCACTCTCAGAGCCATCACTAAAACACATCGCTCTACACGTATCAACTCTCTCCAGGTATCCACCGGCTTCCCCCCTATACCCCCTTCAACTTTTAAAAGCCACTCTTAAATACCAAACCAGAGCTAAAACGTTCAACCTCCCAACTCAAAACATTTTTTATGAAACTCAACACAATCAAATTGATCGTAAACACAAAAATACTAGTAGATCAACACTCCCATACACCCAATCTCACCCACACGTATCCCCATTAAGACCATACCCATTCCCCCCCTGGCACCTGGTTAACCCACTTCTCAACACAGACTTAGCGAATAAAGTTATTAAAGACTATCCATCTTACAATAAATCCCTTGCACTACAACTTATTGATGAATTACCCTCTAACTCTACACATATATACACCGATGGCTCAAAAAACAATATAAGTACATCATTTGCAATCGCAATACCGTCTCTTAAATTCAAAAAATCTTCACGCATACAATCATATCTTTCCATCTTTATAGCAGAAGCAATAGCAATCATTAATGCCTTACACATATCTCTCCAATCCAAAATTCACAATCCTATTATTCTCTCTGACTCCCTTTCAGTTATTACTGCCCTTCAAGGAAAAACTATCAACCCATTTATACGAGAAATAAAATACCTCTCCACTCTCCTTGCCTTTCAAAATTCCCATACTTCTATAATTTGGATACCAGCTCATTGTGGAATAACAGGAAACGAAATTGCAGATGCAGAGGCCAAAAGATCTCATTCAAATATTTGTACTCAAGATATTTCAATAGATTTAAACACTCATTACTCTTTGATAAATAAATTTATACTACAAACTTGGCAAGATGAGTGGAACAACACCACCTCTACCCTCAAAACACTAAAACCCATTATAACTATAAACCCGTTATCTTTGACAACAACATCTACTCAGATAAAATCCTTACTTCCATAGCATTGGATAATCCCCCCCTTCAATATTACAAAGCTAAACATAACCAAGTACAACACAATGATCCAAACTGTCACACATGTCACACCCCCCGAAACCACTTATCACTTTTTCTTTACCTGTTCCAAGTTTAACAACCACCGCATCCCACTAATCAATAAATTAAAATTACACAAATATAATAGCAATATCTAAAATCTCTATAAAAAAAAAAAATAATAAAACAAACAATCACTTACATACATAACACACAACGTTTTATACCCCAATAATTTTTCTTTACCTGTTCCAAGTTTAACAACCACCGCATCCCACTAATCAATAAATTAAAATTACACAAATATAATAGCAATATCTAAAATCTCTATAAAAAAAGAAATAATAAAACAAACAATCACTTACATACATAACACACAACGTTTTATACCCCCAATAATTTCCTCCCCACTCATCAAGGCTACCACACACATAACTCTTAACATACTCTGTGCACTTATTCTTTAGTTTTTCTTCTATCCCTCACTATTTGTATACTATCTAGGAACCCCTATGTCCTTATGAGGACATAGGCACTGTAGGGCTATTTTTCTTCTTACTTTAATGCACTGGAGCGGCCCCCAGTGTGAGAAACCTCCTTATTTTGCACATTCGCTCAATCTAGTTAGGTACACATCATTTCATCTTCTCCCCTTTTTTTTTATTTTTTTTTATTTTAAAATAGCCACACATCCTCCAATAATTAATTTCATTTCTGTGTTTTCTCGGTTGTACCTCCTCTTAAACCCAGTGATATAAAGCATAACTAAACACATTGATAGTGGTACATGGCCAAAGCTGCCAAATCCACTCTAATTAGATTAAACAACAACAGCTTATTTATTAGAAGCCAGGTGCATATATATATAATAAGGTGAACACCATACATCGCACACAGCAAAGGTGGGGGAGAAGACAACCACCAAGGCTAGGCTGAGGAGCCTGGCCAGGCTAAAATAATGTTTGAACACGAATTAAGTACCCTTTAGGGTGGAAAATGTCAGGGCGGATGGTTTTGTTAGGTAGGATGACATGTTCTCGATGGTTATGAGGCGCGACAGGCCCGTAAACGGAACTTACGATGGTTGAGGCGATATTTTTGGTGAGCTGGTGGCGAAATCGCTGTCCCCCTAGGGTTTATTATGCATACATAAAAGATAGCAGCCAGCCGCCCAATGCAAATCCCGGTGCCAAAACTCGCACAATAGGCTTATGAATATCGGAAATAGCAAGTACACTAACTAATAAATGTCATCTTGATAAATTACCCGGTCTGGGGTACACCTATCGAAAACTGTTCGCCTCTAACAGCGCCCGCGCAGTTTACGATCTTTCATGTCCGCATTGTAGATGGTAGTTTTAGATTGTCAATAACTGTCTGAAGCGAGGGAACTGGCCTGGGGTCGACATTAACATTTTTGGCACGTCAGGTTGATGTGAAAGTCTCGAGCGAGGAGTTTATAGCTACGCTAAGTAGCTTGTCGATTATGAAATTACACGAAAGACACCCCCGACCTCAGGCGACGATACCATGAAATCAACAAAAGCACATGGAACTGTTGATCCAACGTCTCGGGGCTCGGCGGCTGTTAAAGATATGGAGTCATCTGCATGGTCGAGGCGACTTCAGCTCCAAATTAAACATTCATTCGTTTGATCTAGCTTTAGGCCGTATTGGCAACTGAGGCCATGTACGGCTAAGCCAAATTAAACAGAGATTTCCAGGTGGTTTTAAGAGACGCTATGACAATAACGCTTCGGCTTACAGGTGGCGCCTTCACATATTTCCTCGGGCGGAACACTCAAGTGAGCCACAGGGATTTGTATTGGCTTGCCGGTCGCTATCTGCTATGCGTAATAAACCCTAGGGGGACAACGATTTCGCCACAAGCTCACCAAAAATCTCAGATCGTCCCGTTTACGAGCCTGGCGCGCCCCGTCTAGTTTTTCCAACCACTCCAGGTCGACAAATGAGGAGAAGCTTGCCAGGAGAGACAGAGACTGTACGAGAGGCACTACACCAAAATTATCCAGATTCTACAAGATTTTCTTGCATATGCGCGCTCTTTTGTTCGTTGCTGCCTGTTATTCCTGGAGTGGGGACTAGCCAGAGGTATAACGCGACTCCAGAAGTACAGTTGCTTATTGGGATACAGTGGGATAAGCCTGGGCCATATTGTGCTGATAATGAATGGGGGAGGCAGGGGGAATTTAGCTAGATATAGTATTATAACACAAAGTCTTCGAGTTTTGCACAACAACCCATTTCTAAGAAACTACTAAAGACTCTTATAGGACACATGTTCTGTAAAAATATTTGTCATTTTCAAAGTGCATTGAGTTGGAAGAAATGTCACGAGTGTCTGGTTTCTTACCGATCAAAACTTTATTGCAAGCACCGGCCCAAGGTATCACACGATTAACAACAGTATTCGAACCTTCGTTTGGGCTATTCTTGGTGCTCAGGCGCAGACCCGCTCAGGGATACTAGGTACAGGCACATCCTTTGACACTGCAAAGCAGTTTCAGGCTTATATTGAGGATGCTTTCAACTCACCTGTTGAGATTCCCTCGTCCATCAGCAGGTATCAAAACCTGCTCCAGAATGCTTCCTCAAAGGTTGATTATGTGTTTGTAACGGGCTTTGACATGGCATGTCAGACATGAGCCTCTCCATTGGAAAAGTAGCTGGGTACAGCAATCTGATAACCATCGCATCCGACAGGCAGCAGATCGGCACCAACACCGATGTTAACGTGGATGCTGCAAATTCAAATGGAGGAAGCTTTGATACCCCGCCTGATGATATAGGCAGCCCCTCTCCACTTGCCCGGAGCGGCGTTCCTGATAGACCGCCCCCAGTAGGAAAGGCATACGAGGATGAGAAAAACGCTCTTATTGTAGGTGGAATCGCAATAGGCTTAGTTGTGCTTTGGCTTTCTAAGTAGTAGGTCACGAGTATCAGGAGGATACCCACCCCCAACCGCCATAGCTGCGGCCCATACATGTTCTGCCATCCAACCAGCCACCTTTGCCGCTGCCTTGAGCAGCCAATGATCCCTGGAAGGGCAGCTGCTGCCTTACCGCCTAGGTCCTTCAGGACGTTTGCCAAGGAGTTCAGCTGTTTTTTAATCCATTTCTTAACACCAGGCTTGTCAGCAGGCGTCTGTGTTGGTGCTGGGGCGGCACTAGTGCCCCCTCCACCCGTCAAAGCAAGTACCAGGGTCGAGAATGCCAATCAAAGTGAGGATGGAGGCGATTGTAACCCCTTGCTCCCGGAATACGGTGCGGATAAGCTCGCCTAGCGTTGTGTCTTTGTTAAGAAGTCTGTTGATAGTTTCCCTGATGCGGTTGATTTGAGTCCACAGCATTTTTCAGTTTACAGAGGCAGCCTAAATACGGGCGCTAAGTAGAAGATTTAGCCCTGAAACCTCATTCGGTTGAAATTTCCATCCTTGACTATCACCTCACCCATCCTCATCCAGGCTTACCATTTTAGCTTCTCGCTGTTTTATCTCCCCTACTAGTTCAGTTATCTTAGCTAGGATGTTGACCAGCTCACCCCTCTGGGTCTGCATAGCCTTGTCAAGCCCTATAAGCTCTCTGAGTGGTAGTTCGTTGTCTTTTTGTGTACCTAGGTCTTCTATGGCGTTATGAACGCCCTCTATGAAGCTTGTTTCATCTACACCACCTTGCTCTGTCACGGCTTCTGGGCTGCTCATTTCTCACTTCTTTTGAAGTGCAGCTTCCGCTTTGGCAGCAGCTTGGTTATACCTTGGAGGGCTTTTGCTGCCTTTTTGGATAGTTCAGGGTTCACTCCAAGAGCCCGAGCAAGCTGTGTACCACCGTACTTTCTATACTACTAGTTTGCTGGGATTGGTCTTCATGTCAGAAGCTTCCACTCTCGGTCCCACTTAACCCAAAGGTCACCTTCTTTAGACGATCTAAACTCCAGAGTGGCGAGTGGCCTGCCTTCTACAACCTTGTAACTAAGACATTTGTTTCGTCTTGGTATCCTACCTGATCTTCTGTTAACCCAGCAGGCATTTCAGTAATAGCCCATGGTGGACTAGTCGTAGTCGACGTATGTAAAGGTTCGTCAATGAAGTAAGTCTCCGCATCATTAATGAAACTAGTCTCATCACTCTCCACTATATCTTCAAATGTTGGCTTATCAAAGTCTTCCATGTTACTATTTTAAAGATATACTCGATATTATTTAACATAACATGAGTACTTATGGATGCAAACTAAATCCACACCGCCGGAAACCCGAGCCCATCCGGGTAAAGGGCGTACGACAGTTTGTAGTTATTACATACAATCCAAGCACTATTGACCAGAACCAACAACTGCTGATCCTCTTCCCCAATCTAAGCGCAGACGACCTCATTGTCCCAGGTACAGCACGGCTGGCCTTTACAATCACGCTGACCTCGGCTGATTCTAACCGCAGCGTTGTGCAAAACCTGGGTCGCGACGTGGTTAAGAAAACGACAATCAAGATTTCTGGTAATGAGGTCATGTCCATCGATGACAGCGATGTGTACCACTGTTACCACGACTTGTGGCGGACTACACAGGAGAGACAGGGCCTTCAGTGTCAGGGCATTGACACATCAGATGAAAGAAAGGTAACTAAGATACGAGTGGGGGCAGGAGACAAGGATGAGGCAGAGGAAGAGGACAAGGCCGTAGCCGATGTCTATGGTAACAGGTTCTACATTCGGCTTGACTTTGAACTCCTCGAGAGCCATATGCCATTCTACCAGAGTGCACTTAGTGACAGACTGGAATACAAGCTCACATTCAACGGCTACAGCCGTGTGATTCACGCTGCGGGCAACACCTTTAATTCCAGCTACAAAATAGAAGGCATCTCCTTAGAGTATGACATATGGTTACCCAACCAGAGTTGGCCCGTATGATATGGACCCAGTACACAGGTCGGCTCTCGATTCTGAACATCCACGGACACTTGTTGCAAAAACTACCATTATTGTGTATATATATTTATTGTCTAATTGAGAATACAGTCTGGTGGCAACTGGGTATCCAGTCAAACGGGTCACCTCATAATTTATCGCAGAGACTACAGCCTGCAGTTGAGAAACCCACTCAATCGATCGTTTTCCAGTAACCCTGAACTCCACGGGTGTCCAAAGAGTTGTTCAGCAAGTGTGCGGTTAAATCGTTCCACTAAAGCCTGGTCTGGATGAACATTCATACGGCCACACATGACCAAGACTCCATGTTTTTCTAGCAGCTGATTCACTGCACCCATAATCTCCAGTCCAGGGTCGACCTGAAGTAGTTTAGGCCAATGCAGGTTTTCTCGCTTGTATATTGCTTTGAGTGCACCTGCCACCTCTTTAGCCTCTTTTGTAGTCAATGGCTCAGCCGCTTTGTAGTGTCCACGTCGTTTCACAACGTCATGAGGGAGAAATAAGAGATCAGCTTGGTGAACCTCATTAGGCCCAGACACATCAAATTTTGGTCTGGGAATGTGTTTTAGCATTGGCAGGTAGATTTGCCATATAGCTTGCTTTGTTAGCCACCTCCTGGCAACTTCCTCAGAAACCCTCGCTGTAATGCCTTTCCAGTAGAGCCCTTAGGACTATGGTAGATGTTTTGCATGCGATCCATTGTTATATGTATATATACTAATCAGTTTCTAGATGCCAAGTAAAAAAGAGTTTGGCTTTATGCAAACTACTTCGCAAGCCTGTAAGGGACCAGTCCGATCGTAGCCATATACAGGATAATGAACGTCACCCCACGTCCCCTTTGGTCATCTGAGGGAACGTAAAAGTCTGAGAGCTGAGGCTCAGGGTTCAGTGGGTCAACGTGTTAAGCTAGATTTTCTAAGCTTTTCTTGCTTATGCACGCTCTTCGTTATAGTACTGTTACTCACTGCCTGTAGTTGCTGGAGTGGGGACTAATCAGAGGAAATTAACGCGAGTCCTGAAGTAGAGTTGCTTATTTTGTTTATTTATATTTCAACTATGAAGCTCCCTGGAATCTCGCGGTCCGAATCGTTTCTCTGACTAGGTGATCTCGCCATGACTAACACATCTGGACTCCTTATAAAGGGTCCCGCAATAGGCCAGGCTAAAACAATCCCCACGTGACACGACGAGTCCACTTGGAGGGTGAACTCGCTTGCTGTGAGGATTGCTACAATCAGGGTTACACCCCTCCCAAAGAGTGGTGTGATGTAACCCGGGCTCTCGTGCTGATAATTTAGGGGGTGGGGGGGCTTTTTAAGAACGTATGAGCCAGAATAGTATTATAACATCCTCCCCAACCATAATAAAGTTGAACTTCCACTGTTCAATAATTTAGAATTTACCCTTGAATTTTTAAAATTTACTTTGTATGGCGTAAATATACCTGGGAACAAATGAACTTACGGCAGCGATCAGTGTGTCTTGATTATGGGTAATGTAAGATATATTAAAAACATGGGTGTTCAATGTGTGCGTGTAAGTGTGAGTATGTAACTTATGTGTAATATTATAACATCTGCATAATGTGATTGGAGTGCGTGTAAATGAGTGATAGTTATTCCCAAAGATAGTATTTAAGAAAGCTATGCTGCTGAGAGCCTGTTTAGAACAATTATGCCTGAAAGAATATATATGTTGCACATGGCCACTATCCAACATGTAAGTCCGGATACACAACGGTGTGACACTTTAATTGTATGTGTTGTACGTGCGGGAGAAGATCAATATAAACAACTCATATATATTTGTATTGAGAATTAAATGTTAATGATACTTCTCCATAAATTATTTTGATAAATACGCACGTCTTCCCTAAGCTGCAGATTCCTTCATGAGATTATACCCCGCATATACTTGAATAACATAAGATTAGCGTAATGGGTAATGTGTAACATAAAGGGTCGCCAATTTTACGTGTGTCCGCATGATGTGTCAGACGGTGCGATAATAGCGCAGTTGACTTCACTTATTGTAAAATTTTGTCTTATCTGCAGACACAGAGGCAAAATAATTGTGAATATAATTGATGATATCATTGTGTCAAGTTTGCGCTGCGTGGAAGAAGACAAGTTTTAAAAGTCTTTTTATAATTTAACCTTGACTCACAGTTTACTGGATTTCGTGTGGCGGCAAAGGATGCGTGAAATTTAGCGTCAAATGTGTATGTCACTTTGGAGACTTAAATTGAAGTGCAGTTAAAGGGTGGCAGCTTGGGCCCTCTGAGACAGCCGTGTTTGTTGCAATTACAATGGAGTCTTTAATCCTTGATAATTGGTGGACGCACAAATCAGGGTCTTTTATCTGTGTGAATGTCTGAGTGCAGCATGTTTGCAAAAGGAGTTAAACAGCCCTGGGTATACGGGCCGACTGTTAAAACCTTAAATTGGACTGATAAACATTTGAATTTCACGGCTTGTTATCTTTGACACTTTTGTTGGTTCCTGAGTTCGCCTTGATAAATTTGAATTTGTCTAAGCGTCAGGTTCATGCGTTTGAATGCGTATAACACGTGGTTGAGATCGTATCGTTGGTAAAATGTTATATGGTTGGAATAGTGAAAGAAACATGCGTGTGGAGGTGGTGTGAAATAATTGCATGTAAAAATGGTTATGCATATAAAATGAATATAGGCGTCCTGTTCTGAAAAGATAGTATATGGATAAAAATAATATGATATTGGTGGGAAAAAAATTCTGAAAAGGGAATTATAAACGAAGAATACCATGATAATGAATTAATGAGGCTAGGTAGACATAATTCGTTATTTGTTTCAAAATTGGTAATGCTCATCTTCCAGGCCCTGCACTTAATGCTACCAGGAGCAACACGCAGATAACAGAGGAACATGAGCCATGTGGTTACGACTATGTAGTTGTCCAGTGTGATGGGCAGACCGAACTTCCTGTGGTGTATAGATAGCACAGCCCTATGGAGAAATTCTTACAAGCCCTGCAACAGGAAGAGCTCAAGATCAAAGCAGTTCTTTCAAAACCTGTTCCCATGTGCATGACGCGAGAGGATAAAAGAGTGCACAAGGCAGCAGCCTATTGTCATGTGTGTAAAAAAGAACTGGGCTGGGACCACTGCCATTTAACAGGTAAGTAAAGGGTTGGCAGCCCACAATGCATGCAACCTGAAGCTGCGGTTGAATCCTAAGACAACAGCTGTGCCTGTAGTATTCCATAACCTACGGGGCTATGACTCCCACCTCTTGATGCAGACCGTAAGCAAGGTGGAAGGGAAGATCAACTGTATCCCAAACAATATGGGGAAGTGTATATCCCTATCAATTGGACAGTTACGCTTTATTGACAGTGCACAGTTCCTCCTGGCCTCGTTTGACAAGCTGGTGTCTGCAAACAACCCAGATGCCTTTGCAGTTACACCTAAGTATGATGAAACGAAAAGCCGACTGCTACTGTGCAAGGGAGTGTATCCATATGAGTTTATGGATGGCTGGGATAGCCTCTTTTGAAGCCTCTCTGCCGCCAATCCAGGAGTTCTACAGCAAGCTCACTGAACAAGGCATATCTGCTGCAGACTAAAAACATGCACAGAAGCTCTGGAACGTGTTCGGGTGTAATAACATGGACGACTATCATGACCTGTACATGCGCACAGATTTACAACTCTTAGCTGATGTATTTGAGATATTCTGCAAGACCTGTCTTAAACAGTACGTCTGGACCCAGCTCACTACTATACCAGTCCTGGCCTTTCATGTGATGGCTTCTTAGGTTATAGTGTACAGCTCGAATCTCTAGCTTTTCTTGCTTATGCACGCTCTTCGTTATAGTACTGTTACTCACTGCCTGTAGTTGCTGGAGTGGGGACTAGCCAGAGGAAATTAACGCAAGTCCTGAAGTAGAGATGCTTATTTGGTTTATTCAGATTTCAACAATGAAGCTCCCTGGAACCTCGCGGTCCGAATCGTTTCTCTGACTAGATGATCTCTCCGTATTCATAAGCGAGGGTTGGTTATATAGCCCTTCGGGAGATTTCCCTCGGTATTGGCGTGTCGTACTGCGCTGATAATTAAGATGGGAGGGAGGGGGTACTCTATAATTAAGGTGGGAGGGAGAGGGTACTCTTAACTAAAACAGTATTATAACAATAGGGGTGACGTTGGAGTTACTCACCGACTATGACAAACACCTATCCATTGAGAAGGGCCTGCGCGGTTGCATAAGCACTAGTGTCTTTGAGAAGGACCTGTACAAGCCGAGGAACAACTTTGTGTTTGGTAAAACCATGGAGAATCTTAGAAAGCGAGTCGACGTCAAAATTGTACGTTTGGCAGAAGAGGAAAAAATATGCAGGCGCACTTATGCTCAACATAAAGTATTCGATGATGACCTGGCCGCTCTGCATATGCACAAGACCCGCTTAGTATTAAATAGTCTGGTGTATGTAGGTACTTGATCTCTCAAAACACCTGAGGTACGACTTGTATTATAACACAATGAAGTCCAGATATGGATCATTAGCCCAACAGACCTACAGATAGATCTAATACCTTGTTAAGAGGGAGCACAAGCTCCCAAACTTGGTTCAAAAGATCCAGTTATCATGGACTATTCTGTCATCATAATGATGTTTTTCTTATATTGTTTGAAGCTACACTAGGTGTCTTGCCAGTATTAAACACTTTTAACATTATATGACCTGTTCAGTATAATAATGTTAAGTATTACTTCACTAAATTGCCTTATGCAGTAAGTTGATTCTGATAATGATGCCGATGATAAAAATTGGTACAAAAAATCATTCCATTTGCCATATCAAGGATTTATAACCAATAGCAGGCCTTCTTTAGTTATTTAACTCCTTGGCCATAATGACGATTTTAATACTGTAGATTATGATGACGATGTTTATGATGAAGTTGATTATGAAGAAAACCTTGCTGATTTGATGTTGATAATTATGATGATCAAAGAAATGTCATTATAGTTCACCAAGCTCATCAATTGATAAATTGAAGTCTTGTTGTACTGTTGGCCAACCTTTTGTCGATAACAATTGTCTTGTCATTACAGGTCAAGCTTTTAGCGATTACATGCTACAACTAGAAGTGAATAGCAACATTACATTTTAAGTATTTATGGAATAATTATACGACATTACATATCATGACAAGCCTCTCCTGATATTGAATAAGCTGTGTTAGTTTTGACATACTCAGGCATTCCATTTAGAATAATGAAAACTTACTGTAAGTAATACAACCAACTCATCACAAGGAAACACAGATAACCATAAACAAATCACCAACAGATCCATTGTAAATCCAAGCAAACAAGGAACTACATAAATACATCTACACACCATCTCCTTTCTAAATTATTTGTACACAATAGATTATTTGGATATAATAATTTCACAAAAAGACAACTATTTTGGTTTACCAACTACATAAAGAGGAGGAATCTGTAGGAAAGAAGACACATTCAGAATACATGCTAACTAAAGTTGAAGGACTTGATATGATACACAATGATTGATATGCACTTGGTAATCGCTATTCTGTTTATGAAACAATATAAACGGATCCCCTAAACAATGACCTTTACATTAATACTTGTGTAGAAAAATGGGAACAATCGTTTCTGTGTAAAGTTTATTATGTTGGAATGAAGACGCGAATGATACATGTGATATCAATGAGTGGCTCGGGAGGGAAGGGATTCTTGGTGACGATGAAGAACTTGAACCTGCTTGTTCTGTACTCGTTGAAGTTTGTCTTGTGGTAATCAGATGGATCAGTGGCGCGGAGAAGTTTCAAGTATCTAGAGAAAAGAACATCGAACATCTGAATACATTTTTCTCATTTCTTTACAAACATTTTCTACTATGAAATTGATCTTGTTATCATTCAAATAACATCCATTACTGAATCCCCAAACGACGGCTTTGGTGGCTGACCTTTCTTCGGTTACAATCGTCTTATCCATTATCCAGGACATCAAGCCATCCGCAATTTCATCAAAGCGCCTTGTGACTGTTTCAAACATGTCGACTTCCATCATGTCTAACACCAACGGCTTGCCATACCTGCCTCACCATTCCCGTATCCCAATATGATCAATTTCCACGTGCATTTCATCTGGTTTAAAATATCAGACTCTACTATCTGGTAGGGACTGATGATATAAATTATTTAAACATTGAGGGGTTATGTCAACAAATGAGCCAGAGAACAATCACAAGTGGTGGGTTTACCTGATGGAACCCAGCAGGGCGAATCTGACTTTCTCTGGCTCCATCTGTGAGGGACTGAGTGCATTCAGGTAGTTGGTGTCGCGGTAACGAAGGAACGTTGCAGCTTGAGCAGATGGATCGATAATGAGAGGCCACCTTTAATGAGAAGCATCACCATATAAAGCTCTCTGATTCATAAGATGTGGCGCACTTTATGATAAGTTACACAAGTAATGTGAAGACGCATTGGGGATTAACACCAAAGGGCATAATGTGACTAAATATAAAGTCACTTATATAGGTCGCAAATTATTTTTTAGTCAAATTTAAAAAAATTGGGTATGTCCTATACACAAGATTTTACGGTGATCATATTTAGTTGCAAACCACCAAGCCACAAGAAGGATTATAACCTGGTATTTAGGTATAACTCACTTGCCAGTGTTGAGGATGGCATCACCAACATCTCTTAGCAAGACATCATCTAATTCCCGCACCAATACCCGCATCCCGGGGAGCTCATTTCCCATTTGTTCTGCATCGTCACACATACACCAACCATAGCAACATCATAAAGGCACTTACAATAGCAACATCATAAAGGCACAAACCATAGCAACATCATAAAGGCACTAACCATAGCAACATCATAAAGGCACCAACCATAGCAACATCATAAAGGCACCAACCATAGCAACATCATAAAGGCTCCAACCATAGCAACATCATAAAGGCACAAACCATAGCAACATCATAAAGGCACTAACATTCAGCCTCCAATGTCAGGTTACATTTTAAAGCAAGACAAGTCAGAAGTGTTAGCCCAGAAAAGCTAGTGAAATAGGCCTGGTTACCAGGCTGTCCATATCATACTTTTTCTGATATAAAGTTGCATTGATAATTCCCTTGGCAATACTTTGTAAATGCTAATTTTTTATTTACCATCTGTCGAAGCACAGACTTACCAGCATTGTCTGCTACTTGAAGTCTCAATTCCTGGTTGGCCTGAGAAAGTTTATCACGAGCCTTTTCCAGGTTCATTTTACACACCTCCAGTTCCATCTCTGAATCATGGATTGCCTAAACAAGAGATTGTTGAATGAGAAACTCTAACAAAGCTTATTGATAGTAACTATTCCAATATGCCGTGAATCAAGAGTATTATGAGACACTGCGTAGCTCCTACCTGAAGTGTGATGTCCGGCTTGATCATGCCTTCTACCCCCGCCGAGTCATGCTCATAAATTCTTTTGTTCAGTTCTTCTGTTGCTTTTAATGTCTTATATTTAAAAAAATGTAGGATTTATTTGAAATGAAGAATATCAACAAATGCATGGGAAATGTAACATTAAATCAAACAGTTTACCCAGATGGAAAAAAAGTGCTTACTTTCTTCTGGTGTATTTCATACTCCTTCTTGGCAGCTGCCAATTGGTCCTCCAAGTTGCTGGTTTCTGCTTCGCGACGCTTCCTATCCTCCTCTGCACGGCTTTCTCGTGCTTTCTCCAGCTTAGCCAACAACACTTCTGTCTGAGATACATCCCACTCTGAAAGCACCTCTTTGACAGGCGCTAGAGTAGCAACCTTAAAAACATAAAGACAATGAGGAAACATGCAATAATATCTTCTAATATTTACAGTCAACATTATTCTATCCATCAAAATTGGCAAGAATTAAACACAACAATGTTTTCAATGTTCCTCGGGGTGGTAGGAATAGACTTAAAAGCAAAATACCCTGAACCAGCAATACATTCCTTAACAAAGATCAGCAACCTGGACTTACAAAGATTAGAACCCAACCGCATTTACTGCATTTTTTCCTGCTGTGATGTTCTCCTATAAGAGTCAGATTTCCACCATTTACCTGTTGAGGTGTTTGGCCATCATCCGCATAGATGCGTAGATCAGCACCATTTTCCAGTAACGACTGCACCACATCCAGATGACCAGCAAAAGCTGCTCGATACAATGGTGATCGCCCGAATTGTCCCTTGGTGTTAGGATTTCCCCCGAGGCTGATAAGCAGCTTCACAGCGTCTACATGGCCTCCACCTAGGATGGACAATAAAGTCATATGTAGATTCTTACATAGCTCAAATAAAAAAGTTTTTACCTTGTTCTAACTAAAACTGCATTGCACCATACTGACGCTTGATGTGCATAATTTCCTATGGAAAAAGATAGGCCTTAACCAGGACATATACACAGATGACTTGAGGTTGGAAGGAGAAGGTGGCTCACTGGCAGCCTCTGACAGTGCAGTGTTATCGTTGGCATCTTCACACTCCACCATTTGAAGCAGGTTCTTGTTGCGTAGAGCTTGACCAATCACATCAGTGGTTACTCCAGCCTTGTCATCTATTCCCTTCACCTGGTAATTGGACAACACACATGGACAGTTTAGATATAAATCAAATGGAGGAAGATAAATCTGATGATTAATTTATTGCGTAACAGATCTCACTTCACTAAGGATGTTCTTGATCTCATCAATGTCACCATCAAAAGCTGCTTCTAACATGCGCTTCCGCCGTTTGATGAGTTCACGTTTCCTCTTCCTCTCCTCTTCTTCCTTCAGTCGTTCTCTTTCTGCTTGTTCTTGTTCCATCTTCACCAGGTGAAGAAATGCCTGCCAAAATTATTAAAAATTCATCTTTATGAACAGCTGGGAAAAAACAGTAAAATGAAGAACCGCCAAGATGTGCACATTATGAAAATGAAATACCAATGAATGATTTGACCTCATTCTCTAGACGGTCCATTAATTCATCAAACAAATGAATGATTTGACCTCATTCTCTAGACGGTCCATTAATTCATCATATTCTTTCTTCTCCTTCTTCTTTTTCTCCAGCTGTGCTTTAGCCAGGTATTTCCGCACTTGCGTCTGAATGATTCTTGCAGCGTCATCTTCTTTGGTCCACTTCTTCTCTGCTGGTTTAGCAGGTGTACTCTGTTTGCTTGTTGATGCTTTTGATTTATCTGGAGCAGCAGGTTTCTTGGATCCTATAATTTCAACAAATAGTGATGGGTGAATTGAAAGGTATGTATCCTTCATCAAATCAACTCTGTTACAGCATTACTTCCCCATGCCTCATAAATTTTGTAAAAGAATGTTGATTCCCCTCGATATATCAGGAAGTAATCATGATTGTTATTGCTATAAGTATCATATTTTTGTTCCAATCTGGATCCTCATTTAAAAGTAGTCAGGTACATCATATACCACCAATGATGGTACCCCTATGCATACATATAATTTCCTTATAATATTGTCATCCAGTAAAGCTACAATGACAACTGAATATGAGTATCTTGTCAACTGTTGAAATTTTTTCTTTCCTTGCCAATCATACGTCACTCTGGGTTTTGTTTCTATATCATTTACAAGAAGATTTATCCAGGTCACTGTTCATTGTAGTCCTGCATTGATATCTAGCCCTACAGGACACCTAGATTGTTATTAATGATATCACACCTCCACGAAAGGCTGTTACCAGCAGTCATCAATGTCGAGCCAGATCTAATCACAGTACAGGAGTTATGTTATGATTACACAAATATAGCAAAAGATGTGAATATATAGCTCGTGTTCTGTACCAGTTGCATGCTTCTTGATGGTACAGAGCTTTAATGACTGCCAACTGAACCTCGATTGTTTTACAAAACTCCATCTCAGAAAACATAACATCACATTTTACTCAAATTGGCACCCGTGTGTATCAGTGAGTGAGTGAGTATAGGGTTAAACAGCACACCAACACTTGTGTTATTTAGTGCCTACAAAAGTTAAAGGGTAAGATTAACCAGATTAAGCAGCTGCCTTCTTGGATAAATGGTTAAAAAGAAGGAAAACACATGAATGATGATAAAAGATAAAAAAATGCAAACAATTATCCTAGGGCAGGTCACCACCAGCCGATTGACTAGACCAGCCTCTTGTCTAAGCAAAATCCGGGCCAAGGTGGTGTGAAGAAGATATAGCCCTCGCAAAGACCACACAGTTCAAACACCTGGATCCCATTGCCCACCAACACGAGTCGCAACCCATGGCCAACAGGTTGCCCCCTATTAGCTGCCTCTAATGACATGCAGATGAATACGGTGGGACTATTCTATCCCCTGACCCACACGGGGTCATGTGTTTCAGCGTTGACTCCAAATCACTTGACTATTCAAACCAAACCGACACAATGTGACATCACAGTTTAAGATGCTCGGATGTTGGGATTTGCTATGATGATGAGACAATGGACTAGTAACCATGCGGATGCAGATAACCGAAAAATGGCAAGGAGGCAAGATTTTCAATTAGACTATCAATCTTAACCAATACTTAGGGCATACTCAGGTGAAGTGCTACGTAGTTCACACGCTACAATACAATCAATCCTGACAAAATGAACATTTACCGATCAATATTTTAGGTTTTCAATGTTCTCTTGAAGACTTCCCATTGCTACAACATAATTCCTTCAGAGATTGAATTTGCCCTTGAGGTTATTCAGGCAAACATTCAACAACAGGGAGTGTTACTTCGTAAATACAGAGAAACTAAACCGAAAATAATTCTTCAATGAGTGGAAATGTGTCCTTGCACGAGTTATTTCATCCACCTTTTCTCACCTTTCTGAACAGCATTTGGCTTTTTTCCAGTGCCTTGTTTGGTCGACGCTGCAGGTTTTGCAGCGACGGAACGAGGGGCCGTTTTGGCGGCAGGCTTTTTAGGCGGCATTGTTTAGTTGCGACGATTTATGAACTGGTACCTACAAACGTATCCTAGATTGTATTTTTCATATAACTGTCATCGAACATACGTTCAACACAACGTTACCAAGATCAACAACCACAAACTACATCCGAAAATTATTGAATTGAGGACTTCAGCAGACGTACGTTATGACAAATAATATAGACAGTGGGATGTCGGCATAATTTTTCCACCAGAAATATCAATTCAAGATCTTCATATATCGCGACAATAATAATGTGCTAACAATACTTCTTTGTTATGTGCCTCGCAACCTCAATACTCTTGAATCGACTTGACATTTTTTTAAGTTCTGTAAAATGATCGAGGATATGCATTTAACTGTTTAATAGTCTTAGGGTGATAAAGTTTCAATAACATATATGTCAGGATGGCTTAAAATGCTTTTTTTTAAATTCTAATAAATGTATTTGTTTCCATTACCCGTTGTGTTGTGTTGCGTGCCGAACTACATTGAAATGACTGTTCAATATCTAAATATATGTTCAACTTTCTACGGCGCATAGTTGTCAATTACGCGGTCATTCAGTTCCGACATAAACATAATACAACTGCATTGAAGCTATCAAATGCTGATATTTGACACGTGATTACAGGCATTTAAATTGGTTCTCACATCAATGAGGGAGTAAGGCCAATCCATACCAGCCTTTAACTCAGTTCTCATAAGGCCAATGCGCACCGACCTTTATCCTGTTATCCGTCTAAATTTCTACCGGATAGTGTAGAGGGAGTGAGGCCGAAGTGTCCCGGTCTTTAAATTTCGTCTCGCATTTCCCGTTCATGTTCATCGGGTGCTGTGGCGGCGGACTAACATCACCGTTGTGACGCGCTCAGGAAGCCTGCTCATAATTGACATAGATTCCTCGTCGAACACTTTCGAGTTCAAGCACTGCTTGCGTCGAACACTGGCTTCGGAAATCATCCGGACCCACAAAAGCCCACACTGGCATAGCGTATAATTCACGTGTGATATTGGTGTTCAGGGGATTCCAATGAACCGATCATCTCTGTCGCTCCGTGACGGCACCAGAATCTGTCATTTGAAAGCGAAATTGGACTCGCCGGTACACTGGGCAACTTCCTGTTGGGCCAGCCAATCGCTCATCTGGCTTTGTTTTGTTTCTATAAATAGAGCCGGTTCGGAGACTGTTGGTCCGTTACCCGACGTTCGTTCTGATAAATGTAAGTACATCGGATGCTTTATGCCAGGAATTTATTCGGATCTGCTTTGAACTGAACGACCTTGACATGTTCATGTATTTGTCGAAAGCAGACGTGTGCCCACAGACTACTAGGCTGTGATGGCCGAGCCTGGTGCTCCCGGCCTTGACCGATTGAATCCTCGAGATGCCTCAGGCGCCCCGACCAAGGAACTACCCCCTCCTCCCGTGAGCCCCGGACACGACGCTAAGGCACCGCCGGTACCCCCAAGAGGACGGCCGGTCAAGAATGATCCACCTCCCCCAGTGCCCCCGAGAAACTCTTAATGAGGCTCTGAAACAGAACATTTACGACTGTAGGATGCAGCTTTATTTCGTCGTGTCCTGTATCTATCATTTGAGACTGTACATGTACGCACGTGTTCCTCATTTCTGATGTCAAGAGTGTGGGGGTGGGACGGGATTATAATAAATATGGACTTAGTGACGATGTTTTCATGGTATAGTTTTGCCCAAGTACACACACACACACACACACACACACACACACATATATATATATATATATATATATATATATATATATATATATATATATATATATATATATATATATATATATATATATATATATATATTTATGTATATATATATATATATATATTATGTGTGTGTGTAGTGCAAGTATTGTTAAAGATCAAATATAGTAACGTGCACATCTCACACACCCTTCTATGTTTCAATGACACGTGTTTTATCTTAAACCTTTGCTCTGGCGTCGGTTCGTCCGTTAGCGAACTTTGGTTGCACGTTTATTAAGCGAGCTACCATCCCCAAATCACCCATGGATCTCGTATATTGATGGCTCCTTGCAAACCAAAAATCTGCCTCATACGACCCCTGAGCTATTAGAGAAACACTTCTTGTCCTATGTTCATTAATGCAAGCTAGATGCCACTAATTACACATGGACCCCTCAGATGTAAATGGCTCCTTGCCTTTTCAAAATCAGTATGACCTATTCCTATTAGAGAAAAACTTAAAAAAATATCTTGTACTAAACAAACCGTGTGGGAAATGATGTTGATGGCGCGTTTTCAGCTGTTCTGCGAATCTTATCATACATTTTTGCTGTATGTCCGTTTCGTCGATTCGTTTAAACCTCGTGTAGTATCACGATTAAATGTTGTCACAACTTGTTTTTGAAAATCGTGTCACTTCAACGACTATGTCATCTTGTTGCCTCCTGCCTGCCTGTGAACTACATAAACCAAAGCGTTATGAACAGAAAACTTTTAAGGATGACTGGTCAATTGCCAAGGACGAAGTGATTATGTCTGGGGATCTTTGAAAAAGATGGATGGATTTAGATACTTGGTGACATGACGCGGACCAGTCGCGTCGATTTTGTGGCACCTGGATCCGTATAATATTCCATTTATCATCGAGTAAGATCATGAGTAATTCGGTCTTGCGATTAATCAATTTTCACACTTACAGTTTGATGTAAAAAGTTATTGGTGGAATTCTGATGATTTTATGCGAAGATATACTTGAAATGTTGGTGAAATGTATTACACTGAACTGCATGAAACACGAAAATGTGCCCATGAAGGCAACTCTATAATGATATTATCAAATACAAAGTCAGTCACAGAGGAGCACTAGAATCACATCAGAACTGTTCTATACAACCGATATCGAGTTTTCCGAATTTTTTTGCCAAAGCGAGTCATTTGAGTCGATCTTTTGACTTGTTCGTCCGACATTTTTTGCTGCGGTTTCCGTTCGTCGGGAGGTGGTTGTTTAGCTAGACGAATATCACTGATACTGTCGACTGATTCCTTGTGTTTATCTCCGTCTTTCACTAATTCGTGCAGGGTTTCCATGTTATGTTGGATCAGGGAATATGTAACCGGTTTGGTGTCGGCGCCTCTGCGAGCGATATCCCACCACGAGTTGCCAGTCGCACTAGAATCATCTCCAACCGTCGGATCGTCGGAGGGAATAATTCCAGGGTGACCTTTGATCTCTTCACCACTTCCGTTTCCTGTTTCAAAGCCATCTTCCTGGCCGTTTGAGGAGAGATCGAGGGCTGACATTTTCGTTCGTAAATCACGAGTGTTTATTTGACTTCGTCTAGGGGCTAATTTTACACGCGGAATCCCATAACAATAGAAGTTTTCTTTGACAAGTCCTGAGAGACTCTCTGACGATGAAGAATATGACAGGAGAACGCTGGGGTTGTTGGTGATGGCCTGCTTGTGCACGGCTGAACTGTCCATAACTGTCTTGAGCGAGGGCAAGTCAGACAAGACTCGTGTAGGAGAGCGCTTTAAGACCACGTCGATGAGACTGCTGTTGAAAGTAGTACGCCACTGTGTCCACGTATGGAGATTTCTCCTGCGCGCGTTTTGGAAATCATTTTTGAGTGCATCGGGAGGGAACGGGGTTGAAGTCTGGAAAAAATCCAATGCAAAGACAACAATTTATCATTTTTTAATATAACCAAGTATCGCAGGTCTGAAATCCGTAAGTTGTACAACAGAGATGTGTTACACAATGTAACAATTGTAAAGGAGAAGCTTGTGAAATGACCATCCGAACAGATAGTCAGAAGTGTGGAACTTTGTCGTGTTGACTTATCGTAGAAGTGTGCGTCTGAAAAAAGACATGCACCATTCTGTTGCAGATGCACTCGTATTTTTCCCGTAAGTCCTTAAATATTTATAAGAATGTTTATGAATGTATGATATGTATGTATGTCTGTTTGTGATATGGCATCGTAACACCACCCAACATCACGTGGCTTCTCTACCTTTAACCATAATAGCCATACAACCCTTCATCGTCATCACACGAGTCATCACAACACAACATGAAGACGACGGAATGTACTGGCTCTAAACCTGATGCTATGCTACTTATGACGAACAACTTTATATTCTTAACCTATAAAAAGCCATCAGACTAACTTTCAAATTAATGAGCAAATGCAATCAGGCAGTATCATGAACGGCTTGATAATGCCTTTCTCTGACGGTAAGGACCGTCTGCGTTTGATATGACTCGCCTCGTTACCGGAATACTCCCCATCTCTGTCTCCGTCGCCTGGAATAGTTTCTTCATTCAGAACCGAATCCTGGTAGAACATGCGGTCGGCCATCCTGGCCGGCTCAGCTCCGTGGCGCTGTACGATGCACGGCAGTTGTCTGTCGCGTTGCCCGCGACAGGGGAGATTTACTAAAGTGAACTTTGTTGCCCAGATAATGCTCTTGAGTACGGGCAAAGAAGGAAGTGTAGAGTGCTACGCCTGTGTCGTATAAAGTGAGTTTATATGATCAATAATGGTTGTATACCAACGCGTGATAACAAGCAAGTAGCGAGAGGGGTAGTGCGTCCACCCCACCCGCTCGAGTACATCATGGCTGAGTCATGTACAACAAACAGGTTGTCATAGCTTCGTGATTAGCGAAGTACATCGTCTTCTTTGCTAAATATTGCACGTGTGTTGCCAGTGAAGTTAAGAACGTTCGCTGTTCGTGCGTCGATTTATGGTTCGGAAGTACTGCCCGATAACGCATGTATTGCGGTGTCGTGAGTCAGCTGGTTAGTAAACAATGGGGGATCACGCACGTCCTCTCGGACACCACCAGGCGGCGCTGGTGGTTAGATAAGGCTTCTTTTAGCCCCTAACGCTAAAAACATTTACATCCTGATCGCTGCATTAGCTCTGTTTTGCTGTGAAGTTGTACAACAGGGTTTGATTATCCAATTGCGTGTTCAGGTTTACGTGGTGAACCTGTTAGAGCACATGCGGCTGTAACTGAGTTCATGTCACTTTCCCATCGCTTTTTTTCCATAGCCAGATGTAAGCACGTCTCTGCGTGTGTGCGCGCGTGTGTACATGTTTATAAAAATGTTCAGTTCTGTACGCATGTCGGCCCATGTGTATGTTGGTCGTGAAGCTATTGTTTGAACGAATCGTTATCTGATATCATATGATAATCTCAAAATGTCAGAAGTGGGTCACTCACTTTATTCCCGATCTAGGGGAGACAGAGTATTGTAATAGTGGTCTAGAGACGTGTCCGAGTGGTTTTGATGCTTGGTGAAATTTGATGGAAACACTTCACACATGATGTTGTTTAACTATGACGTATTTATTCAGCGAGGTCTTGTATCTATATTATATTTGTTATTTATACTTAGGTCTTCCTCCCAATTTCGCCCGTGGTATCCCATACTGAATGAAGTGATGCAGCGGTAATTTGGTCACTCCGCTGTGGTCGATGCCATACTTGGCCAGTGAGGAGGGTACGGGAATGAATCTAGCAGGATCCGGGTAGTCGAAGAGTGACTTGCGTTTGATAACCTTGTCAAATGGAGGTACATGAGTGAGGTGTTTGCCAGCCAGCATGTCGACAATGAGTCCGTCGTTTACGTCTCTTCGCCAGCCGGCCCACACGTGGAGATTCCGTCGTACGGCGTCTCCATAATGGTCAGCGACGGGCGGTGGTGGCTGAGAACACCCGGAGTTAGGCTTCAATCGCCGGTTCCTGGAACAGCATAATTTACAAGTCATGGAAGACCTCTAATAGTGGTTCAGGTAGCTTTATTAACTCTAAAACATTTCCATGAATCAAATTCACGTGTCAATTTGACAACCTGTCAAATCAATTCAAACATTCTCATCCTTCAGGATACGTCGTCCCAAAACCATGGGAACACTTATTTATCATTTAGTTTTCCTGTCAATAACGTATTCTTTTAAAAGTTTCCATCATCATCTAGTTGAATGAAACCGGAAGTATCGCTGACCACTTCTGCGACAAAGACACGTGTTCATGGCAGGTCACGTGGATTCTTCGATACCAGGGTCAGATTTGCTGAGGTCAGTATAAAAAAGGCGTCAGCCGTCAAAGCACATGACAAACCATGCAAGGTATCTGAGCCCAGGGTGAGGAACGGGTAGCTGGGGTCAATCAGTTCTTCTCGTGCGACATCATCCTCATTTAGTTAGCTCTTTGTTTCAAGTGCCATGGATCCTGCAGTTTAAATTTGTGCTCATGAGAGACCAGGAAAATACCTTTCACTGTCGCTGATCTAAGTCACCTGTCTAAGCAGATGATAACCAACACTGATTGGTCGAGTTCATCGTTAACAACTCAGGTGAATAGTTATCTCTGTACGTGACTTGATAGACGGTGATAGACGAGCTGGGTGGTCTGTCGACGCCAAGCAATCACACAAGTGACAATGTCTCCTTACTAATGCGATATCAATAGAATAAAAATTACCTGAAAACAAATCACACCTCGAAATAAGACAAAACTTACCTAGGCATCTCCAGATATATCCGCTTTTTGATAACTATACTATCTCCACTTGCTTAGATCAACTATGATGTTTTTTTATTGATGTAACGTGTGTATGTCTCGTTGAACTTTCCTCTCCGATTTGTCGTTGATAATCTAGGGGAAGTCCTTATCAGCTGATTATGGTAACAAAGGAAATGGTACGGCTGTATAATGTATAGTCTGTATCAATCCTGGCCCCAGTCAGCAAGAGAAGAAACAGCGTAGCCTTCTGCTTTGAAGCCTCAACGACAACTCTTTACATACAGGCCATACAAAAGGGGAACCATTTATTCCATTCAAGATTAAATCGCCTAAAGAGGCTAGCGAGCCAGGAACGCGAGATTGTCAATGGTTCATTTAAGCAGGATTGGCTGTCGTGGGATATCGGCCAAGCTGGTTAGGGAGGGCAAGGTGATAGGGTGATCTAAGGACCTCATGGGTTGACGACTGTCATGGTGGAATAGCCAAGATTTAGCGAAGGTTGAGGCTGGGCAGGGAGTTCATATGTAACTCCTTGGGCTGGGTAATGGGGCGCTGATTGGGGTGGGTTGAAGCGGAGGTAAGGGGATGATGAGGAGTTCCTGTTGGGGTTGTAGCGGAAATTAGGGTCTGGGAGTTCCTTGTGGGAGCGTGGTTTACCGGAGGTCCCGTTTGGGGTAGGTTGCAGCGGAGGAGGGGGGCTTGGGAGGTCTTAGTAGGGTGAGTTTTAGAGGAATTTGAGGCCTGTAGAAGGTCATGTTATGGGTTAGCTCCGGTGTAACGGTAACATGAATTTATACCGTTACGAAGAGTTCGTCAAACACAGTCGGCAAGTTCTCGTTTGGGTTGAAGGACTACTCTGCGTACCTAGAAAATAACATATATCAAGAGCCTTAACAAAAAATAGACTTTGCGCGCCAAAAAACTTACCACCACTCGACGCTATTCTTCAATAAATGGCATCGATAGTTCGTTTCCTAACAAATCGCGATACGATGTCTGCCATTTTGGAAACAATTAATTCTCGCGATTTCCCGCATTGCCTTAGCATCCCAAGTGGGGGGCACTTACCCTAACTCGGATAGGGGTGTGCCGCGGGACCTCGAAAACCTGTACCCGTTGTACTCGTTGAGAATGAGAAAAAGTATACTCCATCGTACAAGGTATTATGCGAATGTCTAACCCGTCGTAAAAGTCGAGATGTTGAAAAAACAAACATGTTGCTGTGTTTCTGACTTTTTACCGCTTCCCAAATTGATCGAACTATAACTAATTACCACGGATGAAATCACCAGCCGAAAAGGGATGAAATTGTCCGTAAAACATCATTGCATTCTATAACTCCATCACTTGTGTATGTTTGGTTGTTGGTAGTTGTCTGAATCGATCTAAAAATAATTGAATTGCGTTGTTTCGAGAAACGGTAAGACGTCTACGCAGACGTCTTGTAGGGCTAGTTATGGGTGGGTTGTATCGGAGATTTCGGTCCAGCGGAATGAATAGTAATGATTTTATTGGGTTGACAGAAGTACAGTGTTGGTATTCATGGTGTAGATTTGGCACGTGTTTTCATTTCCACGACTACGTCTTTCTCGTCCTCCTGAGTTCGGTAGGGAATCAGTTTCATGACCGCGTCACGTCTCTTGACGGCGACGAGTGCTGCTATGGCAACGATAGCGACTACGCCCACCACACTTCCGGCAATGATCAGGTTCTTAGTGGCGCCATCAGTGGACTGTTCGTGGTCATCGAGCGAGGATCGCTGGTCAGATTTGTCAGCATAGTCACCAATAGTGCCTTTCAAACCGCTGTTCAGCGTTGTTCGTATGTAGGGATTCTCCTGAAAGTTGATTCGACAATATTACAAAAATGGTTTTCATAAATATATATATACATTAAAAGCTGTCTTAAGGTGAAACTGTGTAATGCATCAAAGAGCTTATAATTATACTAATGGGACTCAACCCGACTAGCTTTGGAGTGAGTTTGCATATGATTGAAACTCAAGCCCATCGTGAGATGGCGCTACCATGAAATCAACAAAATCACATCTCGAGGATCTGCCCCTGGAGTCTTCTGATTGGTCGAGGCGACCACGCCCCCCGAATTTATCACACAATTCATTGTGATTTTAAGAGACAGCGCACTGCTCACAAGTGACATGTTCGCATATTTTGTCGTACGGAGACACGAGTGAGGAGGGTGACGACAAATATAGTTTCATTTACTCATGTGGGGAAGGTCGTGGATTCAAAATATGATTCTTGTCTACCAGTTGAGTTTGGTGGCGGGAAAGTGAAATTAAACGCAATTTAGTTTGGGGAGGGATAGGAATACTAAACGTTTCATAAGTGTTAGGTTTACATCAGGTTAGACCGAGCTACTTTCACAAACACAAAGCTATGCACGCAGTCGGTGAACCAGATTTACTGACACGAAGACGCTTAAGCATTGAAAGCGATTCTGGTAAATACAAAACCCTCTTACCTCCGTGGGGCATATGAGGTTCTGTCCTATTGACCAGTCAAGAGAACGTCTCTTCTGTCCAACAGGCTCAAACTGCACCCGACACACCATGCAAACATAGCAATTAATATCGATTCTTTTTTATATATACATATAGAGTAGTGTGTTTTATAGAAGTGTCCAAATATGTCCAAAGCCGAAGGAACGTGACTAGGGCTGACATGGATGGTCGGGCATGGTACATGTCAGTGACTTCTATTACATGCTAATCCTAAATCTCACTAGACACCCAGGCCTACACGAATCACATGGGATGCTCCCCAGATCATAAGTTCCCGCAGATCGACTCGCTTTACATACCAGTTGGTTCCACTGGCTCGTGGCCATGGCATAGTGGCCTTTGCGACCAGGGTGGAAGCAATCTGGCGACCAGAAGCTGCGGTCGACGTCACCAGATCCAGGCTGTAAATGGGCGAAGAATACGGATCAACGAGAATCGTGTATCATCTTGATAGGGTTCTATGAATATTGAATAAGCTGTATTCTGGAGGTTTGTGAAAAAAAACCTTCAAGTGTCCCTTGTGATTTAAATGTCTCATATGCGAAGAATAATCATTCTTGGAATATTATACTTGTGTAAAGCAGAATAGCTCAATATATATTACTACTGTACTTAACAGCATATTAATTCATTCTGCCGTGCGATCATCCGACGGAGGGCGATCAATGATTAAGTCCTTACCAATAAAGGCGGCATAATGATTAAGTCCACTGTTGTTCGCGCCAATAAGGGGCGGCATAGGGCGATCATCAATGATTAAGTCCTTACCAATAAAGGCGGCATAGACTCGTCGAAGTGCGGCATGTATACCACTGTAAAGTCGGGTCGCTCTGGTCGGTCATAACGTCCTGTGTTAAGCATCTCCTGCACCGCTAGGACGTACTGACGTTGTCGCTCGCGGCTCTCCTCCGTCTCCTCCGCGCAGCTACACACGAACCTGTTCACCCAGTGGAAACACTGGTGTCAAACTTGGCTCAGATCACTTCTCACGACACAATGATGAAATCTCGTCGTCTATGATTATCAATTATGACAGACACTTTTTGTGTACCACTATTCAAACTCACTTCCTGTTTCGTTTAATACGAACACCCCTTAGTCAGCTAACTCATCCCCGAGCTTATCAGCTTACACTGCTACGATTATAACAGCGCCCTTCAGCTCACACTGCTACCATTATAACAGCGCCCATCAGCTCACACTGCTACCATTATATCAGCGCCCATCAGCTCACACTGCCACCATTATAACAGTACCCATCAGCTCACACTGCCACCATTATAGCAGCGCCCATCAGCTCACACTGCTACCATTATAACAGCGCTTATCAGCTCACACTGCTACCATTATAACAGCGCCCTTCAGCTCACACTGCTACCATTATAACAGCGCCCATCAGCTCACACTGCCGCCATTATAACAGCGCCCATCAGCTCACACTGCCACCATTATAACAGCGCCCATCAGCTCAAACTGCTACCATTATAACAGCGCCCTTCAGCTCACACTGCCACCATTATAACAGCGCCCATCAGCTCACACTGCTACCATTATAACAGCGCTTATCAGCTCACACTGCAGCTTCTCTGTGAACATGGTGACGTTTTTGTGTTCTATGATTTGATTTACACGTGTTACCATTGCACAATGTCACATATGATGCCGTCACTGAAGGCAGGGAGAGGGGTGATATCAAAGATGTTGGAGAGGATGATGATGGTGCGCGGAGGGCCGTTATTGTAGAGGTAATCCAGAGCACGTTGGATATGTCCGGCATACAGCTCCGGTGTGTTGGCCTCCTGTCGACAAACAGCTGCTATCATGGTGTGGCATTTGGATTATATAAGTCGAAGGGTAACGAAAGACACGTATAGACACGTGTAGATTTATGTCGTAGTGTATAAGTATTACTATATATGTTGAAACATGAAAGATCAAATATTTTACTGCAGTAGTCGTTTATTTGTGACCCCAAGAAAAACTGACCGGGTCATTGCACCCCTTGCATAGGTCATTGCCCCCTATGAAGACGCTGATCAGCTTCCAATCGGTAGCCCAATTGACGAAGTAGGATGGGTTCTTCATTTTATCCACCAACATTTCTGCTTGGCCATAGAGATCACTTGTTTCACACAAACAATACTTTCAATAATCTATTTCGAAGCATCAATTTAAATTTGGTCATACAATGAGAATCGAAAGAAATGACTTACGATGCCACGGCCCCGCCCACAGCTACATTAAGCCCCGCCTCTCTCGAATCAGGTGCGCTTTCAGCGAATGAAAATCCCTGAATGGAGGGATTGAATCTCTTCAAGACATCTATAGTTCATAAACAAATCTCCTGATAAGCTTTTTATGCGCCTAATTATAGAAATGTTCTGATCACGAGAGTGCTGGGGAAAACAACCGTTATGAATTGACCTACTTGTGATGGTCATAACGCCCGTGTTCAGTGCTCCAACTCCACCAGGACTGTTTGTGTACAAAAAAGGGTCAAAGTTTTTTTAGCTCAATAGCTTTTGCGAAACTAAGATTTTTCAAAAATTAAACAGAAAATTTGAGTGATAGAAAGTATTGAGTCAGACAATGACTGACAGCTTATTTTGTTTTATGGTGGTGCATACGGTAGGTGACTTACACCCAGGCCTCCTGGCGGTCATTGAGAAGTACGTCTATAATGTTAGTGGCTGTCAAGCCAAACCCAGCCTGGATATCACATCACACATCATCCAGTATCACGCGGCTGATACTGTATAACTATCGCGAGATGGTATGGTTGATATGATAACACGATAATGAGTGAGGTCACTGACCGTGATAGAGTCGCCAAGAGACCCTATAACGTTAATGTCACCTGGCCGAAGAGTGTGAGCTATGAGAACAAAAACAAACCATCAGTACCCACCATCATCGTGTGCACTAGATGAGTAGGGGAGAAATTACGATGTCTTACCGCTGGTAGGGGGCGATGGTGATGGGGGAAGCCGGCAGGAATATATGATAGGCTGAAACAGCACTAGAAAGATTAAAACGTCACCGGAATTCGATTTGTCAATATGGTTAATGATCGCGTCCGTCCTCACGGGTGTCTCACCAAGTTGAGCATTTGCTGTTTATTTAGTGGAGTTTCTATCATTTAAAAACTAGTTCCAACCCACTGTCTGTTGTGGCATTATGGTGAATGAAGTGGAAACCGACTTTTTTTTTACTTCCACGTCGCATGTGGGAATCATTGTGCACGAGACCACGCTGCCTGAAAAAAGCACCTAGTGCACGGACGTGACTTATTCAAGAGTTAAATGGAACTTTTTTCCCGACAAAAACGAAGTATTGAAGAGCGAATCGCTCCCACGAGCCGGATCCTGGGAACCTTAATTGGGTTGTTGTTTGGTTCAATAACAAAGTGCTACTCATTCATTCAGTTACCATACTAAATAACTAAAACGAGGCCATGAATGTTCCAGTAAATATACATTAACTTTAAACGTGAAAATGGTAACATTTACTCTTGGTGTTTTTTCATGCAAAGAGCGACAACAGAGAGAAAAGGAGAGAGAAAGAGGGAGTGAGAGACAGAGAGAGAGAGTGGAGAGAGAGAGAAAGAGGGAATGAGAGAGAGAGGGAGTGAGAGAGAGAGGGAGTGAGAGAGAGAGAGAGGGAGGGAGGGAGAGGGGGGGGTAGGGCAATTGTGCACACATACGTCTGTAGAAGCAGGAGCGTTGTACGCCTTGAAATGGTCCTCCACCATGAGGGCTAAAGTTGCATTCTGCTCAGCCATATGCTTAAGCGTGGCCCAACCCTTGTTGTAAGAGTTCTCTGGAAAAAACCCAGTTCGGTGGAATAGATTTGATCAATGGCTCAGTGAGTTGTAGGTTTAAGAAAAGAAAAATTGTTTGTTTAGCTATTTTATTTGTTATCAAGGCTTAACTTCAAATGACATGGGTTCCATAGAGCAAAATAACCCTGACAATCTGATTATTAAGTATTACAAATAATTGTTGCTTGTTAGCAAAAAGACCTACCCCATTTCTGAATCTCGTCTTGTGAAGCATATCCGCTACTAAGTGCAAGTAACAATACGATCAGGCTATGCTGTATAGGTGCCATGATTAAATGCCATCTTCCAAGTCAGGCCACTCATATATAGCTGCATCTTATCAAGAAGAAACAGTTTATCGCGATGCGTAACACTATAAATGAGGTCATGCTCGCCTCATTGCCCTATCACTCACGATAACGACCGTGGGATTATCTTACTTGGTTCCAGGAACGATAGCGCTATCAGCTAATACCGACTTTAGGGGTTAGGCATCGTAAGTTACCTATGATTCAAATGGTGTTTATATGCAGTATGTTTGAGAATGACATTAATCAGCTCCAGTGGAGTAGAACTGTAGGTCATGACATCCGGGCACCTATGGTCCGTGTAAGGAGGGCTGAGTAAGGATAGTGGCTCAGCGTAATGGTCTGCGTCTAAGATTCCAGGAGTTCCGCTACGCTTCTCGCCCTAATAGTATGGAATATCATCAGCATGCAAACATGGCCACAGACAGGGGATAGAGAACATTGACTTGCGTTATGATACAATATAACTGATTCTGAACCACAAACCCATTCTAGAGCTAAACCATCTTTATTCGACATCATTCGACATGATTAACTTTCAATTCACAATCCAATGCAATATACTCTCGAGCACTCGAATATCCCTTGAGTAGTGACTGATTCGGAAATAAACTTGACCAGCGTGTCCCAGTATACTGTCGTATAGTCAGAGAAATAATATATGGCGATCGACACCAGCCGATATCTACTCCAGGGCTTATATATAGTGATATGAAGTTATGGCTGATTCGCTTTCTTGGATGGGCGCTGAAAATGTCCATTGCTTTATGCTCTTACATTCCTCCTACAGTGCGCGTCATGCAGGTGTACCTGAGGAGGACCCAGCCTCTGTCTGTTGATACCTGACGAGGGCTCAGTCCTGTCTGTTGATACCTGAGGAGGTCCCAGCTTCTGTCTGTTGATACCTGACGAGGGCTCAGTCCTGTCTGTTGATACCTGAGGAGGTCTCAGCCTCTGTCTGTTGATACCTGAGGAGGTCCCAGCCTCTGTCTGTTGATACCTGAGGAGGTCTCAGCCTCTGTCTGTTGATACCTGAGGAGGTCCCAGCTTCTGTCTGTTGATACCTGACGAGGGCTCAGTCCTGTCTGTTGATACATGAGGAGGTCCCAGCCTCTGTCTGTTGATACCTGATGAGGTCTCAGCCTCTGTCTGTTGATAATTGAGGAGGTCTCAGCCTCTGTCTGCTGATACCTGATGAGGTCTCAGCCCCTGTCTGTTGATATCTGAGGAGAGCCCAGTCTATGTCTGTTGATACCTGAGATCCTAATGTCAGGGCTTTTTGTATTGTCAGGTGCGCCACAAAGGTGATAACAGGTAGATATGGAATACCTCCTCTCCAATCAAAGTGGGCCGGTGTGTAGTGGGCCAACTCACCTATGAGGTCCTGCAAGGCGGAGGAGATGACATGCCCTATGTCTGGGGTGTGTTCTACCCTACTGTGTGGACCGTGTGCGTTTTCTTATTTGAATGCTTAACTTGGAACTACTGATGCTGAGTAATAACAAAGAGCGTGAACACGCCACCCTTGAGAGGCGTGATGCATTGTCATGGGGTTTCTTAAAGCCGCATGGAAATTTTCCGATAATTCGGGGGCGAGGTCGCCTCCAGTCCCAGGTGTTGTTGTTTATTTCATGCTGGCGTGACCTGATGACGGGCGTGTTTTACTCATTTCCCCACTCAGCGTACAGCTAGTTGGTGTGAACCCTCTTAAAGTAAGCTCTTTGATAGTACTGCAATATTGTTCAACGAAATTACTGATGTAGAGGTGTGGGGTTGCACGTGTGTTGTGGGTCAAGTGGTCAACGGTAAACGACTATGAACCAAGTTTCTTTGAGACAGAAGCGAAAGTTCACTATTCGTCCGATAGTTAGCGCATTCTTATCACTCATCCAGTAAGTAGTCTTATGGGTATTGTCCGTGCAATATGTAAACTCAACATGGTACACAACCACCCTTAGATAACAGCTTATAGAGTGCTATATTCCATTTCACCTGGTATCACAACACAGGTACGACGTTAATCTGTCCTCGGTCTTCATAGTAGACTAGGCGCTGGCAGGAAGCCGGCCTGGTGTCGACACCTAGCGAGGAGAACAGGCAAAGTTTCTTATTTGAACTAATTAAAGCTCGGTCATGAAATCTAATTGCTTATTTTTTCCACATGAAATTAGTAGCAATTTGCATTGTATTGTTTACTGTGCCGCAGTGTGTTACAGTTTTATCACTAGTTGCATCTTTTGCTCCCTGGCCATGTATTGTTAAGTTTTCTGGGGTTAATGGGTTTAGTCCACATCTACAATAAGCCGTTATCGGGGTTCATTGATCAGATTTCTCAGACGTTGTGAATAAATTGTGAATATAAATTCATGTCTGTGGATTTCCGGTGCTGTGGCGAGTTCATGTGATCGAACAATTTATGATTATGTTACTCCAAACGGATAACGGGCTACAGTCTGTGGCTACGTCTGCTGTCCACACAGCGCGACCCGGACACTTGGTGTTTACTTAAACAACACAGCAACAACAACAACAACCACGTTAGTTGCATTTTTATTTCTACTTCAGAGTTGTTAGGTTTGACATGTAACCGCGATCTATATGGACATTTTCTTGTCTACCTGAGATTAAGTCTTCATCTGTAGGTGCTTCATTGAAAACGAATAATTATACCATTTCCGGAAAAACGGGATAAATGAAAAATGAAAGAAATCAAGCAGGACGAGTTAGACATTGTTAGATGGGGAAAATGCCAAATTAGAAGCATGTTGGAAAGATACCTTACAAATAAATGTTATTAATACTTTCTTGTCTATGACAGAATACTGATGAGCTCTCCTTATCCATTCAACATTGAAAACGACGAATCAAGTATTTCAAACATCTTTGAATTCGTTTTCACAACAAAATTTCACCCCCTACTGAATAATGTTATGTTTTGTGACATCTATCTTCTGTGTGTATTCTTCATTTAGGGGTAAGCCATTCGTGAACTGTCGTAAAGCCCCACTCTGCTGTTCAATGTGTCTCCGTTCTTTAAGGAGGCGTATGTGGAAATGGTATTATTATAGAGCGCATGCGCAGGATAATCTTCTTCCTCTCCCGTCAGTTCTTTGTTCTGTTGAATCTTATCCTCCTCGCTCCAGCGTCTACACAGCCAACAGGGGAAACATCCCGCTCATTCATTTAAGATGATGAATTTACGTAGAAGAATACGCGAATAGATTCACTACAGCATAGATTCTATCAATCCACGGCAAAACAGGGTTTCACATGGTAATACGACTTTCGAATATAGATATGTAGTATGTGTATACCGTCGTCTGTAGATGACTTTAATGACGGCGAGAGCTACAATAACGAGCGCTGCCACAGCGCAAATGGCCACCACAATGATGACCCACTTCACCTGTAATCAGCAACCACATGTTAACAGATATAGCATTATATTGTCATCATTCATAGCAGCGAAGAAGGACTGTGACTAATTCATTATCTGCATTCACCAAACAATCAATGGCAAAAGTACCAGTTTAATGCATTGTGCCACCCAACAGCAAATTATATTACAGGCTTTTTATTTTGAAAGTTACTCACGCTCGTATCAGAAGTCCTAGAGAAGACGCCGCCTGAGGAATCGAGCAGTTTCTTGTTGATATCTGCCAGCATATCATCCAGTACATCGTTTGACGGGTCGACCAGGTCCACTAGACTACCGCCATCCAGGCGCTGAATACAATACACTACTCGGCTACCAAGGTTCCTGTCCACATATAAGACAAATCATTAATACTCCATCATTTGGTGCGTGTACCAACCAACTCCACTCTCCGTTGCGAGCCCGGCGTTATATCCGCCAGCTACCTTCACTTAGACTCTGTCACATCGCGATGGGACAGTTTTTGCCACAAGATATTAATACGCCGATTAATTCATTTATGGCTACTGTTCTGCCAATTCATTCTTGGGACTTTTTTTGCGTAAGCGTCAGTGACACTGCTGGTGTTAGCACTTCGGTTAAACAACAACAAAGCCTTCGATGTCATCGCCGATTTACCGAATTTGTATGGAAAGAGAATCAAAGATTTATTATTGTCCAGCCATATGAATGACGGTTTCTTAGTCTGTTAGTCACATATTTCACTTTTCAACGTACAATATAGTGTGCGGCAGAGGTGTGTAGGAACGACCAGCCTCACTATGGAGAATGAACCAACTCTTGTTTACTCTACTTAACCACCACTAATCAACCTATTAGCACTGTCATTATTTGAGTCAGGAGGCGACCTCGTGAACCTACCCTTCCGCATCCTCCATGTCATTCTCCACGTCTGTGATATTAACTTGAATGTCGGCGGCCGTCACGCCGGGGTTCACCTCCAGGTAGGCTTCTTTAACAGCACCTGCGATGTCCTCTTTTTCATCATCACCTGTGTATCCCTCCAGGTAGATTGTACGACAGCGCTGAGGCACACAGCTGCTGCCCAGACACGGGGTTAGACCCTGATCCCGCAGAGCTTTGAGGAGGTCGTCATCGCTAGGTGGCAGCACGAATATGTCACTCGGGTTCTGGCTTCCTGCTTGCATCGTGTACTCAGCTTCTGTCAGCGGGTTGCTACAGCAGATCCACACATTTGTATCACCACCCATTTGACTTTACCCATCCCATTAACACGCTACACAGAGCAAATAGAATCAACTCTTTTCAAATAATGATTGTCACTAACATACCCGTTCTGGTCTGATAAAGTGGCGTTCTCTCCTGGCGCCTGCCTCCTGCGCCGACTCAATTTGAGGCTCATCTCAATACCGAACATCGAGCTGTCCATTCCTGTCACATCCCAAGAATCATGGAAGCAATGGAAACATTTCCCTAAGGGACTCAAATAGAAACGAGCATCACCCCGACTCATAGCAGGTGTACATACCGTCATTAGCGCTGGCCCAAGCGTTCTTGAGACCAGTGCTCAATTGAGACATGTGTCCGTCGTTGAGTGACCCCTTCATGGTGACAGAGAAGAGAGGCTTGGCTGTGCAGCCACACAGATTGAGGGATGCAGGGGACAGACGGGTCTGCATCATAACGGAGGTTGGAGTCATAGCGGAACTCTCATCCACGTCATTTCCGTTCACCTCGACGACGAAGGAAGTCTTATGAACTTTGACCCTGCAAAAAAAAAAAGCACATAGGATCGCGTGACTACTGACCACATAATGACAGGTAATCATTGTAATAATCTATGTAGCGGTGACTGCATCCTACCACTGGTCGGTGAAGTAGGTCATCTGTATCATGTTTGGTGGCGTGTCAGCGGCGAACTGCCCGATTGATGTTTCTAGAACAGTCAGTAAAGAAATGTTTAAAACTGACGAACATGTTCTTTGATAACTTTACAGTAGATTCAGACACACCAAACAGTTATGCTTCGCATAATAAAGGACGTACGTTGAGCGTCACTCCATGCCTGCAGTACTGCGGTCTCAAAGCCGATCACGTGAGCTGGTGACGTTAGTTTCTCTGATAGTATAACAGAGCGCAGATATAAAGTTGGTTGGGCGTAGAGCTCCAGACCAGCGCCGTCACGTATGGCAGTGCGCATGCGTGTGGGTGTAGGTACCGCACTTTCAGACGGGCGTACGGCAGCTGAATTCGACTTGACCGTGTAGAAGATTTTACTCTTGACGGCACTGCAAACACACACGAAACTCAACTAAATACGCCAATGACACGAGACCTCGTATACTGTCATATGCCAAAGCACCACACAAATGTTTGATCTGAGACAGACCAGCTACCTTGATGTGATGTCGGTATGTAGCTGCTTGCCTACAAGCGTAAACTCTGGTGAAATCAAACCTGTCACAACAGAGGCACATATACACATGAATAACATGCACTCCTCAGTTATCAACAGAATAAACACTAGACATGTTGCATGTGTATCTGTATGTCATGACTTACCTGTAATATCACTGGTCCAGGAGGACTGGATGGCGTTAACTAAATCATCAGCAGACTTCTTGTCCACGTCACCATCTAGCACCAGTGAGAAGCACTCCTCTAGTCTCAGAGGCCCCTCTGTCTCCTCGTAGGCCTCCACTGGTAAACCTGCAGCAGCCAGGAGCTGGATCAGACGCGTCGTGTCGGGAGGGCCATCATAATCCGGGAACGTCTCGACTCCGCCAATAAGTACGCTGTACAGGAGCTTCGTAACGGATGATCTGCACACAGGAATCAGCGAAAAGAGATGTTATAGCACCGGTCTACTTAATCAAATCCCTGTCCTTATTTTACCGCCCATTCGCGTATTGAAATAAGCCCGAGCTGCATTAACAGCGGCCAGCAAAACGTAGTTTACCCTAACGATCCAAATGCTGTCTCCAACTTAGCAACTTTAACACTGACATCTGGCGCTGACAGTCCCTGGATAGCGAATCCTAAAACATAATATACAATCATAATAACGTTGTGTATGTCAACAAAGTTCCTGATACAAACTTCTATAGCCTACAATAACCAATGTTTATTATGTGCGGTTAGATCTGTACGCACCAAGCTCGGACACCCATTCTGGTTTAACACTGTCCAATGCTGACTGAGCGATATCTGGGAAGAGATCTCCTTTCATGGTCAGCTTGTACTGGTGCGCATATCGCAGAGCCTCATCGAAGTATAACTGGTATCGGTCCCCATTCATGTCTGTTATCTGTACACCCGCCTGCAGACTGGACTGGGCTGGGTGCTGGATGGTGACGGGGTCCACGATACCTGTCGTGGGTCTCGTCAGGAAGTAAGATAGACCCGTTATAGGTCTCCTGTGGTCAAGGAAAAACAATATAACCAGCTTTTCCATCTGATCGCATCTATTGCCCCCGATCAACTTAAACGACGGAAGTGCGAATAGACTTACCCTAATGTGCTAATATATTCCTCTGCCAACACAACTTGCACTTCAGCTGAAACGCAATGAATGACCACATTGAAACCCACAATTTTGTCAGCATATTGTCATTTTAACGAGGGTGCACCCGAATTCGAAGCTACTCACAGTCTGGGAGAGTTTGTTTCCACAGAGAATCAAGAGCTGTTTCAAATAGGGTCACATCTTGGGAGCCCACAATGCTCTCCACGAATAGTAGGAAGCTGAATCGGAGGTTGTAAGCTTGAGACAGTCCTGCGGTCGACACGATAGTGTAGGTA
This sequence comes from Urechis unicinctus, assembly GCA_034190875.2. Taxonomy (NCBI): domain Eukaryota; kingdom Metazoa; phylum Annelida; class Polychaeta; order Xenopneusta; family Urechidae; genus Urechis; species Urechis unicinctus. The sequence continues at coordinate 64,142,085 of CM067350.1, forward strand.
TCGGATAACTGTTGGTCCAAGGCACCAATAAGCGAGGTCTTATCCAGTGGGGGCTCGTATGAAGAATCGAGCAGATTGGTGCCCAGGTAGGCAAAGAATACGAATTTGTAAACAAGGGCGCTATGGTAACACACACACACACACACAACTAATAATCAACACAAAATACACACACAAGAAAGATGTTGAAATATAACTAACTGGAACAAATAATACCAAATCAACAACTCAGATTACATATAATTTGAAAAGAATAAACATAAAAGTCACGAGGCTTACTCGCTGTTCATGTGAGGTTCAACAGTCCCAAAATCAAGAGACAAAGACGCGTATTCTGTACAGAACAAGACGATCAATATCAATATATATTGATGTTTCATTGTCAAAAGAGAACGGTTGGAAGTTAATGATGTAAGCCAGGCTATTGTCCATACCTGGTGCGCGGTCAATCATCATGGTTCGCATGACACCTAGCAGGTTAGGCTGGTCAAGTCGAGACACCCACTTGTTGATATATACAGACATCGACATTTTGTATCTGCAACATCAATTATCATTCAGCGATCATTCTTACAATTCTATTGGTGAATATCAATAGAATATCACTTGAAATCAGAGGGCCAGGTTGAAAACACTGAAATCATTTAGACTGATTAGAACCTTCGTAAGGATGCTGCCTGTGCTGTAGCCAGCTCGTAGTTGGCACCAGTGGGACCTGTGATCTGTGTGATGGGGGCGAGGAGGGCGGCGTTGAGTTCTGGCAGGTCCTCCAACGTCAGTATAGAGCCACTCATGGAAGCCGAGTAGAGCAACATGGAGTAGAATTTACTGTCGACAGATGAAGGAAAATAACATCAGCTGCTGTGAATACATGGCATTGTTGAGTAAATACCATTAAGATCACTTACAACGCTCAGGAAGAATCCGGACTTAAAAGAGAACTGACCCATTTTCGTCCATGTAATCTTCTTGGCTGCGGATATCTATATCAATAGTTGCGTATTCTAGAACAAATAAAAAATCCACTTAGTACTATGATTTAATCTCAATACATCACTTTCCTCAAATGGTGCGAACAACTAATTGTGAAACTGCTCCAGTAAGTTACTGCCACTACCTGCACTTGTCTGCGCCCAGGCCTGCTGAATGACAGACTCCACTTGGGTGTAATCGCTCAGAGCTACCTTCTCGTAGAATGGCACGCCTATGAGATTGTAGAAGCTAATGAGGTCATCCAGCGCTCCAGTAAATCGGTGCTGAGTGTATGTCTCTGAGGTGCCTGTCACGGTCACAGCCAATGCCTCATCTTGCTTGGCGAGCAACAGGTCGTCCTCAAATAGAGCGTTAATGAGACCTTTATTGTCCGAGGTCACAAAATAAATGTACTTGTACACAGATGCCCTGCAATAAAACATCATTGTTACGTCAATCATATCAGTACAGCTCAAAGTAATGTCATAGTGTACTCTATCCTGCTAAGTAAGCAGAGAGACAGGAAAGTGTCTATAACCAGAGTGTATATAACCAGACCTATCATGTGTGATGTTTGAGCTTCCTGTCTTCATAATGAGGTCAAACCTACCCTGTGGTGTCCAGGTGTTCCTCCTGTGCACCTGCCTCGACCACCAGTCCCTCCAGTTGTGTCCTCACGCCAGTCCATGTACTGGTCAGTGACGTCACGACGTCCGCCTGGTCCACTGACAGAACCGGTCTGTTGAGAAGGATGTAGAAGGCGCTGATGTAGCGGCGCAGATGTTTACCAGTCTTGTCATACACCATGTAGGAACCACCACGTGGCGCTGTGATCGAGATGCTGTCCTGGAGGTCACTGGCACTCACAGCCTCAAATTCCATGCTGTTCAGCAGATTATCGTCTTGTTCTATCTTATAAAAGAGCACGTACACGAACTCCCTGAAAGACAGAAACATACGTACCATGTGATGGATGCAAGGATTGCGCGAGGTAATCATGGGCAGTCATTTTTGTTATGGATCAAACGTCCCTAAAATAACCCAACCGTACCCGAGATTGCTGACAAATCGCTCCTGCTTCATTACATCAACCTGGACTGCCCCTGGAACACGGTAAACGGGTCACACTTATTGCTAGGAGTATTGGAGTTTACTGTTCACCTTGTACAAACACAGATAATTACACTGACCCGATAGTGTAGGCGTCCAGACGGAAGTGAGAGCTGTCTCAAACTCATCATAGCTGGTGATGGCGGCTCTCTGGGTGAGATGGAGGGTAAACATCATGCTGACCCGCACCAGCTGCTGTACCACAGCCTGTGACACGAGGTACTCGCGGTAGTACCTGGTGGACGTCTCGCTAGATACGACTACATTAAACACGGTGTTGAGCGCTGTTGTTGAGGGCGGAGAGAACAACTGGGCGTTAAGGAGGGATGAATCACTAGCCAGGAAGTAGAGCAGCTTCCAGTAGGACTCTCTGTAACACACACGCTCATTGGGCTAGTGTCAAGATCTGTGCTTTATTAGTTTAAAGCGATTCACATAGGAAGTGCTCGTTAAGTCTCACCTGTTTTCGGTGCATGTTTCCTCTTGAACCACAGCTTCCACAGATATGTCATTATCTGCACACACCGATATATGTTTGCCAATATATAAACTCACGTAATAGCACGGAAGTCATCAATAGTACACATTTACACCAATATTGTAATGAATTCAGAACTATGAATGAACTTACCAGATAATATCGTTCTCCATTGTGTTTGCAGGTTGATCCTGATTTGCTGAAGGTCTGATGATTTGACCACGTGACTGAAGTAGGCGGAGAAGCCGTGGCGGTAACGGAATACCAGGTGAGTTTCCCGGATGACCTCATACACCTCGCTATCCACGTTAGTGAAATCGATGTCGGCTATCACTTGCTCTAGGTCAACGTCTCCAACACTATTAGGCACCAATATCGCTCCATTTTGCTTGAGGAAATATGACAAGCCTGATGCAAATTGTCTGAAAGTGACACACACTCAATACGTGATTATATTGCAGCAGTATTCAGTGAATGTATCGTGTTATAGTGAAGGGGAGGATGAAATAAGAACCCGATGAAACTTACTCTTGATACACGTATTCTTCGGTTTTGATCACTTCCACATTAACATCTGCAACGAATACCAACAAAGACTGATTGTTACACGCACCTACAGCATCTACAGACATGCAAGCGAATTCTTCATACACACACCGATTCACATTTTGGATACTGATTGTACCTGTGATAGTTTGCCTCCATTTTGTTTGTAAAACACTTTGGAACTTGGCAAGATCTTCAACACGCACAGTCCCTTTCACCATTAAGGTGTAACTGTGCTCTATACGATACAGGGGCAATGCCAAACCAGGTTTCACAGTGTATTGAGACCGAGGTCCTTGGAGAGAGGCCTGTTCGATGGCTGACAAGAAGAAGCTCTCATCTATGGCCGTTTCCTTGAGAGGATCCACCAGCTTTGCATTGGACGTGATAAAGTACACGGCCTGATAAGCTGTCACGCTGGAACATACACACAAGGTAATCATGTCGTCAAATACATAATGTTAACCCCTCATCATTTCAATGCAGCAGCATTAACGACAAACCACACCTGTTCATATCCACGACTTCCTCCTGTTTGACGACATAGACCACTGTATTGGTGATGCCTGCCAAAATATTAAGATAGTAAGCTAGGTATTTTGAATGCGAATATCAACAAAATTAGCAGCTACAATGTGTGGGTACACATGGAACCTATGCGGAATGGCCCACCAGCTTTTCGGTTATCCCAGACGCCTTGGATGACGGACCGGAAGCTAATTAGATCAGTAGCTCGTACTTCTTGATTCATGTTAACACCGAAACGGAAGTCATAGTTGAAGATAGTGCTCATGGAGCCAGTGAAAATGAACGAGTCGTATGATGAGGACAGGACGGATGACGTCACGGTGACCAATGCAGAGCGGATGTTGGAGGCAGAGAGTCCGGTGTCTATCTGGCTGTCCAGTAGACCACGTGATGTGGTCACGTAATACAACACCTTCCACATGGTTTCACTGCACATGCAATCACACAAGGGCGTAATTACTTTTGAATCAATCGAAACTATTCCGTAGTGGCCAACTTGCTTAGAAAAAAAGACAAATGCAGCGATTCCTCCATACCCATTAGTATTGATGTATTCCTCTTGCAACCCGATTTTGACTTGCTGGACAGACTCTGTACGTTATAAATCAGACGACACATTATGACTCATACGGTGCAGAACAACTAACAGAGGCGCACTTCCACCTTGTATCGAATATGATAGCGTTTGTACCCCAAGGTACTGGGATCTAAAAGAGTCACGAGAGTGAGGACATACCCCCAAACACACTCAGCCAACTAGACTCTATAGCTGATTCGACCAATGTAGTATCCATGATGGCAATTCTCTCACTAAGGACAAACTCATAAGCCAGGGCTTTTTCCAACACCTGGCTGAAGGCAATGCCGCTCAGTAGCGTGTACGGCTCCCCGCTGGGCGCATTCACATTCAGATTGCTCTCCAAAGCAGATAGGAAGTCTGTGTCGAAGTTGAAGCATTGCAATAGCTTGCCATCAGCTTCGGCCTTGTATAACAAACTTGTGGCTGTGTAACTACAATGGTAAAACATGACGCGAAGTTATCAGATACACATTGATCTAAAGTAAACACCTAGCCGGTCGCAATGAATATGTGAACTGCTCCGATTGTTATTACGAAGTGAGCTTCCTCCTGATATATGCGGCGATTATAAACCTTATCTCGTCATAACAAAGGAATACATGCTCCCATAATGGATCATTACACTCTCTCTGTTGTCTGATATCGACGGTGAACATGAAATGCTGAACAGTTACCTGTGAGATATGATTAGTTCCTCTTGGGCAACCATTTTAATGGCGAGGTTTTGTACACCTGAGAACAAAACCAAACAAACCTGCTCAGATGTCGAGTTAGTAATATTATGGTAGAAACTTTTTGATTTAGCACGATCGTACATAGTTGGTTTGTGAAGATGCTTACCGGCGTCAACTGTTCTCCATGACTGGGTTACAGTACTCTCAAACTGACCATAGAACTGCTGAGCTACCCGCTGTTTGATGACGAGGAGACAGAGATCGACTTTCTTCACCAGTAGTGAACTATCGCCAGTGTAAACGAATCCTGCGTAGAATACATTGGTCATTCTGGAGACGGCCACGCTGGCAAAAGCCGTCTGTAGCTCGGTGATGGTAAGGCTGTCAACCAACTCAGCGCTCACTAATGTCGAGTCAACACTAAGCGTATACTTCAGTTCTATAATCTTATCGCTGCAACACAAAAATAACATATCAGCAATGCATTATACGTCATCGTTGAATTTGCCGTAAGTACAGGGTATGACGGCACACCAATACGGGTGTTTTTTATGGTGCCAATTGAATTCGTCCCACTCAGTAAATAAGTCATACTATAACATATAACACACACCCGTTGTCATTAAATGTTTCTTCCTGCCAGACAAACGCAATGTCTGCTGTGGTTGTGGTCATCTTGACATTCCATGCGCTGGTCAATGCGGTCACAAGTGCCGAGATGTCGACACTGCCAGCTTTGATCGTCAAATGAGCACTGAAAGCCTCGGATTCCCGGATGAATACATTTGTGTCAGATTCCACAGCCAGGATGAATTCCTCTCTGCTGGAGGTCCGATACTGTTGTAGTACATTCAATAGCATGGTCACATCGAGAGCTTGGGAAACAAACTGGCCGTTATCCTGCACTGTGTACTGGTAACAGTGTACTCGTTTGCTGAAACATCACATAAAGATGCACATCAGAGCTTGTTGATACAAGGGAGGTGAATTGTCATTTTTTATGCAAATACAAGTAACGAACGCGTCGTTTGTTGTTACCTCTGCATGAAAATCTTCGTGACAATCGATGCCGAGGTAATAACAAAACTCGAAAAGGCTGAAATAGATACAAACAGATAAACATTATCTCCAAGAATACATGTTGTTATCTAATATATTACAGTGGATAACATTATACTATAAATCTTTGACAATAGGAGTTTAATCTCGTCACTGGATGGTATATCAAATTTAATTTTACAATGAATTGTAGGTCCACTGACCGGCATCCATCCGTTGCATGGTTGCCATGGCTACAGTATGTAGCGTCGTCTTGTCACTCTCCAACAACCGGTTCTCAAAGCAGATTTCTCGTATGAAGGATCCAGATGCTCCCCCGCTGAGGTCGGCTTGGGTTTGACCCGATATGAGACTGACCTGGCTGCTCAATGTATTATCGTTTTGGGTGGCTTCTAGGACGGCATCCAGATCGAGCTTAGCAGTGGTGCGCGAGTCGAGCATTTGGCCGTTCAGTGAAATAGTGAACTTGAAGCCAATACCATTTAATCTGAATTCAAACGTATAACATGCCAATTAATAAAAGATAAGCTGTCAAAAAACACAATATAAAGTTATCTAGTATCACATTAGTATTAACAGTACTCACCCATCCACAAACTTAGCAGATTGTTGTTCTATCTTAACCGCCAGAGTATCGGCCAACCCGAGGCCTACAACGAACAAAACACACCTGTACCACTGTGATCTACTACAACGTTGTTATTCAGTAGTCAAACAGAAACATTACTCGTGAATTGAGTGCATCAACTTGTATTTCGATATATGTTTATCAGACAGAACAGCAGTACATGGTCAGCCAGATTAATTCATGAATCGTGGAGGCCGCAATGCAATATGTGACGCACAAAGCAGCATTGCCATAAAACGATATCGTTGCCTCACCGAGCTGAATCTTAATCCTGTTGGCCAAGAATGCTTCCAAATCGGCAATGGATTTGGTAGCCACGTGTCCGCCAAGGGTGAATTTAAACATGCTGTTGGTGGGCAGGAGGGCAGCTGATGTTTCAGGGAAGGCAGAGTGTATGATAGAGGCACCGGAACGTGACGACCCCGTCAATAACAAGGCCTGTAATTTGGCAGCGAACTTGATGTGCAGAGATCCCCAGGATCCTCCGCTGACCATGATGTTATCGCGGACTATGTGGGTAAGGATCATGAATCCAGTCGTCCTGTCGAAGAATATCTTCGCTTATCAAACACTATGTGCGCTTGTCCATATACATCGCATTGAGGAATATCAATTATTTTTAATTAATAAAACGGCATCTAGAATAAGAAATTAAACGGTTTGAATCAAAGATATTCATACTTACTGCGCCCTGTCGATGAACTGATACTGACTGATGATTTGAGCTCGTATGACTGCACTGTAACTTGCACCATAGACTTCTGTAACAATTAGGAAACAAAACATATGCAGTATTCATAAAACTGCTAAGCCATAACAAACCCAATGCATCATTTAAAACAAAAACAATTCAAAATTGACATAACGCAATTGATTTTAAAGCTACCTTTCAATGATTCTAAAAACATCTCCTGCACGGCCAGTTCGAACTTAACAATATCTGTCATCTGGATGCGCTCGGTCAAGCCGGCAACGGCAAAGAGATTCATTTTACGGAAGATGGCCAAAGCGCTGGTGTCTACGATGGTAAACTGTGCACCGAACACTGAACGTATGCTGAATGAATTAAAGGTTGTTCTGATCGATGGGAGAGAGATAATAGGGAGATCGATGGCTTTAAGGATTAGGTTTCCATTTCGACAGCCAAGAGAAAGCTGGAACATGACGACTCTGGAAAAATAATGGTAAAATTATTACATATGCCTCTTAACATACACGATACTAATTTGGCGACTGCCCTGGCATATGAAATACACTCTCAACAAAAATCGAGATAAAAATGAAAGTTTGAAATTTACCCTTCCTCATTAAACACTTCTTCTTGCCGAATCACGACGAATGTGGCAGAGGATAGAGCTGTTTGCAAATACAAACACAGTCGATAAAATAACAGCTGTTATCCTCTTAAAATTTAGGGAAAATGTGACACGTAAGCATGTTAACTGAATCAGCTCAACATACATGATTCGATGCTGATGGCGGCGACCCGGAGAGCCGATGCCACTTGTGAGAACACACTGGTTTGGACCTTTTCTTTAGTCGTAATCACAGTTGTATCGGAGATCGCCCACGTCTGGGCTAGATCCACATTGGATAAGAGGGTGTCATACGTCACAGATACATCCGTATTCAGCGAGATAGAAACAGCTGACAAAGATGTCTGCAGCTGAGCTCTAGTCACGATGGCTATGCTCCGTGAGTCTACAAATACGCTGCCGCTGGATATCTTCAGGATGACTTCAACGACCAGCTCACTGCAACAGGGTGTCCACATCAATGAAACCTCACATCGAATCAAATAATAATTTCCTACCCAGGATATTATGGTTAAGAGCCGTGTAATACTATGTAATAGGAGTTATAGTCTATAGCATCCATACTTGGTGGCCGTGTATCGTTCTGTCTGTTTAACAATCTGCACTGAAAGAGTTCTGCCTGAAAGCGAAATGGAAGGATTATATATGCAACATTGTCGAAATGTTGAAATGAATGAATGCCAGGAACAAACAGACTATCAGACACAATATTGTAATCTTATATTATATATCATAACAAACAGCGCATGCTGAAATCACTGGCCGTGCTTATGTAAGCAAGCAACATCAGCATGCATTACAAGTACCTGCTATATCAGTTAGTGTGACAGCGAGACGAGTCTGTACGGCCGACACATCCGGCTCAAGGATAAAGCCGGTCAAGCGGAGGATCCACAAGCCCTCCCTCCGGAACACAGTCACACTGCTCATATCAACGAGCGTGTAGACCAGCCGTGTGGTGACACTAGCCACACGAGCTGATAGACTACTGATATCTAAACTGGGGATGAGCAGAGGGATCACGATCTCTGAGTCCACGCGAGCTATACACCGCACGGCCGTGTACTCCTTGCTGTACAGACAAACAAGACATGCGATGTTTTACGACACGTAGAATACCAGATACCGACAGCCGGAGGCCACGTCATGATAAGTAGAAAAGGAAATGTGTTATCTCACCCGGTTGAGCTGAAATAGGTAGCCATTTGCACAATTTCAACCGATGAACTCGAAACACCTACACAACAAGGTATTTCCATCATGAGAATAGTTCTATGGTTATCATTTCATTACTTATAGCAGTAAGAGTTGGCCCGTTAACATTCACTTACTGCTATCCAGAGTGCGGATATATTCTTGTAGTGTTGTTTGTAAGATGGACACATCAAGTCTGGACACTGGGCCCTCGACCATAAAGCTGCTGGTCCTCTCCAGGCGCACCGTGGACACGGTTCCAGTCATGATGGAGTATACACCTTGGGCCCCCCTGATATCCTGCTGTGTGATTTGAGTGGCAATCTGAGTGGATGTGGCAATGACATCAATTGAGGGTAACCGGAAGGCGGCCCCGAGGTTAAATTTCTTCTTCGATTTCCGTTTGCCATCACCGCCAACCTCTAGCGAATATAAAACCTTGTACGCCGACTCTCTGGAACACGTATTGCTATCGATTACATTTGATTCAAGGGGTTTAGGGTTTGGGTGCTGACTAAGATGGAGATCATCTGATTAAGACCATATAGCTAACATACTGCGTGGACGCTACGATAACCTCTTCTACTTTCAGTACAGTGATGGTGACGGTCATCCCGTTGAACTCTGCCAGCACAAATAACAGACATATTCACGGCAATTGAAATAACAACTTCATAGATTATTCTGAGAAATGTCCATCAGATACAGGGCCTAGCACCAAGAACGCCTTGTGTTACCCGGTTTCTGCATGCAGGCCGTGGCAATAGCTTGCGCCAGCTGGACGAATTCAGTCTCCCTCACTTCCTCTGCTACATTTACAGAGAAAGCCTCGGAATATGGGAAGGGGTTGTTTGCGGCTACGAGTGTATACGGATCTGGGGAAGCCACTGGCAGGATGGCGATGAGGCCATTAAGGTCAAGGTCATATAAGGGAAGGACATCGGGGAAGATGGTTTGACCTTCGAGTTGAACACTCAACTCAACCATCCAAACCGTTTCTCTGCAGACAGGAGCAAGAATAGAAGTTGTTCAATCAGATCACATCCATTGTCACGCCACATCAGGTCATATCCACTCAGTCACGCCACATCAGTCACAACCACTGTCACGCCACATCAGTCACAACCACTGTCACGCCACATCAGTCACAACCACTGTCACGCCACATCAGGTCACATCCACTGTCACGCCACATCAGGTCACATCCACTCAGCCACACCAAATCAGGTCACATCCACCCAGCCACACCACATCAGGTCACATCCACTCAGCCACATCACATCAGGTCACATCCACTCAGCCACACCACATCAGGTCACATCCACTCAGCCACACCACATCAGGTCACATCCACTCAGTCACGCCACATTTGTGATCTCAAAGATAACTTGACAGTGTATACCTTGTGTCTGATATGAACTCTCGTTGCCTCACGATTGCCACAGTGAAATCAGCTTCAGCGACCACTGCAATTTCACACCACATATCGTATTATAAATTCAAACTGGACGCGTGATTTATACATTCATATATATAAAGTTGAGGAACATTGGCTATCTGTGTCAGATAGGTCCACCAGTCCTCGCAAATGATACGCATCATGCAACTGAGTTCTTACTCTCGGACTTGGCTGTGAAGTAAGCCAGCAATTGTGTTTTAACAGTCTCCTCAACTGCAGCTTTATGGGCGGCCATGACAGGTCGGTTGAGTGAGAGCGTCGACACGGACTCCGCCGCGACGACGCTAGACGCCGCGTCAATGATAGCCCACTGGTAGTTGACCTGGTTGGGCGCTGTCATTATGGCTACAGCAGTGGCCAGTGATGTTGAGGATGCGCATGCGTGAGTGAGCGCGGATACTGGTACTGAGTCGACGACCAATTGGAGATCCAATTCAAATACAGACCTAGAAACATATCATTTTGTCAGATCATGCTTCACCCTTTTTAGGGTACAGAGGTGCAATAATAACTAGAATCTGGGTGACCATGTTCGGATGTGACAGCCCATAATAAGCAGCCTGATTTGCATATATGATTGACGTTGACAGGGTTCGTAGCGTTGATGCTGATAAACAAATTCGCAACTTAATTATCCGTCATTAGATGAAGAGATAAAAAAGGAGGAAGGTTTCTTCTTAATAAGTACCGTGTATCGACAATGAGCTCGCTGGTAGAGATAAGGGTCATCTCGACATTAGCAGTGGCGTAATCTGAAACACATAGCGCTCAGCGGTGACAACGCATGCGTCATGTCATGATACAATAGATTCTTTGACGTAATGAACAAACCATAAAGTCAACTGTTCACCAATCAAATGGCTGTTTTATATATCTTGTAAGCATTATCACCTGTCACCGCGGCTTTGAAGATCGTCACCAGCAAGGCTAACATATCGGACTCGCTGGAGTCCGCCAGGGGGGTCGTCATGGTGATCTTAAACAGGTCTTTAACGCGAATAAATGTCTGTGAGACCGTATCCTCGCTAATGATCGTGTACACGTTGTCCCTGGCGTTAATCACGGTGATGGAATCGTTGAGCTCCACTGCACTGATTGGTGTCACGGATTCAGGGATGACCGTCTTGCCGCTGGCTGTACTCGTAGCGTGCAAAGCCAATTGGAATACCGTCTCGCTGTAAACAAAACAAACCGTGGCTACCTTGAGTAGAACGTTCATACATCTAGGTTGTCAGAATCTGTAGAATAGAAATACACACATCAAAATAATAATGCTATGTCCATATTTGAAAATGGGACCTCAGTTCACGATTATTTTGTTGCACGCACCCGTCAGCTGTCCTCAGCTCCTCCTGGGCAATCACCTCACACGACACAGACTTGGCCTCTGTCAATACAGCATACACAATTCAGTAGCTATTGAAATACGACTGATGCTAAATACGAAAGAGATAAAAAAGGAGGGATATCTGAATGAATATATCAATTTTAAACTCGATTACCTTCAGTTTTATCTCCGATGAGAACAGCAAAGCTGCTTGCGAATTCCTCAAAGTCTGTACTCATTATTTTCGTCTGGGTGAACACTTTCATGGTGTCCTTGTAGAGAATTGCGGAGGAGAGTCGGATATTGTCGACAAATTCGTAACTGGTACCATCTGTTCTTGTAAAGGTTACCTCGGAAGTCATTTCACTCGCATTAACAGACATGGCTTTATAAACAGCGGCACTGAGGCTGGTTTGGAAAACACCTATCGAGGCCTGGATCGAATAATGTAGCACCTGAACGCTCTCCCTGTTAACACACGGTCGGCTAATTAGTGCTTTAGGATTGACATGACATTATGTTCATACATATACATATGCATGTGGATGTGTGTGCGTGTGCGTGTGTGTGTATGAGTGTGTGTGTGTGTGTGTGTGTGTGTGTGTGTGTGTGTGTGTGTGTGTGTGTGTGTGTGTGTGTGTGTAATTTGACAACAGCATGGTGCAAACATACTGCTCAATGATGACTTCCTCTGTACCCATGACTTCCACGGATACTGAATCGAATGCAAAAGTCATCTGTACTTGTGTGTCTTCCACTATTTCTTGCAGCACCCCCTGCAGAGCCGTAATGTCTTGAACGGGCAGCGCCCCATCTACACCCATCTCGAAGCACCCAGACCGCGCTTGGATAAAACCTACTCACAAATACAAGCTCATTATTAGTAGAAATATCCGCCTAAAGGTGTTAACAAACTCGTATGGCTGGACCGTCACAATTTACGTACATCCGTTGACAGCACTACTGACCTAGAGCGTTGACATCCGTCAGCCATTCGACTGACTGACCACTGGGCAGTGTCACAGCAGACAGACCCGCTACTAGCTTACTGGCAGTGGGTATCATGGTCTCGAGGCGACGGGGGTCCACTACGCTCGTTTTACTCCCTTCAGTTGTCGTCACCGAGAAATATATCTTGGTTACACTCTCCCTGAAAATACAAGGGCGATGACAATAAGAGACGCCACCTACCATAGACTGCGCTCATTACAACAGACAAATAAAACAACTAATCGATTGTTGAATTGTACGTCGCCATTTCGGGACATGCTTACAGTGTTGCTTGGGAGAAGAACTCTTCGCTTGCAAGAACGGTAACTTCCGCGAAAATAAACTCAGGAACTGTATACAACATAGGAAACGGGTGACTATCTTTCACATTATTTTTTTTAATAACACATACGTTGGTGTAAGTGACTTGTTCATAAAAAATTGAAATATTTGCCCTTTGAATATTTAGAGGATACGAATGTTGCAGGTGAAACCCTCACCAGATCTGATGGCGGTACTCAGGCCGGTCCCTATCGTATCGAACATAGAGGACAAAACTCTCTGCTTGGAGAGAACAGAAAATGCTTCTTTCTTTCGCACCAATTGAGGAACAGAATAAGCGCGTATGCCAGCATTATCAAAAATGTTTGCTGCCTCCATCAATAACTTGGGCACTGTCCCGTCAGCCAAGGTGAAGGTTATCTGACTCTGTCAGACAAACAATACCGACCTTTATTGGCATCATCGACTCGAATGAAGTCAAGCGTAAGCAGTCATATGATTACAAAAGTAACAATAACAACAGCCTCTATCGGCGTCGATTACACTGTCACCCATCCTGGGGCGGATGACATGGCTAAGACATGTCTAATTCCGGCCCATAATAACTTCATAGCTGCTAATGGCAAACCATAAACTCATATTCAGCATTGTCTTACTGCCAGATCGGCTTCCGTCGGAGGTTTGATGTTCAACAATGTTGGAGCTATAATCTTCTCGTCGCCTTGTATTCGTTCACTTGTAGCGTGGTACATCAGCCTCACCACGAACGTACTGTACACAGAGACCCACACAGAGCTTCATCAATCTCTGTCGTCAAAATAGAACTCGGCTTATATTGTTTGATATGTGGGCGCATGTATAACCTGGTGTCAGTGAGTATGTATGGCTCGGCTCGTATGATGTTAATGGTAGTGTCAGGGTAGGAGGAAGAGTATTCAGTCCTCCAGTACGTCTCAATCACAGTCTCGAATTTACTCCATTCTTCCTGCTGTACGCTTTCGGCTTCCACGACCAAGCCGAACGCATTCATCATCGTCCTCATATCCAGATCCGTGTGCAGGGTCCACTGTACACCACACAGACAAGGGCAGACTGTAGAGGGGCATTCACACCAGTTCATTATATCAGCACATTCACAGCTAACCGGTGCTGTTATAATTACATGCTTTAGAGCATATTAGGATATTGAAATACAGATACCTGGAGACCTCTGTTTTGAAGCTGGGTGAGAATGGCGGATTGTGAAGGAGTAACAACCGCGTCTGGTGAGATCTGTATGGCGCTGTCATTGTCGGGTCCAGACAGGAGCCAGTAGTTAAAGAGCGTGATGTCGATGCTGCAAAGGCAAGTACTGGCGCCATCACTTGGTATGTCAAACACGTGATTAATAACAATTAATTCTCATTAACTATCGATTAAGTGAGACACAGACACCAGAGCATGCTGTGGTATTGTTGATTAGGTTCATTACCTGAACTCAGGTATCATCCTGTTGTTTATATTACTGCTTGAACAGATTGAGAAACATATCCTCTTTTGAGAATAGGATGACGTCAAGCAGTGAATTGTATCACTTACTTGTATTCAGACATGACTTCTTCTGCCGTGGCCACCTCAACACGGAAGTTATCCTGCGAGCTTAAACCTGCATCAAATAGTGCCATTACTAATACTAATAAACTAGCTTCATCAAGCACAGAATCGAAATCATACCGTACGGACGACGGGGTTAATGTTGAACTACACATGTGATACGATATCATAATATATGTTGCAACGCACTTGGATTGGCTGAAATGTAGGCCTGTCTTAACGCGGCAGCTACAGTAGGCTTCAGAGCGACGTCGAGATGGTGTCCGTAGGCCTGTATCTGGAATCGGTTTTCTTTCAGTAGGTTAATCCTCGTTGAGTTATCCGGGAGGACGACGCCGCCGAGTCCCTTAAGGATCCCCTCAATATCGGCCGGGTCAATGGGGATCTCGACTGATGTTCCATCCGGATTCTCGGCCGTGATAATGAACTGCGTGTACGGAACTCTGTCATACATATGGAGAACAACACAAGAGTTGATAAACGGGCCGAAATACCGAATAACTCTTATCTTCTGGTGAGTTTCCATGTAACATATATGGTTGTAGCTGGTTGTTATCATGGTTAAAAGACCTCACCCGTCAACATGGATCACTTTGAGTTCCAGATAGTATGTGACGTTGTTTATAGTTCCAAATGGTGTCCGGGAACTCTGGCTGGCAGCTCCTGGTCGCACAGACAACCCAGCAATCGGCGGCCGATCCATTGCTAATGGGATGGGTACTCCAAACGCTGAGGCACCCTGATTGCCAGCTGTTTCAACAACAAACAGATCAGCATAACAGTTTATCACCTTAAGCACACGCCTTTACACATCATAGCGGGACAGTAGTGTGTTACAGTTAAGGTCAGTAGTGAACAATTTTGAAATTTCCCGCTATTTAACGTTGTTTCTCTTCTGTTTTGTAAATAATGTCAAAGTTGAATGAATGCTCGTTCAAGTCATGTGTATTGATTTGCTACGACACAGTTCTCTGCAACGCCTTGGTTATTCCGCCGTATACGACAGCTTCTCTGACGTCATACATTTGTTTCACGCCCATACAACACAGTGACACCCAACAATCGTATCGCGATAATAATACTATTACACAAAATCCACTAAACTTTTCACTTATAGTTCACATAAATTTGTCAAAATGTATAGGACAGAGGAATTCTAGAACTTCAGAGTGAGGAGTCCCCCGTCATACTGAGGCTATCGATCAATACAATGCATCAGACCTAAAGATCAATATATCACCAAAGATCTACTCGGTTAAAGATTGCTGTCTATGTTTCAAGCACTATTTGTTTACATGAGGCAGCTAGCTAAAAGAGTAACCCGCTTATTCAAATACAGGCGTGGTGGTGAAAACCCGGTAACAGCTGACATTGGAGTGGAATTGACAAATGGGTAGGCCCCGCAATACACACAACAACTCGGCATTTTTGGTCGATCTTTCGTCCATAATTCTGTTCGGATTTATGCTATAAAGGAATTTGTTAAGGTATCGCGGACAAAGATGGCGACTGGCTATGTGCTACCCAGGTCCCATCATCATCAGGATAAAACATCCCGCAGTTCACATGAGGGGATGAACTTAAATATATTGAATGTGCTGGTAAACAGAAGTGAATGATTGAGCCCCATGATATATAGACATACACCAGCTTCATTGGCAATACAGGGAGGGTCTACTGACCTGGGCACATAACCCGCCCACGATTTGTTACAAAGCCACATGACCTCGTGTCGATGCTTTAGGTCATGCAAGGTCATTAGAAAATCAAGCGTCAATACAGAATTAAATGTTGCAGGTTTCATCTTTCCAATGCTACATCTTTCAAAGTACATCAGAGTATAACGAAACCCAAGTTACTGCCATCAATCCAGTTTTGGAGTAAAGGTCGGAATAACCAAATGTTGTTGAAATTGAATTACGAATAATAATTTTCCTGGTGATATGGAAATATGCTTACCATGTTTTGAATCGGAATTGTTTTGTGCGTCGACCACATGGGCCAGTAATAACACAGCTAGAGTCACAACAACCACTTTCTCGCAGTCTGTCTTAGTCCTCATTATGATAGAGAACGCGTCGAAACAGTCTTCACTTGACTCATACAAATACACCGTATCCTACAGCGGATAATCACCTCTTCTTTTTATCTACCTTCGTGTCAAGCGCAAAGTAATCCAAATAATCGGTCCAGAGCAAGATTCCATAAGTTTTTTTTAAGGTCGAAAGAAAAATGAAATTCCCACGACCACCTCTCCACAGTGGATCCGGAGAGGAATGTTGGTTATAAGGAAGAGTGAGGGTGATCTGAGTTAAGACGGGGAGTAAAGTTTGTGGAGACGTGGGTGTTATGGCTCGGCCTAGTATGGTGTCAATAATAATCACCAGAGCATGAAGTTGCCTGGTGGTTTCGTCACAATGACGGGGTCGTCCTGGCACTGTGTGTTAAGCCGTATGGGGTACTCATACTCGCTATACAATGGCGCTATAAATCAGGACAATAGCACACCAAGTATGCAACTTCAGTCATTTATTTTATCTTAATGATCGGCTATTGTTTTTATTTATAAATAAATAGTGGGTGTTTATCCTGGACGACGCTGCATTTCCCTTGACGACAGTGCATGTAAAATGTGAATTAATTGAAGCAATAATAATGTAGTTACAGTGTTTTGCTCACAAAAAAATTATGAATTTAAAACGTCTCGGATAATTCTCTTCAATTCGCATTTAAAATACATGTGAGCGACGTTTGGAAAGACACCCCACCGCCAATTTGCCGGTCGTGACCACTTAAAGGTGACGACCAACGCACAATAGCGGGCAGATTTGCGCAAGTCAGACTCTTTATAGGCTCTGCTCTGAGGGCCCACGCCCTGTGTCCACTCTCCTGCCCCCGCAGCCACCCCCGCCCCCTCCCCGCACCACACGTCGACATCTTAGTCAAGCAATACCTGGCCCCTCAGAACTTGGCACGAAAATGGGTCTGGATTTAAGTCACTTCGCACACTAAGTTCAAGAGGCGGTGAATCAGCCCAGGCTCTGTATTTGCTTATTCAACCAAACCACATAAAGCTGCCTTAGGTATTAATGTTATATTCCACGTAATAAAATGCGACTTATTAACGTTTAATGATTAATCCAGTTTCTGACAGATGAGAAGATTCTGTACCGCGGTTAGGGTTTCGGCGGATTAGACGGGGGAGGTTTTTGGTACATTTCGCTATACACAAAGTAGTTTATTTCGTCATACGTCAAATAATCCCTTTTTAAGATAGGGATGACTATTTAAGGTGGTCACTTTCCTATTATAGAAGTAAGTAGGATCGACGCACTTGCATTTGAGCCCCCCTTAAACTTTGTTATCGTAATTTTACTGATAAATATGTGGCTATGTAGATAATATGGACTTACAGTTTTGTGACGACTGGATGATGCTGATGACCAGGAGATAGAGCTGCTGCAGCTGGTCGATGCTGAGGTCAGTTTGATCTCCCAGGATGGTCAGAAGCTGCTGGAAGAACACGTTAGGATCAATAGTACTGTCAACCTGGACTGTTGCTGTGCCTTCTGTCGAAGCAGCGACTGTGGTTGGTTCAACTGTCGAAGCAGCGACTGTGGTTGGTTCAACTGTCGAAGCAGCGACTGTCGTTGATTCAACTGTCGAAGGAGCAGCTGTCGTTGGTACAACTGTCGTTTGTTCAGCTGTCGAAGCAGCTGCGGTGGTTGGACCAGCTGTTGAAGCAGCTGCGGTGGTTGGACCTTCTGTTGAAACAGCTGCTGTGGTTGGACCAGATGTTGAAGCAGCTGCTGTTGTTAGACCAGCTGTTGAAGCAGCTGCTGTGGTTGGGCCAGCTGTTGAAGCAGCTGCTGTGGTTGGGTTAGCTGTTGTTGGGGCAGAGGTTGTAGGAGGTTCTGTGCTGAACAACGGAGTTTCACAATTGTCCCCCGTGAAGTCTGAAGATAGACAGATTTTCGTCAGAGCATGTCCAGCTTTCAATAGTAATAAAACCACAGTAGAGACTGCCATTTACTGAAGTTAAAATACTACTCTATTATGGAAATAATTATGTATGCGTATGATTTACTGCGCATTCCATTTGACATTGACAAGTAATCTTGTATGTAAGTTAACATTCCTAATAGTGCTGATGTTAGAATACAAAGATCAGTCGCGTCCGAACGGAGAAGTGTGCCAGTACTTACATACATATATATATATGCTTACACCGATGTTAGAACATCTCAGTTGTTTCATAATAAACATTTATAGTAAATAACATTACGACACCTTGCCAGAGGATTTTTCGTAGTGTCAACAATATTTTCCATTATCATATGTTTTTTACCACATTATGTTGAAAGAAAAAAAAATTGCACAGGACAAAGCTGCTGGCAACGTAGAGATCTGAGGTTCACGGAAAGTAAAAATCACCTTCCACCGGCTTAACAGTGAGGGAGTTATGTCAAATCAGGCTGATGTAGTCCTTAACGAACCGCGGAAAAATACTATAAAAACAATACGCCGCGCATAATCGGCAGAAAACAGCTTTTGGTGAGTATTGATTCCGGACGAAGTAACGTAGCTGCAACCTTCCTGGTTGTTAGTACGTCAAACACGTGCGAACGAATCTCCCGTGCAGTTTTATTTGATGAACAAAACCATTTAGTGGCAATGGATACCTCTTATCGAAAAAGCATGCAAAAACAAGACGAGAAAAGGTGGCACAACCCTCGCCGTGTACAGCACCAGTAATCTTGCTGTACGTCTTACCATTGGGACAGCTACAGGATACGGCGATGACCGTATCGTGAGAACATTGCGCGTTTGGGTCGCCCGTACAGGGGTCCGCATCACATATAACACTCGCCGCTGACAGGTCACAAGTGGTCCCGAACAGACCGCTTGGACATGTGCAGTTGAAGCCTCCATCGTCAGTTTCTGAGCATGTCCCTCCGTTCTGACACGGGTCGCTGAGGCAGGCGAGAGATTCCGTGGTTGCAACACTTGTCGGCGCTTCTGTTATCGGCGCCGCCGTTGTAGCTACTTCTGTTGTCGGCGCTACCGTTGTGGGAACAACCGTAGTTGGCACTACCGTTGTAGGTACTACTGTTGTCAGTGCTGCCGTTGTAGGTACTTCTGTTGTGGGCGCTACCGTTGTCGGCGCTACCGTTGTGGTAACAACCGTAGTTGGCACTACCGTTGTAGGTACTTCTGTTGTCGGCGCTGCCGTTGTAGGTTCTTCTGTTGTCGGCACTGCCGTTGTAGGCACTTCTGTTGTCGGCGCTGCCGTTGTAGGTACTTCTGTTGTCGGCGCTACCGTTGTCGGCGCTACCGTTGTGGGAACAACCGTAGTTGGCGCTACCGTTGTAGAAATATCGGTTGTAGGCGCTTCTGTTGTCTCTAAAGTTGTTGGTAATAAAGTGGAAGGTTCAGACGTTGTGACTCCACAAGGAAGCGAATTTACTGTAGGGCATTGGCAAGTTATGGCTGTCTGGTCATCAAAAGTGCACACGTCTTGGGGATCGCCCGTACACGTATCTGTGTCACAGACGACGGCGCGAGACTGAAGCTCACACGTGACGCCATAAAAACCCGCTGTGCAGTTACAGGAGAATGCTCCATCGGGGTTGTCGAGACAGTCTCCTCCATTCTGACATGGGTCGCTATTACATGGGGAAAACTCCGTTGTTACCTCTGTAGTCGGAACTACTGTAGTTGGAACAATTGTTGTTGGGGCTAGTGTAGTTGTGACCCCTGAAGTTGACACGATAGTGCTAGGGGCATCCGTGGTAGGGACAACCGTGGTTGGTGCATCTGTGGTAGGGACAACCGTGGTTGGTGCATCCGTGGTAGGGACAACTGTGGTTGGTGCATCTGTGGTAGGGACAACGGTGGTTGGTGCATCCGTGGTAGGGACAACCGTAGTTGGGGCATCCGTGGTAGGGACAACAGTGGTTGGTGCATCCGTGGTAGGGACAACGGTGGTTGGGGCATCCGTGGTAGGGACAGCGGTGGTTGGGGCATCCGTGGTAGGTACAACTGTGGTAGGGATAACCGTGGTAGGGACAACCGTGGTTGGTGCATCCGTGGTAGGGACAACCGTAGTTGGGGCATCCGTGGTAGGGACAACCGTGGTAGGGATAACGGTGGTTGGGGCTGCGGTTGTTACCCCACAAGGCAGAGCTCTCCTTGGTTGACATTGGCAAGAAATCATCGGCTCCACATCAAACGAACAGACATTTTCAGGATCGCCCGTACAAGGATCGATGTCACAGACGACGGCGCGAGACTGAAGCTCACACGTGACGCCATAAAAACCCGCTGTGCAGTTACAGGAGAATGTTCCATCGGGGTTGTCGAGACAGTCTCCTCCATTCTGACATGGGTTGCTATTACATGGGGAAAACTCCGTTGTTACCTCTGTAGTCAGTGCAATTGTTGTTTCACCAACCGTAGAAGGAACAATCGTTGTTATGCCAACGGTTGTTGGGAGGAGAGTTGTAGCAGCTGCTGTTGTCGACATAAACGTAGTTGCTGCTGTCGAGGTTTTGCCTTCTGTAGTTGGAGACGGTGTGGTCGTGGGTGACAGCGTCGACTCCTGTACAGTGGTAGCTCCGCACGCTCTTGTTGAATCTATCAGAGGACATCCGCAATCTATACCTGTTTGTGTAGCGTGCGCGCAGGAGTCTGTCGGGTCACCAGTGCATGGGTTGTCGTCACACACGATCCCTCTAGCGGCCATGTTGCATGTGAGACCAAAGATACCGAGAGGACACGTACAATTGAAGGATCCGTCGTCGCTGTCAGTACAAGTGGCGCCGTTCTGACACGGGATGCTAGTACATGCAGGCAGTACTGTTGTTTCCTGTACTGTCGTGGGAAGTACAGTACTCCCAGTACCGGGTATTACCGTCTCACAATCAACTCCCGTTGTTCCTGAAATAAGAACATAAATTAACAGATAATTAATATTTTATCATGATAAAACAGCTGTTTTTGAATCATTTTTAATCGGGAAGAATGTTGGAGCCACAGATGTGTATGTATGTGAACAAACGAATGCATGGACTGATTCTAGTAGTTTCTACCTGGTATACAGAAGCATTGGTAGGCGTTCAGTAGGTCAATGCACGTGGCGCCATTCTGACACGGCGAACTGTCACATTCAATGGTTTCTGTCTCACAAGTCTCTCCCTCGAACCCCGGGACACAGCAGCAAGTTTTATTGAAGCACTGGCCGCCGTTCTTACACGGCTGCTGACCGGGACATTCTGGATCAAGCGCTCCGTTGAAGTCCCGGTCTTTACAGAACGCCCCAGTGTAACCGGCTCTACATACTCGGTTACCAGTGATTGGGTCGCACGTAAAATGACCAGCGCACGAGTCCTCTGGTATACATTCGGTTGGTGTGGTAAGCATAGTGGTATCCCCTGCTGTGGTGTCCATTCTGGTGGTAGAGATGGTTGTGGGGACAACGGTGGTTTCTGCAATGGTTGTTGGGACAACGGTGGTTTCTGCAATGGTTGTTGGGACAACGGTGGTTTCTGCAATGGTTGTCGGGACAATGGTGGTGTCTGCAATCGTTGTGGGGACAACGGTGGTATCTGCAATGGTTGTGGGGACAACGGTGGTATCTGCAATGGTTGTGGGAACAACGGTGGTATCTGCAATGGTTGTTGGAACAATGGTGGTGTCTGCAATCGTTGTGGGGACAACGGTGGTATCTGCAATGGTTGTGGGAACAACGGTGGTATCTGCAATGGTTGTCGGGACAATGGTGGTGTCTGCAATGGTTGTGGGGACAATGGTGGTGTCTGCAATGGTTGTGGGGACAACGGTGGTTTCTGCAATGGTTGTCGGGACAATGGTGGTGTCTGCAATGGTTGTGGGGACAACGGTGGTTTCTGCAATGGTAGTGGGGACAATGGTGGTGTCTGCAATGGTTGTGGGGACAACGGTGGTATCTTCAAGAGTGGTTGGCAATGCGGCTGTCGTAAAGCACGGAGCGGGGCTGAAGACTGGACATTGACACGTAAAATCATCCTCGGCGTTGTATGCGCATACTTCCTGTGTCAAACATGGATCCGCTTGACACGGGAGAGGAGAGGCGGGTCGGAGGGCACAAGTTCTGCCGAAAAACCCCGCCACACAGGTACATGTGAAGGTGTCATCTGCGTTGTTCCTACAAGTGGCGCCATTTTCACAGGGCGCGCTGTCACAAGGCAGCGGTATGACATTGGATGCGCAGTTGACTCCTGTGAATCCTTCACCACACACACAACATGCATCCGATGAGAACGGAGTGAAATCAATTCCCTGCCAATGGAGCACACAGTAGGTAGACCAGCAACACAGATCATATAGAGACATCGTGGACGTGTGCATAGTCGTTAGAGTGCATTGAATGGTGTTCCATATGGACAATTGCAATTCTAAGCAGGTTGTTCTCAGATATTGGACTTAACTTCGTAGTGACAATTTGATTTAGTGGGACATTTAACGTAGGATTCATTGCAATGTCGTGCGCATGTGACGCAACGAAAAGTGGGAATGACAATGTTGCATGTGTGTGACATAACACAAAGTTGTATGCGTATGTGACACAACGCAATGTTGCATATACATGTGACATTGGAAGCTGTTTGTGTTAAGGTTATGCGTGCGTGACCAAATGATAGGGTTTTATGACAACGTTGTTTCATGTAATCGCATTACGGAAGGGGTTGATGGCAATGTTGTATAGGTATAGGTATGTGACATAAGGGAAGAGGTTGATGACAATGTTGTATAGATATGTGACACTAGGGAAGGGGTTGATGGCAATGTTGTACAAGTATGTGAAATTAGGGAAGGGGTTGATGGCAATGTTGTATAGGTATGTGACATTATGGAAGGGGTTGATGGCAATGTTGTATATGCATGTGATATGAAAGAGGTTGATGGCAATGTTGTATAGGTATGTGACATTATGGAAGGCGTTGATGGCAATGGTGTATATGTATGTGACATTATTAAAGGGCTTGATGGTAATGTTGTATAGGTATGTGACATTATGGAAGGCGTTGAAGGCAATCTTGTATAGGTATGTGACATTATGGAAGGCGTTGATGGCAATGGTGTTTAGGTATGTGACATTATGGAAGGGGTTGATGGCAATGTTGTATATGCATGTGATATGAAAGAGGTTGATGGCAATGTTGTATAGGTATGTGACATTATGGAAGGCGTTGATGGCAATGCTGTATAGGTATGAGAAATTAGGGAAGGCGTTGATGGCAATGTTGTATAGGTATGTGGCATTATGGAAGGCGTTGATGGCAATGTTGTATAGGTATGTGACATTATGGAAGGGGTTGATGGCAATGTTGTATATGTATGTGATATTATGGAAGGGGTTTATGGCAATGTTGTATAGGTATGTGACATTATGGAAGGCGTTGATGGCAATGTTGTATAGGTATGTGGCATTATGGAAGGCGGTGATGGCAATGGTGTATATGTATGTGACATTATGGAAGGCGTTGATGGCAATGTTATATAGGTATGCGGCATTATGGAAGGCGTTGAAGGCAATGCTGTATAGGTATGTGACATTATGGAAGGCGTTGATGGCAATGGTGTTTAGGTATGTGACATTATGGAAGGGGTTGATGGCAATGTTGTATATGCATGTGATATGAAAGAGGTTGATGGCAATGTTGTATAGGTATGTGGCATTATGAAAGGCGTTGATGGCAATGTTGTATAGGTATGTGACATTATGGAAGGCGTTGATGACAATGGTATATAGGTATGTGGCATTATGGAAGGCGTTGATGGCAATGATGTATAGATATGAGACATTATGGAAGGCGTTGATGGCAATGGTGTATAGGTATAAGACATTATGGAAGGGGTTTATGGCAATGTTGTATAGGTATGTGACATTATGGAAGGCGTTGATGGCAATGTTGTATAGGTATGTGGCATTATGGAAGGCGGTGATGGCAATATTGTATAGGTATGTGGCATTATGGAAGGCGTTGATGGCAATGTTATATAGGTATGTGGCATTATGGAAGGCGTTGAAGGCAATGCTGTATAGGTATGTGACATTATGGAAGGCGTTGATGGCAATGCTGTATAGGTATGTGACATTATGGAAGGCGTTGATGGCAATGGTGTTTAGGTATGTGACATTATGGAAGGCGTTGATGGCAATGGTGTTTAGGTATGTGACATTATGGAAGGGGTTGATGGCAATGTTGTATATGCATGTGATATGAAAGAGGTTGATGGCAATGTTGTATAGGTATGTGGCATTATGAAAGGCGTTGATGGCAATGTTGTATAGGTATGTGACATTGTGGAAGGCGTTGATGACAATGGTATATAGGTATGTGGCATTATGGAAGGCGTTGATGGCAATGATGTATAGATATGAGACATTATGGAAGGCGTTGATGGCAATGGTGTATAGGTATAAGACATTATGGAAGGGGTTTATGGCAATATTGTATAGGTATGTGACATTATGGAAGGCGTTGATGGCAATGTTGTATAGGTATGTGGCATTATGGAAGGCGGTGATGGCAATGTTGTATAGGTATGTGGCATTATGGAAGGCGTTGATGGCAATGTTATATAGGTATGTGGCATTATGGAAGGCGTTGAAGGCAATGCTGTATAGGTATGTGACATTATGGAAGGCGTTGATGGCAAAGGTGTTTAGGTATGTGACATTATGGAAGGGGTTGATGGCAATGTTGTATATGCATGTGATATGAAAGAGGTTGATGGCAATGTTGTATAGGTATGTGGCATTATGAAAGGCGTTGATGGCAATGTTGTATAGATATGTGACATTATGGAAGGCGTTGATGACAATGTTGTATAGGTATGTGACATTATGGAAGGCGTTGATGACAATGGTATATAGGTGTGTGGCATTATGAAAGGCGTTGATGGCAATGATGTATAGATATGAGACATTATGGAAGGCGTTGATGGCAATGTTGTATAGGTATGTGACATTATGGAAGGCGTTGATGACAATGTTGTATAGGTATGTGACATTATGGAAGGCGTTGATGGCAATGGTTTATAGGTATGTGGCATTATGAAAGGCGTTGATGGCAATGATGTATAGATATGAGACATTATGGAAGGCGTTGATGGCAATGGTGTATAGGTATAAGACATTATGGAAGGGGTTTATGATAAGGCGGTAAATTTGAGAGATCATGAAGATTGGTTTTAGGCATGATGTATGCAGGTTACAACATGCACAATGGTAACTGCTTTCGTACATTATCTAAGGGGCTTATAGCTGTTGTGAACAATATTACAAAAAACACTTTTCTTACCATTTATAAGAATCTTGATTAATGTAAGATTGTCTTTGCAGCGATTGTCTTTATATAGCCATTATCAATATCACTTTCGGCAATTTGATTGTTCTCCACTGAAGATGTGGTAAGTTTTACATAGCTAGTATCAATATGAATTATTACAATTCGTAATGAATTGGTTGTGTGTAGGAAAGTTTAATATTGCAAGTAAAATATGACTTGCAATTCGCATTAAACATTAATTCAGTGTTTGGTGGAAAATAGTTCTTGCGACTTATTGTCGTTATGATGAGTTTTTTGCGAATATGAATATTTTAATCAAGATCACGTCGATGAGGGCGCCATCTAGTTACTAAGTATGTAAGAATGAAGGGGCGCTTCTGGTATGTACGGCAATATGCAGACATTACAGTAGTTGGTGTACCTGCAGGACATGTGCATTGGTAAGAGAGCGCTGACCCAGTACATGTTGCTCCATTCTGACACGGGTCAGATCCGCATGTGTCGATCAATACTTCACACCTACTCCCTATGTAACCTTCATACACAAACATGATAATTGACTCCATAACTGCATGAATTCACGAATGCACATCATGTGAACAGAACATGGGCTTTCATCATGATTGGAGAATCTTGCAATAGCTGAGAGGTTTGTACTCACGTGACTAAAAATAAAAATATCTCCATTAAAAAAATCTTTTCCGGGAAAATCGCGCGTATAGCAGTCTAAGCGGACCACGTGCAAGGCGCCACTGCCAAAACTGCGACGAGTTGCTGTACTGTTAAATACGTACATATATATATAGTAACACAAAGGACATGTTGTGATGTTGAGACGTGGAGGCTCGTGGGGTCCTGTATACTTACTGCCTGCACAGACGCATTGATACAACCCAGGGTCGCCTTCTCGACACGTTGCACCATTCAAGCAAGGCTGACTGTCACATTCGTTGGTGTCGGTTTCGCATAAGTCTCCTTCGAAACCGACCCGGCAGCAACACGCTTTGTTAAAGCAAGTCCCTCCGTTCTTGCACACACCCCCATTTGTGGGACACATAAGATCCTGGATGCCTGTGAAGTTTCGGTGATTGCAGTTAGCGCCCATCCAGCCGTCATTACAAACCCTCATCCCGGTGGTGTTGTCACATTCAAAGTGCCCCTCGCATGTATCCAGCGACACCACGCACGGTGATTGCGTTGTTGGGCTGTTAGTTGTTTGTCCAGCAGTAGTTGGCTCTGTGGTACTAGCCTCTGCAGTAGTTGGGACTGTAGTGCTAGCCTCTGCAGTGGTTGACTCTGTGGTGCCAGCCTCTGCAGTAGTTGGCTCTGTGGTGCCAGCCTCTGTAGTAGTTGGCTCTGTGGTGCTAGCCTCTGCAGTAGTTGGGACTGTAGTGCTAGCCTCTGCAGTGGTTGACTCTGTGGTGCTAGCCTCTGCAGTGGTTGACTCTGTGGTGCTAGCCTCTGCAGTAGTTGGCTCTGTGGTGCCAGCCTCTGCAGTGGTTGACTCTGTTGTGCTAGCTTCTGCAGTAGTTGACTCTGTTGTGCTAGCCTCTGCAGTTGTTGTTTCTGTTGTGCTAGCCTCTGTAGTGGTTTTCTCTGTTGTACTAGCCTCTGCAGTGATTTTCTCTGTTGTGCTAGCCTCTGCAGTGGTTTTCTCTGTTGTGCTAGACTCCGTAGCAGCTGTGCTACTTGGTTCGGTACTTGCATATGAGGTTGTTGACTCGCGAGCAGTGCTTGCCGGTACTGTGGTCAAGTCTGTAGTGCTGAATAAGGGATTTTCACAATTGGTTCCATTAAAACCTGTAATGCACACCATTGATAATGTAATGTACATTAACTGAAATGTCAAATATACAAATAAATAATACACACGAATGCGAGGGATCTGTATTTCTACACGATCCGTTCAACTAATGCAATAGTCCAGAATACTAAACCAAACTACACTACATAGATGCATGTAAGAAACTCAAAACCGAATAGACGAGAAGAAAGCCATGCGACATGAGAAGACCAAGCTGGCCACCGGTCAGTACGCGAGTGTCATGCGGCTACATCGAATTACTCACGTCATTTATCGGAGTGCACGTGCAAATAAAAACCCGCGTGTTCATGGGACAAGAAAACACACACACACACTTCATAATCTATCTATAATCATTTCAATATTTG
This sequence comes from Urechis unicinctus, assembly GCA_034190875.2. Lineage (NCBI taxonomy): Eukaryota > Metazoa > Annelida > Polychaeta > Xenopneusta > Urechidae > Urechis > Urechis unicinctus. The sequence goes on from CM067350.1 coordinate 64,170,329, forward strand.
TTTTAAAAACATTTCTACATTGGATTCCTCATTTAAAGGCAATCATGGATTTTACTGGGGACCATTAAATCTTTATGTGCGATCTGATGAAGTTATTAAAACTCAAAGCGTTGACGTGACGGGAGCATTAGAATTTAGAACCGGCTTACCACGCCACATCAGAGTCTTAGATAACAGCAGGTAAATAGTTCTAGTCCGGGTTTCGTGTCAGGACATGGGTTGTATTGATCCAAAGTAAGTGTAGTGGGGTCACTCGAGGTTAGTAGGATTGAGGTATCTTTGGAAAGGATTAACATCATCTACGATGAAGCGAAAGCATTAGAAAACAGTGTATGACAAGCAACGTTATCAGAGGTCAGTGTTGATGGTAGCGAAAGGGAAAGGGCCGTCAACAGCCATTGAAATTGATGGTGAATGAGCCCTACAGCAGTCAGGTGACAGGAACAGCGATATATAGTGAGTGGAAACCAGAGGAAATGGACGAAAGATGATCTCATCCTGGGTGCTATGGAATCCAGTACGTGTGGGACTATATAGCATGTAGGCAGAGGTTCCGTAACCGCGGTGTGTATATGTGGAAAGATGACTCGATCACATATCCTTTCCTGTCATATAACTCGACCACACTTTTCGGAAAACGTCATATAATTGATAAAGAAAGGGAAAGAAGACCATAATTGCAGTGTATAATATTGGAGATAAAAAGGTGTGATTTAAGAAGAGAAGTCGGTGGAGCCAGAGTTGCGGACACGCTGCTGTACTAGTGCCATTCAAACTGTGTCGTCACAATGAACACCATACACATGAGACTCCGGGATATCACCAGTTAGACGCCTTGCTCGTTATAGCCTATTGTATGGATATAGCAGAAGATAAAGAAGCATGTCTATGAGTATTGTACCCGTGGGACAATAGCAGATGTAGTGGTCTATAAAGTCAATATATGTGCCAGCATTCAGACAAGGCTGCGACAAACATTCTCGTATCACTGAACCACAAGTGAGCCCGGTATAACCAGGCAGGCAACAGCAGCTCCGTTTCTGCAGACGAGACCTTCAGCTGGACACGGAGGGTCAACTGGGAGCGGTCCATGTGGAGGGGTCGACACAGTCTTGGCAAGGCTCCTCTGTGGTCGTCATTACACTGGGACCGATGTTGTCTCAGGTAAAGTTGTGGTGGCCATAGTTGTTTCCTCATCAGTTGAAAATGGCATCAAGGTACTTTCTTACGAGGTCGTGTCCAGAGTGTCGGGACTCATGATAGTTGATGTTACTGCTTGTGTGTTATCAACTGTAGGGCTTTCATTGTATACTTGTCAATCGTTCCATTCGTAACCTGGGCAAGAATGAGAAATGGCTGATGCATCACTATGCTATTGAAAGAAAGAATAGCCGTAAAGCCATATACTCAGGGAAAATACAACAAACAACTATTAAGAATCATCGACCCAAAGCGAATAATGAAAAAGAAAAGAAAGACAAAGCTACACACAGGAAAGATGCCTATGAAAAGATGTGCAAAGACACATATATTTACATGATTGGTGAAAATGTATTCCTTCAGTATACAATGCTGCAGGTAATTAAAATTTAGAGCATTACCTGGTGGGCAAACGCAGATGTATTTGGCGCGCTGATCGAAGCAAAAACCGCCGTTTTGACAAGGCTGTGACAGACATTCGTTTATATCAGTATCACACGCGGTTCCTGTGAAGCCAGGTGGACAGCAACATTTCTTGTCAAAACAGGTCCCTCCATTCTTGCACACATGTCCAATATCAGGACACTCTGGATCAATTTGAGGCGGTCCAGTGTACGAGCGGTCGACACAGTCTTGACCCGTCCATCCATCAAAGCATAGCTTAATACCGTTAGTGCAGTTGTAATGTCCGTCACAGTTGTCCAAAGACGACAGACAAGGCTCCTCTGTGGTCGTCATTATACCCTGAGTGGTGCCCTCTGGTGTGGTTTCTGGCAGGGTAGTTGGAGACTCCGTAGTAATGATAATTGTAGTGGGGGCCGATGTTGTCTCAGCTAAAGTTGTGGCGGCCATGGTGGTTTCCATAACTGTTGATGCTACTCTCGAGGTACTTTCTTGTGAGGTCGTGACAAGAGGCTCAGTGGTGAAGAGGCCTGAGGTCGCTGCTTGTGTGCTTGGAACTATCGTTGTTTCATTCGATATTTGACAATTGTCACCTTCGTAACCTGTGTCAAAATGAAATATTGCTCATTTAAGAATATAGTGTTGAAAAGAAGAATGGCCATCCATTTCTTAACAATAACCGAAACGACATAAAACAACAACTCTATAGTAAATGATTAAGAAAAAGAGAAGGAAAAGTCTTTTACAGGGAAGATGTCGATAACATCATTTGCAGAGACAAAAACATTGCCACGATAAGTGAGTTTTTATTATTTATACCAATCTGCTCGATGAGTGATTAATTCTTAGAACATTACCTGGTGGGCAAACGCAGATGTATTTGGCGCTCTGATCGAAGCAAAAACCGCCGTTCTGACAAGGCTGTGACAGACATTCGTTTATATCAGTATCACAAGCGGTTCCTGTGAAGCCAGGTGGACAGCAACATTTCTTGTCAAAACAGGTCCCTCCATTCTTGCACACATGTCCAATATCAGGACACTCTGGATCAATTTGAGGCGGTCCAGTGTACGAGCGGTCGACACAGTCTTGACCCGTCCATCCATCAAAGCATAGCTTAATACCGTTAGTGCAGTTGTAATGTCCGTCACAGTTGTCCAAAGACGACAGACAAGGCTCCTCTGTGGTCGTCATTATACCCTGAGTGGTGCCCTCTGGTGTGGTTTCTGGCAGGGTAGTTGGAGACTCCGTAGTAATGATAATTGTAGTGGGGGCCGATGTTGTCTCAGCTAAAGTTGTGGCGGCCATGGTGGTTTCCATAACTGTTGATGCTACTCTCGAGGTACTTTCTTGTGAGGTCGTGACAAGAGGCTCAGTGGTGAAGAGGCCTGAGGTCGCTGCTTGTGTGCTTGGAACTATCGTTGTTTCATTCGATATTTGACAATTGTCACCTTCGTAACCTGTGTCAAAATGAAATATTGCTCATTTAAGAATATAGTGTTGAAAAGAAGAATGGCCATCCATTTCTTAACAATAACCGAAACGACATAAAACAACAACTCTATAGTAAATGATTAAGAAAAAGAGAAGGAAAAGTCTTTTACAGGGAAGATGTCGATAACATCATTTGCAGAGACAAAAACATTGCCACGATAAGTGAGATTTTATTATTTATACCAATCTGCTCGATGAGTGATTAATTCTTAGAGCATTACCTGGTGGGCAAACGCAGATGTATTTGGCGCTCTGATCGAAGCAAAAACCGCCGTTCTGACAAGGCTGTGACAGACATTCGTTTATATCAGTATCACAAGCGGTTCCTGTGAAGCCAGGTGGACAGCAACATTTCTTGTCAAAACAGGTCCCTCCATTCTTGCACACATGTCCAATATCAGGACACTCTGGATCAATTTGAGGCGGTCCAGTGTACGAGCGGTCGACACAGTCTTGACCCGTCCATCCATCAAAGCATAGCTTGATACCGTTAGTGCAGTTGTAATGTCCGTCACAGTTGTCCAAAGACGACAGACAAGGCTCCTCTGTGGTCGTCATTATACCCTGAGTGGTGCCCTCTGGTGTGGTTTCTGGCAGGGTAGTTGGAGACTCCGTAGTAATGATAATTGTAGTGGGGGCCGATGTTGTCTCAGCTAAAGTTGTGGCTGCCATGGTGGTTTCCATAACTGTTGATGCTACTCTCGAGGTACTTTCTTGTGAGGTCGTGACAAGAGGCTCAGTGGTGAAGAGGCCTGAAGTCGCTGCTTGTGTGCTTGGAACTATCGTTGTTTCATTCGATATTTGACAATTGTCACCTTCGTAACCTGTGTCAAAATGAAATATTGCTCATTTAAGAATATAGTGTTGAAAAGAAGAATGGCCATCCATTTCTTAACAATAACCGAAACGACATAAAACAACAACTCTATAGTAAATGATTAAGAAAAAAGAGAAGGAAAAGTCTTTTACAGGGAAGATGTCGATTATAACACGTGCAGCGACAAAAACGCTGCCACGATAAGTGAGTTTTTATTATTTATACCAATCTGCTCGATGAGTAATTAATTCTTAGAACATTACCTGGTGGGCAAACGCAGATGTATTTGGCGCTCTGATCGAAGCAAAATCCGCCGTTTTGACAAGGCTGTGACAGACATTCGTTTATATCAGTATCACAAGCGGTTCCTGTGAAGCCAGGTGGACAGCAACATTTCTTGTCAAAACAGGTCCCTCCATTCTTGCACACATGTCCAATATCAGGACACTCTGGATCAATTTGAGGCGGTCCAGTGTACGAGCGGTCGACACAGTCTTGACCCGTCCATCCATCAAAGCATAGCTTGATACCGTTAGTGCAGTTGTAATGTCCGTCACAGTTGTCCAAAGACGACTGACAAGGCTCCTCTGTGGTCGTCATTATACCCTGAGTGGTGCCCTCTGGTGTGGTTTCTGGCAGGGTAGTTGGAGACTCCGTAGTAATGATAATTGTAGTGGGGGCCGATGTTGTCTCAGCTAAAGTTGTGGCTGCCATGGTGGTTTCCATAACTGTTGATGCTACTCTCGAGTAACTTTCTTGTGAGGTCGTGACAAGAGGCTCAGTGGTCTCATGTTGAGTGGGTGATGCCTGAGTACCATTCACTTCAGTAGTTGAGGCCGCTGTGGTTACTCGTCGAGTTGTTGCGGCAACAGACGTCTCTGGTTGAGTGGACGGAACCTCTGTCGTTGACGCTACGATGGTTGTGTGCAATGTTGTTGATGCGTCAGTTTTGTTGCAGTTTTTACCTTCAAAACCTAAGAAATTAATATTTATCAATTAAGTAAATATTACTCACATATTGTGTCATAATTATGGTAAAGTTTCAAATCAAACTGTTTGAAAATAGTGCGACTGGAAGTTCAGAAATCGTATTGATAATGCATTTCATTTTTGATTTCAGAGATATTTGATATCACCGAAAAGCTTTCAAAGAAAAGCGCTGAAGAATCTCAGACTATGAGGTATATAAAGTATATATGTATAGTTGATTGAAAGCGCAAACAAGTGAGAGAAGACAGTGCTCTATACTAATATGAACGTCATTTTTTTACCAGTTATGTTGGGCTGATGCAACATTGTCGAGTCAAAATATGCTATCCTCTTCTCAGAATATGAACGAGTGGTCTCCTCCCGACAGCAGGACGGTCAAAATAATTGGCATAATTTGAATCAAATTTGAATCATTCTTGAAGCAGGAAAGGGAAGAACGCGCACAGGCTAGGTCGAGCGAGATCTATGAAGCGCTACCGACGGCGGAAAAATATTTTTAACATGTGCTTTTATAGCGCGGCAACATCTTAAGTAATGCATGCAATGCAATTCTGGGTTGAAGTAATCGATGTTTACCTGCTACACACAGACAGGTGTAATCGTTTAGCTGATCGACGCATGTGCCGTCGTTTTCACATGGGTCCCAGCTACAATCGTCTATATTATCTCCGCATAACGGACCAGTAAAGCCTTGCACACAGCAGCAACTCTGGTTAAAACAGGTGCCCCCGTTCATGCAAGGCCCTTGTTGGGAACACTCCGGGTCCGGACCGATCCCCCAGTCTCTGTCAACACAGTCGGGCGGTAGCCAGCCAGGAAGACACGTCCTATTGTCATTGACACACGTGAAGTGCCCCCCACAACTGTTATTAGCGGTACACACAGCAGTAGTGACCATTTGTGTGGATATACTGGTGTACTCAGAAGGCGGGTGTACAGTAGAGGGACTGTCCTGGCACAAGTCACCACTGAACCCTACATGACATGAAAACAATCCACATTGAACGGAGAATAACTCCATTTGCTGATAAATTTAGACGTTGACTGCGTCAATGATTATACTATGAATGATGATAACAATAATAACAAACATTATTTTGTAATTAAATTGAATTATGATATGACAACCATTGCATGTGTCCAGTGCCATACAGTAGAATGAAGCATCATACTAACCAAGAGAAATGAGACCAGGCAGCAGAGAAGATCCAAGTGCACATGCGTATTCCATGACTAGCAAAGACTAAAGCACAAATTGCCAGCCACCAGGCAAGCTAAGATTTGGGGCAGCTCCTATCGTGTCCTTAATGAAACTATGCGTGCTAGCTACTATTTCGAAAACTTAACGACGGAGAAAGGTGCGATTGTACCCGCATGACACTCGAACGGGGTGTATTGCAAAGCATCGTAAAGCATGGTAAACATTCTAATGCACAAGCTTTAAAACAACAAGCTAGCAAGATTCTCCAATCATTGTATCAAGCCCAGCAATAGGAAAGATGATGGCATAGAAACACATAAAAGAGATGTAAAGAGAGCATTCAAGCGAGATATCATCCAACTTATATCAGCATTAAGTACAATGCAAAAAAGCATTTATAGTTGTAATTTTTAGGCTTACCAGGGGCGGATAAATATCAATAAGATGTGAACGACTAATTAACAAAGCTAATAGCGAAGCGTTTATTACGATGTCGCATCACAACAATCTACCTGGTCTGCAGCAGCAGCCCTGTTGGAAACAGGAGCCTTGATTGCGACATGCGCCTTGAGCAGGACATTCGGGATCCGGGCCCGGACCTGTATAACTCCTTTCCTTGCAGTCATTATCCACGTCTGCATACCCGCTTTTACACACCTGACAAACAACAGTAACACATGGAACATTACTGATGTCTTGCAGTTGAAATGATGCTCCAACTCATGATAAGCAGTGTGCAACATGAAAACTTTCAAAACAACCAGGCATAAAGTTTGTTAATCAAATAGAGCAGCAACTGATGTGGCAAATGACTCACCTTGGCACCTGTAGTCGGGTCACAGTCGTAATGACCTTCGCAGTCGTCACGTGACTCACAGAAGACGTCACAGTCGGGGCCGTAGAAGTTCTCGAAGCACGGTTGAGGGCTCACACCGCATGAGGGCGCTGGTGTGGAGCATGAACACTGGAAGCTGGCGGAGGGATTTCCACACGCGCCAGGTGTGTCACAGGGGTTATTGTCACAGGTGATCTCGGCTCCAACGATGTCACAACGCGCACCGTAGTAGCTAAAATATAACAAATTATTATGCGGTGTAAAACAATGACATGCCAAAAATCTGCAAACAATTTTTTTTACAATTATAGATTAGAGAATGTTTTTTTTCCTTTACGCAGTTAAAGATTTAAGCAATGTGACCAGTAAAACTTAAAGGATCAACATACCCATACGGACAAGTGCAGTTGAATTTCGTGGGTGATACAGTGATACAGGTGCCGTCTCCACAGGGGTTGGGGCTGCAAGGATCGCTTTGAATGTCACAGTTGCTTCCAGCATAACCTGAGATTGACATATTCATCAGGTTAGTATTTTGTGTAATAATTTGGTTTTTTTTATTACATCTTGAGCTGAGAGGAGTGCCATCGCAGTGCTTATAAGTAAAGAGTATAAATGAATCGTTATCACCTGGAGGACAACAGCACGTGACGTCACCATTGGTTCCGGCAAGACACGTCCCTCCATTCAGACAAAATTCACCTGCAGGAGAGACAGGATATGATATCTGGGTGGTCTTATTCGGAATCTGTAGACTATTAATTTGGATCAGACATGTAGTGGTCTATGGTGTTTTCAATTGGTAATCATAATTAGGATCACACCAAGCAGGTGTACGTTATAAGATTGGATCCCCGTGAAAATCATGCTGTTATGTATGTATTACCGGCGAGGGAGCGGCGTTGATAGACAGCCGTGCATGAAGCGGAGTTACGCACGGTCCCAACAAGCGTATCTGTCGGTTCATCATAGGTCAATAGGAAGCTGTACACCTCACCGTTCAGAATAGGTCCCTTGGTACTTACGAATATACCAGCACCACTGAAATCGTTCAAAAGGCACATCAAACCTCATTCTCAAAAAAACTGTTCTTCGCCTAACATATATGACATATCCTGGTGGTCTCACCCTACGATTCCATCTAATTCGTCTGCATCTGAAATGGCTCCATTAAAGATCCCGATTTCACCACTCGCAATATCTTGGTCATCCACGTCTAGAGACATAGTGATGGTATAGTTGTCTGCACCACACTCAATGTAACCTCGCCAGTTACCGGACGCTGCATCTGGGACATTCAGGATGAAGGAAGTTACATACAAGAAATATGAACCCATCTGGTATATTCATAATGAAGTCAAGAATACATTGTTGTTGAATTCCATGTCACACGAAGGGAGTTACAATAAGACATATTGGTCAAATTAGTATAGTGAGGGGGTAATAATATTCAAACATAGAGTTATAATGTATCTGTAGTTAAATGCTTAAACCGATTTGAGAAGAGAAGTCAGCATTATAAGCAGTATATACACTTTGGAGAAAAAAAACCGGTTTTACCAATCGATCACTGATGTTACTTATTGAAATACACATTTCACTTGACAACATTTATGCGAAACACCGACGAAAGCCACTATTCTATGCAACGGCTACAGAACAGAAAATAGAAAAGCGGAGCGGGGCTATACCAGTATCAAGCGGCGGTGTAACGTCGCCTCTCTCGTCCAAGCATGACGCTCTCATCGTACTCAGTACAGTGCTCGACAGACTGGCAAGGTCCGTCCAATCATCCAAGATGATCACGTGATCGGATGAGGGTGACGACGCGATCAGATCGAACAGGTCAGGGTTCGTCTCACCGCTGTCGACGTAATCGCGCAGCGTGATCACGAACACTTCCACACCACTTTCCTTTAACTTGGGCGCTTCCTCGTATACTCTGGTGGATGAGCCGAAGTCAGCATTCGTCGGCTCTCCGTCATAGATTAAGAAGGCAGCTTTGTAGACAGAGCTTCTGGCGCCGTTGGCTGCAGAGAACCCCACCTCTCGGGCCTGTAGAAGTCCATCCTCCAAGTTGGTTCGCTGAGCTTGGAACTTGAGAGCGTCTAATTTCTGGTCCATTTCCGATTGACTGTACGTCTCGTCCATACTGATCTTGATTCGCCCAGAGTTACCAAACAGCTCAACGGACATCTGGTAATCCCGGATGCCCAGCATTATCTGGGAGTTGATGGACTTCACGAAGTCGACCATGTAGCTAGGATTGTCCGGGTCGATGCGGATGATACTGCCAGAGTTGTCGAGGATCATGAGAAGGTCGACCTTCTGGCAGGGCTCTGATAGGAAGCAACACGCAGTCAAGCAAACAAACTTATCGCAAAGCAAAAACACTGCCATTTAAGGTTGGGTTGCCATGTTAGGTGGGTAGGGTGTGGCTTCAGCAAATCAAACACAGCAAGTGAGACAGTGGTAACGCCATTTTTGTTATTAATGCAGCCTTCAAACTTCACATTGTATTGATGATTCAAACCATGTATTATTGAATCAAGCCACAGTGTGTATCCACGGGATGGTCCCTGTATTATAAGGCTTTATCCGCACTTGTGAGGAATTTGTTAGCGCATCAATCGTACAATGTCCAAAGCAAGCTATTGTGCTGTTAATAAGCAGGTATTGAATAATCAACAAGCAACGGCAAACGTCTGAATGGCAGAACCCTGGCGGCGAACATAGCAAGCTAGCTCAAACAATATAAATATCCCAATCGGCCATATCAAGTGGTAATGATAACGATCCCAATCGGCCATATCAAGTGGTAATGATAACGATCCCAATCGGCCATATCAAGTGGTAATGATAATGATCCCAATCGGCCATATCAAGTGGTAATGATAACGATCCCAATCGGCCATATCAAGCGGTAATGATAACGATCCCAATCGGCCATATCAAGTGGTAATGATAACGATCCCAATCGGCCATATCAAGTGGTAATGATAACGATCCCAATCGGCCATATCAAGCGGTAATGATAACGATCCCAATCGGCCATATCAAGTGGTAATGATAATGATCCCAATCGGCCATATCAAGTGGTAATGATAACGATCCCAATCGGCCATATCAAGTGGTAATGATAACGATCCCAATCGGCCATATCAAATCGGCCATATCAAGTGGTAATGATAACGATCCCAATCGGCCATATCAAGTGGTAATGATAACGATCCCAATCGGCCATATCAAGTGGTAATGATAACGATCCCAATCGGCCATATCAAGTGGTAAGTGGTAATGATGATAACGATCCCAATCGGCCATATCAAGTGGTAATGATAATCCAAATCGGCCATATCAAGTGGTAATGATAACCCCAATCGGCCATATCAAGTGGTAATGATAACGATCCCAATCGGCCATATCAAGCGGTAATGATAACGATCCCAATCGGCCATATCAAGTGGTAATGATAACGATCCCAATCGGCCATATCAAGTGGTAATGATAACGATCATATGTGCGAGTCGATATAGTTAAAGTCACCATGAATTACTGCAAGACGATGACGGCACGAGTATTAGCTTACGTGTAGAGATGGTAGTGATCGGGCAGTAGTCGAATCCAGGAGCTGGTTCGTTACAATCTGGCCCGGTCCAGCCGACCAGACATACCTTAGCACCTGTATCCTCGTCACAGGTGTAGTGACCCGTACAGTTATCCATAGGGACACATCTGATGCTACAGTCAGAGCCGTAGTAATCTTCACCACAGTATACACCAACCCTCCACACAAGCCTGGTCACACACACGCCACATGATGGAAACAGCGAGCAGTGGTTAACTAGGCGATTCTAACTGAAACTCCAGTTTTCACACACACACAAATAAGTTAGTTGTTCGCAATTACTATAACAGGGTGGTGTAATAACAATGAAAGGGTCTGGGATGGAGAGGGGTTCCTTTAGGTGCCAAACTTCACAAATCGTACATAATGGGATGAAATGAAGCATTAAACAGAGGGTGCCACCCACTCCCATCCCCCCCCTCACCCCAAGTCATTCCTCATCTTCATACCCCTGGCAATGCAGCAATGGCATAGCCTTACTAGAGAGTCGCATGCAGTGGAGGGTTGGTGTGCGAGAAATATTGAATCTCTTCCATTCATATTAAGTGCGCTGTCGAAACAATGTTTAGACATAATATAATTTCTTCAAATACAGTTACATTGTAAAGTGATACACAGTACTAACGTAGAAGGTGAGGTTCTGTCGCCAATGCCAGGTAGTGCAGTTCGCGTGACGTCAGCTTCTGACTTGGAGGCGACCATCTGATTAAACTGTCCTGTGAACACGTCGACGAGGTCCCTCGCACCACCGCTCACCTCGAAGTCATACACCACAATCTTGATGGCGGCTGAGCCCTGACGTAACAACAACACAAAACGGATGGATGGCGGCTGAGCCCTGACGTAACAACAACACGAAACGGGTGGATGGCATGAAGAAATGCGACATTCTCAATGACTGCACATTGTCAAGCTGCTTGTGGGTTGGGAAGATGGCTTCACGTGAATTGATTGTGGAGGATTTCTAAACAATCTCACTGCAGTACAAGGGGAGAGCACGGAGTGAGAGTTGACTACATAGGCTCGAATGGCTGATACATAGGCACATACTTCAGAGAGCAATTGGTGAGGATGGTGTCCTCCTGCTATTAGTTAACTGGTTAACTTACCGGCCATGTGTCAAGCTCGAAGTTGACGGGGTTGGACTGGCCTGCAGGAATTAGTTCTGTTGCGAAGTCAATGACGCGCTTATCAGCAAAGGGCCCCAATTGAAGTGAAGGTGTGTCGCACATCTGTCCCTGGCTGATAGGCGCAAAGAACAGGTTAAATAATAAATAGGAAGCAATTATACAATGCAATGCCTCCTCTATTGAAAACACACCCTGTGATGCACGATACGAATCGTCTCACTCATAAGAGAACAAGTGCTTGACGAGTGATTGCATTAGCATCACGTATAACCAACAGCATACAGGGCTTTAGTGTGATAGCCACGTATCCCTGCCAGTGAATGCTGTATGATATCTATATATATATCTGGCGCTAGTTCGACCTACCTGCTGTCCATGCAGACATCGAAAAGAAGATCACAGGCATTAGAGCCGGTACATGGCGCTACAGTCTTATCGCAGCATTGGTTGTTGTAATCGGTAGCATCTGTGTTGTTGTAGACGTCAAACTCCACGGAGAGCCACACCTCTCCCTGAACCACAGCGCACTGAACACACACGACACATGGGCAACTCATAGTTTATAGTGAAAGTAAGCGCGCATAGCAGAGACTATCCGACCAAATCATATCTCCATGATGGTTACAAAGATTCTAGCAACTTTAACACGCAACGGGACTGCGTTCACAGGTAGAAGTACTCTATATGATTCACGTCTTTTTCTATGACCAGGTGATATCACGTCGGCGATGGACAATGATGATTGTGACAGCTCCCCTTAATTGCCATCACCCACTTGGCACAAACTCGTTACCCTGACAGGGTTGTGAAACCCACGCCGCTAGGACGAAGGTTCAGCACGGTACCAATGAGCAGGGTGCCTACCTTTCGGGATCCTCAAAATCACGAGGAGCAATCAGGTTTTCACGCCTTGGGATCGAACTCACAATCTGTTAACCACTACGCTACAGGAACCGGCTTTCAATACATCGGAAGCTAACCAGTACTAAATAGCTACTTGACTTTGTTCATCAGTTAACAGGTCGAAGACTCACACGTCATGGCTGAGGCACCAGGTCAAAGATTTACATAGGAGTCGACTCGGAGCTCTAACACGTTGCACATTTCTGTTGTAGCTTATGGTCCTAACGGAGTGCATCTTATATCATATGGACTTTTTCGATGTAAATCGAAAAAAGTCACCATAAATCATCGAATAGCGAATATGGCAAAAGAAGAAGACATTCGATTGCAATGAAACCTCTCCTCTGCCATCCCATGATAGAACGCGATTCTGGACAAACTGGAAATGAAATCATACGCTTTGGTGCCTGTGCAGTTTTTGTCAAGTAGAAGAATACATACAAAAATTGTTATATGGAGATATGAGACTATCAATTTCCGCAAAACGAGTCACCGATTGCGTGAGACAATGTCGTTAATGCGTTACTTAGTCACCCTTTAGTTTGCCCTACAAGACGTCTGAGTAGACGTCTTACTCTGTCTTAAAACGACGCAATGTTAAAAATTTTGAGATTGATTCAGACAACTACCAAACACCAAACATACCCAAGTGATGGAGTTTTAGAATGTTCACGGACAATTTTATCCCTTTGAGGCGGGGGATTTCATTCATGGTAATTAGTTATAGTTCGATCAATTTGGAAGTGGTAGAAAGTCCGAAACACAGCAACATGTTTGTTTTCAAGTTCAATACCACGTACATGGTCCGTGTATATACCGTCTTTTCGTTTTTCGTTTATCAAAACCAAGAACTAAAAACATAAAACAAGGGCTAAACCGTAAACCGTTTTTCATGTGCGACAACGAAAGACGGGTAACACCAAACCGATTCGTTTTTCGTTTCTCGTTTGATCAAACGGAAAACGAGTGGCGCTGCAGAGGAACGGTCTCAAAAGCCACCCAAGTAATTTAGTCTTTTATGTCATAAAAACTTCACCATCCCGTGAAAGGTCATACAACAATTCCTAATAGGTCATTGTTAACCAAACAGGTGGTCCAATGTAGGAGACAAGTATGATATTCGCCAATGGTGTCTGGGTTACCAACGGGCTACTATTTTTCCTTTTTTCTAGCGGAAATTGTGCGAAAAAAGCGAAATCTCTTCATCAACCCGTACCAGGAATTGTATTCTTACTCATAAACAAACAGGATACTGATAACAATACACGCGATCGCGCTCGTTGCAAACATCTGATAACAATACACGCGATCGCGCTCGATGCAAACATCTGTAAGTGTTTGGTTACTTAAACATTCAAGAAATATCACACACAACCTCAGGCTAAAACACGAACATGCTATGACTTCCGGTTCACATACAGCTCAACAATTCTGCAAGCAAACATTAAAACTAGTATATTCTGTTTGTGATAATAAAAAAACCTCATCCGGATTATTAGAGGCAAGTTTAAGCATGTGTGGTGATGTGTTGGTGCGCGAGGAGAGGGAGAGGCGGGTTGAATGAGTGGTGGAGTGATGGGGGTGGGGGTGGTATCGTAGACCATGTAGACACTAACACACCCTCGGTTTCTTAGTGCGCCAGGGACAGGCTCCAACCACCTGGTCATTGCGTCAATATTTTTCAATCTATATTGTAAGGGGAATAAATTTTCAACTTTACCATAACAAGGCATCTATTCTGATACTGATACGCATGTGACGCGTACTATATAGATTCTCAGTTAGGCCAAAAAGTTTCCATCTGAAGTTAGAAAACTTAAACTCGACAGTGGCCCTAAATTCGCAATGTGTTCTGGTTCAGATGCAATTCAATATTTCTAGGCTAAAATAGTGTATAAAGCCTAATATGAATTGAATTCCAACCCGAATCATGCGGATAAACACAGCAACAATTGGCAGATCAAGTGGGGAGGACGAGTTAATCCCCTCTAGCTCGCACATTATGATAGTTTATATGATTATAACATGGGCATGCGTACTTACAATGACCAACCAACAGGAGAAGGTAGCGTATAGGCCGTATCCCTCCATCCTTATCAGTTATTCTCCTCAGCTTATCAGTGGAAGGGCATATCACGTTGTTCCCTGTCTTCCGACAACAAATGTTTCTCGCCCCGATGTAAGTAGTTTATAGTCCAGTCTGTGCTAGGCGCGTGTCTCCACCTTACCAGTTACAAATGAGTTAATTTCCAGTTAATGAGACGCTCCTAAGATGTGCCCGATCTCCTCTGCCCTGCCTCGGAATGTCTTACCCCTCCTCACTAAGGATGTGGGTTAGGGGCTCCACCAATGTACTCACGAGTTTTATTCCTTTACAGTCCACGGGGCTAGGCTTATTGTCACAGCCCTAAAAGACTCAAAGATTGTGGCTTCTCCTTCGTTACGTATAAGAGCGCTAAGCGGGAGGAGATGGGGCTTGTTGACTGAGCGCTGGTGCGTGGCGAAGACTGGCATCGCACTACGAGCCTGACACGATTAAAGATCATTGTCAATGACAAGCTAAGATTACCGACAGAAACCGGTTTTCAAAGAATATAGAATGACAAGGCTTGGGAAATCGACTGAAGTGAGGGTGTGTCGAGGCCCGGTTTGGCGATCATTGCAGGCATGATCCCTTCTTGACTTGGGTCATCATGCAGAGGTGTTGTTTCGAACTAAATGAAGATATCCAACTGCATCAAACAACTGCATTTATTATTTGCGTTGAAATTATTTATCAGTGGATAAAAATTGGATGGCTCTTACGAGTACAATTAAGAGGGGTGAATGGTTCTGTAATAGCTGAAGCACTTGTCTATCAATGATTAGATGCAAAATAATATCGATTGACCATTGTAAAGTACATGGTAACTTGATAGCCGGGTCACGATCATGGGTGTATCCTGTAGGCGTTTCCTTGACGTCAATATTGACACAATCCCATGCATGCGACTTCGCGCTGTTTACTTGAGAGCGTGTAAGCGGGAACCAAGTTTGAGGGGCGAGGAATCAGGATCTCTGGACCAGAAAACATAAATGGCCATTGTAATTTATGTGATTTACATGGCACTGTTGACCCCACGGGCGTACGCACACACCGGCCTTTAATCTCGTTTCCCACGCATGCGCTCTGAAGACATGATGGTGCATTAAAACCTTCATTGTATTTCTCCCCTGTCTCTACATCACCTCTAAACCTGTCCTCTTATCCCTTTATATATCCCCAGCAATGTCTCCCTTTCTGTCGCTCTCCCCGGCCCACTCCCTCGCTCTAGTGTGTTGTAGCTCTTCTTCTCTCTCCCACTCTTTCTGCCTCTTTCAAGCCCCGTTTTCTCACTCTCTCCCCCACTCACCCCGCTCTCTCTCTCTCTATTTTTCTATTTTGCACCCCCTTCTGTGCCCTATCCCCTATCGTTCCCTCACGCACTCTACCTGCCTGCATGCCTGCCAGTCTGTCTGTCTGTATTTCTGTCTGTCTGTCTCTGTCTGCGTGCCTGTCTGTCTGCCTGTCTGTGAGCCTGACTGTACAATAAACTCCCCTCTCTGAGAGTGGAGCGGATTTGCCGCCGAGATGGATTGACTTGAATATTTCGGGGTGATTTGGGATATACTTCACATGCTATGGCTTCGATGCGTCAAATGTTGTCAATACCATAGGGTAGTATAGTGTGTGATCATAGTGTAATAAACTTATCATAGCGTTCCAGACGAATGCCGCCGTACGTTGTTCTCACTGTCTTACAAGCAAAGAGCTTATCTGCTTATGGCTGATCTAAGCGGGCTCGCTCCCGACAAATATATGAACACGCCTCTTGTCCATCTTAAACCCTTAAGGAAGTTTGGGATCGCAGTCGTCCTGACTCAAGAGATGTCTCATCCCTTCTACAAAATCAATAGTTCCATGAGCTTTTTTTGATTTGATGGTAACGCCACCAGATGATTGGAATGTTGATAAATGCTCACGTATATCGTGGTTTGAGTGAGCCCTCTTAGCGTAGCGTAGTTCGCGGAAGGTATTTGGTTATCTAATACCATATTTTTAAATGTATGTCCGTCAATTTGCTTCTCAAAGCCAATATGTATTGAGGCTTCTATGAATGTCAAAGCGAGCATCTGACAAATTGACTACGGCTTGTGGGAGTCGACAGTGGGGCGTAGTGTACATGATTTCTAAGCATGATATATCCTAAAGACATGCACGGCGGTACTAGGAGAGCGGTCAGGATAAGTTCTAGCAATTCTAACAACTCATTTTAGGGAACTTTACATGAAAAGTATCGAAGTATATAATTGCGATACAGCATATCACATCGATTTCAACTTCACATGTCGCTTAATGGTGTTTGGAATAATTTATGCATTAATCGATTATTTCGTGCAATTTCAAATTTGATTCTGATTTGGTCACTTTGCTTAACTCGATTATAATCCTTATTGGCAACCCAGAATCATCGATGACTTTAAACCAGCCTCTGGTCTTTGCGAATGAGTAACTACGCATGCGCAATTCCATCATATCCACTCCTACTCTGCTTATTTGCAGCTTAAGGCGTCTACTATGTGCCATATTTGATCTATCAATCACGGCTATTGAATAGCCGGGGTCACCTACTGGATCTAGTAGCAGGAAATCGGAGAGTTCACAACAGAATTTCACCAAATGTATTTCACCAGTAATTCTTTGGTGGAGCAGAAGGGTATGATGTTGCGAATTGCTTCTTTGGTAAGACTTACTGCACTATAACATATGTTCCAGAATGTGATAATACTATTACTGTATTTAACATGAAGTTTGGAGTCAAGAAGTCATCGTTACAATGATGAATATGTCAGATATGTTTAAGATGTGATGTACATCATCGATGTCAAAACAAGTGGGTAGGGTACATGCAACAATAAAATATATCTAACATATCCACTTGGTTTTTGGGATCATAAGACCAGCCTTTATTGCATGTCGTGCAATAATACATAGATAAAAACAAATAATCAATATATTTGTGTGTAATAACATTTCTGCGCACAGTGCAAACAAATATTGATATAACAGCTCAACACAGACTTGCATTGTGTTGGTGCAGGAGTTCTGCTTGTAAACATACCTGGTGGTGTGGTAATATAAAGGCAGGTGAGATGGAATGGAAACGCATGCGTATTATCATCTGCTCAAATCTTGCTCAAATGCGAAACCGAGTGAATTTAGGCTAAACACTCCTGTATGTTGCTAATGTCCAACCAACAGCTTAACAAAAAGTGGTCGTATTCATTCCAACTGCTGGCGGCTACAAATAGAACAAAACATAATTCATCGGACTTAATACCAACCATATGAGCCACGCGTGTGCGTGGTTTTAACAAACAATGTTTAATTAACAAGTAATATTTGCCCTTTATGCTCTAAACATATTTTCAAGCAAATTGAAGCTTTAAAAGGAGCTACCTATTATTGTACTCGAAATAGCATGTCTACTGTACAAGTGTTAATATTGTGATCAATACAACGACGGCTGATTACAGCATGTCTACAATTGCTACCTTAGCTTCCTCCCACGCTCTCACTGGACCCCTTCTCCTGTAGCTACCAGAATTTGAGGTCGCAACTTTTGGGGATCCCCCAGCTCGGGTTAGGACCAAGTAAGCAATGAGGCAGACACTGCACAGTACAGCCACACCCAGGAGGGAACCAAGCACAATGGACAGCAGAGTGTTGGTCTCATCTGGAAATCAACATTGATGCTAACAATAACGCTTCAATGTCTTATATTGTTCACACTTGCTGTGAAATGCTAGATAAAAATTTCCAATAACAATGACCTCACATAGTGTTGCAAGTTGGCGGGGAGATGACACAATTTGCAGTGACCATAACCTTCTAGAATTCGCCCTCTCATCTACTCAGATGTAACAAGATAGTAACCCACCTGGTGGGCTAATGGTCACCGAATGATCATGTGTTTCGTTAAACAGGTGACCGTCATTCATCACTCTGAGTTTGACTTCGTATGTGCCATACTCATCCACGTCCGTGATCGTGTAACTCGTAATGGTGTCTGGGTTGGACATCCCCAACGTGTGCCATAAACCGATACTCCTCTTCTTGTACATCAGCTTAACCAATTTGATCCCGTTACACCCTGATGCCCCTAGCTGCGTGTTAACAGAGGTGCAATTTTCCCAGACTTATGAATAATTGACAATTTTCCTTTTTTTTTTCTGTGTATAATTTGCAGATATTTGACACGTCTAATGTTATACCTTCCACTGCACCACAATGTGGAACCCGTTCGCTTTGACACTCACAATGGCAGGACCATCCGGAGCTGCGAAGCAAAATAATTAAAGTATCAGACCAAAAGTTTTATGACATATTGCTTAACTATTTGTTAATATGACCACCTCGACAGGATGTTGAGGTCAATATTTCATCTGTCGACCAATCAGATACCTCCTTCATACTTCTAATTGTCAAAACACCCGGATGTTCAATACGTAGATTGTATTGGGTTGAAGTCCATGTAACACTGTGCTTTGTATCCCTGCGTCAATGTGGTGCATATCAGGACCGGCTGTGAAGTGTGATTGGCTCACCTCTCTGTAGCTGACTCTGTAGCCGTAGTGGCTTATTAAGGCAGAGTTAATGCCCCACGCTGACCCCCAATTGATGGTCAGACCATGGCTTGTCTTCGACGTAACATTGACCGAGGTGCTCACGTTTAATTGAGGCTCCTCTGAAGCCATTCGTAGATTTCACAATAGTATCCAAGAATCGGCAATAACACCACATCACTACTCTACTCTTATAAGATGTACCACACACGGTAACTTACTGATGAGTGTGGCACACTGGGCGCCCACGTACCACACCTCACACCCGTTAGGACAATGCCCATCCGTGGGGTCACACTCAATGTGACCACTTCTGCAGCGATGGTTTGCACACGATGAGGCGCAGTTTTCTCCATACTGGCCCATATGACATACTAGAAGCACCAACCATGCAAAGATGTTTTGTCACAGTAAGATTAGAACAAAATGATATCATATTTCTGAAACAGTGCCCTGGTCACCTGATGGGCATTTGATTTATCAGCTAGCAAATTTAGTTAAAGTTCAATATTGGGATGGATTCTGTTTGGCATGGCATTGCTTTGTAAAAAAATTGCT
>CM067350.1:64195131-64247631 GCA_034190875.2 Urechis unicinctus
TTGCCAAATACACAGGCTTGACATTTCTTGGCTTGCTAAAGCCTATTGCCCTCGTAAAATAGTTCACGCACGTACTGTGGCGTTAGCGTCTTGTTGTAACATTGCTTGCATTTATGTGCGTTGTGCGTTCAAAACCTAATATTCAAAAGCAGCAAAAAACAACTCAATTTCAAAGCGCGCCCGAAGGTGAATCCAATAATTCCCATTAAGCGAATATATGGAGCGATATGCAACCACCGATTCATATGAAATCATTCTGTAGAACAGCTCTGCCGTCCGCGGTATGTGCTGAGTATCATCAATATCGACGCAATGCACACCTTACGTCGGAGAGCAAGTATACAGAGATTGTCGATTCCTACGCACCCGTTTGCCTCGTATGATTATTATCACAATGTAATCATAATTCTCTAAATATGCTTAGCTTGATCAAGCACGTATTGATTTGATGATTGAGGATTCTACTATGAAATATAAAAACTGGCTTCAATCAGAAGCAATAACTAGTTGAAGTTGATAAATACAAATTCATTTAAAAGCCACGTGAAGAACATATTAATCCAACAAAGGTATCGTCTGTTGAGATGTTCATTCCAAACTTGCCTTGGTGGTTAGCTAGCTTGGCTGCCCTTCGATGAAATACTTTACCGTCTGTTAAATATAATATGGACAAATTGAATAGAGTTCGATGGCAGACTTCAAAACTTAATATAGCAGCTAGGATTTCTACATTAGTTGGGCTTGTAGCCAACTCTTTGCCAAGCTGTTCTGTAGGAATGCTATTCGTGTGAACTCGATACTCGATGGATGTGATCATTGAAGCAAATATAACATTGTTGTCGGTGTCATAAAACGGACCTTAGCACGTCGAAAACATCTTATTGCATTTTGCTTGTATTAAGCTAGATCAAATTTAGCCCGATTACCGAATAAACCTCTTTGCTTATTAGTATCCACCCAAGCTTTGCAGAACAACTCTACTATTGTACCAGTTTGAGAGCCACAAATATTGGATGCATTTCGATGGAGTAAGATAAAGTCCCACCACACCCCAACCCCATCCCACTGATTCTTCACACTCATTTTCTTCATCCCCATCAGCAGCCGGCACTTTCAGATGGTTAGAAGACGGGGAGCGGACGTCTTTGACTACGTTTGCGAACTGCTTTTTTAATTGTCGTAGAACCTTTTAGCGAGCCATAGTATTATTTGTGCGCATGACATTGCATCAAAAATGACGTCATATACGAAATGTTTCCCCAACAAAAGGCAGGTGACTCTTATTAACGATCTCTGTTGGTCGAATACTGCATTGGATCCAAATATTCGATGTTTGTAAAAGTCAGCGAAAGTTTGAGAGGTGTATTCTACCAACGCCAATTACGACAAGCGTTATGACGTACCTAGTTACATCATGATGCATCCAGGTGGTAGATAACAAGTATGGTGGGTGATTAACACAGCTCATTCATAACAAAGGACTCGGCTGAATAGATTGTCATGGTATTCTGTTCTTATTCTGCCTGCAAGAGGTTGAATATGATGGAGGATCTTTTGGAGGTGTGTCTCCATTTGATCCATTGGGATGGGACTACTCGTTGTTAGTTGAAGAGCGAGTTCTCCTCTCGTTTGTAGATTGGTCTGTATCTCTTCGATCTATATAATTTCGTCAGGCCCGTAGGCAGGAATTTTAGTGGGGGGGGGGGTTGGGTTCTTTTCCCTCAATTGTGGACCTTTCTCCTGACTCATACTGATGCGGCTAAAGAACAATAATCAAAGGTACCATCGACACACGATATATCTATATATACACAAATGCGCTAGAGTAAGGCGGACCTTTCTGGGCAAAGAGGGCGGTTCGTTCGAACCCCTCGAACATCCCCCTCCCTCCCTGGCTACGGGCCTGTTCGTTGTAATAACATTTTCACCTGATAAAGAATGCAGACATGTAGCATGTTTATTGTACCATTCAGCCATTTTGTTTGTTGTAATGTTGAGTTTGAGTAACGACAAACAGCGCTGCCCTCAGTTGGTGTGTTTACTTATTCTGCCCGGATTTAGCCCTCCAATCGTAGCCATAAGCTCTTTGGTGTAAGGACGAGCGGGCGCGCTCAGGCCACGTGGCTGGGTCCTGCTGCCGGTGCTGGCACACAACTCTGACCCCGCCCATATCTGAGGTGAGATGTGTTGGTTATCGCATGGTCACGTGGGTGATATGGGGAAAGAACACGAGGACGTGAGTTAACGCTCTTGAGTGTTCATAATCACAATTTTGGCTACAAATCGAAAACATAGCACATCTATTTGACTCAGTGATGCAACATAGAACTTATGTCTTTAACAATGATGATAAGCTACTGGAGCCGATGGTGTTTCATCATGGAGCGTTATGACTGAAAATCTTTATGACGCGGCATTGTTTCTATTTTTGACGATCAGATCTCGTTCCTTATGTTTTGAGCAAGGTTGATGATTGCCATTATGATTCGGTATCCCATATCAACGCTATAAGCGACCTTCTGAATAACCAAGGCAAGGTGTATGCGACCTTTTGATTAGCTAAGACAAGGTGTATGCGACCTTCTGATTAGCTAAGACGAGATGTATGCGACCTTCTGATTAGCTAAGACAAGGTGTATGCGACCTTGTGATTAGCTAAGACAAGGTGTATGCGACCTTTTTATTATTTAAGACAAGATGTATGCGACCTTCTGATTAGCTAAGACAAGGTGTTTTCGAACTTCTGATTAGCTCAGACAAGATGTATGCGACCTTCTGATTACCTAACAAAAGATGTATGCAACCTTCTGATTAGCTAACAAAAGATGTATGCGACCTCCCAGATGGCTAAGACAAACTACGACTTTTACGCGTAAACTGACTAGTGCACGCGTAAACTGGTAGTTTACACGCTTGCTGGTTACCATCCGCTTTCAACTTTCTAATATCTTTCCGTTTCATCGGCTAACATAATCCACATGTTATCGCATAAACAAATCTCAGTAACCACACCATCAGTATAGCCAGTGACAATGCATTATGGTTGGGCATGATGCTCAATGTAAGCACATTACAATGTGTCAGGAATGCTTCTGTTGTCCACACCACGTCAAGTTAGTAGTTTTAGATTCATTCGCTGGCGTATTTCCCAGTGGTGTATTTGTATGAATAACAAAGGCTTGTGGTCAGTCCCAATAACAATAAAATTTCCATTGATAGATTCATCAAATTACTTCAAATCAAAGGCTTACCCCTGATGTGTGCACCCTTTTTCTATCTCAGTATGCATCTGCCCATGTTCTGTGAATTCATACAACAGGATACGTCACATCATTGAGTCTTTGAGTACTGCAACATGTCTTTGTTCAGATGCATCGTTTACATTCCAAGGAGGCATTCAAAACACTTCATCGAAGTACTCGATTGATGTCGCCATTTGCTGACACTCCCCTGACTCTCAGGTTGTGCTCTCAGGGCACAATTCATGTGTGGCACAGGCGGTTATCCTGATAATCCAGCGTTGCAGTCCAGATTACCAGGTGATTAATAAATGTTTGCACTCCTTCGATATCATCGAATATCTGCTGACTAGTGAAATACCCCATAGGCTGAATGTAACCCCACGAGACTTGTGGCATAAGTTCAATATATCATAAGGTGTTGACTATGCATAGCTTTTACTGATTATCATCACATTCAATTTGTTAGAGCACCCTTTTGAACGTTACGAATAGTATCCTGCATCTACCCTTTTCATGCATTACATTTATGTTCAAGTCCAAGGGATTTAATGGCGATATCATAAGCCTTATTGTCCACATGAAACTCCAAGCCTGTTACGAAATAACTTATGACGTGCCGAGCAACTAATTCAATTTGTGTGTGTGTCTATATATATATATATATATATATATATATATATATATATATATATATATATATATATATATATATATATATATATATAGAGATAGATATATATATATATATATATCTATATATATATATATATATCTATATATATATATATATATCTCTATATATATATATCTATATATATGTATATATCCCTATATGTGTATATATATATATTCATATATATATCTATAAATATATATTCATATATTTATATCAATACACACACATATATATATATGTGGATATATATATCCATGCATATATATTACAATATATATATATGCATATATATACAATTAATATAGATACATATATATATTATATATATATTCATATGCATTTATATATATTTATAAATACATAAATATATATCAATGGATATGAATATATATATAATATATATGTTTATATATATAATACAATACACACACATATATATATATACATATATATATATATATATATATATATATATATATATATATATATATATATATATATATATATATATATATATATATATATATATATATATATATATATATATATATATATATATATACGCAATTATACGCAACAATCTGTAATTGGTGAGTTGATTGAACGATTACCGAAGTATGTTTATTGTTACGCCACGTTATGTGGATTTCCACTTCAAATCTGTGAGTAAACCTTCAAAGCAATCATTGTTCTGTATGCAGTTATACATCAACAAGAATGTTATTCAGGAGCTCCATTCTTCGTGTTCTGAATACATAGTGCTTTTTGTACGAAAAGAAAGCGCCTCCGTTTTCTAGCGACAGATGAGATCCATATAATTAGGTAATAGAAATTCCGCTTGCTTCTATCCATGATTTCTTCGCCAGCATCTCATTGTCGCTCGAATCTGTATGGCGATCCGAACACAATCAATTGTTTTCGCTTTTTAACCTTAACTTATGGGCGTTGAAATTTTCAGCGGTACATTGACCCACCTAAGAGAAGTTACCCAACATCAATTTCTTAGATATAAAGCAATATCAAGCCGTTTGACTAGTGCAATGTTTTCCGAATTTTTTATTCTCGCCAATTGAACGGCAATACTCGGAACCTAATAAATCTCATCTATGTATTTATAGATTTGCTTGAAACGAGGGTCTATTGTTTGGCAGCCTCTCTGACCATTCAGTTCAAGATAAACATTAATGGCAATCTAATGCCAGTCGTTATTAATACG
The DNA here is from genome assembly GCA_034190875.2 of Urechis unicinctus. Lineage (NCBI taxonomy): Eukaryota > Metazoa > Annelida > Polychaeta > Xenopneusta > Urechidae > Urechis > Urechis unicinctus. The sequence continues at coordinate 64,200,266 of CM067350.1, forward strand.
ACAATTGAACCTTTTCATTATTTCCATATTACAAGCCATGTGCTTCTTACCATCAGAGTTATTATGGAGAAATATTTCATTTCCGTCATGCATATTGCTATTATTAATTCATTCCTTTTCCTATCTAGTTCTTAACTTCTTTGTATCTGCATGTTGACAAACTATGTTCGCTGCATAGAATATTACATCCGCCACACTTAGGATGTCCAATATCAGGGCAACGGTTGACCGCTGAACATTTGAGTCGACTCATGTAATACTGCTTTGTCTAAAAGTTCTCTACAATTGCTTTGTTTTTCGATCTTGTGGCGCTGCTGACGCTATATATGATATATCTATGACGCCACAAACCCCAATTTATACAGCATTGATCGCACCAAGCACGCATGTTGTCCAACGTAATCGTTGTTTGTGCTGAACAATACATCCCATCGTCCCTGCTTTCTGGTCGCTGTAGCCTACTGAATACGCTACAGGACTAGCCGCCTATCCACAAACCACACCGTGCTCCCACAATGACACTACTCACACAACGGTCTTTTTACATTTATATTCTCACACAGCTTCCTTGCATATAATAAATTACAGCAGCTGCCGCTGTAATATGGTCGCATTGTAACTGTGTTTACCAATTCCTGCAACCTTCCGTTGAATGCAATGTTTTGCCTCATTACAACATGCATTGCATATACCCATTTTCCGTTTAGGTTTAGCGGATGATAATCTAGAAGGGAAGACCCACAGAGGGTTTGGGGTAGGGGTGGGGGGACGGGGGGCGGGGGACAGGGTGGGGGTAGGGGTGGGGGTGGTAGGACGGTAGATAGCAAGATCCGGCAGATTTCCGACCAATTGTTTCCCTGCAATTCATAAAGTAGTTCCTCTTGTTTGTTAGATGGACTGACTTTGTTATCCGTAGGGGGGCATCTAGTGCAGTGAAAGCAGGTGCCCAGGGACAAGGCTGCGTTGATTGACCGAAGACGGTACACCTGGAGCCGTGCTGATACGAGATGGTGTGTGTGGTAGGAACGCCTGATATCGCATGATGTATGGCTGCCACCACATACCATTGTTACATTATAACATATGAGCTGCTTGAAGAGGTGACATATATGTGCACAGAAACGGAGCTCATCACATGCGAGAATAACTGCTTGGCCTCACAGCTGCTGTACATATATTGCTAATTATACCTCTGCAATATTATCCTTGACATTTGCATGTGTTTCTTATTCGTATGCGTAGAGTTGGTCTGCTTGATGGTCATTAGTGTTTTAAAGCACAGCATCTATGCAGTAAATGTAGCATGTTGCAAGCGCTGCTGAATGTTACCATAGTCATCTAGATAGCGTTACTGATCACATGCTCTGTAGTAGGGGGGTATAAACGATCGATTGTTCCTCAGTTTGAATTCCGACTTCACACCCCATTCTGGATGAGTGGATTCTAATGGTTGTGGGATCACGTCCTTAAATAACGAAATATTATATCACCATACCTCATTGTATATTCAATGCAAATTATTTTATTGCTACACTAAAAATGCAATATTTGGTTTTGACTGATAATTAACAAGGTCTTATCCTCGTGTAAACTCTGCTTGGCCTCACAGCTGCTCTACAACATTGCTGTCTTGATTTGAATAACTGATCAATTATGGCATTGTAATCCCGTGTCTCTGACATTCCAGGGTCGATCATTGAGAAGAACCATTAATAACACTAGTCGAATCTAATCCTATCCGATTTATCATTTACTCAGCCATCCATTTTCCATGCCTTACCATTGGCACCGTAAGGCACAGGTTTTCTTGTTTAATACAATGCCGTGTTGCACGTCCGAATAAACACATGTTGGTTATAAGCAACAAATGGCATTTGTGTGAGAAGGGGGGGGGGGGCTTTGTCTTAATGGTTATATCGATACATTGCTCCTCAGTTTGAATTCAAACCGTTGCAGTCTACTACAATCATGAAGAAATGCATTTCAATCCCGGCAGTAGCAACTATTCGAGTACATCTTTGAACTGGTTACATTGCATCAAACACATTTGCAAATTTGGAATCGCTGACTGATAATTAACAAAGGGTCTTATAAGCCTCACAACACGCCCCACTATATATATGGTATTATATTTATATATATATATAGTTGTATATATATATATATCATATTTATATATATCAATATAGCTCAAGGATATATATATATATATATAATATGCTGTCATTGACAATTGATCGTTTCGATGGTTGTCATGGTTTTCCATGGTATCCTGCTGCCTCCAAGGTCACTCCGTACTAAATTTTCAATCCCGGCAGTAGCCAGATTCAATTTTTTCAAATACACATTTCACAAAGCTTAGTATTCAGGGAGTGCTCGTTCGTGTAGCGAACTACAGAGTATGATGAAGCTAACTAGATTTCAGATGTATGCCTTGTACAGACTATCGCATGAGTATCTAATTTGGTGCAATATCTTGCTGCGCTTTGAAGCAGCGTGGTACCATCTGCATGAATTGCAATGACATGCGTTACCGTTCATTCCACTGCTCTTGTGAATATGACATATTGTTTGGAAGGCAGCTTAGGTTTCATAACGCAAACAAGTTAACAGCTGCAAAGCTCTAGCGTATAATAGATTAAACTGTTTTGTTGAGCGAATGAATCGATTCTTAACGGTTTCATCCCGTTCAGGTTTGCATGGATTGCAATGAATTCAGGAGTACTGCTCACATTGCTGATGAGTACCATGCTGGTGTATTTACAGCCAGCCCTGGATCAAGGCCTCGGTAGTATCATTTCATTAACCAATGGTCCTTCGATGTCCTAATTTGCACAAGTCAGAAGCACTGATTTTTCGAAAACTTAGCAATCATATTTCACGACGGTGTTTCAAACGTTCGTTTGAATATTGCTATTTAAATCCGCTATTTAAACCGCGCAAGTGACATTTACTGATCACTCTCTTTGCATATACGAGTACACGATTGCTCAATGTTTCTTTATTTATATAATGTTCACATTAACGACATATACGCAAAGACCCATTATCTACAGATTATCCATGGTATGATATGGGGTAGCAATATGAGATTATCCTAATATTGGACTGAAGGAAAGAGTGCTCGCTAATGTGGATCTAGGCAGACCAGCTGCGCCCCCGCATAATACAAGCCATGGCTTATATAAGCCGGGTATGACAATAACATACAGTCTATCTTCCTCCGTCATGGAAACTCATTTAATCAGGTATATGCCATTATAACGATGTAGCGCTAGGTGGAGTGATACTGATTTATCCCGCCTTAGTTATATTCTGTTGCTGATTTGATTCAACATGGTACCATGGTGGCAATTACACAGTGACCAAGACGCCCATTATGACATTCATACCCATTGTGTTTAAACAAAATATATTCAGAAAAGCAAACAATTCACCTCCAAACCTTACAACGGAAGTAAGCAAAGCATATTGAGGGCTCATGGTATAATTGCACTTGTTCGTATTGAAATAGATCTTTTTCTGCCTACAACATACACCCACTGTGCATAGCTCCAAAACTAATACCATCTCCATCGCATCGTTAAATATTGAACATGATCTTGACTGATATGCAAATTCATAATGGATATAATCTAGTGGATGAAGAATAATTTGCATAGATTGTTTTAAATTGCAAATATACTGATGGGGCGATATAAGGCAGAAATATGTGTTAATCTTTCTTAACCGAATTATGAACTGCACAACTCAGTTATATAGATATATTTTGGTCCCGCTGGTATAAGGCTTCTAGGAGTTTGATTTATTATTGCATGTCGTACCTGAGATTACACCTATACATCCGAGTCACCTCATGATACAGCTGGCGCTTTATCGATTACACAGAGACAGGTTCATATGAAGCCGTGAGACACAGAGAATGACAAGAATAGAGGGAAGCGTCTGTCTGTTCGTGTTAATGTTATGTCAGAAATGACGCGAGATGTTGGGCGCTAGGTAATCCAACTGATTGATGAACTTTGCAACTTGCTGCCATGGCGTCACAATTATGAACGGACTTGGCCTATTCAATCAATGACTTCGTGCACCCTACATATCATATCACGCTGCCCTCATGTGGTTTTGCTATATCCGCCATATTGTTGAATATTGTTTTACATAATTATCCCCAGTATGAGCAGATGGAATTCCATCGTTGCTGCCGCGCTCTATTCTACAGCGAGATCATTTATACTGCCTTGGGAAGCGTTTTCACAGATTTTGTTCAATGGTAATAGTGAATGTAACAGCATACGAAACTTTTTTGGAAGCGGCATCTCACTGGCCTCGGTAGGTTTGACAGAATACGGAACTGTACCCTTTTCGAGTCGAGATCAATCCAGCTGGCTGGTGCACCCGGATATTGTCTACGTAAGTCGTCGGTGCGTGTGGCTGTTTCGATTGAGTTAAGTTGTAATTGTCTGAAATGATTCAATGCAGGATGTGCTGCTTTGAGTTCATGTAACCCAATGTACCGACTGGAATGCCATGTTTTGCACAGATAACCAGAAATTGGCAATAGAAACTGGCCAGCAGTAACTGTCGGAAAATCAAAATTGAATGGTATATTTCGATGAACATCGAAACCAGTGTTCTGCTCTGTGCGCCGCGATGTGCCAAGGACAGACTGTTTCGCCACTGGCTGCCGCGATTTCAGGCCCACGTGTAATATGTTATATCTTCTTATGAAACGATATTTATTTGTCGAAGTGTAAAATAAGTTTTCTTCCCGTCATGTAATCCATGTTGAATTTCATTTTCTTTCAAACTTGAATCTGGGTCCCTAAATATGAAGAAAATATTATATTTTCTCGAATTGGTGAAAGCAATCGTATAGTGCAAATGTACTAAAAGCCCTTTATGTAACTATAAACGATAGACCCTTAGCGTTAGGTACTAGCTGGTGAGCATTATCATTATGTACTAGCTTGTGGCCGAGTAACATGTTAAGCATGGAACATGGACCGGTTTGGCGGGCGCATCAGTTAATTTGCATAATACTCGATGAATAAATCCCTTTAGTAGTAGCAAATGTTGCAGTGGGTCTTACTTGAAGTGCTACTTATCAAATAACTGATGCTGCACTTCCAATTCATATATATATATAAGAGTGTTTCAGACAGGGCTGAATCAGTTCAGCTTGCCACAGCATATGCCTTATCAATGTCACTAAACTGCTGCTAAACCTGGCTGTGCCGATTGATTCATCATCCAGGTTGCATGATGTGGAATCCAGTTCTAATAAGCTTTAAGACTTACAAGGTGAACATTGAAGCTGTTTCCATATAGCCTCAGGCACCAAATAAAGCAGCCATGTGTAACGGGCGTCACGACAAGACGTTTTATTGTCGGTGTTTTACAAATAGCGAGCTTGCCGTCATGGTCGATTCTGCTGCATGATGTATTGACCAATATTAGGCGCCTACCTGGAGACATGACGCCGGGGTATGGTATACAGCCCTCAAGCCAGCCCTGACGAGCAAGCAGCCATGGAACAGCTTACCAGCCAGAGCAGATAACTTCATTTACATTCATGAATCACTGAGGTCATACAGGAGCTGAGGTTTGCTGCCGGCCAGACAGGTCTGGGGCTAAGGGAATAAGAAGCTTTATCTACTCCCAACTAAATGTAGGCATCTGAGCTGATGGCCATATAGAGGCGCTTAGCTCTGACGTCGGGACTGTTTGGCTCTTGTAGTGTTGGGTAAGCGGACAAGCGGATTCGACGCTGACCGCAGCCAGTGTGACTCCACGCTGTCATGTAGGCAACACCCAGCCGGAAACCCTACACGTGAATGTGCTGCTTCAAAGATCTAAGGAGTGTGGTGATCGAGGACGTGAGGGCGGAGGGTGAGAGGGAATTGTGAGAGAGGCTGTGTGCCTGCGATATCCCCAGTGTACGGCCTCACTCTGTGCAGCAGTGCAATGGAATAGAACACTGACGCCTTCCACGTGACGCCATAACCGTCCCAATAAAGAAGATGGGCTGCAGGCAAGCTTGGTAAGCCTCCCCGACCTCACCCTCTCTGCCCCACACAGCCTCCTGCTCACTGTACACCGCTCTGGCTAATACCTTCTCTCTGACCGCTATTAGTAACACGCGGCTGTGATTACAGTGGTCAGCGACAGAGGAACTAAAGTCAGGACTAATAGGTGCAATTCTCCTGCCTCAACCACCCTGTGTGCATGTGTGTGTGATTGGTTAAGACAAACCTCTGGCAAGTGCTATCCATCCATTCATCAAGCGGGCACTCTTACCAACCATGGAAACGGACAAGCTGAGAGCCACTGGCCAGGGTACCCGCGGTCTGCTTATCAGGAAGGTAAGATTGAAGAGCTTCTTATATACTTCTTTGCGCTGACGAGAAGAAAACATGCATCCTTCCCGCTGGTTATATCTCGAAGCTAGCAGGGAGGTATTCCTCCATAGTCTGTTACATTCTCCAGCATGCATGATGTAGCGATCAACTGCCATAGTATATGAAGCTGTTGTTGCGCGGGGCTAGTTATCGTGTCTCTGTGTCTCATCGTATAAATCTGCCTTTGTGTTGACAATGGCATAGTGTTTGCTATTTAGCAAACATTAACGTTATTCCCATCCCAATAGCAACCAAATACTGCCTAATACTCCCCAGCCAGACACACACACCCAGCAATATGTGTAGTTATCCAATCATCGTTACGCAAATCAAACCAAATTATCCCTTCCATTGATTCCCCACATTCCAAACTATCTCTTTTATTTGGCAAATATCCTCGCCCTCACACTGAATTGTTTTTTGTGCTCCCATATATCAAACCAAACATATTATTTACTTGTTACCATCTAACCCACCAAATGCAGTTTAATGGTTCAAATTATTCTCACACACACCAGACACACTGTCTTAAAAAATATTGTTAAATAACCACACACACATATACGCATACTTTTGTTTGCCAATAATCCTCGCAAACACCCAAACAAATATATAATTATAATATATCTTCTCACTGACCAAATACAATGTCTTGTTTGGCAATTATCCTCAAAATGGTGTACTTGTGCTTACCCCATATAGAGTGTTAGGTCTCGTTGTATTAGTCCAATATGCAGAATAACACGCTTAACTTACGTTCAGTAAAACAACAAGTCTACGCTGCACCAGAAACAGCAATTTATTTCTAACACGACGAATAAAGAGCGACCGAAAGCAGTGTTTTGGAATAGCAGGAAGCATATGGTTAACTGCGGCAGACTGCTGAATGCCATTTGTATTCATGTCAATGTGTGCCTTCTACACCTTGTACTCTGAACACGTACACATGATCCTCCGGTGTTTTGTTCATTTTCGGAGGTCACCTGCGATTTCAATAAGTCTATTGCTATCATATAAAGAAGGGCTTACTAAGCTCCCTATCTCCCTCCTCTCTCTCTCTCTCTCTCTCTCTCTCTCTCTCTCTCTCTCTCTCTCTCTCTCTCTCTCTCTCTCTCTCTCTCTCTCTCTCTCTCTCTCTCTCTCTCTCTCTTATGCGTTGTTATATATGGCCAAAAAAATCAATTGAGTCACATGGCTTTTGCGCCGCTTTCAACAACGAGGTAATATCTCAATGGGGATGGATTGCTGGGCTTCGACAATTTGATCAGCGCACGTCGTTGTCCTTATCGGGTTGGGAAACCCCGCCACTGGGACGGACGTCTCACGCGTGACTATATAGGAATCGGTTCGGGGCCCTATAATGCTAGCATGAAATGTGAACGTTACACAAATGCAAAGCACTAACGTTGTATTGAACCAGTCGTTGGCGTAGCAGATTTGGGAAATCAAAAGACCTGTTGATCACTGGGGGACAACACCCTTCCCCGCGCTTGCAAACTCCACCGTATCTCACCTGTACTACGATTAGCTATGTTTCTCAACTGACAGGGAATAGTTTAGAAGCACAGCGGGATTGATTATCATTTGCCTCACTTAGGCTGTTTGTTTTGACATCATCACTGTTACCTGTGCTGGCGCCACCAAGTCCCATCTGCAAATTATTTATGACTCCGAGATGGAAGGTAAAGTGGTGGAAGGTCCACAAATCCAACAAGGTAGCAGCCAACGATTGGTGCGGTAGCTCACTCGCCCTACACACCGCTAAGCAACAGAGCGAAATATTCAAAGCGCCTCACTGATCAATAAACATCTTAACGAAGATAATAGCTTAGCTGTTCGTTACAAACTGTTTGGTTGCACGCTCGTAGTCCATATTGACATGATGCTCAAAGAAGCGACATGGCGCACTCATACCCTTCTTATGGTTTCCTCTCAATATATCAGTAGGATTGGTGCTCGTGTTGCTCGCCTATTTGGAATTCGTACTGAAATCGTTTCCATGAGTCACTGCCCTTCTCCATCAAGTATATTGTTAGTTGCTCATGGGCCGTATGAGTTTGGATGGCTGCACGAAATGGAAGCAATATCTAGCCATGATTGCAACTGGCAGCTTACTGAGCACATCATGCGAGGTTCAATGAGTCCATTAGAAAGGTCAAAGGTCCCTCCTTAACTGACCAAGGCTCAGCTGTATACCTTAACGAGCTCAGACTTAATATTTGCTGCCAGTTGTTGGTGACTAGGGCACTGCTGTAGTGACACAAGCAGCTCAAGTATTGATTCTTGGAGGCTTAGGCGGTCGAATATAAAACATAAGAGAGTGGCATTCATCTTTCGTACTTCACCAGCTGCGGAGGAGACAGCCCCAGTTGTCTGACATTGAGAGGGCCTATTGGAAGACACGGTGACACGCGTGCTCTTAGGGTGCCAACAACCTGCCGTTGGTCGTCAAGGCATGGAGGCTTACAGGGTGACAACAAGCTCATTAAACGCGTGGTGGTTTCGACACTAATACACTATCCTCCAGGGAGCTTAACTCAGCCTTCGGTTGGTCCATGGCAACGTCTTCTAACCCTCATCGTTGAAGTAATGCACTGCTTGGACTGCCATGTGTCTTCATGAATAAAATGTTTGCTGCCGATCTGTAAGACACCTCATTGGCCGAAGTACAGACATTTACATCAAAACACAAACTAAGCAGCTGGCGAATCGTAAAGTTTCACTCATATTTGGTTGAACGGAGATGTGCCAAGCCATAGCACATCCCTAATCAATCATTGGACAGCCTCCCACCCACTTCCATCACCCAAGGCAGAGAATTGTTTGATATAAAGTGGCTTTAATTCAGCACCAACAAAAGATCATTGAATACATGGCGCATGTGGGGATTTAAGCAGCTGTCTGACTACTTAACATGTAAACTATCAAATTATCGACGACATCCGATTGCTTCGTCTGTATCGCTAAGTAAACATCCTAGGCGAATCATCCTCAGCTTATAAGCTCTGAATCTCTGGCCCCTTCAACAGCCCGCCGTACTAGTGGCGACATCGGCCGAATGTAATGCGGAGTACATAAGACGTCTAGTAGTTAAGATCTTAGCGTCCATTAACTAGTGCCAACAACTATGGCTGACTAACAATTTTGAATTTAAGTGTATTCAAATATAAACGTGTGAACCATTACATCTTAGCTTTACGTTGCCTTCAACTATTTATCATGTTAGCACTTACTGGAAACGTTGGTCGCGTTTCTCTACATCACGTATGCTAACATGGCGTTGAGTAAGATGACAGGTGTAGGGGTACACTCCGTACGATGAGCCACGGTCGGGCTGAGTCATACCGGCAAGACGCGATGTGACTGAGTCATAGTCCAGCAGCGCTATGATGACATGGGATGAAGGTTGTCTGTAAGATAACCGTACGGGTATTTTGCATGCAAACACACTGCAATGCAAGAAAAAGAGTTCGCTTGCATGTCTTCACATATATCGCGCGTTTGTGGAATGCTGCAGATCCAAACTGATTGGCTAACTTAATGAGGTGCTATACCGCCGACATATATCACCAATATCACGAATATTGCTGGTGCAAACTTCCCAGTAGAACTCGTCATTTATCAGTGCTATGTACTGTTAGGATTCTTGTGGAACACGCAATTCGTCAATGATTTTTATTGCTAGGACTCTAGTAGAACACGCCGTTTGCAAATATTTTGTATTGTTATGATTGTAGTAGAACACATCATTTATAGATCTTTAGTATTGTTAGGAATGTAGTAGAACACGCAATATGTTTACGTTCTGTATTGTAAGGATTCTAGTAGAACACGCTGTTTGCAAATATTCTGAATTGTTATGTTCTAGTAGAACACGCCATTTATAAACGTTCTGTATTGTAAGGATTCTAGTAAAACACGTTATTTGTTAGTGTTCTGTATTGTTATGGTTCTAGTAGAACACGATATTTGTAAGTGATCTGTATTGTTGGGATTCTTGTAAGGCACACCGTTTCATAGTGTTCTAAACTGTGTAGATACTAGTCTAACTCGTCAGTTGCTGGTGCTCTGTACTGTGACGATAGCAGCAGAAAACTAGCCCTCACCTCCCCTCCTACCATAAGCACCCAGCCCCCACCCCCTTGTGTCCAGAGCCTACCCCTTGGTACGTCTTCATTTGTCGTCTGGTTGTCATGCATGCTATAATGTATTATGCATTTCAGAATTGACGTTTCGTCACTAACTGTATTATAATGTGAAATGGGAGACACATATATTGTCAAAGACTCTCAGTACTATGAGCAAATATATCAATATTACAACATTAGGCCGGTCAACTTTATCTGGCATATTAGAATATGAATCTCTATATTGGACAGATATTGAGTAGCGCTGCGATAAAGCCGTCACATCCACCACTGAGTGAGTGAGCAACGACAGGTGCGTGTTATGTGGATGATGCTGTGTTTCCTTACATAACACCTTTGTGACTATCGCTGTTGTTGTCTTTGAGCAATGTGGTATTTGCTGATGTTGCTTGCTATCCAGATGCCGCTTAATGAAATTCTAATAACAGCTTTACATTATTTACTTAAAACCTTACCCCACGCAACTGTTTAGTTTCGACCATCACGTCCTCTTATCATATCTCAGAAACTCTTGATGATTGCAAATGACGTTTTCATTAGGACGGAGTGACAAATGTTTTTTTATAAATACAAAGCTTCATATGTAACAGCATGTAGACCTATAGTTTCCATTAAATTGCTCTGTAAGTCGGTCAAGTAACAGCCCGCCCGGTTGAAGTAAGTGTCGCATAACGAGGTCTTTTGCTGCAAGAAATCAATTGCCCATGATGTTTGTCGTCGTAAGGAGCATAATGGCGGGCTCGTATTACCTGTGCTCGCTGCGTCATATACTAATCCGTTTTAACCGGATCTAAGCGCCTGGCATATATGTTATGTTGCTTTAACTTATAGCTTAAATAGCTTACTCCATATCTTTGCTTCTTGGGCATTAGATGTAATGTCTTACGGGGTTTGGGGTTTTTAAATAATATAGTAGTTACTGGTTGCCCTGTCAAACTTTCTCGCACTTTTCACTAGTTAGTCATAGATGTAGTTTCAGTTTTGTAACCACGGATGGTTGCTTGAAGACGGCAGTATCGATCACTCATGGCGCCTGCTTGATTCCCATCGCCTGAGTGTTGCTCGTGGCTTGTGTGGAAGCAGAAGAGCGAGTTTAGCATGGTCTGGCGACAGTTCGACCCTAGATGAGATTGAGATAAACATGCTGCCCTGGTTTCATGAAATCCATATTTGCTAAACATTTGTAACGGCTTCCAATTAATATAATTTCATGTAAACTCTCACGTGTGGTAACTACCGTCGAGGATATGTTCTAGTTCTTTGCTGATTATTAGCACTTTGTGAGAGTCGATAAGCTGCTACATTGCCGATAATGCGTCATATTGTGAAATGCAAGAGCCCCGGTTGATGATAATGCTATTTGGGCAAAATCAATACTAATTTTCGCTGGACGAGTTCAAGTCGAGGTCATTAGAGTGATTCGTATCACATACGTCCGACTTCTTCTAATCCGCTCTTCATCGCAATGCCTTCCACTATTAATGAAGCGTTTCCGGCTATCCGTTTGCCCTTATATTTGCCGATATTGTCTGTAATAAGGATAGCACGAGTGTGCCACTTGCGACAACAGACATAGCTTCCTCTGTGTAATGATGTCAAGGTTCAAGTCGGCATGGCAAGGGGGCGGAGCTGGTGGAAATAACCACCCCCGCGGTCCTGTCCGCTCTCATTGAACGCCTCTATCTCTATACGGTATACGTACCGGAGTATGCTGCCATCCTAAATGTGTGCCACACTAAAGCCACATTGGCTTACTGTTGGCTATTAATTAGACAAACGCTGAGCATCCAGCCAGCATGACAAATGAATGGCTTATCTCATGTCCTGCTGTGACAAGGCGTAGACAGATTACAAAAGGGCTGCAAAACTTTGAATCACTAAACTGCTGTGGATATTTTGCGATGGAAGAAAGCATCCTGTTTGAATAGATTATGTTTTCCCCACCCTCCGCACCTGTATTATGCAACATACCTGCCTCTCTCACACGGCGACCACAAATTGTATGCGCCCAAAGAATTGCAAGAAATAATGTAATTAATAAAACTGGTGCTTGATTCAGCTTATCAATGATGCTGGGAACTCTGAAAGCCCATATTGCCTGGGAACCTATGCCTGAAGTCTATAGCTGGCGGACTGATCGCGCGTGCTCAATAGAATATCACAGATAATGCGGGCCTTGTCGCCAGGGTTCCATGTTAACAGAACCACCGTTGGATATCTCATGCTAAATTCTGGCTGGATCATTGCCGTTCACAATGCATGTACTTACACGATATTGCTTTATGGAAGTTTTATTTAATTGGACGCCCGTATGACCCGCATTGCTGTTTGTTATTGAAAGACAGCAACCGGGCACAGATTGATGCAACAAGTCCAGCTGACCAAGTATGGTTTGCTTTGTAAAGTGCTGATCATATCTGTCATCGCTGATAGGTAGCCTGAGCTACAATACTTGTCTGTCTGAAGTGTGTGTATAACGGGGTATTTTGAAAATATATCTTTTTGTCTTCTACATCCAGGTATCAATTTGATTAAAGTTCTTGCAAAGAACATTAGAAGAGATATTTGCGAGCAATCAGATCATGCAGCTGGTGTACTTTAATTTGAACTTCGGTTGATCCATCGCCCGGCGACGTTGTCTATAACCGACATCATACCTTGTTGAGTAGTTTAATAATTAAAACACATGGCCTTAGTTTGATGTCACAATTGTTCGTTTACAGAATGCACCGAAATTCGGCATCAGTTCGTCATTATTCCGTGCATTTTTTGTCATATAAGCAATCATGACTATTCCATGTACTATTGCTATATCTTCATTTGCTGTGCAGGAGCTTATAAGACAGCAGGCACATGTCATCATGTGAGACACAGAGCTCCGATGTCCTATATACCCAAACGCAATATCCAATTTCAGACAATCTACATTCATGATGCATATGATATCAGCGCTATGGTTGTGCTTTTATACCAGTGTTTGTGCCGTAAACATAAAACACATCTCTGCTCTACTGTCTTTATAGGCCCTACATAAAACACGACACGGGTATGAAGAAGCGGAAGTGGGCATGTTATCAGGCAGGGAATGGCGCGATAAACCTCGAGGTGCAGTGATACAGACCAGACCAAAGCTTCCTCATACATCAAGGCATTTCCTTTGCATATGATATGCGATACAATGGATGCAGTGTGTGTATCCATATAGTGTCCGATGCTCCATCCCAGGTAGCTGTACAGTATGTGAGATCCTTGTCACCTGGCATCTGCTTGTACAAATGTGTCAAGCTATGTTTGCACATTATAGTTGTAAGCAACCCCTGATACGCTGTCATTATCTAGTCTTCATGGCAGTGCTTGGCAGAAACACTGATGACTTTTGCTGCCACCGAAAAGTCCATTCTTATACAAATATGATTTATGACAAGATGACAGGTGTTAGCATTGCCGTTTCGACCCTCCACACAATGCATTAATATATCATTAGTCCCGCTCCTACGCCAGTCAGCTCTGGGAGGCAAATAAGGATATGAACCTTTATATTGGTCAGACATTCCAAGCCGATATATAGGTGGCGGAGAGTGACAGGTCCGTCAAATATGGATTATTTGTACTCTCCTTGGTGAGATAATGAGTACCGCATCAAGTGTGTTCAGTACAATGCCTTATCTGCTTATGAGGTAGCTACCCAAATGCAACTGGATGAAATTCCATGGGATCCACTGAAGTTCTTGATGATTGCGAATGATGATGGTCAAAGAAAAGGGTGAGCCACAAATCCACTGTATGAAATATTGCTATTAATTATATACAAAGCCAGTAATACATTCGCCAGCTGTTGGATTACACCTGCCCCAGAATATATTTTAATATTACCATTAAATAACTCAGTAAGTAGGTATCGTTACAGCCCATAGTAACACTGGCTACAGTGTTGATCAACAGCTGATGCTACAGTTAGTAACTTGTCAGTGATGTTAGGTAGCAGTTCGTGACGTCAAACGAGGTGTTAAGCACCTCCGTTGATGCTCAGTTGCTCTAGGATATCATCTATCATACACGGCTGTTTATTGGGACAATGTGAGATAAGATCATTCGATTTGGTAAAATACAAGGGCGCCGATTAAAGATGTCTTTACTTAGGCACAATCAGATATTAATTTCCGTTGCACGAGTTTTAGAAAATTCTCGTCAGCCGCTTCATACGACTTACATCCGGGTCTGTATGTGCATCTCGTATTATCTGTCTCGATTAATTAACATGTGTTTTTTTGGCCGCCCATTTGCCCGCATATTTGAGCAAGCTTTTTTAAGGATGATGTTAATGCGAACACAGCGCCGTCTACTAGAGACTTCTACAAAGATTAACAATCATCCCCTCATTCGTATCCAGTCTGTATGTGATTCTATCCAGATGCACTATGCACTGGCCTATATAGCAACATATTAGAATATCAATTGCACATAACTTTTTGCACTAAGAGAATAACTGTACCTTCAGCTTCAAGTTGAACGGATGTTCTCGAATGACAAGGCGCAGACCGTCGACAACGACAGTCTCTGAATCTCTGAATCACTAAGCATCCGTTGACATTTTGCGATAAGAGAAAATATCAAGTTTGATTAGATTACGTTTTCCCGCAAAAACCGAGTCATGCCACAAACCTACCCCTCTGACATTAGAATCAGGCATTATGTGTGGCCAATGTACTGCAAGAAGTAAAATCATTAATATAAGTGATGCATTATTGATCTTGTCAATGGTACTAGGAACTCTGAAAGCACTTATTGCTTCGACCCCTGTGCCTGAAGTCTACTGATAGTGGGCTTCTCGTGCGTGCTCATTGGATCGTCACGGTCTAAGTCGCCTTCTTCGTGACACTCGTTGCCGATAGAACTATAGTCTGGTTCGAATGCTACATTTCACGATGCATGTAATTATTCGATTTTTTGTTGATGGTAAATTATTTGTGCATTCATGGGAGCCGTGTTTTAATACGATTATCATAAGACCGGTAATAATTGTTGACTGGGAACAAGCAAGGTACTGATGTTGATGCAGACTCGACTCATTATTGTCTGGCAAAACATAGGGACAGCATGAGCACCAGTGATTGTCTCGCTGGGATGTAAGCGTGAGTCACTCACACACAGCTATTCTCTGTTAATCTTTGTGCCATTTTTCAATCGCAATGTTGAAATCCGACACGTTCACCATTGTCCCAATCATCTTTGCCATCACAATCACTAATGCTTATCTTTTTACTCCATGCTGTCACAATCACCAATGCTGTTACAATCGGAAACTCTATCACAATAACCGATGCCGAACCAATTCCGTTATCGCTCTTACCACATGACTTCATGTATAGTTTGGCTTCTTCCTGTTGTTAAAATCTTACGAACTCAAATCTTTACAACGAACCTTTACAGGCGATAACCCTGAATAATATCAACCAACATTCTGGTGTTATATTATGATAGCAGATGGAGGATTGACAAGTTGTTGCTCGTCCAATATATACTGTTACAAATATAAGGGTTTATTCTTAGCCAACAATCTCAGATAGACTGTCTGTCTGTTGAAACTGGCATCGCTGCTCGTCGAGTTCTTCACAAAGCAAAATACAATGCATGATGTCATTATGGTTCAGCAACATTTAACAGCTTTTTCAAAAGCTACACAAAATATGCACAGGACCGGTTCGCCATTATTAGAAACATTATTGCACGTCATATTACTCAGCTGACAAATGGTTCTCAACGAGAGTCAATGAATTCAGTCATGACTGTTCCATGCACGCCCCCCCCCCCACCATATTGGGCACATCTTAAGATGAGGCTGACTCTGCTGCTGATTCATTTGTATTCCATTCCATTCATATTCCATTGTAGCAACTTTATGCAGCTTCCCCGCAATCCACAAGGCAGCAAGCACAGTTCATCATTAGAGGCAAGGTTTCTGAATTCATACATACGGCAATTATGCATTTGATTTCCGACCATCAACATTCAAGATGCATGCGATATTAGCGCCATGGCGGATGCTTATAGCATTTTTATGCCTATAACTTATAGCATACACCGTGGTTGACTCAGTGTTTTTACCTTTTTGGGTGCATCATTTAAACATGTAACCTCTTGGTGCAGTTATAAAGAACAGCTAATGTCTCGCTCGTACATCGAGCCATATTCTTCCCATTTAATCTCTGCGAGGCAATGACTATCGACGATGGTCTGCCCTGCTTGCTCGATTTGCGATACAATAAATGTAGTCGGTGTTTTGCATGCTCCATCTCGGGTAGCTGTTCAGTGAGGATGATCCTCGTTGTTATCAGGACCTTACTACCTATTGATAAGGAAACCCACGCAACCACAGCGTGTGAGCAAAGCAACAATCAACTAATGATGTTCCATGTTCAGGAATCCAATCCTCGTGAAACATTGATAAAGATGCTGTGGCAGAAGATAGCGCGCTAATGATAGTGCCATCTAGTTCTAGTGTGGCCATATAAACGAGATAGAGCCATGAAAGCCTTTCCCTGGTGTCACAAGCATTCCAGCAGCACTCTGATGACATGTGATGAGGATTGACCGTACAAGGGAGATATCCTCTCGTCATAACTTGCAAACGATCTGATTCACAAGAAAATGTTTGCTGGCATGTCTTAACATAGATCATGTTTTAAGTTGATGAGTGTAATACTGCTGGGGCAATCCGTTTGATTGGCAGCGGCATGTGGCAGTATTTGTCCGGTAAGTTTACATCAGAACTCGCTTTTTGTCAGTTCCGGGTAATCCCTCGCTCCCTCCCCCTCACTCCCTCCCTCCCTCCCTCCCAACCAAGCCCCTTCTACCACCCCCACCTCACATACGACCTCACCCACTTTCTTTGTACTTCTATCTATACTGTCTGGTTGCTATGCATTATGTCATTTATTATGCGTCACTAATAAAGAAATGAAGTCTGTCGGGTTCCATAATTTGAATGGTAGACGCAACTTTTGTCGTATCGACCATCCACACATTGCGCAAATACATCATTATTCCCGCCGTGCGCCAGTCAGCTCTGGGAGGCATATAGCGATATGAATCTTTTAAGTTGGTCCGAATTTTAAAGCCGCCGCATCCACTGTCTAGAAGGTGGAGAATGACATGTGTCAAATATGAATTATTTTGTAATTAATGATGATGTCTCAAGCTGAATTTTGGTTTGATTGCTGCCTTTACATTTTGATTGAAATTATTCAATATATTATCTTTATGAGATAATGACAATCGCCCCAAGTGCCTTGAGTGCAGCCTTATCTGCTTTTAATGCAACTTGATAAAGATTATAATGGATCCACTTCATGTTTCCGTAAATTCCAGCCAGTGTTCTCAATTGATATCAAAAAGCGCTTGATGATTGCGAAATCCTTGGCTAGGGGGTGAGAGACGATTCTACTACATGAAATATCATTATTAAGAATGAACAAATCGTCGGAGATAATAGACCGCTACAGAGTTACGATTGCTGTAGAACATTATACAGTTTCCGTTAAATTGCTCAGTAAGTGAGTCAAGTAACCCCCCCACCCCTCGCTCAAAGAACGTGTCGCTGAACGTTGTCGATGATGAGGCTCGTTTGAGGCTGATGTTACTTAGTTGATGGGTCATGATGTACCCATGAGCAGTAGCGTTGTGGCCTCGGTCTGCCTACTCTCTACGTCAATCGAGGTTTACGCTGACCTTCTCCTAATCTTACCCGATCTAACCGTATTCTATGGATGCTCGTTTGTTTTTATGGTGACTTTACTAGAGCATACAATTATTATATTTGCAAAGGTTATACGGGGTTTTAGAATAGTGAAATACTATCGATTGTGGCCCAATGAAAATATCATTTAGGTTTGTGAGTGCAGTCGGTGATTAACCGTTGCAGTGTCAGTTTTGTAATCAGGGGTTGTTTTATGACGTAGTCGGTATCGATGACTCACGGCGTCCGTTTGATTCTGATCATCAAAGCGTTCATGGCGCGTATGGAAAAAAGAAGATCTGGTACGCCATGGTCTGATGATTGTAAGCCATTGCTGTGCTGCCTACCGATACCGATAGGGACACAGGTGCGGTAGCTGGAAACGCATATTTGTTTAACATTTTGTATCTAGTTCCGATATATCTGACCAAGCATCTGTGGTAGCTATGGTCGAAGATATCATCTAGCACTCCTGGCTGATTATTGGCACAATGTGAGATGAGTTGATCGACTGCTCGGCTGCAGAGAATTAGGAGAATGGATCATTCAGGAGACTGTGCATCGGTCCACATTATGCAATGTAAAGTGCGCCGGTTTTGGCATAATCAATGTCAATTTGCCGGTTGGTGGGTTTTTGGAGTGGCCAGTTGACGCCTGTACACCGCTGTCTGCCTGTGTTTTTATATAGCTTTATGGCAATATCTGTCACGAATGATTACAATGTATATGGAATTATCAGTTGGTCTTTGCGTTTGGACATGTTTGTTAAGATTGATGAAAGCACAGCACTGGCAGCAATTGTCAATTGAAATTTTCCGAATCATGATATAATTTTTGCAATCTGACAAAAGCGTAACAAAGGTAGCGCAAATGCTGAGAGAAATAACCGGTCCCTCAGTCCTGTCCATTCCATTTGAATGTATCTACATTATACACATCCAAGTATAGAAAATAATAGAGCCTTCAGCTACAATATAAGATTACCCTTATTATCGCGTGACAAGGCACAGACAGATGTTGAACAGCACTGCTAGTCTTCAGCTAGCGAAAGCTTTTGTTGAACTTAATAATAAGGGAAAACGTCCGATTTGATTTGATTGCGTTCCCCTCAGACCGCAATCAAGAATAATTTATGGCTAAAGTTCCACAAAAAAGTAATCAAAGTAATAAAACCGATGCATGATTAATCTTCATGCAAGGAGCTCTGGAAGCGCTCATTAGTAAAACCCCTGTGTCTGGAGTCTATCGCCGGCGGGCTTCTCACGCGTGCTCAAAGGAATAGCACGTCTTCTTCACCAGGCGCGATGCCGACAGAATACCAGGTAATTCCTCATGAATTAATGATGATGTCTGAATTATGGTTCTATTGCTGCCTTTTATGTTAAATGTAATTATTCGTTAATGTTGTCGAGAGAATGGTACGATTCTGTTCGTTGCGTATCCATGTGCGTCTGTGCTAGAAGTCCTGTATATCTAGTTAGAATTGTTGAGCAGGAATCAGGGAGAGAAACTGTGCAAATATTGCAGATGTCATATTATGGTATCTTCTGTAAGGTGACTTGAGATGCACCAGGCCTGATGACCTCTGTCGTAACCTCTGGTAATCTTTACCTAATTCTTTCTCGTAAATATTAGATCAATGCTGCCGTAATTAACAATGCTGAAACAATCCTACCATCGGTATCACAATAGTACGGCATGAAAATGATTTATATATGTTTTTTCCTGTCAATATTTGACGATGTTAACAATGTACATTGACGGGGAATTATTTAGAATCATATTTACAGACGCTAATTGTAATGAATTATTATGGCAGACGGATGTCAGCAAGTTGATGGCTATCGAATGGAGTTATATCATTTCCATAACCGACATTCATGAATCAAGCGATATTCGCGACAGAAAACACATGTTAACCATAAACAGGAAGTAATCCCTATGAAACAGTCATTGAGATGCTACCGTACCAGATACAGTGTGGTGCTGGCCTGGCCGGATCAACGAGATACAGCTTTGAATGTTTGTCCCAAATGCTACATGATAAACTGTAAACTCTTGACTACAGTCACCGTATGAATCGAATATCTGCTCTATTCGGTGCAAGAAACACGACCACGCCGATATAGCATTTAAAGCAAGGGTATTATTATAACTTTCTTGCTTTTGATAACAGTGTTGGTAAGTGGAGAGTGATGTTAGCCGCAAGGTTTGAAACAAACGCTCCGGGTACATTGGTGACTATCGATATGTATTTAGCGGGTATGGTGGAGCATTAAGTCATTTTTGTCTCAATTGACATCGCGGTGCCTAGGGTCATTCATAAGTTACGTAGCACCATGGGGTAAGAGAGGGCATGGGATCTAGTGTGCGTTATGGGATGTGTATTGGGCATGGGTTATGGAGCATTGTGGAGAGAGGATGAGAAAGAGGTTGCTCAAAATCGGACAAATATGCATTACTTACATTTTGAGTGGCCTCTTGCATTCTTTTTTACCTGTAGCTTTTTTGTACCGCTATGATGTTAAAAAGTATGCAGCCATATCTGTATGTGGTAGATACCAATCGCCATGGCAGCAGAGGCAATGTAAACGGCTAATGTTAAGTTATATGCAGTTTTCTACAAATTTTTATAGGAGGACATTTTGTAAACTTTGATTGCTTTCGTTGCCGTCAAAACGTCAAGCGCATAAAATGATATAGCATATGAGAAGATGAAAGATGTGAGCATTGTTGGACCGCTGGGCTTGTCAGGCTGAGTTATACAAGCGAGCTCACAGGCGACGTGGGTGAGTCCAGCAGGGATCTCATGACATGGGGTGAGGTTTGTCAGATCAAAGGAGATATCCTCTCACGAGAATAGCATTTTCCTGGCAAATGGTCGGTGTTACAAGGTATTCAGTTTGCTTGTATGGCTTTTCATAGATAGAGTGCTTAGTTGATAAGTGGAATACTGCTGTTCCAATCCGTGGATTGACAATATACAGCCAAACCATACCGTCATTTGGCTGCGATATGTGGCAAGAAGATGAAAGTATCACTAACCTTTGGTCAGTTCCCAGTAATGTTAAGACACGACCCTAATCCCTCCCCATATTCCCACCTACCTCAATCCGTTGCAACACACTACATTTACAAATTCATTCTTATTACCGCATTGCGCCAGTCAGCTTTGGCTGACACATAAGGTTATGAATCCCTTACCCTGGTTGCCCCATTGCGATATTCTGTAGGTTTGTGAGTGCACTACTGGGAGGTCATCAATCGAAGTGTCGGATCACTAATCACGGATAGTTCTCAATTTAGATCACTCATGGCGCCTGTTAGATTCTGATCACCAAAGCTTTGTACAAGGAAGTGCGTATGGAACTAGCAGAAGTGCTACGCCATTACCTGGCTGTGCGCTGCGTGAGACATCGTATTAGCCATCGATACAGGAATTATATCTTTGCTTGTCATCTGTTGCTGTTATATTTAACACAACATGATTGCCTTCCCTCAAATGAGGTAACTGAGGAAGCAGGTATTATCTAGCGTACATGACTGATTAATGACGCAATGTTAGATTTGATTAATCGATAGTTTGCAGATAACGATTCATTAGAACCCTACCTGTGCTGCAAGTGCATCTAGCCAGATGCATTATACACAAAGAATGCTACCAGCCTAAATGTGCAAATAATGAAACCACTTTTGCACACAATTCTAATGAGAGAATAATTGACTTAAGCTACAATGTAAATAAGTGGAGTGGCTTTTTCTCGTGTGACAAGGCACATACAATCGACAGCAAGAGCTGCATATCTCTGAAATGTTACGATAGAGGAAAACATCAAGTTTGATTTGATTAAGTTTACCCTCTGAAGCAATGGCATGCAACAAACCTAGCTCCTTGACTCTGCATTCAATATACCCCAAGAAATAATCTGATTCTTTAAACTGATGATGCCTGATTAATCTTGTTCGCCCTATTAGGAGCTGGGAGAGCGCTCATTGTCTGTTGGGGGCTTCTCCCGCACGTGTGTGACGTCATAATCTAAGCAGCCTTCTTCGAAAGACAGCGCGCCAGCTACTAGCTCAAAACATAATGTCGATGTCTCAAGCTAAAGTCTGGTTCGATTGCTGACTTTCACGATGCATGTAATTATGTGTTTTGTTGATGCGAGAATAGTACCATTAAGTTGATTGTGTATTCATGTGAGCCTGTGCTCTAAATGAATGCAACAAGAGCCGTATTTCCAGCCATAATTGTAATCGGGATCAAACCGGGTCAATAAGTCCAGATGGCATATTATGGTCTCTTTTGCAAGGCATTGATCTTGTGGTAGACCGGAACCTCTATCGACTGTTATCATAAGCATATGAACTCAACTCCTTACAACGGACGTCAACAGGCGATAACCCAGAATCATATAAACCACCATTCTGGGGATACCATACAACGCTAGATGGATGTTTGACAAGTGACATAGTGTTATCAACATAAGGAGCTATTATTGGCAAACAAACAATGTCAGATAGATTGTCAGTTGTGTAACTGGCATCACAGCTCGTTGAGTCCTCAATACACACAGTGCAATACATGGCTTTGTATTCACTAGATCAGGACGTTTGTCGTTATTGGATGCACTTCCTTCATGTCATATTACCCATCCAAAGAGATTTTCTACGACTACTCTCATACACATCTCCCACACCGTATTGGTCACATGCACAACTAAACCGGAAGCAGGCTCCATGATCCGCCATTGCTGCTCAATCGCTTGTATTCATACTCCTAATGTTATGTTATAACTTCATACCACAGCATCAGAATCTGCAAGAGAGCAAGCACAGCTCATCATCTGAGGCATATGATTCCAAATTCATATATAACGAAATTATGTATCTGGTTTCAGACCATCAACATTTATGACGCATGCGATATTAGCGCTGGGGCTGATGTAAATCATCATATGCACAGGGTTCCCAATTCATACACACCGAACTGACACGTCTGACTTTCCTTTTATCGACTTACATGATGCATGCGATTTAAGCGTAGGAATACTTGTTAGTGCCCTGATTCTAAACACATATACCACGGTTGGATTAGTGTTATTACTTTTATAAGCGTGTGCAGGAGCAGTAGTTGCCGTGATTTGATTTGGATTATATCTTATCCACTTCTTGGTGCAGTTATATAGACCAGCTTTAACCTTGCTCATATTGCGCTGGTATTAGGACCTTACTACCTGCTGATTAGTACAAAACCCATATAACCAGAGCAGGTGAACACAAACAACTCGGACCCACCCTGTCCCTGTCAAAGTAATCAATTCTGAGTAAAGCATTCCTAAAGACGCAAAGGAAGAAGAAAATGCTGGCTGGTAAGAGTGCTTCCCAGTGAACGGAACACAACCACGAAAGTTCGTTCCGGATGTCGTAAGCACCGGATGTCATAAGCACCGGACTCTTGAGCACATCCATGATACGACTCGAACATCTGCTATATTCAGTAAAGTGTCAGACAACACTGATATAGCTTCCTAAATACGGCAATACTACGGCTCTCTTGCCATTGATGATAGTATTAGTAAGAGGAGAGTGATATTGAATCTTAGCAGCACCATTGAAACAAGAGCTCCAGGTAAATAGGCGACACTTTATATGGATTACGCTATGCAATACTTTGGTATATCTTTTATAGCAATAGCTCTGCTCATTATGTTTCGATGAAATGCCGCCTGTCAGGAGCAGCCATGACTGCTTGGTGGGAAACAATTGCTGCTGTAGCAACGCAGACCACTGTATTAATGCAGTCATCATACAGTTTTCATATGTGGTAATTATAGACACATTTATGGTGTTTGTGGCCAACAAAGATTCAGCACATATCATGATATAACATACAAGAGGATGACATGTCAATTTTGAAAATGTCAATTTTGATTTGATTACGTTCCCCTGAGAAACGATGTTATTAAAAAGTCGGCCAAAGAATTACAAAAGGAAATCTGACTAATTAAACCGATGGATGATTAATCTCGTCAATGATACTAGACGTTCTGGAAACGCTCATTGGTAAAACCCCTTGTGTCTATGGGTGGCGAGCTTCTCAAGTGTGCTCAGTCGAATGGCACGGTCTCAGCAGCCGTCTTCACCAGACTGTCAACTGACCGCCAGTTTATTCCTCATAGCTTAATTAAGGATTATATGCTGGAGTCTGGTTCGATTGCTGCCTTTCACTATGCATGTAATTATTGATTTTATTGTTGAGAGAATGGTACCATTGCATTGCTTTGATATGGGTATGTGTTTGAAACAGATGCCTACATGACTCAGGTTTTAATTTATAATTATTGAGGAGGAACTTGAGACAGATCGGGTCTGTCATAGCAATCACATTTCAAGAACATCAGTAATTGTTTGACTGGAACGATAACATGATAACATGCGGAGTGTCATCCTCTGTGACTATTTCCCAAACACCGTATTCATAGTTGTCAACGCTGCTGCAGTCATCAAGATAGTACTATAAGCTCCGACGCTATATCAATCAACACTTCTGACACAATCCTGTTTTATCTTGCACATCGTCACTTTATCTTACAGTTTAGTTCTGCGTATTCCTGTCATTACAAGCATTTGAAATCACGATTTCATCCGGTAGAGAGTATGGCCTTGCTTTTAATTCATCATTGCTCAACATTATTTAGCAGCATCTACTAAAGCTACTGTATTCACTGAGAAACACTTGGGGGGGGGAGGGACCCGTTGATCATACGTTTACGTATTTAACGTCATATTAGCAGATACACAACGAGACGGACAGACACTTCATGCACTACTGGTCACACATATGCATCTAAACACGAGTCAGACTCCATGATTGATTATTTATGCTGAATCATACTATTGTAGTACGTTCTTTCTGTTGTAACGTCATGCATAAAGCACCAAGTACATCTAAGTCATGGGGTTCCGAAATGACACATCTGACTTTCAGTTAATTTATATTCATTTGATTATATATGACATTAACGCTATGGTTGATGCTGATATCAGTGATTGTGCATCGTAGTTGGTTCAGCGTTACCTTTTTAGGCGACACATAAAACTTTTACCTTGTATAAATGAGCAGTTATGTTCCTGTGATCTAATATAGCATGGTGAGATCAACCTGTTAGTGCAGTAATACAGACCAGCATCTAATATAGCACGGTGAGATCTGTTAGTGCATAGCACGCATGGTGAGATCAACCTGTTAGTGCAGTAATACAGACCAGCATATAATATAGCATGGTGAGATAAACCTGTTGGTGCAGTAATACAAACCAGCCATAAGCTTGCTCATTAATTGAGGCATATACCTCCCATATGACCTGTTTGTGTGGCATTTACAACCCACAGTGGTCTACCATGTCAATGCCTTATCAGCTTGTTCAATTGGCCATCGCGGTGCTATAGATATTGTGTTTGCGTTCATTTTATATCCTGCGCACTGTCACAGACTACCGCTTATAATGCTCGAATCGTGTAGCGCTGGAATCAGGAAAACAATACAGTACAATGGGAGTCTGTCGTCCTACCGATTGTAAAACCCATATAGCTTGAAGGTGTCAGCTAAGGTGCAAATAAACCCATATAGCTTGAAGGTGTCAGCTAAGGTGCAAATAAACCCATATAGCTTGAAGGTGTCAGCTAAGGTGCAAGTAAACTTGGCCTCGCAGTGTCCGATGTGCTGGAATACAATGATAATGAAACATTCATAAAAATGCTACCACAGAAGATTCCTCGCTGATGATAAAGCCGTATGTTGCTAATGTCTCCCGATATACAAGATGCTACCATGAAAGTTTATCCCGGATGTCATCAATATCAGCCTGCTGCTCTTTTCTCTACCAGACAGCGACCTTGTCAATGATAACCGCAACAACAGGAGCCGAAGGAGGTTCACCGCTATTCGCAGTGTTCGAGCGTCGGTGACTTGGGGTTTGAATCGGGCGGGATTGGTCTCCCACACCAAGAGATCCCCATGTCAACTGGATCTTTCGCTGGTCTGGTTAAGGTCAATGACATTGCTATATTTGGATATATCGTTATAGGCTAGGCTGTCGGAATTAGTACCGCAAGTCACGGACGATCATGACCCATCTAGTCACGGCCTTATAAGGACGTACATTGCAATTTCAACGACTCCCTGCTGAAGACAAATGGGCCACGAAAAGCATTGGATGGGTTCGATACCGCTCTTAAAGCGAAATCAATTTGACACAATGTTATTAATGATCTGAACTCTTAGCAAGCATTCGAGCCATTGATACTGGTAACAAAATGCATGGCACAAATATCTGACGATAGGATTTGTGCGTTCTGTTAGAGGCTTATTTTCAATGGAGTTAGTCTGACGTGGCCACAGCTCGATGAATACATGGGGATCCCTCATTCTATGTCCCAGGAGCTACAATGCCTTAAAAACCCAAACATTTTAACTAATTTGATTGCGCTGAAGCATATCTTCTATACGTTTACTCTATCCAAGGGGATTGGTCGCGTATTACAGTATTATTGAACACATTCTAGTATATCAGCAGCGACAAACAGGCGAACCAATGTATATGACAAGGCACATAACTCGGCGGCGTTGGCTGCGATCTGAATGATAACAGAGTTAAGTATGTTATGTGTTCCACTTTCCAGGACGAGGGCACTGTGAAATAGCTAATGACACGACGAGGGCAATGCGCAAATAGCTAATGACACGACGAGGGCAATGCGCAATAGCTAATGACACGACGAGGGCAATGCGCAATAGCTAATGACACGACGAGGGCAATGCGCAATAGCTAATGACAGGGCGCTAATGGAAAATGCGCAATAGCTAAACACGAGGTGCGCAATAGGACAGGCAATGGAAAAGTCAAACAAGGTGATGGCAGCATATATGATGGCAATGTCTCTTTGTCAACTTTGCTACGTGACTGAGCCAGATTGAGTCGATGTAGAACTCAGAACAATGAAATGATGGAGCATTCCACCTCAATTTTTGCGCGTAAAATTGCAATTCTTCCATTTAATAACTATGACTTTACAATAGGCAGATTGAAGCTATATCCAAAAGAATGTTTCTTACATAATTGAGCATTCTGTTGTGGTATTTCCGTTGGGCAGCATTTCTCATCTGCTTCGATTGTGCGCTGATTTGCGCAATCGGAACAAATGATATTCTGACAAGAGATCGGAACTTGCTCTAGATAAGAGCGATTCTACCCTTGGTATTAAGCCAGCAGGTAAATGGGATAATGTGTGATTATTTTTTTTATTATGTTTCATGATTTGCATCATCACGTGTCATGTATATGCTAATAATGATAAGCTGTTTCTGATGTCACTGGTATTGTGTTCGTTTGATGTATTGTTCAATAACACTCTTTCTATCTGTCGTCGTATTAAATGTGATGTTTACCTTTAATGTGTATCGTCCCAAGCTCACGGTAACATGAAGTCATCAAATGCCTCACACATTAGTTGCGCTCAAATCAAATTAAATATCTTATGTGTGTCTGATATCAACGGATACTAGATTTAAGATACTGTCATCGCGTGATATGGATGTAGTCGCATTAGCCAGATGTTACTGTCTTCCCGGATGACGTCAGCACCACGTGGTTGGTTGAAGGCAGCACAGATCAATCTCAGACCGTGCCTTATTCGTGTGCATTGAAGGTCTCAAGGTCGAACCCAATGGCATGGCTATTGTAGGAAAATCAGTTCTCAAATTGTCCTTTGTGACGTTGATTTGACCGATGCTATTGTACTCCCTCCACTCTCATCCATATATGACATGTTCATATCCCTGCTAATGTTGTGTATACCGCGGCCCCCGCTTTGAATTACTACGCACTTGTGCATAGAATCGGTTGCTGCTAATCAAACATGGACATATCTTAAGCATCATTCAAATACTAAACCAGAACCAGTGAGTGTAAAAACTATAAATTAGTCAATAAATGGTAATCAGCCGGAGCTCTGAAGGATCAAGAGACAGGATTACAAGTGTCATGCGCACGAGGAGTTCAGCTAGAGGTCAGCGCAGTGATTCCCAATGCCAAACTACCCATCTACCATCAGCTAATTCTCAATAAACAAGGTGTGGCCAGCTTGTTTTATGTTCTAATGATGATAGATGTTACTGCTGTCAGCCGCCTATTCGCTCCCGGATACGTGTGCACCCTGGTTCCGCATCCCCTCGCAGGACGCAGCTGGGGGCAATAACAGGAGAATTGCTACGCTGAATGTCGTAGCTTAGGAATAGATTGTTAAATGAGCGGCGATATGATTGTCACAAAATAAACAGTATTTAGTAAGCGACTGCATGCTGAGTTGAATGTTGACGTTCACGATGTCGTACACCATCGTGTACTACACAGTATGAGTAAAGAGCGTGGACAGCTGGCATGTTGCCATGGGTCGACAACGACCACTCAGACTACAAGCCCCATGTCTGAAATGGTTCATCATTAACTAAGGTAAACCAATGTTGGGAAAAAGCGCCAAGAAACCTCGGTTTCCTGACAAAACAGCGCACAAATTACCTTACCTAGGTAACATCGTGGTGTTCGGATAAAGCTTAAAACGTCTCAGTGTCCTCCAAGCGGCCGACATATCATTCCTTGTGTGAGCCTCGGAGTCGCTTTGTGTCATCTGGCAGTCATTCCGCGAGTTGTCAGCGACTGACGCAGTTTTCATTATGTAGCGTCAGGCTTCAACACGCACATGCCTCTGAGGAGACAGATAGACAGGTGGCAGCAGACGATAAATATTTCAGTAATGAAAACTAATCTCACGATTTCTGATAAGCTTTTATTTAAAAACAAATAAGTAGACATGTTTACTATTGGTATATATATATATATATATATATATATATATATATATATAGATATATATATATATATATATATATATATATATATATATATAATACATATATATATATATATATATATATATATATATATATATATATATATATATATATATATATATATATATATATATATATATATATATATATATATATATATATATATATATATATATATATATATATATATATATATATCACGATGCAGTTCGCTTCCCTCTGTAGATGACACTTAGGGCTTTGTTTCTGCTTTATACTCGACGCGATATGTATTAGAGATGCGATAAGCAAGAAGCCTTTCACGTGCCAACATTTAGAACGAATTCATTGTAATATGTTCACCTGGTTGGGTGTGCCCCGTACGTATTTCCCTTTGCTATACCATCGTGTTTGATGGACCCAGCTCACTTTGTATATATTGTGATCCTCGTAACTATTTGTATGCTGACAATAATTGTATTTTGCTGCTCTACTTCCTCGTCACTTACAGTAACATGTTTGTTTATACTCTGACACCGAGTCATTAAATGAGAGACTACTCTGTGGCAAAGTTGCACACATCAGACAGTGAAATGATAATTGCAATGTGTCTAGGTTGCATAAAAGCTGCTGTGTTCCAAAGTAATGCATTTGTTCTGTACAGTCCGGGTCAATCAGTGTACTCTACTCAGTAAAGCAGCAATCCACTGTATTGCGATCGGCTATACAGCCATACAGAGGCTTGAGCCAATGGGTTGAAATTGGACAAAGGCTGTCGCATACAGTTAAACATTTGACCTAAACGTCAGCATTGAATGAGTATCATAAGGCTGATGAGCGACGCTTTGAATATTTGCCTCGGTGTTGTACAATGGCATCTAATGTGTCACACAATCCGCTTACATTTTTGTAGCTGACAAGTATTAAGGTGATTCAATTGAATACGAATATATTGCATGTAATGCGAAGTTAATTGCCATTAGAACCTTCTCTTAGATATTCAAGACACAGCAGCCCCATCCAGAGGACCAACAGGGACACAGTCTATCCTTAGAGGGTTGTACACTGACTACCATTGTTCATGGCCACGCTTCACCCTGCTGTAGAATGTTCATGGTCACGCTTCACCCTGCTGTAGAATGTTCATGGCCACGCTTCACCCTGCTGTAGAATGTTCATGGCCACGCTTCACCCTGCTGTAGAATGTTCATGGCCACAATTCACCCTGCTGTAGAATGTTCATGGCCACAATTCACCCTGCTGTAGAATGTTCATGGCAACAATGCACCCTACTGTAGAATGTTCCTGGCCACAATTCACCCTGCTGTAGAAATGTTGCTGTGGTTCCCACAATTCACCCTGCTGTAGAATGTTCATGGCCACAATTCACCCTGTAGAATGTGTAGAATGTTCTTGGCCACAAGTCACCATGCTGTAGAATGTTCATGGCCACGCTTCACCCTGCTGTAGAATGTTCATCGCCACAATTCACCCTGCTGTAGAATGTTCATGGCCACAATTCACCCTGCTGTAGAATGTTCATGGCCACAATTCACCCTGCTGTAGAATGTTCATGGCCACAATTCACCCTGCTGTAGAATGTTCATGGCCACAATTCACCCTGCTGTAGAATGTTCATGGCTACAATTCACCCTGCTGTAGAATGTTCATGGCCACGCTTCACCCTGCCGTAGAATGTTCATGGCCACGCTTCACCCTGCTGTAGACCTTTTCGCGCCTCATGCAGTTAACGCTATTCGCTGCTTGTCCAGTTGACGACTAAATCACGTTGAAATCCTTTTGTATCACCACAGCACTATGGAGGTTATTGTGTAATGTTGGCTTGTTTTAGAGTGTATAGAGCCCGGCGAATGCTCGCAACTTTACATATGAATAATGTTTGGCAAATTGTACAACGCGCTTCAAATTACAGATGTCTATGGTCAACACGATAACAGATGTTTTACAACCATGTTATAGTACAACGTGTCCCGTCGCTGCATCTTTTGGTAGAACAAATATATCAATAACGATGCTACCATGGTGACCAAGTGTGCAGTACCGTCACAGTCACGCAACAATAAGGCTGTTGGTGTTAGATTCTTGTATTATTCGTCAACAGGGGCAGCTCGGTTTCTTGAATGATTAATCGATTCTGAATTAATCCACCCAACAAGCCCTGTAAAAAACAATGCATTACGAAACAATTTCATTTGGCAGACTAGTCATGAGGGTTAGAGTGACATAGGCACGCAATCGATTGTTGAAATATATACTGGTATATGTGTCTCATAATTAGCGTTGCTAATAATTGACCTTATTGGATCTAAGGAGAATGTGATCCTACCAACCTTGACTGATCCATGTAGTACATAAACATCGGATGTTTCTTGTCGGATATCTCCAAGAGCTAAATGTCAGTGATATTGAAAAAGTGACGTTTATATTACGAATGAAACCCTCATGCAGGCAGCCTCCTTGTTAATCATGACAACCCTCACTGGCATATAAGTCTGATATTGCGAAGCTTCCTGGTTGTACAGAGAGGAATATCATTTTTAGTAAGCATTCCTGGAAGCAACAAGATGCTTTAACACACAGCGCCAAGTGCAATAGAAGATTGTTCCGTCGCACAGTTGTAATAGCTAGTTCAACAATTCTGTAGGACATTCTGATGCTCATAACGGACAGTGCAATTGCATGATACCGGCTGACGTTTACTGGACATATAAACAGCCACATCCCTCTGCATTGATAATCGACAGGTTCGTTTAATTACTAGTTAAATAGCTCCTTTATCCGAAATACCCAAAGAAACCATCTCAATTAACACAAGTGACAACCCCAGCGTGGACATGGTGGACTGAAGCTCATACTATCACAGTGATCTGTTGTCTTTCAACACCATTCACTAAACGTGTACATTGCCGCATTGAATTGCTATCCATTCAATTATGCCAATACGGGCTCTAGTATTACCTGCGTAATAATTCCAACCCATTGTATTACTAGTAACAATGATATATTTCTCTGGGCGATTTGTATTATGTCATCTGCTCTCTGCGGTCGTTTTCTGTAATAGATAGTCTCCGGCTGGAATTGGCTGAACGCAAGTCGGTCTAAGATATGCACACTACTGTGTTTTGTGATAATAGTGCGTCCTGATTATGGCCTCATGAAACTACTACTAATTATTTTATATCCACTATTTTACTTGGCAAACTGGGTGTTTGATGTATACGCACAATGGAAAGTACATTTCCATCTGGACTTCATTGCACTCCAGCTCTCACTTGCTGGTTGGGTAATTCGTCATTGTTGATAATGATGCGATGTTAAGCAGCAGTACTGTTAGTGGTGTATAAGCAGCAGTACTGCTAGTGGTGTATAAAGCAGCAGTACTGTTAGTGGTGTATAAGCAGCAGTACTGTTAGTGGTGTATAAGCAGCAGTACTGTTACTGTTATAAAACAGCAGTACTGTTAGTGTATAAAGCAGTACTGTTAGTGGTGTATAAGCAGATGTACTAGTGTGTGTATAAGCAGCAGTACTGTTAGTGGTAGTGGTGTAGTGGTGTATAAGCAGCAGTACTGTTAGTGGTGTATAAGCAGCAGTACTGTTAGTGGTGTATAAACAGCAGTACTGTTAGTGGTGTATAAAGCAGCAGTACTGTTAGTGGTGTATAAGCAGCAGTACTGTTAGTGGTGTATAAGCAGATGTACTGCTAGTGGTGTATAAGCAGCAGTACTGTTAGTGGTGTATAAACAGCAGTACTGTTAGTGGTGTATAAGCAGCTGAGAGAGCCACCATATCAAATCAAACGATTGTAAACCAGTGTGTGGAGGTTTATCTCTGCGAGCATCATAACCAGTAGAGCTATATATTTGCTTCTTTCTCGTGATATTCGCTGTCAGACTTAAGATAGCAGTGGCCTACAATGGTCGATCATACATCAGTTATCCTCCTGTTTCAATCAGTATATGGTCGTTATAAGACGATCCAAGCTTAGTAGGAATCAGCATAAGCGGCAATGCACAACATGCGTTAGTCGATACCATCCTATACAGCGGCATATCACGTTTTACAATTGCCAAACGCACTACGTCTAAGCCCATAAAACAGCCATGATGTTCCCCAATAGAAGATTGGAGCATTCTTGAATAATGGATTAATACTGTTTTAGCACGATCAATTGCTTCAACCATGCAAGATTGGCTTCGAAATAAAACCTAATCCCGGAATGCCATTTCCATTTCCCGATTCGGCTTTCTGACAAGTGAACTGGCTAGACATTATGACCTTAATCGTTTCATTGGCTAAAAGCACTGCAAATGTTTGGCCAGTCGCCTTTGTAAATCTCAATAAATGGACCAGACATTTTCAAAAGTTATTGAGTCGGAATGAATATATCAGGGCCAATTGTCCTGCGAGATGCGAGAAGCCCGCAGCTGTATCTCATTAAAGCTGAATAGTTCAGGATATGCGTCGTATCCGCTTATTTACCAATACACCATAACATGGCCTGATTGAAACAGCGACATCTTGACATCTTCCAATTACGTATCCGCAGCTGCAGCATCTCAATGTTGATATTAATTATTTAAAGATATTTATAATAATACTATCATATATATCTTACGTTAACATGTGTAGTGCTGCTCTAAATTGGAATACGCGTAAAGCTGTACAGCATTCCGTGTCAATGCGTCGCTATGATAGCAATATGCCCAAGTATATGTTCACAATAAAATACACCCATGAACACTGTTTCAGTGGGGTTTTCTTTCGGGTTTAATTGGTACCCTTGGATTAATACGACATGAATGGTCTGCAATAAGTCTGCATTAAATAGGTAAACATTTCGAACCCTAAAGTGTTGCACAATAGCTACAATGCACTTTGCATTGTCATACATATTCTCCCTGTTCATAACGATTGTGAATGGTGAATTATAAGGCGCCATTAAGCAATTCCCTACATAGCAGTTTGAGTTCTCAGACGCGGTCCCATGACAATCAACGTCCGGCCAAAGTTGGTTGTGAGGTAGTGGTCACCACCCGGTCTATGGTTGGCCGTGATGAACATAACGTTCAACTGTTGCGCGTAATTAAATGCGTAGTTGCGCTTAACTCAATCAGCCAATCAGAGAGCACCTTTTCAATTATGCGCAACTAAATTCGCAACTAATTCCAGCACAGGAATTAGTTAATTTAATTAATTGTGCGCAACAGTTGAACGTTATGTCCACCACGACCAACCATACCGGTCTTTCTAGCTTTATTATCTATCTACCTAGACGACATATTTCATTGTGTTGCTTTCACGTTTTGTGGCTTTCACATTCCATACAGACGGCAGCTATGTCAGCTTTTGTCCCATCAGCTGTAAATTATTCCCATAATGTCCTTGACTTCCAAGGAGCGTTCGGCCTATTTATATAGTCCTAACCAATGACTAGCAATGAATCCTGGTATTTGACTATTTATTGCCTCAATGAAGCTTATAGCGGATACCGCATTAAAAATATCCTGCTTTAAATGTACGAACTTAAACGCTTCAGGCCATCCGGAACACAACACTCTGCATCCTGGTATTCAATAAGTCGCCTAACTAAGAACCTGCATAACTTCCATTGTGTAACAATATGTGTAAATTGAGTATTTCAGTGTTTACCGTGAACCTTTTGGCGCTAGATCGGTGCTCGACCATCTCCCTCCAATACTACTCATGGTGTGCAAAGATGCCTACTATGTTTGTTAGGGTCGACCAGCATGTCGATAACTTCGATTGCCGTATTACGCATGTATAATCTATCACACCCTGCCCACTACCCACCCCATCCTCGCGCTATCATATCCATTTCTCTCCTCACACACGCGTCCACCACTGATGACTGTGACGAATATCTGCCCATAGCTCTCGTTTTAATTTGGTGTCATTCTATTGACAGCTGTATATCTCAGAATCAGAAATCTGTTGTATGCAAGCCATATAACCAGATAACGGAACAATGGCATGGCTGCTATTTGACCACATTATTTGCAGCAATATTTCGTCAAACGTCTCTCCATGCGTACCCCAACGAATGGCGGTACGTGTCGGCCTGTTAAGTTCACTGTCGCGTGAACGATGAACGTCTGATGTCGGGATAATTACAAGCCCCAATCAGATGGTGCTATGATTGCAATTAAAGCAGCAAATAATTTCGTCACAATAAGGCGGTCGACGGTCTGTAGGTCAGTATGCCATATGATTTCAAACGTTCCAAAGCATCATATTTTCCCCCTCATTTTCATTAGTAAACTGATTCACAAACTAACTGTTTACATTGACCACAACTATCGTTTTTAATGCGGCAATATAATGCATACCAACATATTGCGTGACGTCGTGCAATGGCATAAGTTTTCCAAGGTCGAACCAAAATAAAATTCGTTGATGTATGAAACATATGTGAGGAAGCTAAAAGTTCTGCGTTTCAAGAGACTTTTTCTCTTCAGACATGAAAAAACCCACCTTCCATTGGAACAGTTAGCCTGAAAAAACGGGTAGCTATCATGCCGAACATTTTGTCACTGGATGTTGTTTGATAATGCACTCTTCTTATGAGGACATACCAATCATATAAATCCTATCCAAGGAAGAAATATGCGGGAAGATGACTGTTCAATCAACAGGTTTTGTTCAATGGCTTTTTGAGACTATAACGCTTGGAAAGGTTTCGCAATTTGTGAGTGATCGGAAAATCAATGTCGATCGCCTCACCCACTAATCCATCTCCCAATGCTAACTACCAGGCTGCATAGTAGCATACACTCTCTCACACTGCCGCAACTGTGCGCACACTACTGCCAGCGATTTTAATTGATGCGATGATGATGATGATGATGATGATGATGATCATCATCATCATCATCATCATCATCATCATCATCATAAAAAAGATATATGTTTAAAAACTACACAGTAGGAACGGGAAATTCATTGGTGTCGATTATAGGTTTAATGAGCTCCACGAAGGCCAATTACCAGCGATGATATGGTCATTCGGTCTCGTGACAAGACTTAACATGGGCAGACACGATGTCTGTGGGGATCGATCACTCAAGCCTGCGCCATCTCAGCGTTAGAAAGAGGTTCTCGGTATAACCAAGGTATCAAGCTTACCCGCCATGTGCACAAAGATATAAGGTGGCAATAATTGACCATCGCATTCTGTACATCATTATATGATTATGATGTAAGAAACGCTAATGTCACAGTAGGTAACAACATACTTCTGTGTCAAGAAATGGAAAGAGCCAGCGGATATATCAATATACTCTGCATCAAAGTGGATTTTTTTTTCATTACATGAGACGCAATGAATATGTAATGAAGTCACGCCATGATACTAAGATGACATGAGCACGCTTTACAGAAACGTAACACCAATGTATATCAGTACAGCAACGAAGGAGGTCTTTAATAGGGCTAATGCTATGACCACAAACTTCCGGTCCTGAAAACAAAACCAACCCTATTGGCTTTAACTGTTGTTAAGGGTTAGGTAGAATATACCAAGCGCGCTATTCACATTCCCTATTCCTCATTGACTGCTAATGCTTCTAAGGTTTTCTGCCAATGGCGCTCCATGAAAGCTTACTTTGATGCAACGCATTTAGGCTCAAAGTCATCTTGACCATTATAGCATACTTGTTGTTATAAGGTAAGGAATTATCAAACTACAAATAATAACGCTCATCATGTGTAATGAGCCAGCTAAGTAATATACATGGGCTCAGATGTATCAGCCACAACATTGCTTCGGACACTAATGCAACAACCATTGCATAATGCCTACAGCTCAATCGTCACAGTTAATTACATAGAACATCACACCAACTCCTTTGCTTGCCAATGTTTACACTGCGATGGCTGCTTACGATAAGCCCTGTTAACAGTGCCATCTGGTATTTGTGACTGTTTGTTGAACAGCTCGTGTAGCCGAATTCTCCATATGATTGCTTGAACTAGGTATCCTTAGACATCTCGGCCGTGACTGTCTTACGATGTGTCTCTTTACTGCAGCATAAAAAAGTTATCCACTCTAATGCACATCCACGTGAAGCTATCTGTCTGCGATATCGATTGCGATCTCGTACGGTAATGGCGGTGTTACGTTATTGCTGGACATCTAATGCATGCTGCCCGGCGTGAAGCCATTACATAAACAAAACACTTAACAATGCTGTTTAGTCGCTGACTTTTTCATTATAGAAGGTCCATATAATAAGCAAAACCTATGGATTGTGCTTGGAGAACACCAGTTCCTCGAAGTCAAACACGTGTGTGATACATAGCACATATAGATAGCAACAAATAATACATCCTGTATCAACAGAAATATTTGATAACTTATCCAGCCCATTGCGGCGTAGTGATTCCAGAAAGCATCCATTCGCAGACCTACTTGTTATTTGTGTCGCCTTCTTTTTACCTCTTATCTATGACGTGTATTTTAAACTGAGTTCATCTGAGTACGCTATGAATAGCAAATTCATTATTCGTTCCCTGGGTGATTCAGAATGTACAGTGACTGATCTATCGGAAGGGGTCATCTTAGTACAGTACACCAATACCCCGTGTATAGCCGTCATTAGGAGTACTATATTTCATCCGTATTACGCATGACCTCCGAGGCTTCCATTCGCCAATAACCACTGCTCTTGATTACAACGCAGCACCTTTCTGCAGCATCTAACTCGCCCGTTGTGATCCCCTCTCGACACTCCCCTAAACTGCTGCCTACATAGTAGACCTGGAGCATCTTTAAGTGAGAAGAAGCAGCGTGAGCTGCAGCAGATGGCCAATTAATGATACGCAATGATATTGCACTGGTTTGTCTTTTACATTTCGTTTGTAGACGTTTTGCTTTGTCCCAGCTCATCGCTATATTTCTTCCCGTTGGCTGTAACGATTGCATTTTTCTTGTTACCAAGAAATCTTTTCCGGTAACGATGCTAATTTGGACAGCACTTAATCAACCTTACAGAGCTTCAAGAGGCCGTTTATTATTCATTCTTCGTTACATGGGCAGAGTGGTTTCTTCTTCTCCGCAAACCCAAAACTTGACCCGTGCTATATATCACGTGGCAGCTGGGTTAGTGCAGTTTGCATTATTTAAGGACGCATTCCTCCCTACTTAGCTCACAGTGTTATAGACGAATGACAAATATACTAAAGTATGCACCCATAAGTAGCTTTTTCTTTGCCTAAAGTGGTTTTCATGCGTAGAAGGAAAGCATGCGTCGCTGGTGGAATTTCTTCTGGTGCACATTAATGGTGATATGCTGAAGGACGGCATAAGAATGAGCAAATATCGAATATTCGGTGTGTATCTTTCTTCTTGTGTCTGGATGGCCACTCCTGGAGCGGCCTTTGGGTGTAATGGGATATGCATATTCATGATGCAATTGAGGGCGACGTTATTTTGTAAGAACACGCCAAACATACACTACACTACCGGATACCCCTTGTTTCGTCAATCTCGGAGGTGTTGTGATTTCCTACGATAACAAAAAGGACATCTTGATGAATTTACGGCATCCATCGCGCTATGGTAACAATGCGCTGCTCGGCGTTTACCCTAATATAATGCACTTCAATTCAGCGCAGTTACCATTGGCGAATAAAGCCAAATTCACATATCTCAATTGATTATATTACATCGGCTAATGTATTGAATATGTAACCGGATGTGTGATACTTGGCTATGTCCGGTATTCACCAAATTTCATATTTAGTGATGAATCGAATAAACACACTGTGTTTCTTGAGCGGTCATGATCAACTTGGAGTGACTCGCTTGAGCCTTGTACACACGCGCTATTGTGCTATGGTATGTTAGACAGCGCAACACACATTTGTTTTAATAACAGGCTCACATGATGGTCTACAGGGATTCCCATGTACGAGGAGATATTTGCGATTAGCACCAGTTTTGTATCAATATGATAGGAGGAGATTTTGAGTGTAAAACAAATCAAAAAGCTTACTTGATAATATTAGCGTTATTTTGTTTCAATGCATTATTACGATAGAAGGTATTTCTTTACTTAAGTTCTTCCTTAACCACCAGATGCTGTCAGCCATTGCTCTGCCCTGCGCAACAAATCTAACTTGGAAAACATGTTTTTGCAAATGGAAGCGGTGTCTGAGTAATGTACATGTATGTTTACAAACGCGGGTACAGCCTTGACCTTCATGTGGTCCATTTATCATTATAGTCTTTGGAAAGTCCAAAGCGCCATGTCCTTGAAGTTCTTGTAGTCTAAGAACATAGCGAGGAAACACATGGTAGGTTTGCATGTAAGGCACCCTTAGATTCCCACTTAATTGATCCCCAAGAGAGAGTAAAACTTTACTGAATGCGTGTAGGGAACAAGCTAGTAACAATAAATCCATATTGAGAAACACCTCCTGAGGCTAGTTATGTGACTGTTTAGGCGTTTTATTCTATTTACTTATCGCATTTACTTATTTATCCTGTAGTTGACCCGTTTGACGAAGATGAAGCACTTCCTATTTCGATGCATGGGTAATTGAGTCACAACAAAACAACGCTAGTGTAAAGAGCAATGACACGGTAACCACTTCGTCATAATGAGCTGATTACAGGCCCGTAGCCAGGATTTTTAGTGGGAGGGGGTGGTTCTTTTCCCCTCAATTGTGGACCTTTTTCCTGGCTCATACTGATGCGGCTATAAGACCATAATTAAAGGCACCATCGACACACGATATATCTATACATACACAAATGCGCTAGAGTAAGGCGGACCTTTCTGGGCAAAGTGGGTGGTTCCTCGAACCCCCCCCCCCCCCCCCTGGCTACGGGCCTGTGATAATTGCAAAACTATTTTATAGAATGCCTTCTTGTTCAACCTTTAAACATCTAGCTTACGTTCGAGTCCACCAGCTAATCACCATTGACCAAATGGGTTTAATAGCACGTGAACCAGTCATTGTCTGACTGAGGGTAATTAGAAGACCTATTACCGCGCGATGTTATCACAGTTGCAACTTAAGCAGGGACTGTTCAAGGGTAGACAGTCAATATTACATCATGCTAGGTAACCTTATATCGACCTATTGCTGTGAGAGGTAATATTTCCAATGATGCTAGATTTAAACCTAAGCATTAGTACACGGAACATATTACTGAGTAGTGTATCATTTCCACCGTTCACTGATTGAAACACTATGTCGTTTGCATATTCTGATTCCAATTGCCTAATGTGTTTCAAGAGCCTGTACACCTTATCGCGACCACGATAGCGATGATGAGGATAATGATGATGATGATGATGATTTTGATGATGATTATGCTTATTATCATGATGATGATGAGGAGGAGGGGGAGGAGGAGGAGGAGAAGAGAGAGGAGGAGGAGGAGGAGGAGGAGGAGGAGGAGGAGGAGGAGGAGGAGGAGGAGGAGGAGGAAGAGGAGGAGGAGGAGGAAGAGGAAGAGGAGGAGGAGGGGGAGGAGGAGGAGGAGGAGGGGAGGAGGAGGAGGAAGGGGAAGAGGAGGAGGAGGAGGAGGATCGTAGCGTAGTTAATTTTAAACTAAATATTATTATAATCTGCCGTCAATATTACATATGAAACGCGTAATAAATATAATGTTTCTACGCCTCTGACGTCGTAAAAGCCTTTCCGTACTTGTCCCCAGATATGGAATAACTGGTG
This sequence comes from Urechis unicinctus, assembly GCA_034190875.2. NCBI lineage: Eukaryota > Metazoa > Annelida > Polychaeta > Xenopneusta > Urechidae > Urechis > Urechis unicinctus. Next base: position 64,241,164 of record CM067350.1, read on the forward strand.
TAACCTTCTTCAATTTCAAGTTTCTTTTAGCTCTGTTGATAATAGTGGGGACGTAGCGCAGGTCTTGTAAATGATATGGCATGCTTTCTACAGGGAAGCGGAAATAAGGAGTACAATAAAAACATTGATTCTTTTATAAATCTCCATGGAAAAGCCAATGAGATGATCACACACAGTGGCAACCAGCCACGTCTATCACTGGGTCAGACTAAGATATTATCAAACAGACACAACCGAGCCGGCAAGTGTAGCTAGCATTCTATATATATTACTCACATTGATATTACTCACATTGAGTAATTAAAGAAGCTTTTATAATGACTTAAAATAAACTTCAATTCTTTTGGGTAGCCATAGTTGCAATTTGCTCGAGATAATTGAGCCTTATGAGTCCCAGCGTACACCTCCCCGATGAACAGCGTGCCCCCTCCCCGATGAATAGCGTGAACCTCCCCGATGAACAGCGTGCCCCCTCCCCGATGAACAGCGTGAACCTCCCCGATGAACAGCGTGCACCTCCCCGTGAACCTCCCCCCCGATGAACAACCTCCCCGATGAACAGTGCACCCTCCCCGATGAACAGCGTGCATGAACAGCGTGAACCTCCCCGATGAACAGCGTGCACCTCCCCGATGAACAGTGTGCACCTCCCCGATGAACAGTGTGCACCTCCCCGATGAACAGGGTGAACCTCCCCGATGAACAGCATACACCTCCCCGATGAACAGCGTACACCTCCCTGATGAACAGCATACACCTCCCTGATGAACAGCATGAACATCCCCGATGAACAGCATACACCTCCCTGATGAACAGCGTACACCTCCCTGATGAACAGCATACACCTCCCTGATGAACAGCATGAACCTCCCCGATGAACAGCGTACACCTCCCTGATGAACAGCATGAACCTCCCCGATGAACAGTGTACACCTCCCCGATGAACAGCGTGCACCTCCACGATGAACAGCGTGCACCTCCCTGATGAACAGCGTGCACCTCCCCAATGAACAGCGTGAATCTCCCCGATGAACATTGGCATTTGAGGTCTATCGCTTTGACGGAAGGTAAAAACGACAGCAGTAGTGGCTTTGTTTCATTGATTGTGAATTTGAGGGTAAATAGTTCGTGTTTTTTCCATTGAAGCATCGGGTAATGACCCGGAAGTGTTATGGATGTTTCCCCTATAATGCACTGATCTGTTTCTTTGTAGGTGTTTGTCTTGCGGTTAATTTAAGGACTAGCTTCATATAACCGTAATAAGTTTCACTGATCCCTGCTTTTATCTCAGAGGGCTGAATGTCATGTCTTTGCTATGTTTCATATGATTGCCTTTCTGATAGATCAAACAGTACATGGACCACTCAATTGAGTGAATATGGTCCTTGCTTAGGAACAGAAATCAGTGGATTTGACCATCCAACCAGTCGAGTTCGTTTGGATCAATGCTTCAAGACATAAATTACAATTACAATTACATGACTTACAATTATTCTGTCATTTGCCGGGCTCAAAGACGTACATTACAACAAACGTCATCCCCGCCAGCGTTATTACCAACCATGGAGATTACAATAGCGACAACATTCATCCTTCGGAAACCTCCCCTTACCGAAGTTCCACTTATTTCCATTGACACGTGACACCCTGTCAAATCAACCCCTCAAGGTTAGCCCCATTTGCACCTTGTCCAATTCACGAATGCAGAATCCACAAGAGCGTTATCAGATTGATATACATTGGCGGCATCACAAGTCTATCCTCTATTATCTTCTGACAAACGTCATTCCGTCAGGTTGTCATGTGTATCGAGCCATGCGCTTTGATCCTCTATTCGTTTCTCTTTGATCCTCTCTTGTTCCTAGCGATTCTTTCAGAGCGATGTTAGTGGTCTTCATATCGAGTCATTACTCAACACTGCACTCAAATAGTCAATATATTCTCTTTATGGCTGCATCACTTAGTAGTCTCATCATTCCGCCGAGAACCTTCAACTGGCAGACACTTGTGACAAACGTTGGAGTTGTGCTTGTTAATTGTCCTCTTACGAGAAGTGGCTGCGCCAGGTTCCCCAGACCCCGCGTAGACAGACAAGGATGTGATGGCCATGTTGTACTATTCTATCTCGCACTAACTCGTTCAAGGTGACAAATGAACAACGTAACGTGAGTCATTGCACGATCAAACTTATACTTTATTTCACCATAAGAATTGATTTCGAGTTGGTAAATTCGCCCCACAAAGTTTGTTCATACATCATGCACTAGAGAATATTCCATGAACAGGAATAATTGCCAAATGGTCCTGAAACGGATTTAGCCGGTCACATAAGGAGGACTGTGTAACACGACTTTATTTTCCATTCCAGACAAGATTGAGTTTGATACAATCTCACTTAGTAACAAGTCACAGTAACAAGGGCGACTACTACAGCGCTGCCGTTATTGCAACCCTAATAGTAACGTTTAAGTAGCTGCCGTCATCATATTACCCGAGCGCAGAGCCTACCCATATTTTACTGACCTACTAACCAGCACCCACATACAAATCTGATTGCAGTAGAATGGACAGCGACAAATAATCGAGAGAGTTATTGGAGGTCATAACATCGTCATTGTATCATTTATATTGCCACTGTGGACCTCTCGTGTTATTGGTGTGAGCACCTGTCAGCAGATCCTAGTAGTCCCATAAATATATATATATATGGATATAAATATATATATATATATATATATATATATACATATATATATATATATATATTTATATATATATATATATGCATATATATATATATATTTATATATATATGTATATATATATATATGTATATATATATACATATATATCTATATCTGTATATCTAATATATATACATATATATATATATTAATATATATATATATATATATATATATATATATATATATATACATATATAAATACATATGCATATATATATATATTATATATATATATGTTTATATATATGTATATATATGCATATATATATGCATATATATGTATATATATATCAATATATATATATATATACATATTCATATGTTTATATATATATTTATATTTATTTATATTTATATTTATATATATATATATATGTGTATATGTATATATATATATATATATATATATATATATATATATATATATATATATATGTGTATGTGTGTGTGTGTGTGTGTGTGTGTGTGCGTGTGTGTGTGTGTGTTTGTGTGTGTGTGTGTGTGTGTGTGTGTGTGTGTGTGAGTGTGTGTCCCGATGTGAACACAGTGTACCTGTGCACACTGTGTTCACATCGGGAAATATGCCAGGAGTCGTTGTCTATTGCAATATCAACGGGGTCATTTGCATTTCCTTGTCGGGCTAAATAAGGAAACATACTTTCTACAAACTACCCCGGCAATGTCCTCAAATCATTTAGACATGATGCAACTTAAATCACAATCATAATGACATTACTGCCCGCATACGGCCAATAAGCAAGTCACTGGGTGGCAGTCGGTATTGTCCTACCTGAATGGGTAATATCCTTATGTGAGCACAGTAGGGACAGCTGTAGCGCAGAGATTGCAAGAACGGAATATTGTGTGTTTGCAATACTTGAGGATGGTTTTGCCTGTTCCGATGTGACCCATAACTGATCTACACCATGATGTTCTCCCTCGCATCATAAATCAATGCACGCCGCGTGTATTGATCCCTTGTACATAATTTAAATGCGCCAACAAAAACCAGTGGCCATCCGTGTGTTATCACTTTGTGATGTCACTCAGCGAGCATGACATTTGTGCACAACCCCCAGTGTCTCAGCTATGTCACAAAGAGAGGCATACAATAACAGTATTTGTAACGGGAGCAATGTAAACGAATATTGAAAAATCTGTTGTATTAACTAGCAACGGTGAACAATAATTAGCCCAATTTAGTGGGTCGATAGCTACAGGTTATTATGTGTATGTACTGGAATGATTTATTCTTTGGCATTTGAGGTCATCAGTCGTATTTGTGTAGGATCTTTATCCTCACAAACTCGAACAATTCGCGTGCTGTTTGTCCAGGAACTATTTAGAGTAAACGTTCTATCGTGCTACGCCACGCTGGTGTTGTCACTAACCAATCAAAGCTAAATGTCTCAACAGCTATTCCTATCACATCGTCATTCCTATTCGTAATGTTAAAGTATAATGACTCACAGGGCTTGAGCTTGTGGCTCTCCAGAGCACAGTACTCATCTATTCAGCTAGAATTTGGTATAATTTCGCTTGAAATGGTTTGCATCGACAATGAGAGCTCTCACTGTCCTCGAGCGTTTCGCTGATTGATATGTCTCCCTCGTTGTGATGGCTGCTTTGTGTACAACACGCCGTTAAAATGAGATGACGAAAACGCTGACGCCAGCGTGGTCCACTGCGTGGCTTACTGCGTGGCCCACTGCGTGGCTTACCGCGTGGCATAGGCTCATGGGGCTGGATCGGAATAGTTACAATGATTACGTTCATGGAGCCAAGCTTACCATAAACTCGTTTCTTCAATGTGATTGTTAACTGCTTCACATCAATGCATGGCCATGCGCCCGCCTTCTTTAGCCATGTAGTCTGTTACATGCAGTTACGAGCGCCTAATATTTCCACAACAGTGCAATTAAGTTCTTCGACTAAGTAAAAGGGGTACTTTTTTGTTCTGCTAATGTTATTAGCAGTTTTATTGAATTTTAAAGTATTGACCCACTTATCATAGGTTTCGAGGCGATACGGCACCTTGCTGGTACGGCACCTCGCCTATACGGTATTTCGTTGAAGCTGAATGAAATCGACACAATGAATACGACAATTAATAGATAAAGTGATGATCAAATTGATAAGCTTCACCATTGTATCCATGCATACAGTACATGGTAATCACATCGTGCAGTGTCCATCACATGGTGTCTAATAGTTCTTACACACAAGGACCATTCAGAAAACTAACTGCACGAAGTAGACGCTTGGTTGTGCAATGACGTGAGACACATGCATGTCCCACTGCGGAAGTCAGCCAAGCATTTGATTTCTGGCTGTAATCTTAGCGAACAGCTGGCTTACCTACAGTTCATACATATGTAGTCATCAAGGGGGCATGATTTATACAGTGGAACAAGAATAACATGTCTTGATGCTACAGGAAGCGGATGTGATTTATCCAGGTGTATATTGCCGTCTGTATCCCGACCTGCTGCTGGGCTCGGTCAAACTATAGTGGCGTACCTTAATGCAGGGTAATGTTTACCTTTCCTGGAACCGGAGTATCCTGTGTGTCCTATAGTGGCTACTCAAGGAGTCAATCACTAGAGGATATACAAACACATTGGACCATAAAAGGATCAATAGTTCGACAATGACAACAAAGACAAAACAAAGATGACGAGAGGGGCTTGTGGTGACATGGAGAACGAGGATACACCAGGACCCGTTCATTGTGTGTTTGTTCAGTCGATGATGCTTTTCATCACGTCATTAATCATAACCTTCTGCTGCCTTTCATGTTGATCGTGATGGCGCCGTTTTGGAGTAGCATGTTTGCGTTGCGTCAATGCTGCCACTGCATAGCATTGGATAAACGCCGTCACACGCCTTTGAAGTTAACTATCGGGCTAAGTGCGCGTGGGTTGTAATTACAGTGCAGACGATCGCACCTGCTTATATTGATCATAACTTCTCTTCCTCCTTGTCAAGTTTTCAGTGGCACTCATTTCACTGAGCAGCACACGAGAATAAAACAAGAGTGATTTAGTGTTCTATAACCTTGTATGGGACCAATTAGCAACTATATAGTTGCTAATTCGATTCGTTGCGTCACCAGCTCTGTAATATGTGTTAACTTAACATGGCTGATGTTGTAACTTCTTTGGGGCCGTTATCAGCCTGTCTAACCAACACGATACTGGGCGAGTCAAGAGTTCGTTCTTACATTGGTATTAGCCCACTTGATGCGATGCGTCTTTCTCAGCCTCATCTCGCATTCTCACACCACGTTATCTGTCAATTACATAGTATGATATTGTATATATCACACGTGATACCTGTCCCGCTGCGGAAGTCAGCCAAGCGAGGAATTTGATTTCTAGCTGCAATCTTAGCGAACAGCTGGCTCATCTGCATTCCATCCAAGTGTAGCCATCAAGGGGCATGGTCAATACAGTGGTACAGGAATAACGATTTGTTCAGGCTACAGGAAGCGGATATGAACCAAATAATAACGATGCATTCCTCTCAGGTTATCCTGTCAAGTCATCCTCTCAGGTCATCCTCTCAGGTCATACCGCCTGATGAGGCATTGTTTACCAATTTATTTACCGTTGACAAATAAATATCACAATCATTCAAATTAGAATTGATATGCTGAAAACAAGAAGAGTCATTATTCAACTATATAAATCACCTACGCGCAACCAACACATACTTATAC
>CM067350.1:64252631-64530131 GCA_034190875.2 Urechis unicinctus
AGACTTTAAGGTCTCTAAACGTTACCGTATGAAGCTTCATAACACTCTTATAATTGATATAATACATGTGACAGTTCGACTTTCTATGCTTGTAAAGACAATTAGTATCTCTGGTGCAACACGTAACATGAGTGTTGGTTGGATGTCACCAAGGGGGCAATGTATTTTGCAATATCATGGTGTTAACAATACAATATGCATTGGTTGCAAGTTTCCGAGGTGGTCAGAAGTAACTAGTAGCCCAGTGTGTGCCATCAGACAGCGTAAACTTCCTACTGCGGCGCCAAAAGAGCAATTGTGCGATGTTTTATCGTCGACATGAACATTAGGAATGGTCCATAAAATCACACAAAGGCTTTCGGCCTGGATTGCATCACGGATACAAGCCTCTGCGTTGCTGTTTCGTAATCAAGGAGGCATGGCCTACAGTGTAGAACGAGAATTATGATTTTTTGCACTACAGGAAGCGGTTGTGTTCCGAAATAAAACAGTTAATTCCTGGCAGATCCTGTAAACTTATGTCAGCTGACCAGTTAGGCGTTTTGTACCAGTGCATTTATCGTCGACTTGCATGCTATGACTATGTCAATCAAAAGTCGGCCCAATGGGCCAATTGGATTGTATTAGGTCAAATACCGGGGCTAGCCGAACACAAATCCGAGCATCAAATTAGAGATGACAATACATATGAAATCACCAACACGCAAAGAACACATACTTATACACACCCTCTTAGCTAAGTCGCACATTAAGACCGCATAATTATTGTGTACCGCGCTGGTATGCTGGCGAAGGTCTAGCCACGCCTGCCAACACCGGCTGTGTTAATACTGGTCAGATGACGACTATGAGGCGTTTAACTAGGTGATGCGACACTATTATCTACCAGCGGGGGTCAATTAGTGCACAACTATACTTTGAGAGATTGTCACTGCAATATCTACGCTATCCCTCGGCCATGTTTATATCAATGGAGGATTATCACACCGACTGCAGCCATCCATCTGTAACCATCACTCACCCCAATTCCATTCAGTGCTGCCCATCGTACTCAATAATGGCCCATACTTGTCAACTTGTAAGGTTTACCCATATTTCATACGGGAAATTCAATCTTTCGAATGGATACGCCGTACAATCAAACTTCATACGGGAAATCACAAAATTCACGATTATATTTTTTCCAAATTTGTATCGTATACCTTTGTATTGAAATTGTTACGTCAAGTAAATAAAAACAGTGGCTGACAGAGCTTTTTATTATGTTGTTACACTATAGAACATGTTTCGTGGCACGTGTAAGGTTTTTGGTAATTTAGTAAGGGAAATTGCCATGCTTAATAAGGGCTGGCCGGTGTCAGGGTTGACAGCTATGATAGCCCATATGCGTCCTCGCTGGTTTGCCCCTCAAGCTCACGTTGAAAGTGCTCCCTCTTGATTGTAGACAATAAAACACATTAAATGCCTCACCATGCTGAAATCGTATTGAGTCACCACAATGTTTGCGAGGGGTACGGTCATAAGGATAGCTTCCAGTTCATTATTTCCTGAAACTCGTCATGCATGTGTATCGAGCCACGTGACGGCATAGCTCTGCTCTTATTGGTTACTGTATTTTTATGTGGATTGTGGCACGATGACACAAATCTGAACCAGACATGTGTCGCCATCAGCCAATCAGCAACACGGTCTGTGCGGATCATGTATAGCATTCTCACTAGATGTCATGAACTATGGTACGCGGCATTAATATGAATACAGTGTAACTGCGGTAACGTGATGCTGAAAACTAACCGGATGCACATTGAAATATGGATGAGAGAATCCTCGATAACCCAACGCTTCACCCACGCTTTACCCACGCTTCACCCACGTCTACAGACTGGCAATGACTACGGTTATGGAAGTCAGACGCATCAATCAAACAGTAGGTTTTATACGCGGTAATAACTGAATTAAGCACGAGATATGAGACTATCACCGACAGTCATGGGGTCCTATCCACATGGTAGACAACCCGCGCAGACTATAGCAGCTGATCGTGTTAGTGACAGAGAGACATCTACTACTCAGTGGCGGCTACTCACACCAATGAGACGAGAGGCAAATTATAGCCAAGTCAATAATACAGTTAGGATGTTATGACTTCCAATTACTCGCGGGATTATTTGTCATTGCCACTGCTATTACAATCAGCTAGGCTCGGATATGAGTCCTACGCATGCAATTGGGAGGGTCTGATCTCAGCTTCGTGAGTCCGATTCGTGACATGAATTTTATCACATATGCCATATCTCACACCGCAAGTAATTAAACCATACAAAAATAGTTTCGTTCCACCTGTTTTCATGTGTTGTATTGAATTGTAAGTGTTCGTAGCGTTCCCGTCCATTATGTATGGGAAGAGTTGGAAGCGAGCGCTAATGCGATCTATCGTGTTGAAGGTGCAGGTATAATCGATGGATGCTTTGAAACAGGTGCAACAATACAGTACGCAACTAACATGGTTCCACATGTTATTTATGTTAAGAACTTTTATATGGCCGTATATTACTTGACTTGCCATTGACACCTGCCAAACAATAATGACATACGTTAGTGCACAGTAATCCTAAACTTACCTGGAATCGCCGTATATTGTGTGTTGTGTGGTATATCATGGCCAATCAAGGGGTCAAAAGGTAATGGTCATGTTGGGGTTAAACGTCACTTTCAACAACGAGGTGATATCGTGACGGTGATGAGGATGATTGAGATGTTTGGACGGCTCCCCTGAAGTGCCAGCGCCCACTTGGCACAAACCCGTTACTCAGACCGGGCTACGAAACCCACATGGCCGGCACGGTGCACGGTACTATTGAGCCACTGGGTCGGACAGCTATTTAACTCGTCACGGAGAGCCAGTCAGTTATCGAACCCACAACCTGTGGGTCGAAAAGGGACGCAGTTTACCACTATGCCACGGGGACCGGATCTCAAGGGGTCAAGATCTAAATGATCAACAAACAATAAAAGTAGCCATAATTCGATTTTTCATGTTAGTCTTGGACAAAAAAAGACCAAATGTGACTGTTTTGTTTGAAGGAAGAGGCTTGTGGTGACAGGAAGACCGGGGACAAACGGGAAGCCCTTCACCGAGTGTTTGCTCAATCGCTGATGCGTTACATTATTCATAACCTTCTGCTACCTTTCATGCTGATCGTGATGGCGCGTTTTGTGGGTAGCATGTTTGTTAAGCGTGAATGCTGCCACTCTGTAGAGATGGCTAGACATCATAACACATCTCCGACTGTAACCATTGGGATCAGTACAGGTGTGTAGTATTCTATACCTATAAGCTCATATCCGTTTGCAGCTCGCTTGATCTTCATTGGCTGCTCTCATCAGTTCGTCACCATCACTGAGGCTCTTAAGGTCACATTTTATGGCTCAGAAATCTTGCCTATGTGGTATGCAGTCTATCACAAATGCTAACATGCTGTCATAATTGATATGATGCTTGTCTCCTAGTGGATGTGTTGTGCATGTCGAATTTCTGTTTGGCTGCTCCACATTCTCGCCACCCCACGACACAAGGTGAAGGTCAAGCATGGCACTCTAACTTCCTTTATCGTCTTCTTACATTGTGTAGTCGCTCATTTTGAGGAGGCTGTCTGCAACTTGGTTGTCTTATCCACAATCCTCGCAGAAAATGTGTCATACTTCGACATTATCCCGGGAAATCTGACTCTCCACATAGGATCGCTCACTCTATCCCATAATTATCAGATGGAATAATCGCACTGGTTTGCAGGGGTGGATATTGCAGTAGTTAAGGTTAATACCCGGGGGTTTTTCATTATCAGGTTTGTAGCTAACGAGCAGCTACAACATCCATACAGTTGGTTATTGGACAAGGTACTTGCGTCACATCAGCTCTGTAACTCGCGCTGTATGCACCATAGGTGTTGGACCATGTTAGATGTGCCACGAACAAGAATGCTTTCCGATGGTGCTAGGCAGCTATGAGAGCGGATACCTTGCCGTTAACTCGTTGCCTCAATTTGATGGAGAACTGCAGAATATTGATTCATGGCAAAGCATGTCACGTAAGGACAAATATCTTACAACAATTTTCCTTACTGAACAAGATTTGGTCGGGTAAATCAAAGTAAGTGTTTGCAAAAACTTACATTGCTCTCAGAGCACCCAAGGCCATTCCTATTTTTATAATATTATACATCTTTGTTTATCTATGTCATGTTTGAACAGCTGTCCTCTTGTATGCTTTTCTTGAACGAATGCCTCCGGCTATACATAATATATGGGAAGCATATTGTGTGAATCATAAACGTTCTATCTATTTGGGCATTGAGCCTCGTCATACGTTAGTTTTATGCACCCACACCCTGTAACACTCTGTCATTACAGTCCCTCGCGATTACATGCGATTACAAGCTGATTGTAATCAAACACTCATTGATCAATTATCAGTACTGGGAAGTCATAACATTCCCATTGTACTGTTGCTGTTGCTGTTGATTGACACTCGTCGCTTGGAGGTTTGTATTGAATGCGATAGACAGCTTGTTTACTATGGATGCCCGGGAGAGATGACCCGTATGTCTGTAATTAATGGTATTATACACGGAGCTTAACACCAGTAAATCCTGCACTTACCACAAATAAAATATAAGATTCCATTTGAGACTCCATTCAGTTGTGACCACATTATCAACACTTTAATTGTCTGTGATGTTGCATTTGAATCGTTCGCTCGTCTCAGCTTCACATTGTACTGGTATGATGCACATTCCTTACTGACACATGACGTATGCAAAAGACATCCACGCCTCGTTGTAATTACTATACGACAAGTCCTGACAATGTATTTGTAATCCACATGGTGAAAACGAGAGTTTGTTCCCCGTCAAATCAGGACTCACACGCTTATACCTACTTTGCACGGTGCCGCTTCAAACCAATGCGCATTAAATGCCGTTATGCAGACTTCATTGGCAAAATATTAAGCCAGGCGAAGCATAACGTCCCCACGTACTTCATGGCGAAACGACTCTCCGGTTTTTCCCATTTAATACATCATATTAGTACAATCTACTTTTATGTATCAGTATGGTACACCTGGCAGTGCTTCACTCCAACATTATATCTGCACTGTTTCATTTGGGCTTTGGCTGTCCGTCGACTTGCCCCTTTGTGATTTGTTTTTGCGCAATATGTCTTGAATGATTGCGTCATAAGGAACAACTCTAAGAAGCTTTCATTCTAATTGGCTGTAATAACCCGACCATTAGCTACATGTCGCGTAGTCAGCTGTTTTACAGTCCTGACTTCGTCGAATGATAAGACCACGACCTGCGAGAGTTTTGGACCTTTGTGTTACGCCAAAAGAAACACAGGCCTACTGGATGATGTCACGAAGCAATGAATGGCATTTGCTGGAAAAAGTGGGCCTTCGCAAACGCCACGCTTCAGCGATGTTGCATGGGGAGGCATATATATATTTATGACGGGAGCTTTGTTGATGGATATTGTACCGACGTGTAGCTTGCCGCGATTCCCCGGACTTATATAAGATGCAATAGGCCAATGACTTCTGATTTGTTTGCCTTTGAATTGAACTATTATTTGGCCATCCCGTCATACGTGATTGTGATCAGTGTCGGTAACCGCCCCCCTCTCCATCTCCGTGATAAATCGCATATATAGGGAATCGGTTTGGAAACATCCATTTTTCAGCTCCGTACTCGTGACCGTGTGCGGGTCCGTGAGGAGTGGCTTGGTTAATGAGTTTCTTTCACGGAGGTGTGTATTGAGCTTGGCTGTTCTATACGCAGAGAAAGCGAACTCGACGTTTTGTAATGTATGGGAGAAAAGAATGTTTGTACGTTTTCACCACGTGTATACGTGTCGTCACTGGGCAATCTAAGCTTAATATCTTAACCGCTACATCTATCACAGCGCCATTTCTATGTGGGTTATGAGGATCTACATGGCTTAGACTCGCGGCTTGGAGGTGGACAGATCTGTTGAATGAAGTCAGGCTTTGGCATCTGACCGCCTTCGCTTCACCACGTGCTTTACTGTGATTTCAGTGTGTTCGTTCGTCGTCGTAGCTATTTAGTGTATATAAACTCGAATGAAGTCATTTCAAGTCATTTCCCGACGGAATGGATCGGATAGGCCACATTGATAAGACTCAATGAATTTGAGCTTGTTCCGACACTTTATCATGAAAGCGAACTTCTCCACATTAATGCATGACAATGCACCCTCCTCCATTTCCACAAGCTAAGCAGCCTGCCACCTGCTGTTACAGTATCTAAATGATAACAGAACACTGACACAAAGAACACACTCATAGTGTGGCCAGCTCTCTGTCACTTCACATTGATCGTTTCGGCGCTGCTACGTCGCAAAACCGACCACTTACCATCCGCGAAAGTATTGCATAATGCTAACAATCCCACGACGCGCAAATATAGCTGACACAGCATATGGGGTGTAAACGTGGTATTTGACTGTGATAATTTCATTAAAATATGCATGCACATTTTGGCTGAGATGCGAAGATGTGAATAGCTTCCAATGCACAAGCAACACTGCTGTTCCTTACAGTGGTAAACAATGGCACGCGCTAATGATGGCTGGGGGCTTTGGAGGTCAGTCAATTAGTGACTCTTACTAAGGCTAACAAATCCGTCTCTGATTGCCATGCTGATTAAGCTTTGTCCATTCGTAGAAGTCAGCCTGGCGAGGAGTTCATTTTTCGACCAGCTGGCCTACTTACGGTTCACATAAGATTCATGCCACAGGTATCAACATAAGACAATGACTAGGCCGCCATTGTCAACTCCTTGCTGCTAGCTGAGACATACTCAGCTTCCTGCTTCCTCTGCTTTCTGGACTAACATGTAACATGAGAGGTAGTTGGATATCACAAAGTGTCAACCTATATGCTGTATAGCAATATCGTAGTGTCAACAACATGATTTGAATTGGTTGTAAGATTCCGAGATTGTCCTATGCAAATAGAAAACCACCCATGCCATTGTCCAGCGTATACGTCGTATTGTGGCGTCAAATATCAGTTTTGCCAGGTTCTTTATCGGCATCATGGACATTGGTAAGTCGTTAAAGCAGAGAGAGGCTTTGGGGCCTGGATTGCAACAAGGATAAATACCCAAGTCTGTCTCTGAGTTGGTGTGTCGTTATAAAGGTAGCGTAGTTCAAAAAGCGGAAGGATAAAAACGATTTCTGCCGGCTACAGGAAGCTGGTGTCTCCCGTAGAAAAGCATTCCATTCCGCGAAGATCAAATCATCTAATGAATGCTGCCTAGTGAAGGATAATTTGACAATGAAGTTATGGTCGACATGAACTTCATAAAAGACCCATAAAAAGCTAGGCCAGGGAGACAATGGGTTGTACCAAGTTAAGCTAAGGGCCCGACAAAACACGAGAATGTTGGAAATGGCATCTTGAAAGCAAAACGGTTCCAGGTTCATTAATGTGAATTTACCAGCATGCAAAAACACATACTTATTCCCCTCTCATTAGCCCGGTCGCACAAGACCGTGCATGTTAGCCGCGCTGGTAAGTAATGAGGGCCCGGCTAGGCCAGGATGCTTAGGCTGTATGATGCGTTAAAGTGTCAGTGATGCGACACTATTATCTACTAGCGGGGTCAATTAGTGCACAGTTATACTTGGAATGATCGGCGCTTGTGCGCCTACGTTATTCTGCTAACCATATCATGATTATGAGATTACTAGAGCAACCACACCCGTCCACCTATAGCCTTAACTGCCACAATTCCATTTCGTGTTGCCTAATGTGCCGCGCCACCTGATAGTCGCCCATAGCACACATAAAATGCCTCATCATGCTGAAATCCAACTGTGTCACCACAATGCATACGAGAGGTACGGTCGTGCGGATAGCTTCTGTTCCATTGTCGCCGTACAGTTGCTATGCAAGCGAGGTTGCCACATGTATTGAGTCAGGTGGAGGCTTTACTCTGTATCTGACTGCTAATATTCCCTTCAAAACGATAGGTGAACGTAGATGTAAATGCACAAGTATATGTCTCCATCAGCCAGCCAGCCAGTAAGTATTGTACCCATTTAACCAAGGTGTAAGATGATAAATCGAAATCTTACATTTAAGATATGAAATGTGCTGGCAATTAACCATAGCTATTATCCAATCATTGGACAGACTCTTTGTATCTGTGTATTGGCATGGTTTGTAAATGTCGATTGTCGGGAAGTGTGGAGCAGCCTGTCGCGTAGCAAGTTGAGATATGTGCCGTATATGATGTCGGATAGCACACGCGTCAGCTAAGGAAACATAATGCTGTCTTTTTAGCCACAACAGGCGGTGCTAGCTGTGGCAGGCACAAGATGGGCGTTCTACTAGTCACGCAGCCTCAGGGACCTTCCCCTGGTACCATGCCATCGCTCCTAGTTTATGGATGTCGTAATGCCTGAGCGTCATCGGCGTATTGCTTGGTATCCGCTATGAGGGTTATGCCAGACATATGCTTCAATGCTATAAATCTGCATCGTATTAGGAACTAGGACGTACAGCGGTATGTGTGCATTGCTCTTGCCGGCTGCCATCATTGACATCACGGTCCCAGTGACGATATACCAATCATAACGTAGCGATTTGATTCCAGACGGGGGCTTATTGATTAAGAGCGTGTAGAGAGCTCGACTGTAAACACTAATTATTGGCACTAACAGCACAATTCGTTGTGATTTTTCACGTTGTCCTATTATCATTCACTGCCCTATATAATATGTCGTGACGTTTGTGACATCATGCGTACCTGGTGCCATGGGACACGTCATATACTTGCTGTTCCATATTTGCACCGTGCTGCACAGATTAAGCCTATCTGACGCTGACACGATCAGTAGTGGCTAGTCTGATGGGGATGATGTGTCACGTGGATAAACTTTTCTGGCCAGGTGTCAGGGCTGTATGGACCAACACATTATAACATACAGCGCTGCTTCTTTGTATGTTATAAGAAATTTTGTAACCAGCGAGTTCTGCGGTTTCGACTTTCATTACCGGCTTGTGGATGTTATTCATAAAGCAAGAAAAGACATGATTGGACATTAATCGGCGAGGTGTAAATCTATTAAGTCCAAATAGTCCTTTTCTGACAACTTCAACTGATACCTCCCGATGACTCCTTCTCGACTGACGTAGTCCTGGGGACGTCTAAGACGCAGGGAGTCTTACGTGACGATGGGCGCTCCCTTTTATACCAAGTTAACCAGATACTATCGGTCGAAAAAGGTCAAACGCGTAAAGAATTATGTCAGTCGAGGGTTGGCACCAGAGAGGTTCAGGGATTTAAATTTTAACATCAATACTTCACATCAAGCGAACATTTGCAATGGTTTCTGTCTCTGAATCTGACTAAAGTCACATCACAAATGTCGATGGGAGATGCTGAACGGCAATTAAACATCTATAAATGTCTGTCACTGACATTGAACAACTTGCCTGGTGTACTGCTGACCTAGCAATGACCGCTACAGGACATCCAGTGGACATGCGACATGAAGCTGTTACCGAGCGACAGGTCATATTTTACAACATTCTGCCATGCACCTTTCGTCCAGTTAGCCATGCGCAACATTACCACCCTAATTGCCTACCGGTGACAGCTAGCATCTATTCTTTATCCTGGTGTTGCCTTCCTTACGGGGCGTTATGATCTTTTCAGCTCACTGTCTCCAGCAGTTCGCTCTGGTGCCTATTCCGTGTAAATAGTATAGTTTCTTAATCTACGCGTGTGAGTGTTGTGATTACCTCTAGCCACAGACGTAGACCTCAACCCATGCTGTGCATCATTACAATATAATAATCGAATCGCTATTCTGTATGCTGCTGAGTGCTTTACATATCCACTATTTCACATGTGTAACATGAAAGAGTTGATAGAATTAAAATTTGATGATTAAAACAACGATTCCATTATCGACTGGTAGTGGTTCGCCTAACTACTGATGTTTGTGTGTGTGTGTCATGGTAATTCATAAAATATATGGGTATGATTAATGTTTAATAACATCTTTGAATATATGATACCACTTGGCAGATGTTCTACGATGTCCAAGATGAATTGAGAGTTAGACTTCCCCATCTGGCTGCATCTGGTTGGTTATTGATATTATTAATGTTACACGGGGATACAACTAAGTCATTTTCATGTTCACCGGGACATTATTGGACGAGATTGGGATATACATTGATGGTGAGCAGCATCAGGAAGGCTATATTGCTTGCTTTACACTCTCCGTGAGGGCTTTCATTCGATTACAAAGCCTAGATTATATTGGAGCTTGATATCTTTATAGACACAGAATTAGATGATGCATTCGTTGGCGAAAAAACACACCTGATTATGGCCGCGAGTAGCTCTGGACTTTTGTAATTTGTCAATTGATGAATCACGTTTGTTGAGTTGGAAGCTGGCTTTGGGTTTCAAAGCCGTCGTCAGTGTCACCATGATATTGAGATGTCGCGACAAAAGAGTACCAGCGCCTTGTGTTGACGCAAACAGCGACCCTGTCGCATGTGACATAAAGAACGTCATGACATCAACACACGTATGACGTATCTTTTCAGCTATAGTTCTAAGAACACGCGCACTTCGATCACAAACCCAAATTATTTTTTTCTGTTACCTCTGAGCCAAACCCAAATTAAGTAAATACGCAACATTGATTTGTTGGTAACGTGTATTGATTTAGATTGTAGCGAAGAAGATCGGAAGATAAAAATATGCTCTATATTTATATATATATCAAAGAAGTTGTATGCGTAGACATATATATATGACCTGAAGTGTTCCACTAACTCACAAACACAGTGCTGTAAAACTTTGAGTCGGAATGTACTTTAAACAGTAGAACGTTCTGTGTTTACAATCATTGGAAACAGAAATAATAGTGTCAAATCGGACATCTAACATGACACCATTTCATAAATCATCCACTAATTGGCTAACACCATGTGACATGTTTATGTAACTGTCTTTGTAAATCAGCGTTTACGAGTCCCGGATACAGCAGCGACTGTGAGGTGATTGTATCCAGTCTTCTGGCGCCATCGTATAACCCAGCACAGCAACCTCGTTAGACCCCACAATCCTCGTATCGCATGATCTTAATCACTTCGGCCAATCGCACTTTAGTCGACGTTGGTAAAGACTCGAGTCAAAATGTAAATTAAAAACAGGATGTCTTCTGAATAGATCAATCTCCTGTGATATGTTGTTTACATAATATGATAAAGTACTAACCACGGCAGGCGTTTTTTAACAATAGATACTAATGCCTGGCGTGGTCGTTGTAACATGAGATTGTAAACTGTAACTAGCATCGTCTGAAGATATTCACACTCAACATCGACGGAAGTTAGTCACACTCGACATCGACGGAAGTTATCACACTCGACATCGACGGAAGTTAGTCATACTCGACATCGACGGAAGATATTCACACTCGACATCGACGGAAGATATTCACACTCGACATCGACGGAAGTTAGTCACACTCGACATCGACGGAAGTTAGTCACACTCGACATCGACGGAAGTTAGTCACACTCGACATCGACGGAAGATATTCACACTCTTGTGTACGCGTGCGGCTTCATTGTTTGCTGGCTCTAGTTCAGCACAACTCTGGAGACCACTGCTTTACGTTTTAGCAATAAACCAATAAAACTGTATCACATGTCGCATGAACAGAGGTTTTATAAGGATGACGTATCACGCACGATGGGGGCTTGGACAACCCACAAAAAGTGCAACAAACTGTCGGTTGCATAAATCCATATTATGAGAGATGATGTTAATGGTGATATGTGCCTACTCCACTGTTGGAGGGCCTTGGTACGATAACGCTGTGTGGCCATGGTGTTGGATCTACCGCCTGTGACTGTGTTGTATCACGACTGGACAAGAACAATCAACAAAATCAAGCTGACTTGTAACTATGTATGGAAGTGTATTGCCTGCTACAGTCTGTCTTGTTGTTTGCAGACAATCATTGTAAATCCTATTCTTAACAATACGAATATTATTATTAACGAATGCATTCTTCAATGTATCGTTGCTCTCCGTGATGCTGATGCTGATGATGATGATGATGATGATGATGATGATGATGATGATGATGATGATCCATCACGGCATAACCACTGCCGTATCCTGCTAACTGACTTCTCCGATTCGAAGGCCATCTGTTAAAGACGACTTGTGAAAGCGTGTTTTAATGCTCATCCTTTACATCAACCGCGTCAATGCACATTTCTTCTACGGCATTCAAAGTAGGCGTGTATTTAAGGTGGGGTTTTCCCTATGGATTTTATCATGGCTTCTCTAAAACAATGCTTGGATAACGTGTAGAGAGCAATTAACATGCAACACCAGTAATTGTCATTATGCAAGAGATTTACCCTACCCTAATGCCCTTTAATGTGGATATTAACTAAAGAGAATTGATATTATTCAGCCCAAAGTTTCAATCGAAAGGCCATAAACGCCACCTCATGGATGGGGTTTCCTTGCCTCCTTGGTGCTCAGCGTAATTATTGCCTGCGATGCAAACTCGCTCGGTTGATTGTGGCCCTAAAAACCCGCCTGCGTTCGGGTTTTTATCTAATATGGTTATATGAATACATGGATTCCATTTCGTGTTATTATCCGGTCAACATGTCAACTCCTATTGCTTTATTATCCCATTTACCTTGCGTGCCCTGAGTGGTCAATAGTGATGCTGTGCCGTCTTAGCACAAACCACCAAACAGTTCCTGGAAACAACCATGTCATAAAACATAGAGCTGGCATATCAATCATTGTATCCGTCCCTTGTCTGGCTTGCTGGCGGTAAGTCTGCACGCCGATATAACATCATTTTGTGTTTTTGAGTCAGATTTGTTAATAGCAACTGAAAGGTCAAATATTCCACAAAAAGCATTGTCACACTAATATAGAGCCGCACAGGCCTCAGAAGTCCATGACAAACTGATCTTCTGAGAGGCAAACATTCTGTATTCGTTGAGTGCTTTCAAAGGGTCACAGACTTCGCTTACTCCCTATACTCCTCATAGCAGCAGAAATTGATCGTCCCTATATTTTGTTCTTTATCTAAAATCAATGTGTGTAAACACACAAGGTTATATGATCTTAAATATTACTGGCAAATATTGGCTTCATTTTCCAAAAGTTTAGTGGCAGCTGTTGGCGCCGCGCCACTCCATCAAGCCTGTATCATAAATATGATATATCACCTTTTATTTCCCAACGCAATTTCTAAATCCTACGACTAGATAATTCACTTTATGCAGACGAAAGCGAATTACACTCCTCATCTTCCGTAAAGAGAACCCATACTCGGCCTTGGGGTGATTGTTTGGGGACATTTCCTTTTGCTTGTTGCGGCGATGGGACACATGGCTAATGTCTTGGTTTACACATATTCTGTTCATAACCTGAAGGTCATTGTCCGGGGGAATATGATTGTAAAGGTGTTATACAACAATCACTGGCATGGTTTGTGACAGCTTATTTTATTGGGATGGACACCTTAAGACTTCCAAACGCTTGTGTTAAGGTGAGACTGATTTACAAAACCAGGTAATGTGTCTGCAGGATAGTATGGGGTGATTGGAAAAGTATACTCCAATAATACACAACTGTGTTAAAATATCAAATACATATGAACCGTTTGATAGGAGAATAATGACGACGCGAGTACATTGCTGAATATCCTTGTCCTGAAATTACAACTGCGGCCAATAGTTTCGATACATTTAACCAAGCCTCTATAGCTACACACATGCTGTTAGGGTGGAGAACACTTATCTGACCTGCTGTTATTTTTGAAGACAACTTCATTGAGAATGTTGTTTCAGAGGGAACAGAACATACTCCTGCGATGTGAGCACATCCGGATTCTATCAGTAATAACCAATGCAGCAAATAATCTAACCCTAAATCACCTACTAGCGCCGGATGATCCGCTGCGCACGCGCCTTTCACTAGCTGCTAACTACATATCCTTATGCATTACGCCCTAACACCCAGGCAACGGATTCATCTGCTGCCATCACCCGTCACTACACCCGTCATCATGTCATCTTTATTGTCCGGTTTAGAATGATGCCGCAGCGTCCGTACCATGCTGGTTCCTGTCGCGAGCTCATTCAGCGACATGTGTACCATATCTCGCAAGAGGGAATTATTAACGCGTACTAACATTCTGAAAAGAGGTCACCCAGTCATGTAGAAATACCCCCCCCCCCCCACTAACCTCCCCAGCACTTACCCTCGCCCTGACCTCTAACCCCTACAGCCCTGTCCGTGGGTGTGTATGCTTCTGTACATTGTTCTGTTGCGGGGATTGACTGTTGGCAAACCCAACGATATCAACCCTAATGCTAGCATACGTATAAACCTGCTACTATGTTAATGAGATTACATTTACCCGATTACGTAACTTGGTTACTAACTAGAAGCAGACTAACGACTTTCATATTTCCGCACTCATGTTACCTGCTTGTGAATTTGGATGCTAGGGCACACAAAATAATGTCAGTCAAGACTCGGCAATCTCGTATTCATCACATCGGGTAAGATTATTAACAAGCATTTGTGATTTGATATCTGTGTGACAAATTCACTTACATCTGTCCCAGTAAAGTTGACATTTTAGCCAAAGTAATGATAAACAAAGGTCGTTTGTCCTATAACAAATATCAATCTCTCGCACATCACCATCTGTTAAGTGATGTAGTATCCAGGGACAGGTGGGCCTTCTAGGAGCGAGCCCCACTGACATGGCCACATGCTCATGTTTATACCTACACATGACGTCTATTATATGTTTAACTCTGCTCAGCTTGTCATGGGCGGCTCTCACGTATTGTGAAGGCATACGCTGCTGCCAGTCACGTGATACGCTTTAAACCTCACAGGGCAGATCATCTATATTCTTTACTGTGTAAAATGCATAATAAAATCTTCTTTTCTTATCTGCTGCTAAATCAGTAAATTCGGACCAACGATTAACCGCAGTGTTGGACAACCCCATGTTACACAAAGGTAGCTGTTAATAGATGCAATCGTGCCTGATATCTCAGAAGACGCAAGGCCAGTGCATCATTCTATCAATGTTGGTTAAGGGTCTCGGTAATTATTCTACTTTGCCATGAGTTGACATAACATTTGTGTTGCTTTCTTTGCCAGACAACAAGCTGCTTTTGACGCAGCATTTGTCAATCGAATATGTGTACAATTTTGTATCAAATTTTTCTCGCCATAACGGAGGAACTTCTTGCTTCTTGATGTGTAGCATCTTAGTTACAAACTATGTTTTAAGATGAAATTTACATCGCAAAATAATTCCCACAAACAAAAGGGAAATGATGCAAAGCCAATGGGAATGTGCCTGCCTCTACTGCTTCATCTACGGCTATATTAAATTCGGATTGGAAGATGAAATACATCGGGGTTAGCATCAACAATGGCTTCACCAGACACCAAGCGCTACCAGAGCAAATATAAAGCGCAAATTGCACGTCCAATTATTTCATTGCTTATTGCACGATACATCATAATATCACTTATCTCTGTCAACAAAGACATTTTATTGCTCATACCGTGAGGATACCACTGATTTTGGACATTCTCTTTAGAAAGACGTGACTAATATCCTCGCGCATTGTGATTGCTTGTTATGTCCTAAATCAATGGATAATGGATGATAAGAGAGATCGACATGCCTAGAATTGATTTATCAGAAAATTAATAAATGTTGTCCCTTCGATTCCCTTCCAAGCACCCAAGTTTCATCTTAGATCGGGAAACGGAAATAACGGTTTAAAATAGAACATCTTATATTACGTAATGTTCAAATGATAGTCTTCTAATGGAAAACTTAACGCCACATTATTCTGTAATGAAGCGTTTCAGACGGTGGTATGCTTCTAAACGTCCTCGTGTCGGCATCAGTGTGTGTGTGTGTGTGTGTGTATACCTCATCATGTGAGTTCATGTGTAAAAACTCAATTCAAGCTCGACTAACCTAACAAGCTGATGGCTTTTTTCGGTCGAGCGCAATAAGGTTGTTTAATCACCGATAAAACAAGACAGTTCCCAAGTTGATGCAGCCGGCCGTGGCTTTTATCCATCAACCCTGATGCGAACTAATCACAGTCAGCGTTAACTGACCATAACAACCACAGCAAATGGGTCATAATGGCTGGACCTTCCCGTGGTGTATGTTGGACGAGTGTGCTGCTTTGCCGTCTATTGCATCAGTATGTTTACATGAAATCCTCTGTGATTTAAACTACCAATTGTATTGTAACGGAACAATGTGACTCCTGGCATGGCTTTTGGTCTCTGGTAGGACAGGTTGGACAGGTTGATTTCGGGTGGAATACGACCTACATCATGACGTCCGCATCTAAATTTGTAACTATGTCCAGTTACGCATTATACTGATAAAGTGAAACCTCCCCCAACTACTATTTCATTAAGGCGATAACGACTCCCTTTTACCCATTCCGGTTTTGGTAATTCCCTAAACTGTACATGCAAGCTAAACCCCACTTAGGCGACCACTCCGGTATCACGACAACTTTGGCTTATTCACGAGGGTGGTCGCCAAGATGAGGTTCCATAGCGTTATTCAAGCATCTAAAATAGTACATGATAATTTAATACAACTTCGGACACTTCTTCCGATCGCCAACTTGATCATTGGTTCAGGTTATCCACACCCTTGTGAATAAGCACAAATATAACCTCAAGCGGTCTTCACATTGATATGTTTATAACCGAACACTCCTCAAGCGGTCTTCCCATTGACATGTTTATAACCGAACATTCCTCAATTGGTCTTCACATTGACATGTTTATTACCGAACACTCCTCAATTGGTCTTCACATTCACATGTTTATAACCGAACACTCGTCAATTGGTCTTCACATTCACATGTTTATAACCGAACACTCCTAAATTGGTCTTCCCATTCACATGTTTATAACCGAACACTCCTCAATTGGTCTTCACATTCACATGTTTACAACCAAACACTCCTCAAGCGGTCTTCCCATTGACATGTTTATAACCGAACACTCCTCAATATGGTGTTCACATTGACATGTTTATAACCGAACACTCCTCAATATGGTGTTCACATTGACATGTTTATAACCGAACACTCCTCAATTGGTCTTCACATTGACATGTTTACAACCAAACACTCCTCAATAGGTCTTCACATTGGCATGCTTACAACCAAACACTCCTCAATTGGTCTTCTCATTGACATGTTTATAACCGAACACTCCTCAATTGGTCTTCACATTCACAAGTTTACAACCAATCACTGCTCAATTGGTCTTCACATTGACATGTTTATAACCGAACACTCCTCAATTGGTCTTCACATTCACATGTTTACAACCAAACACTCCTCAATTGGTCTTCACATCGACATGTTTATAACCGGACACTCCTCAATTGGTCTTCACATTCACATGTTTACAACCGAACACTCCTCAATATGTCTTCACATTGACATGTTTATAACCGAACACTCCTCAATTGGTCTTCACATTCACATGTTTATAAACAAACATTCCTCAATTGGTCTTCCCATTGACATGTTTATAACCGAACACTCGTCAAATGGTCTTCACATTCACATGTTTATAACCGAACACTCGTCAATTGGTCTTCACATTCACATGTTTATAACCGAACACTCCTCAATTGGTCTTCCCATTCACATGTTTATAACCGAACACTCCTCAAGCGGTCTTCACATTGACATGTTTATAACCGAACACTCCTCAATTGGTCTTAACATTCACATGTTTATAACCGAACACTCCTCAATTGGTCTTCCCATTGACATGTTTATAACCGAACACTCCTCAATAGGTCTTCACATTGACATGTTTATAACCGAACACTCCTCAATAGGTCTTCACATTGACATGTTTATAACCGAACACTCCTCAATTGGTCTTCACATTGACATGTTTATAACCAAACACTCCTCAAGCGTTTATTCCCATTGACATGTTTATAAACACTCCTCAATATGGTGTTCACATTGACATGTTTATAACCGAACACTCCTCAATATGGTGTTCACATTGACATGTTTATAACCGAACACTCCTCAATTGGTCTTCACATTGACATGTTTACAACCAAACACTCCTCAATAGGTCTCCACATTGGCATGCTTACAACCAAACACTCCTCAATTGGTCTTCACATTGACATGTTTATAACCGAACACTCCTCAATAGGTCTCCACATTGGCATGCTTACAACCAAACACTCCTCAATTGGTCTTCACATTCACATGTTTATAACCGAACACTCCTCAAGCGGTCTTCACATTGACATGTTTATAACCGAACACTCCTCAATTGGTCTTCACATTGACATATTTATAACCGAACACTCCTCAATAGGTCTTCACATTGACATGTTTATAACCGAACACTCCTCAATTGGTCTTCCCATTCACATGTTTATAACCGAACACTCCTCAAGCGGTCTTCACATTGACATGTTTATAACCGAACACTCCTCAATTGGTCTTAACATTCACATGTTTATAACCGAACACTCCTCAAGCGGTCTTCCCATTGACATGTTTATAACCGAACACTCATCAATAGGTCTTCACATTGACATGTTTATAACCGAACACTCCTCAATTGGTCTTCACATTCACATGTTTACAACCAAACACTCCTCAAGCGGTCTTCCCATTGACATGTTTATAACCGAACACTCCTCAATATGGTGTTCACATTGACATGTTTATAACCGAACACTCCTCAATATGGTGTTCACATTGACATGTTTATAACCGAACACTCCTCAATTGGTCTTCACATTGACATGTTTACAACCAAACACTCCTCAATAGGTCTCCACATTGGCATGCTTACAACCAAACACTCCTCAATTGGTCTTCACATTGACATGTTTATAACCGAACACTCCTCAATAGGTCTCCACATTGGCATGCTTACAACCAAACACTCCTCAATTGGTCTTCACATTCACATGTTTATAACCGAACACTCCTCAAGCGGTCTTCACATTGACATGTTTATAACCGAACACTCCTCAATTGGTCTTCACATTGACATATTTATAACCGAACACTCCTCAATAGGTCTTCACATTGACATGTTTATAACCGAACACTCCTCAATTGGTCTTCCCATCGACATGTATATAACCGAACACTCCTCAAGCGGTCTTCCCATTGACATGTTTATAACCGAACACTCCTCAATTGGTCTTCACATTGACATATTTATAACCCAACACTCCTCAATAGGTCTTCACATTGACATGTTTATAACCGAACACTCCTCAAGCGGTCTTCTCATTGACATGTTTATAACCGAACACTCCTCAAGCGGTCTTCCCATTGACATGTTTATAACCGAACACTCCTCAATTGGTCTTCACATTCACATGTTTATAAACGAACATTCCTCAATTGGTCTTCACATTCACATGTTTATAACCGAACACTCGTCAATTGGTCTTCACATTCACATGTTTATAACCGAACACTCCTCAATTGGTCTTCACATTCACATGTTTACAACCGAACACTCCTCAATTGGTCTTCACATTCACATGTTTACAACCGAACACTCCTCAATTGGTCTTCACATTGACATGTTTATAACCGAACACTCCTCAATTGGTCTTCACATTCACATGTTTATAACCGAAAACTCCTCAAGCGGTCTTCCCATTGACATGTTTATAACCGAACACTCCTCAATTGGTCTTCACATTGACATGTTTATAACCGAACACTCCTCAAGCGGTCTTCTCATTGACATGTTTATAACCGAACATTCCTCAATTGGTCTTCCCATTGACATGTTTATAACCGAACACTCGTCAATTGGTCTTCACATTCACATGTTTATAACCGAACACTCCTCAAGCGGTCTTCACATTGACATGTTTATAACCGAACACTCCTCAATTGGTCTTCACATTGACATATTTATAACCGAACACTCCTCAATAGGTCTTCACATTGACATGTTAGGTTTGGGCCTTAGTCTTCTTCTGCATGTTCAGAGACGTCTACGATGGCGATAGGAGGGGAAGGTTCTGGGAAACATCAAGTTCTTAATTCAATTGGACAATCACATATTCTGCTTATTGGCTTCTCCAGTTTGATGGTCTTCTGTGAAATGATGCTCTAATGTAACATTACGTATATGGTCATTTCAACTGAGGCAGCAAATACAGGCCTGTTTCCAAGACAGTACATTTGTTATTGTCATTGCGGTAACGATTTAATCCACGCCTAATGCCTTGGAAGATGAGTAGAATCATGGCAACCAGTATATCCCAGCACACAGTTCCGTGTATTTGAGTGAAAGTTTCAGCATCGCATCTCCTTGAAAAAACAACTAAAATTGTAAAACAACTTATATTAGCATCGTTTGCTTACTTGCTATGTGAAAGTCATGAATTGAAAGGATGATAACTGTTATGTAAGTGGATGCAGGGTTTGTATAATGGAATGCACTAATATTGCTGCAAGTAAGACGATAAAGACATAACAGTCCGCTAAGCAGACAAGATCTGACTGAAGATGGATGAGCAGACTGGATTTGGTGATAGCACGTTGGACATTATCCGTGAAATACCGGAGGCGACAAGCGATCGAAACCGGAAAGCCTAGCTGTCCTGTCTGAGTACACAGTCTAAGTGATGCAAACTCATAGATCAATCTCCCTTACACTTGTTACTAGACCATGTGTTATGTACAAATCGTTGGAATAACCACAACGCCATTGCATGGTTTATTCGCTTTTTACTAGTTCACGACGATTGGTACTGATTTATTCCCCGGCCTCTGGGTTTAATAACCTGCTGTTAGGTTGTAGTATAGTTGGCAGGCTCTCCTGCCTTCGTTAGTTAAGACAACTTCCGTCTCAAACATGGCGTGTCATAGTGGATTGATCATTCTGTTTCCATAGGAGCAGAATACACTCCTATTAATCTAATGCATAGCACCTGTATTATATCATCGTGCAATACTTACAAATACAACAACACATGCAATCAACTGCTGCATATATTTCCCCTCTCACCCAATCCTCTGCTTTGACAAATTCCAATTCAGGTCGTTCAAGATAAATATTCATATTTTGATCCTACGCAACTTATTCACCTGGCCTATGTCCCTTCATTTAGCTGCTGGTTATGTCAACGTACGTTGCCTGTTGAGAGCGATACAGCAGTGACTTAGCCACGTTTATCAAAACAAATAGGTCAAATAGCGGCATGTTTACTCGTTCATGTAGGAGGTCCACCACATTTATTAGCTGTAAGGAAGACAAATTGTAGTGACGTGTGTCAATGGTAGTGAACTTGTCGAGTCCCCGTGTTACTTGTGTGTGAATAATACATGTGATTACAGCGGGGGTAGATGCAAGCATCGCAAGTGAAGCTGTTTGACAATTGACCACGTTGAACCCTGTAGCCCGCAGCCGGTAAGTGGGGGGAGTCAGTTCCCTTATTATTACCACCAACTAGACAAATGCATAAAGATCACCCACATAGTAGAGACGACCCCCCCCCCAACCCCCAACCCAAACTCACTCACCTTTTATACGATAAGTTATATACGAAAAGGTGTGCATAGGAAATCAACCTTCAAAATATCCAAATACAACATTTAGATGGCCATTTAAGTTTAGTTATGATTCGTTTTTACCTAATAAATATTTCTTATATTCCATAAGCGGAATTTCAGAAGTGCATTATGGGAGGCTCCGGTGTACATAATGGTTTGTTTACGAATATCTGCCCTACAATTTGCTAACACATACACTGAACTAGTATAAGATGGGTTGCTACAAACATCTGAGCGGAATGTTGAACGTTAATGGAACATATGTGACATATGTTGATGTGCTTATACAGGAAAAACAGTACATTATGAATGGAGGTATCATTTACATCCAGTATATTGGAGTCGAGGAACAATGGCCTGTGTGATCTCAAACTATGCTTTAATAAGTATGCGTTCTAGCCGCGTTTGTAGCATATACGTAGCCTGTTAACTTAAAGCATTAGGATCATTAATGTGTGTTTATTTACTTTCATTTTTATTTTATTGATAATGCGAATAACCTTTTCTACGTTACCATTAAACATTTCCAGTTCAGCATCTAATCAATATCGACATTATCTGGACATAAAACTTTCGACCGAGGTGGTGCATTTATTATTTATATTGCAATGTACGACATGGTCATTATTTGAGTTTCTTTTTTCAAGTAGGATTCAAAACACATCAGAACTTTACCTCTGATCCCGTAGTTTTCCAGTTTTTGAAGTAAAATACTATTATTCACCGATTCAAAAAGTCTTTCCTAATTCAATAAAAAGGCCGACAAGGTACTCCTTAAAATCGAGGGCTTTAGAGGTTATGTCATTTACGCGGTGACAGCCATGCACGAGGAAAGACCCTAGCAAAAGCCAAACAGATATTTATAGAGAGTGTACATTTTTCCAAGAACTTCCTTAATCTACTATGCATTATTCGTTAGTATACCAATGATAATGACGGCAGAATTTATAATGGTCCGCAATTCAGAAATTGACTTTTAATTTGTATTGCTCAGTAATTTGCCCTTTAATCTATATTGGTCAGTTATTCATAATTTACCTTTTAATTTATATTGGTCAGTAATTCAGAATTCGCCTTTAATCTAAATTTTTTATAAATAGATATCACCCTAAAATGCTCTTCAAACTCGCTATTGTAAACATGAATTGTCCAATGTGAGACTACCTGTACTTTACGCAATAGCAACCTCTGTGCTTATTATAAATAAAAAACCGAACATCGAACATGACACCATTCCATAAATCGTCCGCTCATTGCCCGATACCATGCGACATGTTTACGTAACTGTCTATTCATACCACTGTAAACGAGCCTGGGCTGCAGCAGCGAATGTGAGAAGATTGAGACCAGTCTACTGGCGCCATCATGTATCACTGCACAGCTCCGTCAGTCACCCTCAGTCTCATATGATGTAAATCACTGTGCCCATATCCTCAACTGTGATGTAAAGTGACATCAAACCGATGAATTATGAATGACTTTGCTGTGTGTATTATAAATAAATCTATTTCGCCTGGCTGTTATCGTGTCAGACGTGACTTACCTGTAACATCTATGGGAGTGCCTTTTCATTAGATTAGATACCTCATTCCCACTATTACCATGAACTGAATAATGCAGCTAACCATTGGCGTTGTGGGCCACCGAGCAGGACATCGATCAACGAGAATGTGATACAAACTAGATCTCCATTTGGTGGATGTTGTCCTCTGCAGTCGTAACACGTAAAGTTAGAATAACCTCTCGGCCAAGCCTTGCCTTGTAGGAATGAATCAAGGATACTAAGCGCATGATATTATGTTACATTCTCCTATAACCCGGATGATTCCATCATTGGCTCCGATATTGTTTGCAAACACATCGATATATCATTAATGTACTGAGGTCCACAAGACATCCAGTAAGAATATATCCACTTAAGAAGGCCATTGTGTGGCCCTGTCACAGCTCACTCTGTGAATGGCGTTGATAAACTCTATGACGATGCTCTTTTCACAGTTACTGCGTCACCATTGCTACTGACCTATGTATTGGGATGGAACAAAGTTCTTGTGATCCATGGTAGGGCCATTATTATATACTGGAAATGTTGTTGAGTAAATAGTCACGCGAAGCAACAGGTGAATACATCGAGTCAAAAAATGACCTTTAGAAGAACATTGAACAAGGAAATTAATCGTACACAGCCCAAAATTGTGACAAATCGTATTGGCTCATTCTCATATTAATCTTTCATACCCCATAGGATCTATATCTATCTCAGCGCAGAATGACAAAATGTCCCTGGGAACAATATTTGGTCATTATACATGGAATATGTCTGTCCTTATGCATGCCGATTGATGTCTCCTTCTCATGTATGACTTTGTGTCTTCTTCGGCTGCACGCCAATATAATATCAATTAGGGTTGTTTTTCTTGCATATAGCTACTGGCAACCATAACGACAAAACGTTCAACACAAGGGCCATGTCAGGCTAGTATAATACCATACAGACATTAATTTTCCATGACAGTATTTTATCTTACAGGGTAACAATCTGTATTCGTCCATTGGTTTCAAATAGTCACTTAATTTATCAATGGCCGTCGTATGTGAGCCCTCCGTAGCAGCTGTATAAGAGGGTGGCTATTGCCATGGTTAAAAGAACGTCAATATGAGAACACACATCAGCATCTTCAACATCCCATGTGATAACTATTTGACTTCCCGTCAGACAATACGGGCATATATAATACGAATATGATATATCACCAAAAGCCATTACATAGCCATACGACTTCCGCACTCACTCCATGATGGCACCAGCGCCCATAAAGTAGCGCTAACTACCGTAACGAGACGCCGTTTCCCGGCGACAGGGTAATTGACGCTGGGTTGGTTGTTATTTTTGTAACGATGCTCAATGTTCAGAAGTGTAAATAACCTCTTCTTATACAGCTGAGCCAATATGCGTCTACTTAATCAATACAGAAGGTGGTCAGTGGTGACTGCATCTTGCATCCGCATCCCATTATTGTACAATAGTAACCATGACAACAACACATCATCCAGTCCCAAACCCCTCATCGCAATTGCATTGACTGTTCCTCCTGGATGAACTGGTTCAAATTCACGAAGATCAAGATCAATGCCTCTAGTCAGTACTGAACTCCTCGTAGCTGATAGATCTGTTGCCAGGTTCCTTCATTACCATGGTGATTCGGTCACCTTTATTGGCCTATGAAGAGTGATACAGCAGCGTACGCACCACGCTTGTGCCTGCCATGAGGTCATATAGCGACAGTTTTACCTCTTCACGTAGGAGGTCCATCACTTTCATTTGCGGTAAATCGTAGTGGCTCTGTTTCACTGATTGTGAACTTTTCCACTCGACGAGTTACTTGTTGGTGAACAAATACGCGTTATTTCAGTGGATATTGAGAACAAGGGTCCATTAAGAACGCATCTTAATTTGTAAGTGACTACGTAGAATGTCCCAGCACTGGCATAACAAGTAGGTCTCATCAGATATGTCCGGCATAGTGTGGGGATGTAAAAAACACACGTTCAAGACCTAGAGTCAGTGTTGTGAATTGCTTACAAAGCCACCTCATGTAATAGCCACAAGAAGGTGAATGCGGTGGAAGGGTTCATGTTTATAGATAGCACTTGAACGATGCTTTATAAGAGTTGGTCACCTGAAAGCATATTAAGCGTGATGCTATAATACATACAGCCCTCGTATAAGAAACGGCATGGGAACCTGCTTGTTAAGTCTCGGTGCTTAAGATAACCATGACTGTCGAATCCGCCGTAGGTCACCAATTAGAAATGGGGTTCAAACGTTTAATGTGTCATCGATGAGCCGCCTCAGTGCCATCACATTACCAATACTTGTCTCGTAGTTCGATCTCTGCATATTGCATGAGTGACCCACGTTACGAAAACTGACAGCCGACCACTCAGACATGTTGTATAAGCGCTCTACGTGCGTAACGTCACATCGACCCAGGGTAGGAAGGCAACTGATTAGCAGTCACCCCTTATGTCAGCCGCGCTGACTGAGGATGGCGATATTTCTCCTGCATCTACTAACTGCGCTTTATGCCAGGTGAATTATACCTATTAGTTTGCATAAACACCCCTTGCATATATCCCACAATATCTCCGATCAGTAGCTTGGCATCCTATATTAACGAACATTGTATTTAGTAGCACTTTGCTCTACGCAGTCTACAGGCGGGGTGGGGGTCTTACTGATGTTTACATTGACTAAGAGGAATTAGCTTCTAGACATGGAACAACACAAATAGTCCATCTTAATAGCAAACGTTAGTGGCAAACACCATCTGAGTTTCATCTCCTGCAATTTGAAAAATACCCGCATTCATTTACATTGGTTAATTTCGCATTAGCGCTACGCTGGGTGGACACCGAGACGGACAACGTACGCTCAATGCAATACGTAAACGAGTTACAAAAACCTCCGACAGTGACGGCTAGGGGACATGGGGCGCAGTAGAACGGGCTGGATATCACCTCAATGCCGGATGAATACGAGGCGCTATGTTATTGAGCCTACCCATGGAAGTTTACATAACTTAACGTGTCCTTAATTAAGAACAGTCGTTCACGACTTTGTGGCAAGTGACAAAGTGAACAGAACCTGGTGATTGGTAATGATACAGGTGAGCATGAGATTCGGGCTGCGCTCGTTTTGCACTATATTATTATTGCACTTATCGTCAACAGTTTGACAAATCCACTTACATCTGTCCCAGTAGACTTGACATTTTAGCCAAGGTGATGATAAACAGATCATGTGTCCCATAACAAGCAGAAAACCCCTCACATATTACAGTTTGCTGGTCGTTTGGTGGCTCGGGAACGGTCCACATCGAAGCTAACAAGGCGACATAATAAAGGTTGAATGCCTTCAAGACAGATTAATTGCATGGTTAATATTTAAACGTAGATATCTAATCGCTTATGGCGTCATACCTATGCTGCTGCTGAAATTGCGCTTCTTTGGCTGTCAGTGTTGTTGTCCCTGGTTACATAAGTTATCATTGAATTCTCCGCCTGCTTCCTGTCAGATGGTTCTCTCAGGTGTTAATTAGGATGATGGCTGAACACCACATTTATACCACATAAATCGTCAGTTGTACAGCGCGGTTCGGGGTGTCGCCAGAGTAGGGGTGGGCATAGAGTGGTTCCAATGAATCCATATTGGAGTCAAAGAGACACCTGGCTCGTTAAACTTGTCAATGGATTGCCTTGTCACTACATGGGATCGCTTTGTGTGAGCCCTCCAATTAATTCCCCACGTCAAGCCTTTGGATCTGTTGAAACGCTGTTTGTAAAGCTTCTCCACCATTCCTCTCACACTACGGGATCAAGTTTCCACACAGCCATTAAATTGTATGGTAATATACATGATAAATCTACTTAGTCGGCCCTAAGATCAGTATCAGCGTTCCACGACCCTATAGTACCTCATGTAATACAAAGGCCAGTGCCTCATTTAAGGGTCATTAGGGGTCGCGGGAATAATCCCACGCACCTGCGGGTTGATAATTTGATTGTGTAGCATTCATTTTGCTCACCTGAAAGCAAGCTGCTTATGACACAGTAGCCTTAGTCAACCGGATAAATAGCTATACACATTGTGCTTCATCTGAATTTGCAATTAATATTCAGCTCTTTAACGGTGGAAGACGACACGATATCGGCTTTGTTTTCTTGTAGACGCGAGGTCATCGTGTGTGTCCCCGTATCATTGCGATGGTAACAAGGGATATTTGGCGGATCGGCATGTGCTATTGAGTTCCTTGAACTTAATACCACTCCAGCTAGCACAGCGTTCCTTGTCCAACACGCGGTGCAAGAATTCTCATCACGCCTGCAGACCTATGTACACGGATAATGTGTAAAGCATGCAATCAGTAGCACCCATAGTGCCTCGTGTGCTGCATACTGTCCCCCGGCAACCATACACCGTCATCACGTGGAACCACAGTGTAGCGACCGGGACGCCTATTGCAAGGTGTACAAAGACGCAATTACCTCAAACACGGTGCCTACGCTCGCAAATTGAATTTTCTACTTGAATCATCTCGCTCTATGTACCTAGCATTTTTATGTGTGAATGAAGCTGCTGCATACATGATTGAGTGTGTAAGCAGCCTCGCTGGCCGCAGTTGCCGTCCAGCTGGCCGCAGCTGCCGTTCAGCTGGCATGAAAAGAGCGTTGGGATACAGGGAGGTTCATGTCTCAAGTCGCACTCTTGTTACATTTAACAGACAGTCACATTATTGTGATGTTTCTACGGTTTGTTTATGAGAAATTGTAATGTTCCTGGGTAGCATTGGTAAGTTGTCCGGATAAAGGTGGTTATAGTAGGGAGATCTTTTGGCGTCGTGTCTTATGTCAACAGGAATCTGACCGGGTTCGCATCACGTTCATTACGAAATACACTTCCATAGAAACACGGGATATTATCAAATGCCGTTATATTTGTTTTCGATTGCGGTGTTCACGTTGTACTGATACTCTACCACAGCAGTGAACAATCGCCTCTCTACATATATAAACGTCCTCACAACTTCTATAAGGTGTTGGTTTTTCTATGTAAACATTCAAAAGTGACGTTGATGGAGTCATTATTGATCGATAGGTCCCTTTTGTACTCTTAGGACCCATTCATTTATGCTGCGGTGACAGAATATCGATCCCCACCACCTCTTTACCAACAAGGAATATACACAGCGCCATGGCATATATGCGAAAAACAATTTATGTATGATAAATGCTGCATGTGGCCTAGTTCCATGGAGCAAACGCGTGTAGGCAGGTTTTACTGCGGTGTTTGCATCCAACTATTGGTGAACATTGATATAATGATATGGTCTGATATGATATTGTTTCGGTATAAGTGGTGAATCCGTAATATCGCTTATCTCTAAATGTTACCTAATTGCGTTAACCGTAAAACATGGGGTAATTTTGATTTTTGTGCCTTTCATGGCTCTTGATCCGTCTGTGCGTTATGATGAATCGTTGCACACGGAAACTGTTTCTGTTCTACCACGTTATGATGGAGCAAATCATATCCATTCTGTTGGCCAGCATTGCGATGGTCAAAACAGTACACGATTTTATGCTTCATCTGAAATAAGTCATGCTGCATAAACAATTCAATTTCAGTTTATGATGCATGATAATTTCATATGCATAAATACTCGTGACTTTTGTGGCTGCGCGAAAATTTCAGCCGCTATTGACGGAATGAATTGGGGTGTCGTGTGCATACACCTGTCACCATGGGAACGGAAAACTTTCCATCAAAAATGAAATCTGAGCACAGCAGATTAGACAGCTTCCGTAAAATCAATGTCTTCCCATTCCATGAAATACTAGCTTTTCCTTGGAGGGATCATTACATCTACAGCCTTCTAACGGCGTCCTGTCGACCTGTTAGGGGGAGGAATGGTACGGCGTGCATGTGTTTGTCATTTATTCAAAGATCTCCGCTTGGAACATTCATGGGAAGGTTCGAAGCCTGTATCAGATAGCTCCGTGTGTGGTTTTAGCAAATGTGGCGTGAAATCTGAGCAAATGGAGGGAAAGATAACCTGACGTGACAGAGAGGATTACAGAGGGACCAACGACGTGCTAACATTACTCATCTCAGTCAACACAGCCGGCATTCGACGTCATTATCATTAGACATGAAGGATCAAATATGTAATTGATTTTTAGGTATCATGCTATTTATATAATATTGAAGAATGTATCGCAGTAAAACATTGAAGCCAATACATGAAATTTAAAATTGGTTCGCAAGAGCTAATCTCCAGACCCCTGACATCCTATATCCGGACACATCAGGTTAATGACAAGATTTACCCCGAACACATAACACCCCCTACCGAGATCACAGCCAGCGAGTCTACTCCAGCGCAGCGTACACGAAGACACGACGACGTCATTCTGAGTGCCTTATGATAAGCTAGATAAGGGCTCATCTTGTTAACTTGGCGATATCGGATCGCCAAGTTATGGTGATCGGCCCGGTTTGTATGTTTTTGTATGTTGGTTTGTTAACCTTTTTTTTTGATCCGCGATACAGGTCGCAATTTTTGAAAAAAAAATTATTCATGGCAAATATCTCTAACCGTCTAATTCAACACGATGGTCACACGTTTGTGTATTCTGCCACTGAACAGAAACTTTCATTTGGCTGTCGTGTCTTGAAATCTAACTATCCATGTAAATCAACTTAAGTCAATCTCTAGGATGCAGACTTGGTGAGGTTTCATAACGTAATTAGTTCCTATGATAACCGGTGACGCCTTTGGTCTGATACAATCTTCTCTTAAAGACGGCAAAACGAGGTCACCGAGTTGACATCACCCATTCGCAGTAAAACTATTGCAATGGGCCTTGGTAGGTTTTAGTCATCTACAGCTGATTTGACCCCCCAAAAAATTAGATCACACGACCATCTCAACATCTTTCCGGAGGAAGTCGACCAACAGCCGGCATATATAGGTAATTATAGCATTCTTGAGATTTTTGGGGGGTGGGAGAGAGTGGGGAAGATAATTAGTTCTGTTGATTAGATGGACTGATACGATGGCGGGGTTACTCAGCGACACTAGCAGGGAATAAGTAGTTACCATGGCGGAATTGGACTATGGGGCAGGATAGTATTATAATCCCCATGTTTTTCCCAGTCGTTTATTGATTGCTCTTAGTGATTCAATACCACCACCGACAAGCCCACATGACACGGAAAATCTCTGTTTTTTATACCTCACCTGTTCATATCCACCCAGTATACAATCCCCAATGAATGGATATTATTCGTATTCAATGCACTGTGTCTTGGTTGTTGAAGACATCATCGTTCTTCCTGTTGAATTCGGGCGATTGTAATGAGAGAAATTCTGACTGATACAAGCTAACACAATGCCTGTTGATTCAGGATAGTGAGCTCGCCCCGTCCGCGAATTTTGTGAGGAATGAGAATCAGGCACACACACGCGCTGGTACGTGCCTCAGTCGTAAAGCTACCAGGGTTATCGGGCTGGTATGCTAGTGGAAGATGGATTTCGAAACACTGAGTGAGCAGAGAGGGCATTGATTGCAGATGTCATATGTTTATTGTACATCACACCAGGAGGCGCTGTGTAATGCGTTATGATGGCGGATTCGTTCACTTCCTGCTGTGTTTCTGAAGCCGCAAGAATGCCGGGAAGGATAGATTTGTACGTGACCCCAATCACGGTGTTGGATGATAGAAATGATCAGTTAGCGTCCTCGTCAATTTGACATAAACCAGGATGCCACTGAAGGCTGTTTTTGGTCGGTGATGATAGGGCTACTCGAGTATGTACTGTAACCACACTTTGAGTGGTATTTTAACCGAAATCAGTTGGTGTTGCGAAGCGGCACCTTTCAAAATGGAGTTAACGTGACAATGAACATTCTCATTGGACATGTTCTATTAAAAATGCTCGACACTCGTAACACTCGTAATGTTAGCCAATTCAGTAACGACCTTTTACTCCTGTCACCCACTGTACAGTTCAAGTAATGCTACTCGATATAATGATTACCAACAAACTAGGGTACAGCTGCGTCCTGAAATCGTTTTTGGTGAATGTGTATCATCATAACGCTCACTGGTCGCAATATATGTTTTTTATATATATATATATATATATATATATATATATATATATATATATATATATATATATATATATATATATATATATATATATATATATATATATATATATATATATATATATATATATATATAATACTACTAATACAGTTTGCCCAACGTTGCGTCCCAGGTGAGCGATCGCGCTTCACGTTAGGGATTTGTTCCTTGTGTGAGTGGGAAAATCAAACAGTGTCAGATATGTTCCGAGTCGATGGATGCCGCTGTGGATTATAGGTTATTTGGAATTTAGTGCACACTATTGGCGGAACTTATACGGAAATTAATTTCCGTTATTGAATTGTATCTCATTTGATGTGAAAGCCATGGTGAGCGATAATGTAGCTTTCCATCCATATGGGTGATAATGTATTGCAAAAGCTGCACTTACAGCTGTGACAGGCATTTAGAGGAATGGCAGGCCCTCGGAGAACACCTGACAGATGACAGGTCTCGTGGGGAATCAAGACAAGAGGTTTAGTACCCTACCATCATGCCGTCACACCCTGTCCGTGTCCACGCGCTCACCAGACAGTCACCTATCCCATGGCGCCTGCAGCAATGAATTAACGAGGTCAAGGTCACTGAAAGGTCGTGTTCCAATTAACCTCCTCTGTATCCGGTTTTTCCGTCGGAGAAAATTATTGTCAATGTTTCGGCTATCTTGTAATGCGCTTAGCCGTCCTTAGCGGTCGTCTCTAATCAACATGAGTCAATCACCTGCGAGTACAACCGGATCACAGGTAGGTTTACTTTGTGACGGGTTGTACTGAGAACTGGGCAAGCAATCATTGTATGCGGATCACAGTTGATTACTTTCACGTGCTCTCGAAAAGTATGCCATGCCTTGAATGATTTGGTGACAATCGGCCGTTTTGCGATTAGCTTTGCTTTATGTTAGCTTTTATTTGGACGCTGCAGATAACTGAACGAATGGCTTGTCACCCGATTTGCTTTGCTTTAAGTTGGGTCTGATTTTGTCACAGCAGGTACGTTAGCCATTAGTACATGGATGAGTTTGAGCGCAGATTGCACGGACGACTGAACACCGATCCATCACCTTGCTCGTGGAATCTGGCGCTGCATCAAAGGTTTCTCTTGGTGAGGCGTCTACGCAGAGATATCAATCATCGACACTTGGAACAGTGTCGATTTGCTTCCAGCACTCGGTTTATTGAACAATGAGGTCATTTGTAAATGTGGTTTTGTTCTCAAAAAGCTATTGAGCCATGGTATTTCGGGGTGTGCTGGTGCGCTACTTCTGATCGTTTGTTGCATGTGGGCGTCGCGTGTGTCGTTTGCAAAACGTACTTCCTGCGCTGATTCCTCCATTGTGCGACTGACAATTTTTTAGGCTTGGTTATATCAAGTTTGCCAACGCCCCGGCAGGTGGTCTGCTTAGCATCACATGGCCTCAGGTGCTGAACAGGTCCCCAACGAACAAATATATGTTATAGGAACAATACTTTTCCAAGTATAAATCTGTATATATGTCTGAGGTAGTGTCGGGAAGGTAGGTAGCCGAATCTTGACGAGTCTCTTATTGATCGCCACCGTAGAGTGTCCCCACACACTGCCCCGCGCAATTTCCCGGGGAGTAATCAAGCTCATTCTATTTTCGATCTGAGTAGCTGTATGCGCCTTTAAACCCGCCACTTGTGTTTGCTGGTGGTTGGCGAAGAGGGCAATGATAGCTTGTTGCACTGCCGTCACATAGACGTCTCTCAACTGTCAACATATCTGTCACGTCGAAGACAATCTGGTTGAAAAAGTATAGAAAAGCAGGGGTCATCAGTTCCCGACTGACGCCAAGCTGCTAATATAGAACGCTAACGGCGGCGGCAAACCGGAGATGAAGTGACATAAAATCTGGGATTGTTATAGTTCTTATGGAGTAGGTGATTGCAGCAAGTCACACAAATTGATGCCAAGGTGAGTGGCTCCACGGGGGCGATTGATGTTACTTAGCATTAATGGCAAACGAACCATAGCTATTTTTGTGGTGCTGCGATGTACAACTCACGAGATAAAGCGCAAATGTACATCGACTGGGAATGTTTGTCTTCCATATATCATTCGATGCGATATTCCTGTGATATATATGGATATCAGTTTATCTCTCTCTCTCTCTCTCTCTCTCTCTCTCTCTCTCTCTCTCTCTCTCTCTCTCTCTCTCTCTCTCTCTCTCTCTCTCTCTCTACCGCTCTGTCTCTGTCTCTTTCTCTTTCTTTGTTTCTCTATCGCGCGCTTATTCGTTTTCTCCATCACTGCCTCCGACTCTATCGCTCTATCCTTCTCTCTGTCGCTCTCACTCTCTTACTCTATTTTATTTCTCCCTCTCTCTCTCGCTCTATCGCTCTATCCTTCACTCTGTCGCTCTTACTCTCTTACTCTATTTTTTCATTTCTCCCTTTCTCTCTCGCTCTATCGCTCTATCATTCTCTCTCTCGCTCTTACTCTCTTACTCTGTTTTATTTCTCCCTATCTCTCTCGCTCTATCGCTATATCCTATCCATCTCTTTGTCCGTCTCTCTGTCTCTCTTTTCAAACTCCTACTCTCTTTCCTCAACTCTATTTATTTCAATCCATGTCTCTCCCTCTGTATCTCTCTTCTCTCTCTCCCCTCTCTCTCTCTCTCTCTCTCTCTCTCTCTCTCTCTCTCTCTTTCTTTCTCTCTCTCTCTCCCTCTGTATCTCTCCTCTCTCTCCTCTTTTTTTTCTCTCTCTCCTCCCCTCTCTCGATCTCTCTTTCTTTCTTTCTCTCTCCCTCTGTCTAGTTCTCTCAATGTATCGCAACCTACATTTCTTTTTATCTCTCACTCTATCTCTCGCTCTCTCCCGCTCTCTCTCACACATTCTCTCACTCTATCTCTTCCTCTTTTTCTCACGCTATATATCTCTGTCTCTCACTCACACACACACACACAAACACACACACAAACACACACACTCACACTCACACACACATACTCCCTAAATCTGTTCTTCTGTCGCCGTACCTCTCTGTATATTTTCCCTGTCAACCCGCCGTTCCTCTTTACCCCCTGTCGTCACTTCCTATAGTTCACTCCTTTATATTGGTTATGAAAAACACGGCGTACTATCATCCACTCGACTGTCATAGCTTAAAGCGTTCCAGCGAGTTATGACGTATCCTGGTGTTCGTATTACCACACAATCGAGTATTGACACGCTGTGGGTGTGACCAGCTGCTGTTTGACCAGGGTGTTGAGGGATGTCGGGTGAGTGGTAGAGAGAGGGGCAGTGTACACATGTACCGCACTTAACCCGCTCTAATTGCTAATGACCAACGACCTACCTACTCGTTACACAACCTGGTACAGGGGCAATGCCGGAAGCTTATTGGACCCGTCGATGCAAGCTACTATTAGTTTTGCAGGTCTGAATACCATTTGAGAGTGCGGTCGGTACGCTAAAGTAAAGAGCATTACGAATTAATATGATTAATATGATTATTTATCAAAGCATGGAAGATTGGAACCCAAAAGACTGCAATTAGAAGCAAGTTAAGGGGAAGCCTCGCTGACGGCATTTATGGGACGAGAAACATTGACAAGATGGTGGACGTGTTGTCACCAAGTAGAAGCTCAGTCACCAAGTAGAATTTAGTCTTCTAGTAAAAGCTCTGGTAGCAAATAGAAGCGCAGTCATCGAATAGAAGTTAGTCAGCAAGTAGAAGCTCCATGTCTCGCCCCCGGGGTCTCGCCCTCTGTATCTCTCTGCGTCTATCTCACTTCCTCTCACTGTATCGCTAATTTTCTCTCCCTCTCTATCTCTCCTCCCAGTAAGTAGGGGTTTTATTTTTGCACATAAAGCTCAGCTGCTATGTAAAAGCCCAGAAATTAGAAGCTCACTTGGCAAAAGTTGTGTTGTTAATTGCAATTTTAAGCATAAATTGACGGAGAGAAATGCATATTCGTATCCCCCACTTAGCCCCGTCGGTTGAGGAACCAAATTGTACTACAAAAAATTCATTGACGTATTGCAGTCAAGCTTGTGATATTGTGAAATGCCAAACGTCAAATCATCATGTATAAATTATACTCTTGGAGTCATTAGCTAGTTTTCGCATTCGCTAACGCGATACCTTCATAGCGTGATACACTTGACTGCCAGGTGTTCTGCCAAATGCAGAGCACATTTTAGCTTCTTGATGCCAGGTGGAACTTGTTGGGCATTGCCGTTCGTTTAACGATAATTTCTCTCATGGACATACAACATTGTCTCTGTGTCTTCCTGTTTTTTCTTTGTGTCATTTTTTTTGTCCACTTCGTATATTATATGTGTCAGTATTTCTGTCTATTTACCTTTCTATGTCGTACATGATTCTGTTTATTTAAATTTTCTTTGTATGTGTAAGTGTTTCTGTCAATTTGTATTTTCCGTTTATCTGTATTTCTGTCTTGGTATTTTCTATGCATCAGTGTTTCTGTCTATTTCTATTTTCTATGCATCAGTTTTTCTGTCTATTTCTATTTTCTATGCATTAGTTTTTCTGTCTGTTTGTTTTTTGTGTGCGTAAGTGTTTATGTCTATTTGTAATTCTATACATCAGTGTTTCTGTCGATTTGTATTTCTTATGCATCACCGTTTCTGTCGATTTGTATTTCCTATGCATCAGTGTTTCTGTCTATTTGTATTTTCTATGCATCAGTGTTTCTGTCTATTTGTATTTTCTATGCATCAGTGTTTCTGTCTATTTGTGTTCTAAGGTGTGCTGATCAATGTACATGTTCCTTTAGTATACCAGATCCGCATTGATTCACCATGAAACGAGACCACCTGGCCCCAGCAATGTTTTGTTGTCTCGATTGGTAAATGGATCTGCCACCGTGCCTCGGGAAGGCGAGGCAGCTCTCTGTATATATGGTATACATAGATGAGACGTGATGCCAATATTCCGACCATTACCCTCGTGTTTCTATCGCTTTATAATAGCCTTTTTTGGCCAGTAAAATCGTTGTGGCCTCGGTCTTACCTGGCCTCTTATAGCGTGAGTTTGTGAGGCTCGTCAAATGGAATGGCGGGTGTGGATTATTTATTATCGGAACCTACCTTGTTGTTCGCTGGATGTTGGTGACTAATATTCTGATAATTGAACATACCTCCGTCCTAAGTGGACAAGATGGGGATGCAGGGTTGCGTGGCGTGAGAACCACCCACTTTGATGGCTGGATCCTTATCCCTCGGGAAATTACTCTCTCACTCTCTCCAATGTCAATGAATTATTTGTATCTCTTCTTACCTCTGCCCAAATGTAATGGTTAAAACATCCATACATCAGGCAGCTTATGGTAGGTCGTGATGAATTGTCCGTTGTGGGGGCGGCATCAGAAATCGTTGCATGTCGGGGACTTAAGTCGGGGGATAGAGCCCTGTAGCCGGCGAGATACTGATGAATGGCAATTGGTCGCTAGGGGATAAGGCATCTATACAAAAGCGAGAAATGATTGCCAAACACAGTTTGCTTTTCTGTAACGATCAGAAAAAGGTTTATCCCTGATATACAAAACGGGAAAACTTACACGCGTTGGACCGAAGCAAACTGTGTAATTCATTTTTATTAACTGGGCCCTGCAGTGAGTTGTTTTTGTTTATTTTTGTTCTTATTCATTCGTGGATTTATTGTATTCAATGTGGTTTATGGTTCGCAGGCCAAGAACAAGTTTATCATGTTGAAGGTTCTCAAAGAGCTGAGTGCCAAGACAAGACCCATATCGGACGAGGCTGCCATCCGACGACGTGGACGCAGCAAGAGCCAGTCAACACAGGTAACTCACGTCCTAATCAGCTGGTCGCATAAATAAATACTGACAACTTCCATAGTACGGGGTGGATTAGAAACCTGTGGAATTGGACAATAAACCTATGATTAAATTACACGTGGCTGCTCTCGAAGCTGTATCAGCATAATAGCCGTACACATATGAGACATCCTTCGATGGGACTGTCGAATCATGTATGCGCGATGTCAGTAGACATATTGAATGCGTGCAATAAAAAAAAACTTGCAGGTGATCGATATCAGCAGGTGAGGGTTGATTGTAGGTGTGTGTCGCCTCGCCAAACCGTGACACCATTGTTGTGTTGTCATAGATACCATCCAGCATCCATCGTAATTCACGTCTTGACCCGTGTCAAAATCAATTCATCACCGCCCTCGCTACGTGCATTATATCGGACTTGTATGGCAATAGCGCACGGCAAAAAAAAACCGCTGCCAGTAAAAGTTCTATATATACATCACCAGCTTTCTGTGATGGGCAAAACTGCTTATTGTGATGAAAGATGACTTATTTGACAGCCGAATGATCGCTTCAGCAGTTCAGGTAACATTCAAGATTGGTTATTAATCCGTAGGTAGAAATCGCTATTGTTGTTGAGTGGCGGGGGTTTGGTGGATGAGGATATAATCTAGCACAGGTTGTGGGAGACACGCCGTGTTCGCTGGTGGTGTGGGAGACACGCTGGTTCGCCGGTAGTGTGGGAGACACGCCGTGTTCGCCGGTGGTGTGGGAGACACGCCGTGTTCGCCGGTGGTGTGGGAGACGCGCCGTGTTCGCCGGTGGTGTGGGAGACGCGCCGTGTTCGCCGGTGGTGGGGGAGC
The DNA here is from genome assembly GCA_034190875.2 of Urechis unicinctus. Classification (NCBI taxonomy): domain Eukaryota; kingdom Metazoa; phylum Annelida; class Polychaeta; order Xenopneusta; family Urechidae; genus Urechis; species Urechis unicinctus. Next base: position 64,290,728 of record CM067350.1, read on the forward strand.
CGGTGGGTGTGGGAGACACGCCGTGTTCGCCGGTGGTGTGGGAGACACGCCGTGTTCGCCGGTGGTGTGGGAGACACGGCGCCGTGTTCGCCGGTGGTGTGGGAAACACGCCGTGTTCGCCGGTGGTGTGCTGTTAATCGCTCTTAATGAATAACTTGATCAACTGAACCCCTTCTCCGTTTTCCCGGTCTCATTTTGGACTCCTCGTAGAATGACGAATTATGAACGCACGCGTGCTTTCTCGATGAGAATTTATATCTCATGAAATGTTAAGGTGGAGATGTTTTCGGCTGATGAAGGAATCGGCTGCCGATATTGGATACTGTTATTTTTTCTATTACCAAACGTTGACGTTTTCAATCTACGGCTGATTGGATGTTACTATTTTTCTAAAACGATATTGGATACTGTTAGCTATTTTCATTACAAACGCAAGTCAGCTTCTGCCGAACATTCATTGATTGGAATCTGTTAACGAAATTAAATGTTGGAGGTTTTGAAGCATTTTCATTACCTTTGTCATTTTAATGGATAGTTTTGTATCTACCAAATGATATAGGATATAGGATACTGTTAGCTACTATCTCCTATTTTCTATCTAAAACGATATAGGATACTGTTAGCTATTTTCTATCTAAAACGATATAGGATACTGTTAGCATTTTTACTTCAAATGATTTGGATGGGATATACTGTTAGCTATTTTCTATCTCCCAAACGATATTGGATACTGTTACTACTGTTAGCAATTTTCTATCTCAAATGATAAAGGATACTGTTGTTAGCTATTTCTATCTACCAAACGATAAATTTTCTATCTACGATATAGGATACTGTAAGCTATTTCTATCTACCAAACGATATTGGATACTGTTAGCTATTTCTATCTATCAAACGATATAGGATACTGTTAGCTATTTTCTATCTACCAAACGATAAAGGATACTGTTAGCTATTTTCTATCTACCAAACGATATAGGATACTGTTAGCTATTTTCTATCTACCAAACGATATTGGATACTGTTAGCTATTTCTATCTATCAAACGATATAGAATACTGTTAGCTATTTTCTATCTACCAAACGATATAGGATACTGTTAGCTATTTTCTATCTACCAAACGATATAGGATACTGTTAGCTATTTTCTATCTACCAAACGATATAGGATACTGTTAGCTATTTCTATCTACCAAACGATATAGGATACTGTTAGCTATTTTCTATCTACCAAACGATATTGGATACTGTTAGCTATTTTCTATCTATCAAACGATATAGGATACTGTTAGCTATTTCTATCTATCAAACGATATAGAATACTGTTAGCTATTTTCTATCTACCAAACGATATTGGATACTGTTAGCTATTTTCTATCTCCCAAATGATATTGGATAATGTTAGCTATGTCTATCTAACAAACGATATATGGATACTGTTAGTTATTTTTATCTCCCAAACGATATTGGATACTGTTAGCTATGTCTATCTTACAAACGATATTGGATACTTTTAGCTATTTTCTTCAAATGATATAGGATACTGTTAGCAATTTTTTATCTACCAAACGATAAAGGATACTGTTATCTATTTTCTATCTACCAAACGATATAGGGTATTGTTAGCTATTATCTATCTCCATAACGATATTGGATACTGTTAGCTATTTCTATCTTTCAAACGATATAGGATACTGTTAGCTATATTCTATCTCCCAAACGATATTAGATACTGTTAGCTAAGATATTGTGAGCTATTTGCGCGGACAATTACATGGCCGATGAACTGAATCATTCCATTACTTCATCATTATGATGCTTTTCATCAGCAATCATTACAATATGACAATTTTAACTGAAAAAATCCCTGCTGCATTAGGAAATGGCATCCGTTAAGCCGAGTCAAATCGGTGGCTTTCAGTATACCAATCATGGTACATGGTTGCAGTTTTATTGTTAACACCAAAAAAGTTAATAAATTGCGCATGCGAAGTCACTCGTCCGGTTGCTACTTATTTGCATATTTTTGCAAACAAAATTCGGGGGCAGTTTTCAAGACGCCGATACAGATAAATTATCGATGAGTTGATGACCGCATTTCAAGAAATTATTGCTATAGAGTCATTATTGCAACCAGATAATATCAAAATGTAATTGAATTGAGTTTGTTGGTACAGTATCAGATATAGAGAGTGTCTGTGTGGGTTTCATCACAAAACATGTATAAGGTAACTAACGGTCTATCACAACAGCTATCACATGTTAACTGCATGGGCGTTTTGAAACTTGTAGGCTTCCAGTGACAAAGAAGAAGAGGCCCAAGAGCCCGGTACCGCGTCTACTATCGGTGGGATATTGGGTGAAGGAACCGTAGTGAGACCACAGCGCAATGCGCCCAAGTTCATTATCCTCCACTATTCTCCCTTCAAGGCAGTGTGGGACTGGATCATTCTACTATTGGTGCTGTATACGGCTGTCTTCACGCCCTACACCGCCGCCTTTCTACTCAAAGAGGAGGAACTCGCGCCAAAATGAATGGCGATCCCACCTCCCGCATCAAGAACGCGGGCACCAACTCCCAAGACCCTCTCGTTATCATTGACCTCATAGTCGATGTCATGTTCATTGCAGATATACTTATCAATTTCAGGACTACTTTCTTGCAAAATGGCGAAGTAATTTCGAACCCTAAGAAGATCGCCGTCAACTACTTCAAGGGCTGGTTTTTGATCGATGCTGTAGCTGCCATTCCTTTCGATCTGCTTCTCTTTGGAACAGGAACCAACGATGTAAGTCTCCTTCGATTGTGCTTGTCAAGAAGAGAATTGATTTATACGACATCCATTAAAGTGGAAAGGACCTGATTATTCTCCATTGCCCTCTATTGTATGATATTTTTCTCCGTAATGTGATATATTTTATCGTGAATCAATAGGTAACGTAATTGTTTTTCTGACATTGAACCAGAAAATGACAGTTACCGGCGTCTTAAAGACCGCACGTCTTTTACGATTACTACGCGTGGCTCGTCGCGTGGACCAATATTCGGAATACGGCGCTGCAGTACTTCTCCTTTTGATGGCCGGCTTCACGATGGTCGCCCATTGGCTGGCTTGTGTCTTCTATACTATAGCCAACGTAGAGAGGACTAAACTGGAATCACCTATCAGTTGGTTGGACGGCCTGGCTAACACGACCAAGATGTATTACCGCGATAATGACACGAGTAGCGGACCCGATCTACGATCTAAGTATATCACCGCCCTCTACTTCACCTTTACAAGTCTGACCAGCATTGGTTTCGGCAATGTGGCGCCAAACACGAACGCTGAAAAAATCTTCTCCATATTCGCCATGCTTGTAGGATGTGAGTTGTGGTCATTTTCTCCATATTCGCCATGCTTGTAGCATGTGAGTTGTGGTCATTTTCTAGCCTGCAAGCAACAATGATTTGCTATGAAGTGTCAGAAACTCAGAAGTTATTGTGTATGGAAAGATGTCCTATGGTGTAGATTTTTGTAACTAGCAATCGTCAGGGTTCGCAATAGATTTCATTTATTATATACAGCAGTGATTCATAGATCGTAGTCGCATTAATTGACGCTGAGATAGCTTATTTCATCCCCGCTCCAGGCGCCAGGGATGTGATTTACCTTCACCCAATATCCAGCAATGATCAACGTATGTCTGCATTTGCGCATTGCGTCCGTTTGTGAGTTCGTTATTATTAGGTCGCGCGTCTTCTTCATCAACGCGCTTCATCTAACCGAGCGCCCGCTCTCCGCTTCATTAGAACAGCCTATTATCATACACAAGCCTCATAATGCTATGGTACATATTGGATAGTTTTAAGCCAAAGTGCCCTATCGTCGCTTTCCGCTGATGACAGCAGCTCTCTTGCGCTTACAGTTAGAGCCCCGACCCCAATTGAGCCTTTCACTGGTGGTCCCGGTAGAGCAAGAGGAGTCTCGACGCTTCAGCCATCTGGTCTGTTTGTATCTCAGCCCCTCAAGTGATCACATGCATTGGGTTGCCTGCCCGTCCCACTACGCCAATAACATTAATCCAATTGCTTAGTTGCTGTTGCGCGGTCTCCAGGGCTACCGAATGCCAGCAGCTGAGTTGGCGGTAAACCCCCTTGATGATGGGAGCTGATCACGCTCCTATGCCGAAAGCCAACGCGCCAGACTGCGAGAGGGGTAGGGGGGAGGATTGGGATAGGGGGCAAATAAAAACACAACAATATTCCATTATGCTCATTTGGCCAGGCCAGATATGGGCACACTTCCGCGCCACCTGATGCTTATGCGGAATCTGTGAGACTAGCAGATGGTTCGATGACAAGTCCGTTGTCATTGGCTGGTGGGATGGTAATGCTGGCTAATACTGTCATAATGCTAGGCAATACTAATATTGCAATCTGATTCTTTGTATGAGTCGTGTTTTTGCGTGGGTGTGCATGTGTGTAGCGTTGATGAGCGCTGCTATATTTGGTAATGTATCGTCGATCATGCTGAGGGTGTACCAAGGAACGGAAGAGTACCATGAGATGCAGACCAGCATACGAGAATTCATCACCTTCCATCACATCCCCAAACCCATGGCCACGCGTCTCGTGGAGTCCTATCAACACTCGTGGTCCTATACCAATGGTATCGACATGAACAGTGTATGTATGAGTAAACATTATTATATACGCTAGCGAAATGAGTCATCTCATGTGTCCTTGTTTGGAGGTTCTATGAAGGGGTCCAGTGGGTAAAGCTTGATATCACCCACATAACCTGCAATCATTTTCCTTCAAATGAGCTTTGTTTTGATGAATTTTGTTTTTAAAATTCAAGGTTGAACATATTGTCCGCGCCATGACTGTGTGTAACCTGACTGATTGGCGCCAGTAGTGATCGAGGAATATGTATTATAATTTAGCTGACATCCCATATCTTGACTAATGTACAGACCATATGGTTTGATAATCCTTCACCTCTACCGTCAAAACTGGCTAAGCCAATCAATGACATCATAAGAACTGCCATGACCTCTACCTTATTTGCCAGTTTAGAGGAATTTGACATTTAAAAACATTGATCTGTCACATAGGTGATTTTGCGATACAAACGTTGTTAGATTTGTGCAACTACAGGTGCAGAATTATGAACTAGTTTGATGGATTTGTGAAAGCTTTTCAGTCTCCCTTAAAAGCTTGTAATCTGACTACTCCTCATTCGCCGTTAATCGCCACTTGATATACAATACATAATTGCCCCTTCTCTGGAACAGGCTGAAATATATATAGCATAACCATTGTTTAGTTGATATAACTATATCTCTCTGAATTGTAGGTTCTGAAAGGTTTCCCAGAATGCCTTCAAGCCGACATCTGCTTACACCTGAACAGAAACCTGCTCAATAATTGTGCTGCTTTTAAAGGCGCCAGTCCAGGTGAGTGGAAGAGAGCATTGCGTGTGTTATGTTGATCCCTACAGCTGTAGTTTCCCAAGACTGAATACAAAAAGCCAACACGCAATATACAAGCGGCCTGTCAATGTGGATTCGGGACTATTTCCAACTACAAATATGGTTGAAGTGTTATCAAATGTAGAAGTTTATGTAGATATATTGATTGTCTCTATAATTCACTATCTCATAGTTCAATATATAAAGAGCACAAATGTATACAAGTTGAGTATGATTCATCTTACTGGATTACTAATATTTTCAATTTCAAAATTCACGAATTGACTTAGTTCAGTAATCATGGCAATATTATCCCTATGGCCGACATGAAAATTCACACAATCGTCTACGTGTCTGATAAAACATTGCAGAATTACCAATATGCTCCGATGCTACAGAGTTGGCATTTCCAAACTACACTGTATGATATTCATACAAATGCGCTTTTACGCTTCTGCAATAAAACATCTCCGCATGATATCGTCTTTTGCCTCCACCTCCGTTGCCAATATTCTTCCCATCTCTATGCATATTGCAACATTGCTCTCTGTCTGATTTTATCAGGATGCTTGCGAGCGTTGTCTCTCAAATTCAAATCGACGCACGCGCCACCTGGTGACACGCTGATCCACCCAGGTGACATTCTGGACGCCATCTTTTTCATCGCCCGCGGCTCTGTCGAGGTGCTGCAGGAAGATATCGTCATGGCCATTCTCGGTGAGATGAAAACCTTATCGTTGTCATACGACGAGCAAACAGCCAATATACAGCTTCTCCGACCGATATCATCATACTGGGTATCCCAGAGTTACACAATACAGCGCCTCTTACGTAGGTTATAAATCACGTTATCTGCTAACGATTAATTTTGCGCAATAAGGGCCTGCTTGCTACTTGGCTAAATGTATGTGACCTCGACCCCGTCCCTACACGAATCTACTATCGGGCAATTCTTCGGGGTCGGGATGTCAGCTGGTGGCGTATTTTGATTCGGACAGGCATTGCCGTCACGGCAGAGTTGCTAGAAAATGTAAACAAATAAGGGCAGCAATTCAACCCCTCTACAACTCTATATCCAATGTGAATGCCCAATGAAAATTCACATATCCAATGTGAATGCCCAATGAGAATTCACATATTCAATGTGAATGCCCAATGAGAATTCACATATCCAATGGGAATGCCCAATGAGAATTCACATATCCAATGTGAATGCCCAATGAGAATTCACATATCCAATGGGAATGCCCAATGAGAATTCACATATACAATGGGAATGCCCAATGAGAATTCACATATCCAATGGGAATCTCCTGTGTTTATTTTACTGTCACACTATGGTAACTATACTCTTTAGCCGTGTTGGATTGAGGATGTATGCTCTGTTGCTCGCGATTTGTCCTTTCGTTTTTATAGTCTGCCTATGCTGAGAGTGTTGGTAATAACACATCTCCCACGCAGAATGGAAAAAATGTCTTTAGTGCATATTTGGCCAATTCAGGTAGAGGCATTGACTTTGTGTTGGTTATTTTTAGGCAAAGATGATATATTTGGCGAGGACGTACGGGAACCGTGTAGCACTTTAATCGGAAAATCCCACTACAGTGTACGGGCTCTGTCTTACTGCGATCTACACAAGATTCTCATGGAAGACCTGCATGAAATACTCGACGTCTACCCAGAGTTCTCCGGTGACTTCCTGCAAACATTTAGAGTGACTTTTAATCTCAGACATGTAAGTACATCTGGTGCTATTAATGGAGTGAAATATTACTTTTATTTCTAGAAAGCATTCCCGATGTTGATTTATAAAGATCACCTAGCTGTGAAAAATGGCCACTAAGCTATTGTAGCAACAGATACTATTTGCTTGACTCAATATGAAACAAATTCAAGGAATAGTAGGTTTACAGCAAAATAGTTCCTTTCCTTCTGTAGAGAATTACAGCAGAACGGCCAGGCATTATCTTCTCATAACGAAATTACAATCATAATGTCACAGCCTGGACTTATGTGCTGTACTCATTAACACATAGCGTGTATTTTTTCAATTCAATAGAAGCGTTAGGCGTGATATTGCTAAATTGTAGACACAACGCTGTTTTACATATAGGCCTAGTTCGTATCCTTTATGCTTCTGTTTCACCATATGAAGTTGCTCCATGCGGTAAGTCGCCTACATACCACATCCATTGACAAGTGCTCTTGTCAACTGTAAACGCAAATTATGCACCATTGGGTCATCTATTGTCTTGCTTTGCCACGTGATCATTTGACGTATATATGCAGCTGGCTTTCAGTCACACTAAGATATGTCATTCATTGCATTTGCCAGTCATTCCATTGTGGTTACGTATTTTTCTATGGGAACGTTCATCATGTATCTGCCAGGGATGACCGGGCAATGGTGGGTTGAAGTAGGGGGCGCAGTGCGATTTTTCTCCTCAACGCTTCTCGCCAGGTGTGGGTTTCATTTTCTTATTAATTGCTTTTAAGAGGCGGGTTCATAACACTTATCACACAATGTCAAAAATGAAATTTAAATACAAAGATTTTAGATCACTTTCATCCATGAAGTCAATTCACTATGGTGATGGATGAAGAGGAGTACTATGGTGCTTTGACAACTTCACTTGACACCCACAAACCCATTGCCCAGACCACGCTGTGCAACCGAAGCATACGACCAATAGCCGCTAATTGTTTTCATGCAACTTTTTGGTCTATCGAAGGTGTTGATATTTATAAATTATCAATGATTTAGTGTTCCTATAACCAAGAAATAATTACTTTCAAGTCACTTAAGCAACCAGACAAATGTGGCATTAAAATCATTATTCCATCATGTAATCTCGGAAAAATGCACCTTTAAGATAAAAACAGGATGTCAATAGCCCTCACAGCTCTACTACTTCTGACTTGATTTACAATTACCATTATGACCAGACTATATTATAATGTGTATGGGTTTACATTACATTACATCATGATGGAGTGGCCGTGTGCTTGAACCACACCAGAGAACCATGCTCAACTTTATAAGTTAGTGCATTTATAACATTCCTCAAAATTAAGTGACAAAACATGCCTCTTAAATGTACCAGATTTATGCAATACTTTATTTTGGTGTGTGACTTTTGTAATGAGGTCAATGTCAAAGGTAGCTCCTCTAATGTTAGGTCTGATCTGACAAAATATTTCGCCACAAAGACTTTTTTACAGATTTCAGATTGCTTAGAAATAATAGTTTCGATTCGCTAAAGTATTTTATATTGTACAACACATGGTTCAATGATAACTCTGGTGTCAGAGGTCATAGTGAGCATATCATTGATTTGCATGGAGACAATAGCAAGAAGTTGGGTCTCTGTGTAATGTTGGGGTGGGTGAGGGCGGAGGTTTAAAAACATATAATTTTTCTTCTATTCCTGTATGTAAATGTAAACCGAAAGATAATGAATTAAACTTTGATGTGATGCAAAAATACAACTGTACTGACCGCATGAAATTGTGGAAATCCAGCCCTTCCCGGCAGGTAAATGATGAACGTTCCTTTAATGAATTAATTAAAACAAGGTCAGGCGAGAGTGCATGTGGGCATGGTTGCATGGCATGTCTCCGTGTTATATGTCGATTACTCGGTAATGCTATAACCAATGAAAAGTGCGCATGTTTTTTCACCAATGGGCATTACGTAATTGTCAGTAGCACTGCATTGATGTAAAGCATCCACTAAAGTCCATCAAATTGGTAAGATAAGACTGCGATATGGCACAACTATCATGAGCCATCACTGTGTTATGTCAATCTATATATTCTTTTTCTAATTTTGCCATGTGTGCTGGTGTTGTTACTGCAAATACTTTCTGAATGTCAACAGTTTTCACACAAATAGTGAAGTACAATACGTATCCAAATTCCCTAGAAGTTAGTTTAGTTTTCATCCGCTTTTCTTTACGTTAGCTGTGGTGAACCGTTTGACTAGTCACCATTATTTGAACCCCTGGCGTGTTCAGGGCGAATTGATACCGCGACCTTCACCGATTAAACTTAACAACGAGACGCTGAAGTTTATCCGTCAGAAGCGACCTCGTCTACAGTGCGCTAACGTGGGACGACCTTCAGCTCGGACCGGTAATGACAGTCCTTTACAATACCTTTTTCTGATATAAATAATGCTGTGATTATTATTAATTAGGCATTCATGAATACATTCTTAAGTCACTCAAATGCACAAATTCCTAGATATACACATTTGTCATTTTCAACATTGAAGGTAATTGGCTGTAAGCGATGCATGTTTTGAATTAAAGTTACTTCTATTGCTGACACTTTGAAACACGAGTGCATAGTGAATAGCAATGGTTACTTCGGTTGGCAGGTGTTCTCGTCTCTCGAGCACGCAAAATGCGGCAACATTTCGCGTCCTCGCGCAGTCGCAGCGGTGAGCAGTCTATGCACAGGCGCAGTGGGGCGGAAGTGTCCAGTGACGAGGAACAGAGTCACGGAATAGTCGAGCTATCCCCGGATCGAGCCAGTAAAGCCTTAGCTGACAGTCGTTTCCCTCGCCCTAATGCCCAAAGACCATCCATAGGAAACTTATCAGGTAGTTATTTCAGTCGCTAAAATGATGACGACCTAAACACCATGCGATGGCTACTGCCATTTTAGTGGTAAATAAACACTAATTCAACTGAAATGCTTTCTATTATAAGTGTACTTGTAAGGTTTTTTTTTTTAATTCACCATTCTATTGCTAGAGAGGTTAAGCTCTTATTTGTGTCAGGACCTGTACAATAACATCACCTGGAGTAATCGAATTAGTTTTTACATTACGAAAACAAAACCATATGTTTGCAGTACACCATAATCACAAGCAAAGCGCTGGTGATATGATAATATTTATTATCGCTTGTAATTTTTCACAACAAGACTATGGATAAAGATGAAGAGTTACCGAATTGTGAAAGTTATGCATTGAATTGCATTATGCAACATCAAAGACATTCAATTGTTGATAAAATATTACTCATTCTTATTGTATAACTGAATCCTATAAATGGAACTTGTTAACCATCTTTGTCAGCATTCAAAATAATTGTTTATTTAACCGCCTGTATTGAATATATTTATGTCATTATGACAAAATACCATAAGACAGATCAAGTAGGCTTATGTAAGAGAGCATTTTAGAGTATATGTTTATGAATCGCCCTGGATTGATTTATTTTGGGAATCCAGACAGCTGTATCTAGCTGCCGCCACTTGTACTAATAATATTGATTACGATGTGGGATCATTCTATTTGATCAAAGACAATGACTATCAACTCGGCTTAATATTGTTTGGTTGTCTTATCGACAGGAGCCATCACTAATTTACGCAACAGAAACCAACAAAATGGAATACCGGTCGTAACAAAACAACGGCGACAACATTCATTTCAACGACAAACTGCTGTTGTGGCTTTGAGTCCAGTGACGTCAGTACATGCTAGCGAGCCAGAAGATTCGCCTGTGATTGGTGCCCCCCAGCAGGCTCTGTTATCGCCCATCGCCTCGTTGTCCAGCTCAACCTCGTGTCTTCCCAAGTCAAGTTCTAGTACTGGTCCGATGTGGTCCGGTCATTCACCAATAGAATACGAAATACATAGACCCCCTGTCGACAATAATGGAATAACTAACCTGAGTGACATCGATGACAGACTAGATGTTATAAACGAGTAAGTTCTTACCCTGCTCTGGTTTTACTATCGTAATGTAACGGCTACTTCCGATGTTCATTCCTGGTCTTTAGTGATGTTTGGTAACAAGGCTCTGGTGTCACACTGTGATCCTCGCTGCGTCATAAGGAGCTCCATACATGAGATTACAATCATGAATTATTATCAAGTGAACTCAATTCAATTGACAAAATATTACATAATCCTGATAACAACTGTCACAAACAAATACCAGTCTTTTTGAATATTCATTGATGTCCTCCGATTTTCAGGAGGATGCAGAACTTCGAGCATGATCTGTGCACTACGGTAGACTCAATATTGCAGTTGTTAGGACAGAAGCCCAAGGTGGTAAGCGGATACGGTGGTACTAGCATGGGTCCGTGTGGGGTGTCCCGACCCACATCATTAATTACCAGAACCACGAATAGCTCAAGACCCCGACAAATCGACATTCAACCCATCAGCAAGCCGCACCAGTATGCGGAACCCGAAGACGTCCTGACCAGCATGTAACCTCGTCATCTGCTGAACATTAAGACGTGTTGTGGCCGCGCTAGCATGACACGCGGTATTTGGCCTGGTCACATACTTGCTTCAATCAAGTCATGTGATATATCGGCTTCAATTTGGCCTGTTACATTCTTTTTTCAATAGATCTCCATCATACACTCAACGTCACATCACTAAGTGACGTGATTACTGGGGCTGTGCAGCAAGTAGTATTTTCCCCATCTAATCGGGAAAGAACGTAGGAATGAAACCTATTGGCTCTCACGGCAAATTACGTGACCTTTAATCTTCCAAAGGTCAACCTGATCAACGGTTTTCATCGCCACCTACTTTCATACGCAATTGATGAACAAAAATACAAATATTTGAATCGCGATGACGCACTAACACTATTGTGACTAACTTACCAACAATTCCTGTTGAGAAATACTGACGTAACATATGTTGAATAACTGACGCACAGTTTGTGTTGCGGACGATCCTCCACGATTTCTTAAGTTCCTGGACAGTTCTTTCATCAGTATTATCTATAAAACCTAACATTCCTGATTCGACACGATCAGTTCTGTGATATATAAGTTGGACTTTTTGCGTGTTGTTAAACGTTTCCAAATCCAATGTTATTGTGATCCTTGTTTCAATTTTGTATAACGGTAAAACCCAGTCATTCCATTTATTAGAGATTCAAATGTAGGATTGTGTTTATTGTATACAACTTAGTCTATGCTATTATGTACAACCCACTTTACGTTGTGTACAACTGAGTGTACGTTATTGTGTACAACTCGGTCTACGTTATTGTGTACAACTCAGTGTAGGTTAAGTTGATACTCGTCTCATACTTCTCGTTGTAGAAGTAATACTCATTCCATAGATAGACTCTTAGAATTTTCTCACATAATACAATGATGTACCTATGAATTTTGAAATGCATATCCATATCACTAATTAACACTCTCGTCCATCAATTTTCCCCGTTAACGAATTACTTTATGCAGATAACCGTTTACACAATGCATTAATGATATCATATAAATGTCAAGTGAGGATTGTTCATATGAGAGTGATCTGGCAAGCATGGGGCCCTCGCAGCAACTAGGTATTTTACCTGTAGGAGTGGAGTAGTGAGTTTTGATGTTTTATACTGCTCATCCAGAAATTTATTGATAACGCTTGCCATTTGGGGGATAAGAATATATTTGTTTATAGGCTAACGTTACGAATGTGCCATCCGCATGCCAGAGTTTCCGTTTCTAGTCGTTTTTGAAGATTTTTTTCTTTTCAAGATTGAATACCAGTGTATGAATGGGATGTACGGAAATCGGTGAGCCAACGAGTGATTTCAGTAAATGAGGTCGGACTTGTCGCACACAGCATGTGTTAGTGTGATTACGTACGCCGTGTGTTTCCTCCCCCATCGTTCATTCGTCCACATGTACTCAGGTCTGAGAGCAGAAATGTTGTACTTCGAAGATGCACTTCATGTTTTTATGTTTACAGAACAATTTGTGAATTTTGCATTGGAGTTCTAAGATTTGTATTCAACGCTTTTTGTTTGTAAAGAGCCTCAAGCACGCATTATCCGTGTTGCAACTCTATTGGAATATCGACCCGCATCATCGTACTGACCTTTTGTCATGAATGCAAACGTTTTCTACGATTCTCGCCATTACTGCACAATTACATTCGTTGTTTTGTCTGATGATGCGGATATCATCAAATATGCATTTATGCGAAATAAATCACTTTGCTTTTCGCGCATGGAAACTGTATGTTGTTATCTGCTGATTGTGAGCCACACATCCGGTTGCATCATGGTTTCCTCCATTGATATGACGTTACAATACAGCACTTCCGGGTACCGTGTGGGAGGAATAAGCTTTATTCTCGCATGAGGAGCTTACTGTCCATTCTAGGGTAAGGTTATGAAGGGGTATGTTCACTTTACAAGAGAATTCACGAATAAAGATGTTCAGAAGAGTCTTCGTTTTAAAGAAGAGCTTCGATAGATGAGTTTGTATACGGCAATACATCTCTCTTTTCCATGTACAGAAAACAGCTGTGGGTCAAAGTCATTGATTGGTTCTGGCTTGGTGGTGGGGTGGGGGGGTGGGGGTGGAGTTGGTCACAATTGACGAGCACAATGAACTATGATGCCACAGTTAACTGTCATGTCATAGTAAACCATGTCACAGTTGACCATGGTGGCACTTCAAAAGAGGATCTTTTATCTGTCCTCGTTCATGTGGAACTATATAAGGCTGCCATATTCAGGTGAAGATTTCAGTTCACTATGTAACCCAATAATCGTTTGCACTGCATCTATCTGGGATCATTTAGATGTCATAAATTCCCATTAAGGGTATCATCTATGCATTCGCCCAGATTCCATAGCGGTCAAACAGATAGGTATGCGATTCAATAAATAGCCAAGCAAAACAAAAATTTCTACATTTTCTATATACATAGGAAACATTGCACATCTGAAATATTATCAGAGCTTTTGCATGATGCGTATTATGATTTTTTGAAGGGTCATTGATTGAATATTGTAGCATTTTCTTTGGGCAAATACTCGCTCCAGTCCTCACCACATTACACACACCCCTCTATAAGACACACGTTGATGACTCCACCAACATTAAATATCTCAGAAACAAGGTTTAGTTCATTTAAGGTTCATTAACTTTAATTGTTATTCAAAGTACAGTCCATACACAAGAGCAACCGCAAACAAAGTACCATTAGTAAATTTGACAGACGCAAAAGCATCAGTCTTCTCATTCCATAGACACCGCGAACCAAACTGCATCCCGGGCCTCTCGTTCAGCGAGCCCAACGACACGACAGCCACCAGTTTGTAACGTTTCAGTCTTAGCACCTTTAATTGCTCCATCATGGCGGCAGCAAGTTCCTGGCTCAGTCGTTTACAGCTGGAGGGGTCATATTGAGCATCCGCTAATCTCTCTATCAATACAGATTCACAAATGCGCTCCACGTCGTCGGGATTGAATCTGGTCGATGACTGCATGTGATATTTGTTCTCTGTGGGGGTCCGATGAGGGTCGGAATTGTGTTGACTGCTAACTTTAGCCTCAGCAGCCTGCCCGCCAGACACGCGTTGGTCGGATACAGTACGCTGGAAATGAGCATGAGGCTCCCCTGAAGGCATCCGCCCAGTCGTTCTCGTTTCCCGGGTTTTATCCATAACACAACGCGGGAAATCATACACAAAATGCCAACGATAAACCCAAGATCAAATCCCTTGTAAACAGTAAATCACGCCGTTCTAGTGCCTGTCTGACCGTAGACGATCTGTGCTAGTGTAGTGGACGATGGTTGACAGCGGCTGACAGTGACATCGCGGTGTGTGAGGACTGTTATCGGAGCTGATGAACGTGGACCAGTAGATGACCACGATTCAACGTACACGCACCTCTTAAATGATCTCCATTCTAAACACTCTCAACTCCTCCGGACAGTACCGCTATCCTAATCCCAAACCCCAAGTACAGACCTTTATCGATCAATCACTATTTGATCAATGTCACTCGTGATCTCAATAGACTCTCTCCCAAAGATCACGAAGCTTATCCACTGCATAACACCTGTATTATCGCTGGGTCTTGTTGAAGCTTGTCATCCATGTTCATGCGGGAAGTGTCTCACCCTCGCCGTGGGGTGACCTTTGGTTTTCGCATGTTGGGTCGATAACTAAAAAGACTTTATGCGTATATACTGATATAACGCCCTGCTCGAGAGGTTAATAAAGTCACAAGCGACCAGCTGCCAACCATCGGCTGCCAACCAGTCCGCTCCTTAACACAAACAGTATTTGCAATCGACGAGGGGGCCTGGTTACCACCTAGTTTCTTGGTTGCGCACTGTTGTAATGTGTAAGGTTAAAGGTTGGTGTTCCGTCAACAGCTTAGTCGGTTGGTTATTCCCGGATTCAAGGGTATGTGGCATATATAATAAAGCCATTCAGCCAGAGAATCGATAAGTGAATACCTTGGTAAACCCAATTCTACAAAACGAAATTTGGCAGCACCCCTAAGTAGACTGAGCAACGTCTCGTGTCAACAATGGTTACCCGAACTTTGACCCGGGCGTGATGGTCAGCGTGCGGACAAGTGTGTCACATATGGCCGAATACAGAACAAAACAAAACACGTTTGCAAGAATGATTGGAATAGTAGAAGTTATTCCGATTAGTGAGTTACTCGCGGTTTAAGATGGGTCCGTGGAATCTCTACTAGTCAAGGAAATGGCACATTTCTAATTACCTTAGAAGACTTTCTCCAGTGCAACTGGTTTTTCCCTTGAAAACAATTGTTGCATTTGATTCATTCAATTTCTCACAATCTCGATGTGCACATGTGTGGTAATGCATGTAAAACCAACATCTCTCACTATAAAAACAACCCCGAATATGTTCTTACTATAATATAGTTGGCCTTTGTTTGCTTAGGAATGTCGGAATATTGATCATTTTGCCACCTCCCGCCTATCACTCCCTGTACCTCACTGTCAGCGTCCCTCAGCAAGCTTTCCCGGTAAACTGGTTGAGGTTCGTTTCTGTTTCCTGTCTAACCCCCAACCCAACTCCCCAGCAAAACAAACCCCGCTAGATGACAAAATGCAGAGCAGGTATCTCGCTCTATGGCTGCTAACGTGGATGCTCCTGCTATAAAACTAACGCCAGTCCCGAGAGAAGATATTGTGTAGCGACCGATATTTAATATTATAAAACAAAAGATGGCTACCATGATTATTTGAGATGTTTGATACTAAAGAAGTAAAATAATCATGACATTATGTTACGGTCTTGTTATTTTAAGTTTGTCTAGATTTGGAGTTTATATGCTCTTACATTGACTCTTCCGGCTTATCATCGTCGAATGGTTGTAGGAAGCAACAAACATGGTCGCCCAAGATCATATTGAAAACATAAATGTAACAGGTTTTTAAACTTGTTCAGATATCTGGCGGAATCTATCGTAGTTAATTAGTGGTTCCGTGGGTAAATCTAATCTAGATCGGGGTTTTCCCATGTTGTATGGGTGTACGGATAACCTCTGAGTTTTCAGGACCGCAAAACTGAAACACAAGTTATCGTTGATATCATCTAATCCAAATATACTACTGATATCATCTAATCCACAGAATATGTTGCATACCTGTATGAGCTCCCCATTTAGATGCCTTGCTGTGGCTTAACGCCAGATGACTGACTTTGTAGCTTGCATTTCAACACTTTCTAATACCTCACGTCACGATGATGGTATGGTAACCACTAATATTGCATATTCAAATTGCGCCCTGATAAATATCTTCATAACTGTATAAAAGCTCATATACATAGACAATTAAAGTCAAGCCAACTCAGTCTGAGAGTTTGCAGCAGCTACTGTTCATTGCTTGACATGAAAGCTGCTTGGCAACCATTTCTTGGTTTTCAGACTTTGAGTCTCTTCACGGCGCTGTGAATCATCCATCGCTATAGTTGTTGTTGTCGGAAATTTCGCTTGCGTACCCGTTGGTCTCATTTTTGTCAAATGTGGTCGTGGATACAAAGATTAAAAATCAGTTATGATGATGTTGCCTTTGACCTATCCTTACTGACCGGCCCATCCTGTATTGAAATTCTCATGCATCGGTGCAATATTTTCTCTGCCAAGTGAGGACGAATACTGCGCTTCAACTTTCATTTGATGATATAGGATACTATGGTGGGACGCAACTTACTAATTAGCTAGTGGGTGTAGCCCACAACTTTAATAAGTGAAGATTTGATGAAATCTACAGTTTGCAACCTATGCGTGAGTAGTGAGTTAGTTATTTGGCACGCAGAATGGTTTACAGCCACCACTCATGCGGTTCATGGCTTAAAGGAAGTGCCGTTTATCGACGAGTCTACACGGCTAAATGAAAGAGATATCTTACTGTGCATCACGAGTATTCCAGCCTAATAATAATGATGAAAATCGATCAGCATATTTTTCGGCTAGCCACACTAAAACCCCGATATCATTTTTCTGCAGCGATATATGTCGATATGTAGAACTATAAAGCTCCCTCATTGCCTGACATGGGGCTGGAACTCCTCTGTAACTTGGTCCGATAGTTTCGACACACAGTCCATGACTTCTCGCTTACGACCACCCAACTCAACTGATGCCGAATGTTGCAAAATGGGCAACTATTGACGCCCTGTATCCAGAAAACAGTCAGTGCACAATTACCGATGGGAACTTACTTAAAGGGTTCCAGGCTGGTTATGGTAATCAATGCGTCGCCAGTTGGGCGCCAGTGGTTAGAGCAGCCATGCATTTCATTGTCTGTCAATATTATGTTAAGGCATCGACTGCGAAGCTATAATATAAAATAACAGTGAATAAGCGAGGGTAAGTTTAATAAATCAGAAAATGCTACAATAGAATGATGTAAATGATGATAAATAAATAAAATAATGTTGGCAATATATACAATATATTCTACCAGATGACATATACATTGCTATAAAAAAAGCCGGAAGTTAATTATCATCTCTGAGAGATAAGGCCGGACGCATTCAATATCACAGACGCCGACGTACATACATACATACATAAACTGACCATCTGTTATATATAAAGATACATCTTATACAAATATATACAACCATATTATCAAAATAAAGAAAGCTTGGACGGATTCTATAGTCTATGGTTCGTCTATTTGCAGTTAGTCCATGGGTCCTCATCAACTCGTACATCCGGGAAGCCTTCTATTGGACTGCTTAAGTTTCAATAACGTCATGTTTGCCTTCGCGATATTCCTTGTTTATTCGATCGAGTTCGTCAGCTAAATCCTCGCGACAACTGCGTATCAAGGCACTTCGCAACGACTCCACCTTCATTCAAACAGTAACACAAATGTGCAGTACGAGAATGGCACAATTGGGTCATTATCTCTGAGGCGATAGAACACATGAATCTACCTTGTTGACGCTACGTGGTACTTTCTTGACCCACGTGACCAGCATATCGTACTTGGCGTCCTCCTCGCTGCTGTCATTGACAGTAGTGTTTCTCATGATGGCCTGGAACGCCACGGATCACCCATATAGATATTGTCACACATCAACGAGCACATTTATGTATAACACGAGAATATGGCTGAGATATAAATAATGCCCTGGGTACCTGTATGCGTATACGTTTGACATTGAGATAGTGGGCAACCTTAGGCCACTCATCACCGAGATGGGAGGCGATCACCCTTAATGTCTCCTCGTTGATAGCATCCGAGCCAGCGCGGAGAGTGACCGGCACTTTAGCAACCATACGAGGCAACTCGGGCTCCTGTAAATACACATCGAACACGAGTCATCACTCTATGCACTTAACACCCGGATGACAACGTAAAAGGAAGCCCGCAAATTAGCGCGGTAGGTTGAGTGAAGATTGCAGTACCTTCGGTATACTAATCAGGTGCTCGGTAATCAGCTGACGTTTGTACTCAACAACAGTTTCCTCTTCTACACCATCATCATGTCGGCGCGGTTTGTGAACATCTTTTGTGACCCTGTAGAGTTGTACGAAGCCCCGGTACACATCGTAACTTTTCTGGAGGAACTTATCTACCTCCAATATGGAGAATTGTAACCGGTTCTCCGACTGAGAATCAAATATCAGATTCAGAGGGGTCGCGTAGCTGTCCCCTTGCTCATTGAAGCGTTTGATGTTGCCTCTGAATTGGACCTCAATACGATCACCCTCATTAAGGGCCATCTCCTTGCTGGTACCTGGACCCTCCTCGTATCCTTCTTCCGCCAGCTGACTGATGACTTTCTCAGTCTTCGATTGTAATGTCAGTTCCAGACATACGTCACACAAGTCGTCAGATCTGTCAGCATTGAAAGCGATTCTTTAATCATTACGTAAACTGATCGCAAACATAACGTTGCCTGGTATTACAAGATTATTTTTTTGCCAACAAAGTGGTGTGAGTAGAGTTCAACAATGTGTCACACTGAATGAGCACCAAAGCAATAGAAGTAACGTACTCGTATAATAGAAGTATGAAAGCTAGTGCGAATTAAGAATCATTTGCTATATATAGCAACCTATCGATGTACAACAGCCATTTACAAATACTTGCCTTTGTTTGATAATGGATTGTACCATTCTTGTAGACAGCCTCCTTTCTATTGACTCGGCTATCTTCTGGGCTTCTTCATTCTCCACGCCGGTTCGTGTTCTCAGTATTATAAATCTGGACAGAGGGAATTCATAACATTTAGATGTATACGTCATAACGTGGTAAGAGAGAATATCTTGTTGTCATAACGTAGCTCACCGTGGTATTGGTTGAAGCATGGTGAACTGCACCAGGTCTAATTTCACCTGCTCTGCACACGGAGACTCTTTAACCACCCATCTCCCGTGAGTCGTCTTGTGTACGAAGAACAGAAGGTCAGATTCGTCATCTGTGTCGATTAGAAATAAACACAGAAATTTAATATCGCTGCGGTAACTGTTTTCTGGCGCGTCCACGGTTAATAGCAGCTACTGTACCCGGGATATGATGGAAGCGATGGCCACAACATCAGTTGATTAGTCAAGAATCTGGATCGTACAATAGCATTAAACCTCTATGGCTTTTTTTGTTATTTAATGGTAATTGGGTATAAAGTTGAGCTGGTTAACGTCGTAAAACTCGCTCGTTGATTGGGCCTAACTCCAGGAAACGAGGAGGTACGTTGAAGGGCGCAGATGAGCGACTAGCACTACGTACCGTCATTGGTTCCGTACTGGCCCATGTACCACTTGGTAGGGGCGGCTTTCTTACTAGTCGTCTCTTCCTCCTCCCCGCCGGTCTGGGTGCTCCCCTTCGTGCTGCGCTTCTTGTCCCTCCTAGCCGCCACGGACGTGTCATCGACGACCGGCATGGGAGGTGCAGCCGGGCTCTTCATCTTCGCCTCTTTAGCGGCCCGGGCGGCAGCAGCTTTCTTCGCCATGACGGGGTTCGGAGGACACGGTAATGTCATCTGAATGAACACGTCACATCACTAAATGAATATTCAAAATGTGTTCAGCGAGTCATGTTCTATATCCAGATGGCTAATGTCAAACATCATCATCATCAGCAGCAGCAGCAGCAGCAGCAGCAGGAGCCGCATCATCATCATCATCATCATCATCATCATCATTATCATCATCATCATGAGCATCATCATCATCAGCAGCAGCAGTCACATTATCATTATCATCATTATCATTATCATCATCATCATTCATCATCACCAAATGAAATATAAAAATACTTGGATTGACTGGTGCTTACTGTGACTGGGCCATCAAATGTGTTACTGGCCCATTCCATCGAAACAATGGAACTGGCTGTGAGCAAACTCTTGGAGTCCGGCGACTGTAGCCGCAGTTCGTTCACTGTGTTAGAATCCACAGGCTGGAGCTGGAGAAGCAACAGTGAAAAAGAAATAACTGTGTCGTTCAGTATCATTTCCAAATGGAAAGTCATTTTGAAACAATCCCCAACGCCTATGACCGGTGTCACAGTGACTCACTTGCAGAGTGAAATGTTCCGGCTTTTGAAAAACACCCCGGTCAGCACTGAATACGATGCGACTGTCTACCCCAGATGCAACCTTGCCACCTCGCTTATGGAAGGTTAGGTAATCTCGCTTAAATCTCGTGACGACAGCCAAGTCACCGTAATTTGTGACTTCGGCTTGCACATACT
Organism: Urechis unicinctus; assembly: GCA_034190875.2. NCBI lineage: Eukaryota > Metazoa > Annelida > Polychaeta > Xenopneusta > Urechidae > Urechis > Urechis unicinctus. The sequence continues at coordinate 64,312,167 of CM067350.1, forward strand.
TGACATCCTGGAGAAGAGATAATGTCAAACCTTGATTAAATCAGGTTTTCCTCTCAAATATAATCATTTGTAATTGAATATTCGATTTATTATTTATATTTGAAACAAGCGACCTTCTGTCCTTCGTGACTTGTTTCAAAAGTGCGCAGATGAGCCCAGTCGCCGCCTTCGTAGCGTGCTTTGATAACAGTTTCTCTGGTCATGGCACTGACGCGCGACATGTTGTGTGGTACGACAACTTGAATGGGACTCTGAAACCCCCCCACACACACACGTCAACATCACAGCGGTTCCTTCCTAATACTGCTAGTCCTAAAATAATCTTTTTCTCATTTTTAACAAATTTGATCTACGATTTTTCAGTCGTCGAAGAGCATTCATATATTGCGATGAATTATCTTCAAATCTTATTGTCGTTGGCATTATGGTAGTCATCTATTAACTCAATCCAATATAACGCGTATTAGCCACAAGTCGACACGCGTTCTGATCAAGAGTAGGTAAAAACAAGGACCAAGTGTATCTAAATGAAACTCACGGGCAGTTGCTGCTCGCCGTGGGGGCTGGATATCCTGATAATGCTACTGACCAGTTCCTCATTATCACCGTACTCGAACTCCACGTCCAGCTGACTGACCACTGAACATTCGACCATGTTCTCTTTGAAGCTGTGGGGATTGCCTCGAATGTGGCATATCCCTCCGCCTCGGGCCATATTGTAACTGCAATGTAAACGCAGACAGAAGTCAATTACGGAGATATTGGACATTTGTCTAAAAAAGACGATTAAATGGCTTGAACTCAAGCATTGACTTGCTCTATACAGTCCTCGTTGTCTTATGGAAGGATTAGTTCAGCGTGATATAGTCTGAATTTCTAAAATGTGTTAAAGTCATGTTCCTTATTCAGTAAAAGGCGCGCTGGACAGACCGGCAACGTCAAATTTAATCATCATCATCGTCATCACCGTCATCATCGTCATATTTATCCTCAGCATACACATATCTTAATAATATATGATAAACATATAACCATGAAAAATAAGATAGTCTCCGTTTTTGGCAGATATACACGGTTGACGTTATCATATCTGTGTGTTTATTGCCCAAGCGGCGACTTGCCTTTGTGGTCGACCTAGACTGGTACATTCTTTCTTCTTGTGGCGCGGATTAGAAACATTTAGATCGATATTTGCCATTCAGAGGCATGACTGCTAAATTCATCTCACGACGATCAAGCTAGATTTTAGTTTCTTTGTAAACAAACATCGGCCTTGAACGTGACTACCAAACATGTCAAAGAGTCGCTCAAGCACATGCGGACTTGAACCCATCTGCAGACACAACTTCTCGTGGAATCCTGCGTGGTGTGCGGAGACGACATACTACTTAACTTCTGATATTGAAAGACACACTCTTTACTTATTTACACTCCAGTGATAATCACAACAGGTCGAAGCATGTCATTCATAGCGTGGTGACTAAGGGACAAGTATCGATGCATTGAGGGTAACTGGCCGTATGGATTATAGTTCCCAGTTTAATATATTCCAAGCCATACTAAACCCCTTTTCGTGAGCGTTGGATGTTTACAAATTGGCCATGAAACCGACAAGGTTCAATAAAGGCGATATCCTTCGGGTCGATCTCCGTAAACATTTACTTAAGATCAATTATAAATTGGAATCCGGATATCAATGAGAAATAATATGTTGTGGACCTGAACTATTTCAAAATGTTGATTTTCCAAACTGATGGCACCTGGATGTGAAGGTCAAAAGAACCTATCTCTTGGCTTCGAGTGAAGCGGAATACGTCCATTCAGTCCATTACCGATTCTTACCATACTCGCCCAAACGAACCCCATATATTCGATTAATGGGCACAGTATCTCATGGAAATGTCGTGCGTTGTGATGGTGGTGGTGGGGGGGGGGGGGGGGGGCGTTGTGGTGGAGGGGGGTGTAGGTTTTTGCAGGTGTGGTGTACTTAATTACCTTGAGATGGATCAGAGGGAAGGAGTACGTTGATGCGGGGAAGGACAGGTCACAGCACATATTAAGTAGGACTCACTTGAAGACGGGCCAGTTTTCCCACTCGGCAGTCTGGTTCTCGGCCTCGTTATGTGCCGGCTGCTTCCTCAGTCTGTTTCTTCTCGCCTCTTCCTCACGTCTCACCTCTTCTTGTTTCCTCTCCATCTCCTGTCTCCTGGTTTCCTCTGCCTCTTTCTTCTCCGCCTCCATTCTCCTCGCTTCCTGCTCTGCAAGTTTCCGCTGCTCATACTCTTCCTGAATCTGTCTGGCTTCCGCTGCCGCACGCTCGGCCTCCAGACTGGCCTCTGTGGCTGCTGCTTCCGTCTCCAGACTGAGCTGAGCGGACCGGACCAGCTCTTCCCCGATGCGAGCCAACTCCTTATTGAGCCGCTGATGCTTCGCCTCTGCTTCTCGTTCCTCCAAGCCCACTCGGGTGTCACCTGTCCACAAAACAACAGCAGTAAAGACCCCTTACTGTTCACAGCTACCTTATCAACTGTGTGCTGCAGAGGAGGGAAGAACGTTCACTGTTCAATGTTCGTGTTGTGATATCTATCTGTTCGATTGAGGTGTAGTTCAAATGCAGAAACAAAGCATCGAACAGCAAGACGCATTACGGCAAATTCATTATTGTTTTTGTATCATCCATACAACGAGGTGGCTGAGAATTCCCAATGTTGCTATGACAACATGAATACAAACACATTGCCGCTATGGTAGCATGTATACCAGCGCTGGCCGAACTATATTCCTATAGCCGGACGGGATAAATACGCGGCTATAATAATAAATAAGCATATATACACATTATTGATTATGAAGCACGGGTAAAAACACAGTTAAATTAAAATTAAATTTAGGGGTGGTGTGCAGAAAGGTATTGTAGCATGAGTGGAACAGCTCCTAGCCTATGACTAGATACTTCAGTAGCCTATGACTAGATACGTTCTTTGGTAACACCAAGGACCACATGACTCCTGCGTGTAGCGCAACTGCGGTATGCCCTATCACCGGCGTGTGTCAAATACCACACCTATGGTACTGCAGTCGACATTTGTACCACTTCCGACAACTTAACTTACTATTTGCATTAACGAGATAAGATTGACCCAGGTAGGGGTCGTGATCTGAAGTGATGGATAGACCCGGTGTCGTCTGTTAATAGAAATGAAGTATGCTAACGACCACAAGGACAAGCCAAGTACTCAGTAGATCACTCTACATAAGAACTCCGCCCCTGACATATCATGATCCCCTCAGTGAGCATTCGTTGACAACGGCAATAGTATTGTGTTGTTTACCCTAGCAACAACGTCCCACGTATGTTTTGTGCGCGTGTTGACGCATATCATAATTATCTCTGCCCGACGCTGCCTCGTATGCTACAACATGAGCGTCTCATCTGAGCGATAAAATCATCCAACAATTAATCTTCCTGGCATGTTCTTTTATGACAATCGAACCAACCAAACACATCGTCTGAATAAGCCAGGCCCCAAGATGGAGGTTCAAAACCACTGGTTTATGTTTGCTTGTTCCTCTTCCAGTGCATCATATTGCCTCACCCATTAAGTAGCATATTGAATGCTGACCTGGACCATCTATTCCATCAAACTGTCATACAGCTCTATTCATGACGGGAATTTGAAAGCGAGGTTGCTAAGCGGCAAGCTGTAACATTGAGAGACTGGGCTAGGTGAAGGCTTGGTAAGGTTAGAGCCACCCGCAATACAGCCACGCCTCATCGAGTTTTGAATTTATTAATAACACCGATAATAGCGGGCTATAGAAACGAGGAATCGCATGATACGTGATACATGCTGAATGGTGTCTATGGGTGAAATGGAACCGGAGTCAATCTGCGAACATCACGGACTGCGTAGTGATGTATACTCTCTGGGGCAGGAAGTGAAGAGCGGGAACACGCGAGTTTTGAATGATACTTAATTTATAAGGCGTGGTGGCGTGGGTGTGTCGCCCGGGGGAGGGGGGGGGGGGAGCTAAGTGTATAGAGGTAGTTTACATGTGCCGCCCGACGGTGTATGTTTTTTCGGCCTCTCGACTTGTACGACGGGTTTTATTGGGCCTCATATTTGTACGACGGGGTATGTTTTTCAGCTTCAATCTGTACGACGGTTTGGTTTTTTTTTTTTTTTGGGTTTTTTTTTTGGGGGGGGGGGTCGTTTTGTACAGCGGAGTGTGTTTTCTCTTCCCATGCAGTATGTCGAGATTTTCTCCCGGGATTTCCCCCCGAACGTTGACAATGCAAATGCAATGAATGGTCCCTTTGTGACGCCCCGAGAATCACACGCTCAGCCGACAGGGATTTGCATTGGCCGGCTAACCGATATCTTCTATGAATACAAACCCTTTATGGTTTATGTATACATAGAAGATAGCGGCCGGCCAATACAAATACTTGTGGCTCGACCGTGCAAGCGCGCAAAGTTGTTACTGCATGTAATCAGAAATCTGCTCATAACATTTTGAGATTTATCCGCAATTTTTATCCTGCTTACGACGTATGACGGATTATACGTTTTTCGGGTCCAGCGGCACACCCCTATACGGGTTAAGACCATGAGCCGTCTTTTAGGCGATTACGCATATTTACAAGTTGTTGAGATTCCTGAGACTCTAATGCGAATCATAATACTGATTGCTTATTAAATTGGACTTGTTAAATCAAGTTGACATCGTGAAGGTAAGGTCCTATCATCGAATTTTCTACATTGGAAATGCCATCTTCGAGAACCAAGAGGGAGCGCAAGCTCCACTTGGTTCAAAAGAGCTAATGGCGCTCAGTGATAGTGTATCAACGCGGATTATGTTCTGAAAGCTGCGCTCGATGAAATTGCTTAAGATTGTTAAATCTTACTGAGCTGGCAATTTCTCTTATCAATAAGTTATATTGTGAAGGGTACAACAGTAACGAACTTGGTCAAAGTATCGTTGTCAAGGACCCGCCTTGTTGATGCCTTATAAATAGCCAGTTTTAGTGAGTGTACATGTTACACCTGTGTATTGGCGGGTTGTTTGTCGACTTGATGACGTCACGTTTGAAGAGGTACCCGTGTGAAAAACACGGATGATAACCGACGCTATAAACGTGATACTGAAAGTGTGGGACACATTTTACATATATATTGTTAATAAGAATAGATCAGTGATTGCTCTTATAAACCATAGGATGACACATGCCACTTCAGCACTTCGACAGATTAAGCACGCTGATATTGGTTTCTGATCCATTTATACTTTTCAACGAAACCTGCACATTGTCGACTGTTAAAGAGCTATGCATTACCTCCGTATTATTGCTCATACAGAGAGCAAGCGGTACAATGGACGAGGCTCCTCTGGGTATGAGGTGATGAAGAAAAAACAGCCAGCAAGAGATCAATTATTCAACGAGCAGGTATTATACGTGTGCATTGTTATTATAACAGACGGCTCAAGAATCGCTAAGATGTGTAAAGAGAAATGGCGCGCCCACCACGCCCTCAAACCATATATGTGAACCGAACACGAAGAATTGGCTCTGTCTATTTTCAGCACACTCAGCCAAAGGCATAACTGACATAGCCAGTTGGAACCATGGCAGCAGGGGCGACGAACAAAACCCAAATTGTTGCTCAATCAGTTGTGGCACGAAGCTGCATTAGTATGACCGGTGATAGGGGGGGGGGAGAAGGGGGTGAGGGAAACGAGTGTTCATTAATCATTATGCAATGGTTACTAATTGGCTGTGTCCTTGACGAGCTGCGCAGGGTGCATAATGTGATACACCGCATCGAACAAGCGCACGATGACAGTCAAGTTGATTCAAAGCGTTTGTTGGCTGCTTGCTTCAAGGAAGTTAATGGGTTATCGATAACAACCAGTGATGAATGCTAAGAGTCGGACAGGCGGAACAGGTGCCCGTTGATCACACCGATTCGCTGATCAATACCGCGGTTTAGATTCTTTACAATGACACAGAATCCCTTTCCAACTTATTCCTATGTATTCAAGTTAATCTCGCCATCAACACACATGAATACGACAAAGGAACTTTATGAGTAATTACTATTTTCAGGAATATGCTCGGTCATTTTGATACAACTTGAACATGTGACACAACAACAGGTGGGACGCGGAGATGACAGATAACAAGGCATGTTGGTGTTTGTAACTTGATTTGACATAGATATCTATCTCAGGGCGAAGCCATTTAAGTGTATCCAAATCTAAATAAATACATCAATTCTTGTGATGAGACAACCGGCGATCAAAGTCATGATGCAGGCTTCCTATTGGTCATAACCATAACTTGTAATGGTATGATCACGCCGAATATGATTAAGTTATCTCGGTTTCATATTTGCCGAAATAAAATTATGATTTCAAATTACTGGGATGAGTAGCTATTTTTGAGACCGTAGACATGTTCGTCTCGAGAGCCCCACAAACTTAACCCCATTGCTAGTTGTGATAACACTCGTGTGGGATTTCAAGTTGGTTACTGGTTAATTAGCGGTATATTGCATACCCACCTGACTTGTCATATGGCCTAGACAGTATCTTCTTATACGCCCGTTCTTTGATCTCCCTCATCTGCTCTCGCACCTGTTCCAGCTTCTTCTGAGAGTGGTCGCTGAAGGATGTAAGGTTCTTCATCACCGTGGTAACCGATTCAACCATCTCTTGGAGAACATCAGCATCCACATCCTCGTCCAATTGTTTGAATGTATCCGTCTGTAACTTAGCTTGCAAGGCCGAGATGCTGTCGAGAAATTCCCGAGCATCGAAATCTTCTGGTGCAATAACTTTGGGTTGCCAGGTTGGATCATACTCCACTCGTTTGACTTCTTCTTGGGTAGCAGTGGTTTGGAGGTCTTCCGACTGCTCCTGTCTGCTGTCAGTTGGTTCTGTGGGTACTGGGTCTGTACGCTCCGCCTCTGTATCTTTGTCATCTTGTGCAGGAAGCGGAGTAGGTACTGGGGAGGGTGGCTTCGTCTTCACTGCCGCTTTCTCACCTTTCCCCTTCCCCCGACCTGTACCTGTAGTGTTACCATAGCGAGGGCCCTTTGCGGCCTTCTTGGTTACAGTCTTCGAAGGTGGCATGTCTTTGACTTTGTGATCCGGAATGCTGTCGGGCGTATTGATGTGCTTGCGTCCGTGTGAAGATCCCGACACCCGCTCGTCCGTGTTGTTGTGGTCAGCAGATGGGGTTTTACGAGATGACCCGCGGCTGACACCGCTAGTTGGCCGACTGCTGGACATGCTCAAGAGGCGTCCAGTATAGTTACACGGGGGTTTGTCGGACAACTTAACTGACCTAGATAAATTAACAGAAACCTGTCGTTTGAATATGTATAGCCCGAAGCGATCGTGCCTAATCCGTGTGAAATTACACCTCGCCGACCACTCCGCCCTTTCTGTTAGGCTCTTGTATCCTGAAGTACTTGATCATATATCACAGGTAGAACCGACCCGGGTCTGGCTCAGCTCACCCACACTACTAATGTTGCCATATATCTACATAACTACGCAGCCCTGCAAGTCAGATAGAGCGCTCTTTCTCTGTAGTAAGAACAATATTGACAGCGTCAAGTTCAGTGACACAAATACATGGATAGATTCCGTCCGTGATAGCCAAACAAGGTGCGCCAGTTCCTCTCTTCCCGTCCAAATGACGCGGCAGCCCAGCAACATCTCCAACCCGAGTGGGTGCCGTAGCATATAGCTGCTAAGAGCAGATACACTGTGGGTTTGCATCGGGCGTTAAGTCGATCAAATTCACCCAAATCTGTGCGTTGCACTCGCTAGAGGGAGTACCTGTGACAGGTGAATACTATATATCCGTTATGACTAGACTTATATAATCAGAACTATTTTGACTTCCAGAGTCCGAGTCATAACGAATATAGACGCACGACAGCAAAAAATGAATCGTTAGTAGTAATCGATGACACGGATGACAGAAGGGCTGGTCAGGAATAACTGTAAATAATCGAATTGATGCACAGCTATGTGATGCAAAGAAATTCCATATCACAGAGTGTGATGCCAAGACGTTCCATATCACAGACTGTGGACGTTCTGGCAGCTTAGATCATCGTTCAACCAATGTCCCAAATGCTTTACCTGCTTACCGAATTCTTGTAATGCACCATATATTGAGGTAAACAATAAATAATTGGAATGAATACTTTATTCATAGGCCCATACAAGTTATGATGAAATAAATCCATGGAGGAAAATTGCAGTAATTTTCAATGACATGACTCATTGGCTCAAGTTTAGTCACACAGGATGTCGAACACTTTATACACGCCTGTACAGCAGACCACATGGTAAACATGGAGCAACACGGCGGTGAACATGTGGTTTTAGGACTGGTTTGTGTCCATGGGTTCAGCGGGGGAGTCAGACTTGGTGGCTTGTTGTGATTCACCAGGGGTTGGTAAGGTCTCTCCTTCCTCAAGTTCCAGGATACGAGGGCCGTACACCAAGACGTAGGCACAGTGCCAGTCACCTACCAGTCACATAACACACCAAGACTCACACATCTCTTCCAATATTGGTTGCAAATAATGAAAGAATAACGTTTTGTATAGATGTCAAATAATACATATTTATGTTAGATGGTTTGAATTATAATAAAGGTCGAGGTGTATGACGGACAGATGGGGGAGACGTTGTAGAACAGAGCTTACCACCGCCTGAGAGCTTGAGAATGTCTTCAGATTGCATCAACGTCACGTTCTCATCATCAAACATAAGCCATTCATCTGTCCCCACATCAAGACACAGCAGTATAACGCGCACCATACATCATCACAGCGAGGAATACATACAGGTTATAATCACAACACAAAATGGACTACCTCCTTTCCTGCGCACCCATGCAACGTAATGTCCACTTGAACTAGACCGCCCCTTGTGAGTCAACACAGCTCGCAATTCATAGTAACCACTGTTATTGGAACCAGGATCTGAGGGTAATCAAATCAGCCAAATAACATTGATGGACGAGGAATTAGCTGGTCTTTTCAGGCCTATAAGGTGAGCACCAAGTAGAGACTGACCATCAGAAAACGAGAATGGGTCAGATGATATGATTTTCTTCTCAGCTGCCATCAAGTTCTGCTTCTTCCCTTGATCACCTTTAGCCTTAAGCTGCAATTTATTATGGTAACAACTACCCTTCAATCGCACTTATTCAATACGTGGCAAACGGTTAAAGAACACTAATGATTATGATTGTTTGCAGGTAAGACCATTCACCTGACTCATCCTCTCAACACGTAGATCCTCAAGCTGCTTGAAGCGATCTCTGGCCGGCATCAGTTTCTGCTGCATGGTCTCATCACACAAATCAAACATGTCCAGACTCAATGGGAACTTGATGTCCTGAAACACACAACCACTTGCATCAATATTTGACATCATCACCACAACAAAACCACAGAGCTTCAAAATGATTGGAAATATATCATATTTGAATTATTGGTAAAAAAACTATCCATATTATCACCAAGGAATAAAAATACCATTAGCTCTGAACACTTCATATACACATATGTCTACAAACATAATCATAATACCTTTAGGATTTTGGCATTAACTTGTTCTTTCTCCTTATAGTAGAAGCGAACCATTTGGATAGCAAGATACCCAGGCAGTCTGCTTATTCGAGACTGACAAAAAAAGGTTCACAGCATTGTATCACAGAGTTGTTCAAAAAATGAATTTTGACTAAAATATCTCCTAATGATTTGAAAAACGTTTGCAGTTATTGTTCAATGTATCAGTAATGTCAGTTCCTTACTGTTTTCAGATACTGAGCATTACGACCCAAAGTAACTGAGTTCTTTTCAATGTGTTCTTCAAGGCGCTGTTAACATAAACATGGTGCTGTCACTGTAGTGAATAAGCTGTTAGGTATTGACACTCAACCAACAACAATGATGAACCAAGTGTGTATCAATTTCAACTCACTGATTTGAGCCCAGTGTGTAGATATTTCACTTCTGTAAGAGAAAGTATTCAAAATATAGTACAAGGCAAACAAAATAAGTAAAATATGGTGAAGCTAATTCCATGAACACCACAACACTTTTGTCAAGTACATGAAGATAACAAACTGCAAATATATTGTGATTAAATGGTTCACTGAAATAGATTAAAAGATGAATATAATTAGTTTATCAATCACTACACTTATCTGACCTTTTTCTATGAAACAGCTGAGTTGGTAGAAGGTTTCTGTTCCTTTGGTAACAGTTTCCTCATCCGATTCTATGCAGTTCATACTGAATCAATGTCAAGGTCATCTTATACTGTGCCAAATAGTAAAAGACTTTTCTCCAAATCCCATTGGCTATAAAAAAACATGTTTATTACTAGGATGCAAACTGGTACCCTGCATGGTAAGGGACCAGTCAGTTGACACGCAATTCACCATCTAAAACAATGGCATGGTTTTGTTGTGATATCGTAGGAGAGGATACGTGAATGAGATCTTTCCTCCCATGAATTGGTCAATGAAGCCCTGGTTGTCAGAGCTGGCTGTAGCCCCCTGAGTCACAAGTACAAGACATAGATAAGAACCTCGAAATTGTTTACTATTTACATCACTATTAAAACCGTAGAAATTAAGCATATTCCTTTCACTTAATATACAACAGCACAAAATAACAGAATTATCTGAAGCAAGAAGGACCCCTTGCATTGATGATAACACAAGCAGAACCCAGTACCTGTGAAGCAGTGGGGTCTGTCTGGTCTACAGCAGGAAGTTTCTTCTGTAGACACCGTACCATCTGTGTCCAACACTCATTAGCATCCTACAAACAGATCCTTATCATACAACCTACAATGTATATGACTTGACATACATTACAACACAGCAATAACCACCATGCAAGATCTTCTACTGCAATCTAAGTGCTACGAGTCCAAAGTCAACTTCTAACAGATCTACCTGTTGCTGATAGACACCTTGCTCATTTTTCTCAGCGAATTGAGGAAAGCACATATGGAGGACATTGAGCATGATGATGGGAGGGATAGGGTTAGCTGTGTGTTCCATGCTGTCAAAGAGATCCCGCACAGCTACACCATAACACACACAACCAATGACAGTATGTCCTCATTGAACTTACTCTGTACGACCAATGATTAATGGGGTATAAGATAAGATGGCCCTTTACCAGCAGTGATGCTCTGTTCGGCCATCATACCACCGGCTGCCATCACATTGCCTTTGAACCTTGAGAAGATGAAGAATAGTATAATATAGAGGTAAAATATCACACCAAAAATGTGATTTCACACCCACTTTGATCCCAATGATCGAGATCTTCCATGATTACTAACTTTTTAAGTTGTTCTTTAAGTTCAGGAACTGCCCGCAGACACTGGAGTGTGGCATTCATGTAGCATGTGTTGCCAAGGTTATTAAGTCCAGCAGGAACCTCCATCTGCACCACAGCAGGAATATTTATAAAGAGATTAGCTCTTACTATTCTGGGATTGGTGACCATGCTTCATCTGTTTTTGAAAGCCCCAATATTTTCACCAACAGTAAGATAACAACTCAGCTTGGCCCCTAATAGATACACTATAATACTTACCTATGCCTCATTGTCAGGACTCATTCAATTACCACACAGTATATATAAGATCTAAAATCAAGTTTTCACAGAACAATCTGACACATCAAAAGACCATGTATTGAGACTGATCATACCGCAGATGCGAGTTGTTGCTCAGTCATATCTTCAACAAAAGTGGTTTTCTCCGCTGGCTCATCTGGTAGAGCTTCTGCAGTACCCATCATCATCAACATTGCATTCTGCAAGTAAACCATTCATATTACATGAACACTGTTTCAATACCCAGGATGTTTTCAGGAAATTCACAAGAGAAATATATATATATATATATATTGCTGGTATTAGCACAATTTGGAGTGAGTGAACAGTATAAATAAGGCCATATAAATAGCTAATGTTAGTCTGAATTTTTATTACAGAGTACTCACATCTTTCAATTTGGCATTTCCCCACTCATCATCCTGAAACAATATCATGATAAACTGTATGAATGTTGTTCTACAAATACAGTATACAGACAGAGACTTAGTTCAATTCAGAAATACCATTTGTTTTCTCTTTGGTTATTGGTGAAAATAACAACACAATTTTTCATATTCAGTAAATTGTCACATTGTTTGAGGATTTACACTAACTTTAGTATTACAAAGAGTCACATAACTGTATAGAGCATATTGATTTATTAACCTTCAGCACCAGGCCTTTAAGCATAACTTTCTGGCGGTCTGGTTGGACTCCAGACAAGGCAAAAAGCTGGGCCTTGAATACCATGGGTGGTTCATCAGTGTTACATTCAACACCACTGAACTTCTCCTTTCCCCATTTCACATTGACTAGCAGCAACATAAATACATATCAGAATAACACAGAATTGCAAATCAATTTGGGATACAAGGTACACATGCCAAAGGTTAATATTGGACAGGTAATAACCAACATCTACTTTACATCAACGTTCCATGTATACAGTTAGCTCCGCTAGGAAGGGAAGTGATTCTTAAACTTAGACATTGGTTCAAGCTTATCACTTTCATTTGTTTTAAATACTGTGTATGGAGAAGCAGGCTTTGGACTAGCATTCATTTTGGCCTGCCCAAGTATCCACTGTTAGGGCTACTTATAATTGTGTACAGTTGGATGATTTAGGCAGCCACAATTGTATGTTAACAGCCTGCTATATACACACAGTCTGTGATCTTGGGAAGGGTCACTGTCCATGTTATAATCGAATGTAAGTTTTTTTTAGCCTAATTTCACTGCAAAACAGGGGGTGCAACCTCTTCACCCATGCAAACAATACATGAGCTAATACTTTTATTGTCAAAAGGTGCAAGACATATGACACTAATATCATAAAGTGTGTTATGTTATTGCTAGGCAAGGCACCTCACCTCTGATGATTATCAATAGGGGGTGAGGGTCCTAATGGCTGACCTCTCAATGTCAGTCAATTCGGCAAAGTCATTGTAAATGCATTTAGTGTGCAATTCTTTGAGGCATTTGCAGGGCTTGAAATTACCACCCGCCCGCCTGCCAATGGCGGGTGAAATTTGAGTCGGGCGGGTAAATAATCACAACCACCCGCCCGGCTGGCGGGTAGATTTTTTCGCGCTAACACCTCGCGCCCAGTTCAATACAAGAGTAGTTGGGCTCGCGTGATTAAGGCGCCGCTTGAACCATAAACCCGACAAACACACGAGATAAGAAGGCTTCCCGATTGTATACTATCATGTCTTGCGTAATTTATTGACCTATAGTATATAAACTGAAAGTAAACTGTTTAATAAACCGATGGCATAGATAGGCTCACAGAAAAAGTTATACAACTAACGTGCCTTGATTGTTTGGGAAGACTTTATAATCCATAGATCAGGGATCAGCTGGCTGCAGTCGGTGTATAATTTTGACCTATCACGGTATCTGGTGTGAAGACAAGAACATGGACAAAAGCCCACCCCACTCCCTCCCAAGCTATCTAATGGCAGCCTCTCGTATTTGAATACAACATGCACCTACTGACCTGAAAGAGTCGAACGGTTACTTGGCAACAACGAATCAACGAGACTCCCCATTTCCTGTCTGTTGACAAATTTTATGTAACCGCTTTTCCATCGTTAAAGGCATTCTTATTTTAATTCATTAATTTGATTTACCATGTATCATCTGTGAATGGTATTCATAAGAATTGAGATAAAAGCCTGGTTATGCAGAAAAGCTGAATTCACGCATACAAGAATATTTGCAGTGATTATTCAGAATCGTAATAGCCACAACAAAACAAACTTAATGCAACTGTGAAAGTAGACAAGTCAACTCTTCTCGCGTCAGTAACAGTTGTAAGTGACGCGACGGAAAGACGTAACATCACCCATACGCGCGCGTTGTTTTCTTCGCGCGCTCCTCGTGACTTTTCTTCCGCATCTGCCGTCTGATTGCATTGCGTTCTAATCGCATTTAACGATAGGCCCACCAACAGTTGTATGACATACATAACGCGCGTGGCATGTTTTCTTTAAGTGTTTCTTGCGAGTTGACTTGCATGCCATCAGTAAGCATACCTATATAACTGCATGCAATTTTTTAAGAGTACAACATTACTGAAGATGTCGTGCCTTCAGGACTGAGAGGTCGCAGACTATATATAAGAAGTGATGATGTAGACGATGACGAGAAAGAGTATGTGTGTGTTGCAAAATTGTGTTGTTGACCTCATTGAATAAATGCTTGCTTTTTGTATGTTTTGACAAGTTCGTAAATATTGATATGAATGTTGCATTTAACATAAGAATAAAATATTTAAAAACAATAAAAACGCGTACATTTTTGTTTTTTACTATTATTTATAACTGAAAATGTAGGGCCGGTAGAAAATTTGTAGGGCCGGTAGAATTTCAAGGTTACCGGCCCGACTGGTCGGTGAAATATTTGGCTAATTTCTAGCCCTGCATTTGTATAGCTGCTTATTGCTATGAATATATCACCACTTAAGATAACTTCTACAAAAACCTAGCAGCATATATTTTCCCTTTTTGAAAGGAGGAAGGGTACTGCTTTGGCAGTATTTAAAATGGATATTTTATTGCCAATTACTCAGTATTAAATGAGTATGTATGGTAGATCAAATAAGAATCAAAGCTGACTTCCAATAAGTTTGGAATAGCGAAACATATCATTATCAAAAATTCACTTGACAACAAGATTTGTTTAACTTTCATCACAGTCAGTACAAACTGTACACCTGAGCTCAGGCATGTATACTTTTTTAAATATCTGACTCATAACTGACAAATGTACAACCCATTGTTTGTTCATGTTTGCTTGATAAAAGTTTGTTACATCTTGAAATTGTACTGAAGAATCCTTTTTTAGTTATTGACTTAATGAAGTTTGAGAAGACTGACTATCCAATTTTGACCTAATTTGAATAACTGACAGTCCGGTCAGACTGTGATTTTCTTTAATACTTGGTATGCCCTACTGTCAGGTGAACAAATATGAAAGATTTGTTGGCCAAACTAACAATTATCCGTTCTACACATCGTAAAAATCATCAAACATAGCTGCAAGGCTTCGCAAGCTTGCTGTCTTTAGCTTTCTTGAAAGGGACATATGCCAATAACATTAGCAGCAAAACCAATAAACTAATATGTTTGAGACTTGAGAATGAAATGAGAACACTAAACGAAAGTGTCGTGAAAACCAAGGGAGCAAAGCAGCTATAAATAATACGATGAACCTCTGCATAAAGGGATGACACTCCCATCTTGTGCTGCATCGAATCTGGTATGTGTACATTCTTTGTCTTGTGACAACCCAAGTAGTATGTCAGGCTCAAGAGCGATACTATCGGATGAGTTTTGACAACCGTGAGCC
Source organism: Urechis unicinctus (assembly GCA_034190875.2). NCBI lineage: Eukaryota > Metazoa > Annelida > Polychaeta > Xenopneusta > Urechidae > Urechis > Urechis unicinctus. The sequence continues at coordinate 64,327,676 of CM067350.1, forward strand.
GTTCATGACGGATGTCGACTACGCAGGGTCGAGCAGCCAGATATAATATGAGGTGCGTAAAACTAAGAGGACGTCATAATATCGCCCATGGACGCTGAACCTGCTATCTTTAATAAAATAATGCATGAAAATCAGACAGTCATAAATCGTCGACATGTATTTATTATATGGAAGTAATGAAATATTGCCGAACATTACGCCTTATACAAGTCTATCCGAAAATTACCTTTAAACACCGGCATGATGACTTAAAGTTTTGAGAGCCGAAAATATACTAAGATGAATCAATAGCAATCTAGTGCGCCATAATAGTTTACTCATTTATTAGTCCCTGAATAAATTCTTCCCATAAGGACAAATGCTTGAATCTGAACATGTGTCCATAATGTTGCTTTTTAAGACAATATTTATTATTATGTGATACTTTTCAGCCAGGAATTTCTTGTTGACCCGTACGAGGACACTCCATCTCTAAGTAATTCACTGCACTTGATCATTAAAGTAAATGATACATATAAAACCACAAGGTGAAAATAACTTGACGAATCATTTTCAACCTTATCCGTATCTTCGGGTCCAGTGGAATGTTGGGTACACAATTTATTATAACCATTGACGATAAATATTTGGATTTGAAAAAAATTTGGTTGTAGCTTCTTAATGTATTAATTATCTTGAAAATTCATCTTGGCGAGTTTTCTATATATGAGAGTCAAATAGATTTGGATGCGCTGAAGTGTGTCAACGTCCAATCTGGCTAAGCAACACGAACAAATACACTGTTGTAATAATTTAGAAGTTGAATATATTTAATGCCCTCGACTTGAAGACCAATATGCAAATATGAATAGATTATCTTATTTGTAAATGATTCTTTTGTTATATTTCGTACAAATAAATCATTTGCTATGTACGACCAAGTTACGGAATTTAGAGAAAAAATAATGGGTAAACAATAATTCAGAGAAGTCATTACGGTTATCATAACGTAATATATATCGTTTCTATCGACAACAGATATATAGAGATGGCTTGTGTTTAAGCACACCGTGCATTAGGAAGGTGATCCCCGTTACATTTCCCTTTCCTGTTCACCAGCCAAGTGAATAAACATGCCAGTGAGTTTGTAGTGAATTTAAGATCGTTTTTCAGCTTTAATACAATTTTTTGAACGCTATATAGCGATTATTCAATAAGAGGACGTAAACTTCTCTCCATTTGTTCTAATTTATAGTTTAAATCTTAGGTTTTATAATGGAATAAAGTTCATTTTGTCTGGAGACTTCCATTTCCGTCAATCGCTCATGACGGTCGTGTTTTCTAGTTTCGCTACTTCGGGCAGATGCGAAACACCAAAGAAGTGATTGTTCAGCAATTGCAAATATGAAAATGTGTGGCCCTCCGAACTCATTTCATTTGCTGAAATCAAACTAATGAAGCCGATTGGCTAGTCGTTTGTTTACTTGATTATTCTAGAATTCAATACTGCCATTGCGCAATCGGATATTTGATGGCGAAGTAAGGGGTTGTCTGCATTTTTATTATCAATTATCTCTTTGGCACCCCCATCCCTCACACACTTACGATTAAATATTGGGTCTTTGCCAACAAGCAAATTGATGGTTTGCCAATGGTTGTGAAATACCCGTGTATTGCAGGTGGTTTCACAACACCTACATTTAAAATAGCCTCAGCATGTTGATCGTATAAAGACTACTTGGATATTACGTAGACCATCCCTTCACACCACTCTGAATATTATGCCGGTTAGTAGGAATTTGTGGGCTCTAACTAATGCTTGTTCCTTTTTTGATTTGTAATGGTAGTACATGGTTGTGTGTGCAGCTGGCTAAGGACTTACTGCATCCCTCTCTGGAGGAGGAGAAGAGACGCTGCAAACTTAAGAGGCTTGTGCAGAGTCCAAACTCCTACTTCATGGATGTCAAATGCCCTGGTAATTATAGTTTTATTTTTGTAAATCACACTAGTAAAATTGAGTGAAATGGTATATTTTTCGCCAATATTTCACGTCTTTTTGCACTGGTTTCTCAAAGATAAATTGTGGACATCAATTTGATGGAAACTAATTACAATGACGGTAATCAGGCTGATGGGCCAATATTGAGTTGACATCTGTTCGGATTTGTTTACATAGAATCATATTAACTGTCTCAAAAGAAATCGAGATAGCACCAGTATAGCTGTGATAAAGACGTTTATTGAAGGAAAGAGTGCTTTCTGTAATCTCTAGGGAATAAAAATTTTGTTTCTCCCTAAAACATTGTGAGAAAGTTCCATAAACTCAAAAAAATTACCTTGTGTGTCAAATGATTTACCTGTTTTATGTTGACCTCTTTGATGATTACCTGTTTCATGATGATCTCTTTGGTTTAATTGTTTTTTGACTACATACAGTTCAAATATGGACTTGCTTAACTATGATCCTCCAACCTCATCCATCAAAATGGATATGATACTGTACAAGGATTGTGGAAAAGAAACCACTCCATGCAGATCCAAATGAACAACACTTTACCTAGCCAGGCAGCATGCAAGTGTAGAAACTAGCTTTTGGGTGGGGGTGCGGTCTGGATTCAAACCAGTTGTAAAAGCACGTTGACTTCTGGGTTATCAGACTGTGTGTATTTAGGTGGTTGTACTTAAATGTTATTTCCCCTCTTTCCCCTTCCCCCCCCCTTGAAGTATTTGGTGGTTTTTTTAACTGCATGCTGCTGCACATTAATCTCAATAAAGGTGAATTGATCCATAGAGAGGGCCAGCGGAACAACTGTATCCACACTTAAATGATTCAATTAGGGGAGGGATGTTATACATTTACTTGCAGGTATATAGTCTGTCTTTGTGAAGACCAAATCTAAAATGCACCTGGATTTATTAATTCGGAACCAAATCTGATATAAATATTCATAGCTGTAGTCGATCTTTCGTCATCAATATTCAAGCTTGGCCCTGTATGCATTGTGTATCACTTATATATCTGGTAATTATATTACACAGCACAAATATAGACAGTTGCCTCGTGTAGGGACTCATTCGTTTCCATTCTGTCTACAGAGATTGGATTCTCCTTGGTTATTTACTATGTTTGTATGTGTTCAGGTTGTTACAAGATCACTACAGTTTTCAGTCATGCCCAGACAGTAGTATTGTGTGTTGGCTGCTCAACTGTGTTGTGTCAGCCCACTGGTGGTAAAGCAAGACTCACAGAGGGTCAGTTTCACTTTGGATTCTTGACCCACTTCATTAGTGATCATTCCAAATTGACCCTGATCAATAGCTATGTGTTATTTCTTTTGTGGGGGGCTAGAAATCTGATGTGTTTTCAATGTGTCAACAGGTTGCTCCTTCCGAAGGAAGCAACATTAAGTGATCAATAAAAAAAATCCACCCAGGGCCACAGCCAAGCAGCAGGTCACGAAGAGGACAGGGCTCCTGATGTAATACAAGGAATAATAAACACTGTTTGAGCACCGGTTTGGTGCAGGAGACCTTCACGTAATCAATCTGTCAATGATTATGCCTTTATGTATATTCTATATCTGATGAAAATACAGCTTGCTGTGCTTTGGGAAATGGTGTTGTGTTTTCTGTGTCTGGTCCCCAGGTTTGCTGGTCTGTCTGTTAACTGAGGTACACTTGGGATATATGAGAGCATAAGCGATTTTTAAAATGGCCAATCTGGAGTTTTCTGAAAAAACCTTTATCCCATCCTGATGGTGCCTACAGTATATAGGTGAACAGTGGTGTGTTTGCTGCTCAACTATGGTCAAGATAGATAATTGTTGGTTTGATAAAGCTTTATTTGATGCATAGGGTACTATCTACCTCTTGCAACATAATGGTAAATACTTGTGTCTGATAATAGGGTTGAGCACAAAGATTTTATCACATTTCTTAAAAGTAGGCCTTGAAGCTCTGCTACTTGAGTCATGATTTAAAAAAAAAAATGTCTAGATTTAATCATGGTGCCACATTAGTGTTAAATTGTGTATACATGGGTCAAAGGTCATGCATAGCTAATTTTTAGTTTCATCATCCAAATCTTATTTGGGGCGGCTAGCTTGCTTTATAAGACGAAGCCAAAAGTCCTCGAAATGGTGGTGATCAAACATTGTGACGACACGATCATAACGTGGATTTACATGGGATAGGTTGGATTAAGACACGATAGGTTGATTCGTAAGTGCATTTATTACATTCAAGAAGCACAATTGCCAAAATATGCTTCTTCAATGCAAGGGTAGCCGTATGAACTCGAAAATCAAAGGCCACATGCTAGTCAAGGTCCCCTAGCCTGATGGCTGCGGGCACTGTTTAAATGTTACTGATGTTCAATAGTCTCGCCCTCAGGTCTAGGCGAGCTTAGTGTCTTGAACTGGACAGGCATCCCAGACGCTCCAATGACAAGCCGTGTCTCTCGGTCACTCTCGGGTACTTTTGAGTCGTAGTCTCTCATTGGTTAGTTCTACAAGTTCAGAAGAACTTGTCCAACCGGACACACATTCTACAACACTCCGATTTGTTGTTTCACGCTGAGTGGCACCGTTAATCACACAGTCGGCGAGAGAAGCAGACACACAACTGGTTCTTTTTAACTGACTATTACGTAAACATACTATCGTGCAGCTAGCGATTAAAGCGCTTGTTGTGGTGCCAATTTGAACTCTCGAGACGCCCCATAATTCCAGAAGACATTCAATGTGTTCTCGTTGTACGCAGACCACTACAATGTCCATGACGTCACATAGAACCGAGGGTGCGTATCACAAGCCAGACACGCGCAATTAAGGTCAATCCGGGTCACAACCTTTGCGTTGATTGGTCACGAAGATTAACGAACGTGTCTAATGAATATTCGGACGCGCAAGTTTACGACCTTATCTTATCGTAGACTCTAGGGCGAAAAGCGTAGCGGAACCCCTGGAGTCTGGGACGCAGACTAGCCACATGCAGGATACCAGATATTCCTTATTTGATGGTGTTACTTCGAGCATGATGTCAATGCCAAGGATAACCTCTCCAATCAGAGACTCCACTAGACTTAATTTTGACTTGAAAGAAATTACAAAGGGTTTTCTGTTTGCTGAAAAACATCAGTTCCGATTCCCCATTGTATTTACATTGCGCTAGAGATTTTTTAACAATATCTCAGGGGTAGATGGTCTGGGGGGTTTTTTACTTTACAAAGAGCCGTCAATATAAGTAAGCTCCTTGTGTGCGCTTGTTAGCTTGCTTTATAAGAAAATGGGTTATCAAAGGCTATTCCCCATGGGGTTATTACATGGTGCAAGATATTCGCATAAGATTTTCATCAATAACTCGTGGGTCATACAGAGAGCCTTTGACGTAAGCAGGTAGAGGGGCCCATGTTTAATTTGTGGCTGCCAGCTATGTTTGTTTGAAAACGTGCCACTTATATGTATCAGCTTTATAACTCTTTATTTGTGACGGTGTCCTTTGAAATAAGGTCAAAGAAACTGATAACCAGTATAAGGTCCCACCATTCTTTTTATGCTAAAAGGTGCTACTAAGTGTATTTATAACATTCTACAAGACGAAATGTGACACTCAGTGTTTCTGATTCAAAGATTCAAAAATGGTAAAGTCAATGTCATTGTCTTATTCAAGGTCACGCCAGATTGTTATTTTGACATGAAAGAAATTGCTGTCGATGTAAACATTGGGTTTACATCGAACGAGACATCTTTTTAGTTACTTATCAATAACTCAGGGGTCAACTGTCAGACAGCTGATTTTTAGTTTGCAAAGAGATTTTGACACAGAGGTCCGCGTATATAAGGGGCTGCTAGCTTGCTTTACAACAACGTGGTACATGGCCAAAGCTGCCAAATCCACTCTAATTAGATTAAACAACAACAACAACAACAACTTTACAACAAAACTTGCCATGGAGGTTTATGAAGGTGTAGGTTACAAGACCGGTGTATCCACAGAGATTTGCATTGGCCGGTCTCATTGTGAGTACCTGCGCATAGCAGACTTTTGGTATTCGTCCAAATGGTAAAATCATCAATAAAAGAAAAAACTTAAATAAAATCATTATTTGGTCTTATTATTAGCGCCTTATAAGTTTCCTCGATTTTGTTCAATTTTCATTTAGTATCTGTTTTTGTCTGGTTGCTGAAATTGCTCAATTATTATCTTTTCTTGGTATTTGGAATACTTAACAATCGATGTTTCAACGATATCTGTGCTTTGAAAATGTCCTCCGAACCTTGTTTACTATAGGTATGAAAATAAGTAGCGACCTGTTCGTGTTACTAAGCCTTATTATCTTGTATTCTCGTTTCAACTGCGCCCTTTTCAGATACGGATGTCTAGAAGCGTCTACCATATGTCATATTTCATTTCTAATTCACGTCTCGTAAAAAATACGAATTCCTTACCAATTGTTTAGGGTCAGCCAATGAAGACATCAGTCATCATTTTCCAAATGCAGCTGGTAATCAGTAAATGAAGCTATTTACACAGCAGAAATGTTTGTTTTTATTTATGAAATGGACCTTTTAACTACTAGTTATCGGTCATAAAGCTATCTATATAAACTGATAAACGCGCTATTAGTTGTGACTGGGGCTATTTAGGATCAGGCCGGGCACGTGTGTGCAGCCAGAACAGCTGCATATCGGAAACAAAGACATTTGTTCTGGTGTACCCGGCAGCACACAGTGAGCTATGAGAACAGGAGCCAGCAGACAGCGAGTAGCACTATTATTTAGGCAGAGTGCGCATTTTGTTAGATTTGGCCTGACAGCCTTGACTTAAATAAACATGTCTTACTTCACATCATACAGGATGATGTCCGATTGTTCCAGTTAACTTGAATAGACACCTACATCCGCCAGTCAATCAAGATGTCGACACGATGTAATGCGCCGAAGAAAAGAGGGGAAAACACTTCCTGGAAGCGGATCCTAACAATCTTACCAACTATTGACTGACCTTCACTTGTGCTGATTGACTGTTCCATCGGAAAGGATCTTATACAAGGCAATTGCTATCACACGTTAACAGACTCTTATCTACGCTTAAACGCAGACATTTGAATTTTCATTAGAAACAGTTTTAATTGTTCTTTGCAGCAAGTTTTCGGTTCAATAAAACATTTTTATGACAGCGTTGATTAGTATATCCTACCACAAAATTATTATCAAACAGCAGGAATGGTGCTAATGTCGAGCAGTTGGTACACATAGCTAGCGGGTGACGATGGTGCAGCGGTAAATTACTAGTCTTATATCATACGGTAGCGGTTCATACAATTTAAGACACGGATATTTCAATCAAAGAAGCCACTATGCAAGGCAGGTGAAGAAAGGGCCATGGTAGTAGAGAAGTTTAGTGATTAGGAGTGTTGGTATCTGGAGACCCCGCCAACATCTATAGCACGAAATCTTAGGTTTGCGAACCCACGACTTTTCGATTAAAATTCAACGGATATCGAGAAACCGTTAGTCGAGGCTATATCTGTTTTGATAGAAAGTACACTCAGCTTTCGATCTGTGTATGTCACAATTGTGGTAATCGAATCACAAGCACTTATCCATTGAAACGCCCATCCCCAATAGCCCCATGTAAGACAAGCCAACTGGTGACACGTTGCTGATTACTAAATGCAACCCATGTAGCATTTACAGGTCAGAAGGTCAAACAGATGATGGAGGACGTAAGATATTGCATACATAAATAATCGGCTTACATCGAGATTTTTCCCCGTCAAATTTGATCAAACAAGCTTAAATTTCGGACAATGCCGCGGGGTTCTGGTTCATTTTCAATCCCGGAAATGCTGATTGACGTTATGATCCGGCATGCGAAGTTCACAGCGCTATGATGTCCTATATATGTCAGGTATCATACTTTGTTTGGAAACACGCAATATTAGATTGAGCATATGAACAGACATGCCTAAACTTAAGTATTTTTTCTTTAAATTACGGGTTGTCAGTCATTCGAAGAAACGGAATGATGGTTGACAGGAGAGTTGTACTTGTTGATATCTTCCGTCAACATCCTTTCAAGTGAACTGAAACACAGAAGTAAGGTTGGTTCTAGCCGCGCACGACGTCTTATGGTATATATTTATATTACCGTCGTGCGCGGCTAGGTTGGTTCACGAGTGGCATGAATCGGGATCAATCTTTTTTTAGATAGAGGCAGTTTTCGCCACTTCACTGATGATTAACAGTATACATTGCTGTTTAACTGACATCTCCTTTCTTGGTTCAACTATTAATTGGAAGTGTCGACAATTAATGGCACCTACCGACAGAGCCGGCACTGAAAACCAGTGACGTCACAAAAACTGTCGCAGCGCGACCATATTGAAATATTTAAAAAAATATTACCGATATATATTACAGTTGCGAATTTGACCTAGTTATGTCGAACCTTCAATTAAATTCCTTCTTAAATTTAGATCAACAGGGGCATACAAGATGATGACCTAGGGCGCGTTGTTTATCGGCCAGGAATAGTGGAGCAACAGGAAGGGGAGGGGGTGGTGCTTAGTGAAGGTGTCGCGTCATTCTCTCTTCGGACTCCTCTTGTGGGTGATGGTCACGTATTTTCGGAAAGGCGGAAGTGGTGTGGGGGTGGGGGAGGAAGTGGGGAGTGGGAATTTTGAGACAGTTTCAAAACTAAGTAAGACCAACATTTGAGGGTTAGACACATTTTATTTGAAATCTGCGTTGAACAAATATTTTTCAAAAGGTGTCAGGGATAGGTGGAAGGGGGTGACGAAAAATACGACGCCTTAAATTCCTGGTAATCCGGTCTACCCTGCAAATAGATAAATTACCCAACTCTAGGTATTGACAGGGAAAATGTTTTTTGTTTTAGTAATCACTCACATAGATACTTGTTGCTGTGCAACGACCACATATGTTAAACCGAGTGTTGATATAACGTGTTACAACTCGGCATTGTATGGAAGGTAGATAAGAGGTCAATAGCCTAGCAACAGAGGAAGCAGGGAAGTTGCGAATAGTAGGGACGTAAGTAAGCCTTACGCTTGTGGTAGAGAGTAGAGGGTGTTGGGTGGGGTGGGGTGGGATGGGGTGGGTGTTACACATGTGGATGTCGAGGGACGTGTATACTGCACATCAACACAGATAACTATCTAGCAATAAGCGAATACCATCTGTTCCCACATTAACACATCTGATCGAAGCGTTTATTTCTCAGTGACTCAGCTTGCTAAGATGCCCTGTGGTGGTCACATGTCGATAACTTCTTGTCAAATACAAGACGTATTGACTTGTCTACACGTGATGTTACCGTAAAACGTAACGCAATCACCAGCTGATAGATCTTAATTATGTTTCCCCCCACCGGAAGTGCTTCATTAGAAACGTGTGGAATACTGAAATATCATGCATTATATTACTGTCTTTAGAATATTCTAACGTTTCTCCTGCCCGCCTTATCGATGTATCCAAATCCAAATATATAAATTCGAAGTGTTAACTCAGTATTCTTTATGTTGTTGATATCCCCAAGAATTTTCACCAAGGCGATATTTGAAAGGTCGCTATTACGTCACAATATATCACGACTCGAACGATATCTCGACGGGGATGGAGGAGGGTAATAGCTTTTTTTTTACCCAAGTATGAAAAAATATCACTTTATTATGACAAAACATTTCATAGAGATGCTTCGTGCAAACACAAGCTAACGTTACAAGCCTCCCATTGACACTCATACCATCTGTATTCTACAGCATACGCCTCGGTACACCTTTTACTAAAATGAACAGACTTTGAGGATGATCAACTTGGTAACACCTCTCTCTCTCCTTCTCTCTCTCGATTTTTCTCTCCCCAATCTATCTATTTATCTCTCTCTCTCTCCATTATCTCACCCTCTCTCCCTCCCCCTTCTCTCTCTCTCTCTCCCTCCCCTTCTCTCTCTCTCTCTCTCTCTCTCTCTCTCTCTCTCTCTCTCTCTCTCTCTCTCTCTCTATGTGCTTGTATCTCTCTCTCTCATCTCTTTTATGTCTCTCTGCCATTCATTATGCATCTCACAGAAGTCTGTCTCTTCAGTGTATGTGCTTGTATACCTTACCGAGTAATCATGCACTCTTTTATATCTGGAAGCACTAATTAAGGATGGAGTGCCATTCATTATGCATCTCACAGAAGTTTGAGTGCGTCTTCAGCCACGCCATGAATCATAAATACTTAAGTTATGAGGGAGAAAAAATTAGTTATTCAATTATATCTGAAAGGTGTTTCGTCTTGCTTTTTTTTCGGCAGAGTATAGATATCAAAAGATTTAGGTGGTTTACATTAGAGCTAACACCCATGATGATGTGATGTAGGTGGTTTACTTTACAGCTAACACCATGATGATGTGATGTAGGTGGTTTACTTTACAGCTAACCCCATGATGATGTGATGTAGGTGGTTTACGTTACAGCTAACACCATGATGATGTGACGTAGGTGGTTTACGTTACAGCTAACACCATGATGATGTGATTTGTTACGTAGTCATTTGGTATTATTTGAATTGACAAGTGATTAAAATGTCTTGTTTACACCTGTTTGTATATTATCATAACCCAGAATTCTATGGGAGCCTCTTAATCTAGTTGGTGTTGTTGAAATATGTATCATACCTAGCAGAAAGCCATCAATATTTTACATATTGATATCTCGAGAACACAAACATATCCATCGATTGGTTCCGTTTACCTGGTATATTGAAATCCAAGCTTCTTGCTAGTCCAACACACTCGTAAAGTTTGATCATCATAGAACACTAACAAAAGTTCCTCTGGAAATGACAGATCCTGAGTATTGGCATTTTCTCTGACACACGTCGGATTTAGTTATATCGGACGCCGTCGCGCCACACATCCGGCGCACTAGAGGTGACGTATAGCGAATGGTACAGAAGCAGACATCCCAACCAATATAAGTAGAACGTCCTTCATGTAAGAATTGGGTCAGCACTCAATTTGACTCCCTTCTTCATCATGATTATATTCATTTTTTAGAAAGGACTTTATTAAAAGCTTCTAGCATTAATGGATTAATGGATTGCTTATAAATGATTCCTAACAATAGCATCCGATTTGTTACCGCTGCTTCGTGAGTGTCCGTTTTGCCGGTTTCGTATAGATGACCTTGTCCTAATTAACGCCACATTACCTGTCAACAGATATTGTTCATTGGCTAAAAAAATAATTCTGGTCTGGCTGTGTGAAAAACAATAAAATTGATAATTGCAACAAATCCTTGTGGTTAATAATTGAATGCGAAAAGACCATTTATATGTATGGAACCGCAAAATCTATTGCAATTATCATTCACAAAATACAGATGAAATTATATAACTGTGAAATTCGTCCTTCAGCTTAAGCACGGATTAACATCTTGAACCATGTAATTGTTCCATAAATTTGCAAACTACTTAACTAAAACTAGTTTCATCTAAAGTGAGCATATATTTTTACTGATGCAATAACAACCTTGCCCTGTTCTCTATCAGCGGCTTAACTTTTTATTGAATGAGCAATATATCACTGTTATAGATTGGAATCAGACCCGCAACGCTTTTACATAGTAATAAAAATCGATCAACAGTTAAATCCTCGCCGTGAACAGGCTTCCCTTTTTTCGGAGCCAGGCGATGTTTTCTCATCAACGTGGTTGCAGCTCTATTTGGAAACGGGTCAAGATCTCTCCTGATCAGGAGCCGGTCTTGGAAGTGTTCATTCGTTTACAGCACTATAAATCTATAAGTATAATAAATGAGCACTTACAGCATCCATACAACGTCCGGTTTGTGTACCTCTATCTCATAGATTCACGTGTTTAATAAATGGTCCAGAATGGATGCTGCACATGAAAACTACCTTATATATGTATATGAAAGCGAGCACGCACTCGAGGGAAATCTACTGATTGATGACTGGCATCAATTGTCGTCAAGTGGGTTGAAGTCATACATGCGTCAACGGTGTAAACCATGGTCTACCTAGGCCTCAAGTACGGCTAATTGGTAAACCCCGTATGCCACGAATCATACACGGGACACCACGCAACAGACTACAACAGCAGCGTCAGTAAAATCCAAGGCAGGGAAACTTGTTGAAAACTTTAGCACTTACACATCACAACTACCTTGACCGTTACACAAACCTCTTGCCCGTTATTCCCTTAATAATAATCACATTGTTATGTTATGCATCTTAATGACTTCTCACTAGTTAGCTACTGCACTCCAAGTTGATAATTATTCTGACAAATCTCCAGTATGGTACCTCTCTGATAGCCGTTATGTGAGGGTAGCAACTTTCCCTAGGAAACAAAATGGACTGGTCCATGACAAAGGTGCACGAGGGAGAGAAAAGTGAAGGACGCCTCGGAAAAAAACAGATCGGGGTTTGTCTGCCCAGATCTCAGTAGCTCCCGACTCTTCTTCTGTGACCCATGGCGAACCCACCTCATGGCCTACCTCCAGCGGGAGACGATCCACTTGCCTACGATAGCGAACCGATCTCACCCCGTAGTTTCTTCGGGGGACCATTCACCTGCCTCCGATAGCGAAGGTAAATGCTGCAAATTGGTGGCAGCTGTGGAATACTAATATACAATATCACAAACAGCAATAGTCGACCGACCAATGCGATATCCGCAACAGCTTTAGGAGCACCTAAAACCAATGCCCCTTTTTCATGGCACGACCCGCAAATGCCATTTCTGAAACAACTATCTTCCTGCAACAATGGTCATTTCCATGGCAGCTGCAGCATGGAGCACTATTAGCATTAACTTAACAGCTATTACACGAACCACAATGCCATCTTCTCAGCTACCAGGCTACAGCAAACCGCATAAGTGTCATTGTGACGTCAGTTATAGCAGTTACCACAAATGCCGTGTCTTGCCCCTAATGCACCAAGTCCGCCATGACAATAACACCCTCAAGTGTGTCTATTAGCATACAGCAATGGTCGATATTGGTGATTGAGCCTATTTATGCAACAATGCATAAAACCTAGTATATAACCTTCCCTTTCTTATCAATATTTGACATTTAACCAATGATTGTGTTCAAATCTGGCGTTTATTTTCTCAAAGCACTGATGACAATTAACATAACCTGAACAAGGAGCATTTGCCTTTGTATTTGAGACTTTGGGACATCTATTTGGTCGGTAGTTTTAAGTGCAATTCCATCTGTGATGGAGATAAATTCATCAATGCGAATTATAAACAATCGGCTTGATTATTTACAAGTAAAAACAACATAGTTTAATAATTATTAATTTGTTGTAAGCTAATTCTTAAGGACCGGTCACTATACAGCACATGGAACTAATAATCAATTCCGTCCAAGATTCCGGGAAACCATCGATCTCACACGACACGAACTTGCTATTGGGATATCTCCCTCTATGAAACAATGCATAATGTGAAAGATAATTGCCCCGGCCATTGGTTTGTATGCGCGTGGACGAATCCTTTACGTCAACTCCCCAACCATCACAAGAAAGCACGATGAGTTTACTAAGTATTGTCGTTGTGGCTGCTGAATGTATTTGATGCTGCAAAGAAGACCATTCCCTGTCATAGTTATTGTCAACACATGCATCGAGCTAATTTGCGATCATATCAAGAGGCAAAAGAGAAGCAAGAGTGAGTGCGGCAGGATAGTTGCGTTTATTGCATTGGTATTGAACCTTGCAGGTGAGGCACTGCTATTGCTTAGAGATGAGGATCCGCTGGCCGCCTGGCGAGGCATCCCCAGCCACGTAGCGTAGCAGTTATTCTCGGACATTTAGCCTGGATTGAACCGGTGCATCCTTTTTAAATCATTCGTACTCTAGTAAGTCCTGTGATTTATTGCGGTAACATAGCAAATGCGTTGATCTCGTTCATTTTATGTAATCACCGTACTACAAGACAGGACAACGTTAGCCTTTATGCGCTTCACATGTTCCTGAAAAAGATTCATGGTACGAGCGCACATCTAAGAGTAAACGGCGACTCTTTCCTCCTGAGAACTGGTACCTTCTAGACTCAATACTGACGCCTTACCTCGGTCTGAGGTTTTGTACAGTGTTTGTCCGCGTCAATATCTCCTATTTTCATCTCCATGTGTTCTGCGAAGCTCACCTGGTTACTGATGGATAGGGTTTTGTCACAGCTTACAATAGCTGACGTCGATCCAAGTTTGACTGTCTGGTATATCTGGCCTGACCTTGGGCACGCGCGGCGGAAGTGCTTATTCCTCTCTGTACGACACGACGATTGCACTTTTGCAGCCTATGTAAGGGCAGTTTGGACTCGCAGCTGGTAGCTTTTTTAATTAGAACTTTACTGTTGATACGGGATACAGGATATATATATAGATATAGATATATATATATATATATAGATAGATATATATATATAGATAGAGAGAGAGATATAGATATATATATATATAAATCTCTATATATAGAGATAGAGAGAGAAAGAGAGAGAGAGGAGAGAGAGAGAAAAGAGATATAGATATATAGAGAGAGACAGACAGACAGACAGACAGAGAGATCTCTACATACAGACATCAGAGAGACAGACATCCTCCTACAGACAGACATACATACATACATACATACACAGACAATACATACATAGACATACATACAGACAGACATACATACATACATACATACATACAGACATCCCATACATACATACATACATACATACAGACATACAGACAGACATCCATACAGACAGACATACATACACATACATACATACCAGACATACATACATACATACATACATACATACAGACATACAGACACACCAGACATACATACATACATACAGACAGACAGACATACATACACATACATACATACATACATACATACAGACATACATACATACATACATACAGACAGACATACATACATACATACATACATACATACATACATACATACATACATACATACATACATACATACATACATACATACATACACATACATACATACATACATACATACATACATACATACATACATACATACATACATACATACATACATACATACATACATACATACATACATACATACATACATACATACATACATACATACATACATACATACATACATACATACATACATACATACATACATACATACATACATACATACATACATACACTCATACACCCATACACACCAATGGGTGACCCATATTGCAATACATACTTTTTGGGTTGTGACAACGTCAATTAGTGCACCTAGTTTCTGTGTACTCGAGCAGTCCAGTGTCATACAAGTGGTCGCGTCGCGTCGTCTAATGGTGGTGTGCCAAACACGCAAAACATTTCAGCCCATGAATTAATGCTGAGTTTGTGGCATTGATTAGAAGCCCAGGCTGCAGGATGAGACACCATTTGTAACGTACACACTACTCTGGAACTGACCGTATGTGGCAGTGTCATACCGGACGACCGACGAGTTGATATGCTGACGGGATGGTTGCGTCGACGTTCAGGTTACCCGCGGAGATCTATGAGGAGAAGTTAGAGGCTACAGTGGCTGATCAGCGGTTTGTGCACAAGGTCCAGGCATAACACGAGGTAAGGCCGGGCTTGAGGGTGCGGCTGCAGCAGCAAGGCGCCATTGCCAGTCTCCTAGTCAGATCAATACAGAGATGGGCAACGGGGCTGTCTGGCTTCGAGGCTCTTCTCTACTAAGCTGTAAAGCCTGACATGTGCCCCACTGCGTCTCATACGGTTGTAGACCTAGCCGACTCCTCCCGAGTCCTGCCACAAACATCTTTCTTGTTCGTTAACCACGACGGCTGGTATTAGCACCCCCACTCGTCGGCTAGAGGGTCGGGTCAGCAGGGAACATTCACTGACTGCTCGTACGGGGTTTCCTTGGAAGAACAACAACCTGTGGCTTCGTGAGTGACAGATGTTCATTTTCGTTCCCCGGGACCGCATACATACTTAAAGTCTCGGACGGGACGGTATTGCTGTTGTCATAACGACCTGTGACGGGAGATCACGTGGCTTTAAGATACTTATCAAGTGTTCGGATTGCATCGCGCGCAAACCATACCATGTGATCACAAACTCAACATACCCGGATGACATATAATTACAAGTTCAATTCTGCATTGTCCCATTGACTGATTGTCTATTATTTATGTCTGGAGGAGACCTCTACTATGAACTGTGCAGGGCTGATTAAGCAAGTTCCCCCCGGTGGTCACTGCCATTAGCGACGGCCAGCAACGGCCAGCATCCGGGCCTCCCCTGACCACTCGTACCGTCCCCGGAGACGTCGGTTACCGGCCAGTTGAGCTCACTCGAACCAGGATAACCGTGACTACACGGCCAAAGTGCTCAAAAGGATAAGGTGGGTAGATCCTTTGATCCTTGCCGCGGCGTCGATTGGCAGACACGTTGGTGATGGCGGTCAATGACATCATTGCGGCATGAGGGCGTCACCGGCACACTTCATCGTTAATGATTTGCTACCTATGTACCGTGCCTTCGTGGAACACCAAAATCGTATGTTTGTATTTGTTAATGAGAACAATTTTGCGTGCAAACGTTGTCATATCATATGCCAAAAGTGCTAGCGTATATGACGTTCGAGTAACAGATGGCTGAGAATTACCATTGGCCGGCTTAGCTGACCCGCAGTGATAACACTCTCAAGTTAGCTCCGCAGTGATGGGCTTATCAGAATGGATGATACCATTCTGGTTGTTCGCGCTAAGTCAGCGTCTTGTATTCGAACTGTATGCTGCCCATGTGAATGAGTTGGTAATTGATGAGTTGGGGACACGACCTTCTCAAATGTGGCTGTGATGACGTCATGGCGGTCCGAGTACATATGGAGCCCCTGTGGCATGGCAATGGCGGCGACGCTGAGCAAGCTGGTTTGCTGTTGTCTCACACACACGCACACACCCACGCACACACACACATACACATCCACACACATACACACAAACACACATACACACACACTCACACACACTCACTCACGCACACACACATACACACATATATATATATGCATATATAAATATATACATATATATATCTATGTATAAATATATTTATGTATATATATATATATTTATATATGTATATATATATATACCCGTCCAGCTTGCATATATGTATATATACATAATATATGCAAACATACATATATATATATATATATATATATATATATATATATATATATGTATATATATGTATATATATACATATATATATATATATATATATATATATATATATATATATATATATATATATATATGTATATATATATATATATATATCTATATATATATATATATATATATATATATATATATATATATATGTGAGTTTAAATATACTGTGGTATGTTGTGTCACTCTTCTCTTTTCACACATGCCTCGTGATGACGTAATCGTTTCGCAATAAGCCGTTCTAGTCCAAACATACCACTATTATTGTGTCTTGGGTAAATTGAGATTAGCAGACTGTAGCGTCGGCCAGATTGAGTAGGCATCATTGGTTGCCAGGCCAGGTCCTGCTCATTTGTTCATTAGGTACTTTACCAAAGATCCTGCACTTTCGATATTCGATTTCGACGTTTGTATCACTTTGAACTTATCGACAGAGTAAGTTCCCACATTATTGTTCCACTGTAGAATCGATCAACAATTGAACATATGTCGATTGGATTATGAGTTACTGGGCGACGAATAGGTAATGTGAATATCTGTGTTCTGTTACAAAATACATCCACTTCATATAACATAGTCACATTGTACAAGAATAACTCCAATTTAGTCGCTCGCTCAGCCCAAGTATTGATCGCAGAGCGAAACCCTGCACATTCCACCCTTCAAAGCTCATATTGGGTGCTAGCTAGACGGCCCATTCCCCCCTGATCAAATGGAGGACCTGAAAGCCTCCATCCAAACAATGGCCATGAAGCGAGGATAGCATTTACTGATGAAGGTCGATGAGAAAGTATGCGTGACTTACTTGTTGCGTTTGAGGTTCGAGTTAATTATTTTGGCACATTACCACACAGAGGCCAGCGAGGCTTGGTGGTTTTCAGACCATACAGCCGATACGTATTTGTGAAGTCACGCTGGATGTTTTATTTATTGGTCGAGGAGTACGCTGTTTGGCTGGAGGTATGCTTTGCTCAGGGGGGACATACTCAATAACAGTAGACTGGGTACAGGGTAATGGGTGGAAGTAAATATCCCTTGCCCAGTGGACACAGACTTTATATACTAGGTAGGATTTCACTTGTAGGTAACACCGCTTCTTTTCTATAATATTGGTGTTCGAATAACTGAATGAAGATCTTTGTGTCGGTCGTCCTGTCATGTTAACCATAGTTTCATACCTGTACGGGGCTGTAGATTACAAGGCGTTTCTTGTTAAGGAGGCAGATTTCAAGGTGTGACCTGGAGTGGCGACCGCTTAACTTTCGAATATATGCTAATCACGACTAATACCGCGCCGTTTCCAATGCTTTGCTTTGCAGTGGAATTGACGCAGAGCATCTTGGACTTCATCAATAGGGAAGCGGTGTATTCCTTGGCTATGGGATTTACCCAATCTTGGTCTGTCATACTCTGATAGTTACATATCATATTCCGCTATCTTGATGGGTCATCCTCGGTGCGACTCTCTTGAGCAAACCAATTTGTCCAGTCCCAAATTGCTCATTAGGCACGTGCACCATCCCCCCTTCCCTTGCTTCAATCAGTTTAGCTCCGTACGCATCGTAGCAATAACGAGTTAGTAAGTTGTCATATGTGTCTGGGGTTTGAATGTACAGGACCGAATGGGTAAGATTGGTGTCTTGGGGAGCAAGGCGTGCACTGTTCAACCAAGTGGTAGGGAACTCCTTTAATACAAACCGTGCGCCATTGATCCTCCCTTTGTTTCAGTCCGACTGGAGTATATTTAGTATCTGCCACCAATGCCATCATCTTTTACGATGGTTCGGCATCATAAATTTTTCTTCTATTTCAATGTTTATTTATTCATTTCGCCTTGGAAAAAAGGGCGCTTTTCGGCTTAATAATTTGTGTACATCGTCGTTTGTGTAGGGACGCTGTGACGCATCGCATGTTTTGACAAAGGATGACGCTTATGATTATGTTTTGACGTTAATCCCTGTGGACATGGTTGGTGTATTCCTGCAACGTCTATTTCTCACGAGGAGATATGTACACATGAACAGATAGGTCTGTCATGAGATTCTCCAGTTTATAGAATAAAGCCACCGAACCTTACGTCAACAGACAACCTCCATCGCTAATGTAAACACGATGACCCAATGACAAATGTGGGTGGATTGGTGTTATGAGAACTATCCACACGATTGCTATAATATTTATCTGTAATATTAGCACCGCTAGCTTTCCACATTTGATAGTTTGACCTCATTTTGTTTAAGTACATACAACACCTGCCACTGCATTAGCGCCCTGGTCATTTAGTCATTTAGCCGCCCACAAATAGTACGGCCTACCATCTAAGTGCTCATTATAGACCAAAAACCAAGCTGTGTTTTACATTCTTCTCATGTTGTCATCGCCTGTGAATACATTTGCGAGCCGCAGTCGATCCTTAAACTTGTAAATGGCCCTATGTGCTGGGCGCATCCCTATTGTTCTCAAGGGAGTCATTGACTATCCGAGGCCAAGAACTAGCTGCTGTCGGCCATTTTATTGCACTGAACATGAATATTTTACATACACGTGCAAAAATACTTTCGGGAATATATCTTGGGAATTGACAGTGAGGCCGATTGGTAAAGAAGATTATTATATATGCATGAATAAATGGACATATGAGGTGGATGTTTGTAGGGTGGACAGCGTTATTGCATGATCTGGGGGGGGGGGATAGGAGCGATACGAAGGCAGGGTCACGACATTTCTATTGGAACATCTCATCTCTCGTATTGTACTTGCACGGATCCATTCAGGATGGACAGAAATTGCCACCTCACTAGTTGAGTTGGATGTTGTATGGTTGAATACTTTCTGTGAAAGGTATCTAATTGGGTGGGTCTTACGTGTCATTGCTCATACCAGGATTGTATATGTAAACGTATGGTCTTGTGTACTTTATCCTTGATGTTTATGGCATGTTTTGCCATTTACATATTAGCTGGAAGTTCCGATCATAAATGTGTTGTTATGTTTTAGTCGACACCGGATATGTTTTCTCACTAAAAGATATAGGTTGCACTAGCCACATATGAAAGAACTATATTGCGGTAGTGACACTTGAGTGACGCAGATCTTGATGCATGAGTGTAGTTTACTTGTGTTATTCAGACACGTGTGTAAAGTGTGATGTGTTTTGTCTCATAAGTAGGGTGTATGTTGAGTTATTGAAGCATGAATGAGATACATGCTGTTATTGATGAGTGAGTGGAGAATGCGATGTGCTATTGATGCATGAGAGGGGTGGATGATGTGCTATTGATGCATGAGAGGGGTGGATGATGTGTTATTGATGCATGAGAGGGGTGGGTGATGTGTTATTGACGCGCGAGTCGAGTGTTTCATATTTTATTGATGCACGAGTCGATTATCTGCTTTGTTAAGAATGCATAAGTCGATTGTCTGTTTGTTTTTGACTGCTTCTTTAGTGTAATTGAAACGGGCCTGGTGTGTTTGTCCTATGTTAGTGGAGAATATGTGTGCTGTGTTCTTGATACAGGTCTGGCGAGTGACATCGATACACGTGATTGATGGCTGCGCTACACGAACGTGGCCATAATGTGCGTGGTTCGGGTGTGTGTGTATCAACATTGATATGCATTAATTGACAGAGGTGAATCATTGTTTGCAAACAAAATACACAAGAAGGCGTTTATTGATGTTATTGGAGTGCCTTGCCCAACGCCTCATTTTAACCATGCCTCCTCCCCGGCACAGGTCTCATTACCGTGGATGCTGAGACAAATTACAATCACCTAATGGGTGAAGTCAGAGAGCATATTTACATAGCTTTGTTTATCTCCCCACCAATGTTTACTTAAACTAGCCTGTGATATCATATTCCCGTCAAAAGTGAATGCTGTGTTGCCGAGCGACGCTGGGATGGTGGCGTTGTGTTCAGGAACCGAACTGCCATCGTTGTACCACGAGGAATATCTATCTGGGGCAACGCTGGACGATAGCTCAAATCTAAACAAATCGGTATTCGAGCTTTTTTCAATGGCATTGTTAAAAGCACCATTGTCGATATGGGAAAGCATGGGGTACAGAATTGAAGGTGATTTTTGAAAATCTTCCCAGGGGCATTACTACCTATTTCTTTTTCGTCTTTAATATACGGTATATAATGAGATATAGTGATAATATTGGGTAAGAACTTGTATCCTTTTTGGTTGCAACCATAATTATTTTCTGGACATTTCACATTTAACATTCCATTTTAGCATGGTTTCATACACGAAATGTAACTGCCAACTTTACCCTAAAATCATATTTTCAAGGCAAGTGTTTGGATGCAAATATTTGATGCCAATACAGGGCAGCTTCCTTAAGGTTGCCTTATTCAAGATGCGTTTTGAGTACAATGTCAGATGAAAGCCAAGATGATTGTAACAACGCCTTCTGCGGAAAAAAGAGAGTGCCTCATAAATACATTCCTGCTCTTATGTAGATGACACCATCCCATGTAGCTTGCATATCAGTGACCATAATGAATTATTCAGGGTACGCTAACAGGAACGATGTGCATAGAATGGATATAGTTCGTCTTGCCCTGCCCTAAACGTATGCATTATTCACTTGACATAGACGGCAGAATTGGGGATTGGTTCTGTTGGTGCCCGCAACAGGTCTTAAGTGCATGTCTTGTCATGTCGTATAGTTTATGAGACTTCACAGAACCCCAAACGTCATGGGCTTTATGAACTTTCTGTTGTCCTTATGTACTATTTTGATATAGGGAGAGTTTGTTATTAAAGTATAAAACAACTGAGGGACGAGTAGAGCCATTCTCTGTCCCCCATTAAATGTAGCATTTCGCCTGCATTCTGTCATTTTGTCATGGTTTATATTGCCAATGTGATAGACTTACCTTGTGGTGTTTGGACTGGTCACCAAGGAATCGATTGTCTTGACAAAATGAATTCACCAAATATCTGCTGTAAATTATGCTTTTATGTGAGCGATTTCACTAAGAAAAATGTAAATGGAGGACAGGGCTCTATGCAGTCGTATCGGCCTAGTGCACTTAGATATTTTGTACAACAGCGTAGAATATATCGCCTTAAATGAGTAAAGTGAGGAGCCTACGCAACATTGGATCAGTTATCATTACTAGATGTAAAAGGGATCTCCTCAAATAAGTTTTACTTAAAAAGCCATGTAATCTAGTTTACAAAAACCATAAAAAGTATTTATTGTGGCTTTACATAACCCAATTCCTTGTAAATCCTTGGAAAACTATATATATTGCGTTCCTTGGACCCATATTCTCCTGGGCGAATGATTTGCTAACTGGCAGCATGGTCCGATCTCATCAATACGGACATTGTTCACTGTGATTCCTGTCATTGTTCACTGTGATTGAAACTGCGTGTGACGTGGCGATCGATGGCCTCAGCTTAAGTTACATTTTGTCGGTTTACCTGTTGTCCATAGCATGAATCTACTGACAACAACATGTCGCAGAATATCTTTCAGTGCTTATTGCGTTTAGAATGTAAAAATTTATTCCAATCGGACAATGGCTAAACCTGATTGTTTCTGTGATGATATAGTTACAGCAGAAGCCTCAAACTACTGACATATAGGTTACCCCAGATGGGGCATATCGATGTACATTCTCCGCATTAACGGGTGTTTGGTAGATGCCAAATATTTCATAAGTAAATTGATCCATTGCTCAGAGATCTAAGATATGAAACAATGCTGGGTTCGCCACCATTTATAAACCGGCTTTATCATTAATCTGTTGTGTTGATTGTTCATTTCAGGCCAACAGAAGCAACATTGTGTGGTGTTTGCAACGTGTCCCTCACAGCTCTATGTGAAGGTAATAGCCTGCTGTTGCTTAATGCCGTCACCACCCCGTGATTTACGGACGCTATATATCCCCAACCGGGCCTGTGTGCTTTGATGTTTTGTTGCCTTATGCGCTGTTTCTGTTTTACTTCCAATCATAAAACTAGTTACGGACAGGATGTACGTCTGGTCGATGTTGTCAGCACGAGCAGCAAATGTTGCCAACCTTGACCCCGTATTAGAAGTATTAACATTACAAGCATTTCCTCCTGGCAGTTGCTTTATTCCGCTCAAACAGTCAACTTACCATGCCTTCATGATGACGAAGCTTTCGTGGAGCTGCTGCATAGTCTCTGATATTGGATCGAATTTAGAAACAGTGAAGAAAAATAGTAATATAGTTGCTTACATACATTTGAAGTTCATTCTCTGAATGTTCAGCACTGTATCTGACATATTACAATGCGGATTGAAATTTGCCCTTGCGCGATCCACTTACATGATTCATGTCTTAGGTTATAAAAGTAAGACGGTCCCTGCCTCGGGCTTGTCGCATGAAGTTCTATGAAGCACCAGTCTGGTGTTTCCAGGCGCCATGGCGGTGTTCCAGATCCACCTCCCACATTGGTCGACCATTAGTTTTCGTTTTCGTTAGTCTTCGTTTATGACAACTATTTACAAATACTTGAAGCTTGTGCATTGTGTTCCTAGCATCCCTCGATGCAGCAGAACGAAGTATTCTGTAATGAACTGAGCAAGCTTCGTTAAGTGTTGGTTGTGAATCTGGCTACACACCAGATTGTTCCAAACGCGATTAATTCGGTGCTTGTTGTTCCATTCCCTGTCTTTTTATATTCTACTGCACATCCTGTTCCGGTCGCATGGCCACGTGGAATTATTAAAGAATCAACCTCTTTCATGTGAGAGTCGCTATTTTTGAACTGTGTGTTGATTTTACCAAGATATTAAGCATTACAGCAATTGTGTCTTATGGGGGATGCTATTTGTTCCACCTGGGTTGTGTTAGCCAGAATCGGATCATGACCGTGTGCCGCAGCGGTAATGCCGACTGCAAAAATCAAGAATAAAGAGCAATTACTGATGGCCTACCCACGGCTAGCTTTAGATAATTGGAAATTCGACTTTGTGTATATGCATAGAGTGTGGAAATTCTACTGCCTACATAAAAGCAAAGTATTGTTTAATTGTATTTAATCTGCGTCTGATGCCAACCTCTGGTCACTCTGTCACCTTTGTGGGAGTGGTTTGTTAGGTTAACCAAGATAGATGAATGAAAATTTGAATTCTATTCGACGGACTCTCTGTGTCTAATGTTATTACCACGTTGACGGAATTCTGCGCTTGATCCGATGGCATCCATCCTCAACAACAGACCATCACTCAGTCGGTAACACTGGTGACATCATTCGAAAAGCAAGTAATCACGAATACTTTCTGTTTGTTTCAGTCATATCTTACATATGGCGTCATTATTAATGCTACTTTTGTTTCATCGCGTCCACCATTGGTCGCCGGAACTTCATTGGCTGTGGGATTGATGCGGTGCGTAAGAGGGTTGCGATCACCAGGAATCGAAGCTGAATGCGACAAGGCATGACGATATATGTGAGGTAGAAATAATGCCGGAATAATAATGGGACAGTCTTATAATACCCATGGAACGTACCACAAACAATCACTAGTCTTCTTAACGATGATTGTTTAAATAGTAATAATGAAGTCTATTTCCAACCAAGTCATCCTAACTGTATAGGGTCAAGTTTCAACACATCGTGTTATCATTGCATGTCTTATCGGTGCTGGTAATCATGGGTAACTCTGTACAATAGCCGCTGCCTTCCATTCACCAAATGAAACGTGTACATCAATTTTCGTTCGATGACGATAACCACTATTGACAGGGTACATTTATTCGGTAATGTTAATGGGTTGGTGTCGTCATCAGCTCATGGCTTATTAAGTTGACACCCATAGAATAGAAGCAATACGTACGTTAACGGCCAAATTAGAACACATGTGCGGCGCACTTGTCTGACCCATCAATGTTGTATTGGTTGACTACAAATGAAGCGTGATCCAGCATCTTGAGTTACCATAAGCATGCTGCGCCATAACCTGATAACAGCAGGCAGTGGTAGCTAAGGTTTGGAATTGCATTTGAATTTGATGCCTGTGCCGTTATTATTAGTTATGTGATCAGGTTAACTTGTTCTGGGTTTGCGATGTTTGTATCATATTACGTTCCAACCGTCAATCAAACGATAATTGAAATTTGATCAAGGTGTCGTAGGCTTTGCTCGTAGAGGCCGGAGGCTCTATTAACCAAAGTGCCTTTTATCGCTTATCTGTTTGATGGGCTTTATGTCGGCAGCGCTTCCTGTCGAAGTTCCAAGTGTTAGATTTGAACATGACGTGCCAGAAAAAAGCTAATACTACCACGGAGATGAGACTATTAAATACTGTCTGTTGTCACCCCTAAGGGAAGCACGGCGTATATATATATATATATATATATATATATATATATATATATATATATATATATATATATATAGATATATATATAGATATATATATATAGAGATAGATATATATATATATAGATATATAGAGATATATATATATATATATAGATATATACATATATACATATATATAGATATATATATATATATATATATATATATATATATATATATATATCTCTATATATATATATATATATATATATCTCTATATATATATATATCTCTATATCTCTATATATATATATATATATATATATATCTACATGTAACAGAAATTATCTACCTATAATACTGCATGTTTTAACGATTTCTCTTTGTTCTCGGTAT
Source organism: Urechis unicinctus (assembly GCA_034190875.2). NCBI lineage: Eukaryota > Metazoa > Annelida > Polychaeta > Xenopneusta > Urechidae > Urechis > Urechis unicinctus. The sequence goes on from CM067350.1 coordinate 64,353,641, forward strand.
TTATGATCAGACACTGTCTCGTGTTTAAGTAGCTGAACTACGATGCGTGGCACTCTTGCATTGATCAAGCTTCAAGCGAATTATAACGCTGCCGAACAGCTATATGACGCAATATCGTAACGATTCGAGGTATAATATCCCCTAGATGATGTACCGCCCACCGAATGACGTATTGCAGTATTCTGGGGTTAATTAGCCTTCTCAGTGACTTATGTGTATAGGATGAGGTGGGATTGTGGGAATAGAGAAGCGGTGCTGTGGGAATTCGTTATGAAAATGAAGACGAAAGGAAGAGCAACAGGCGATCGTCGAGTACAACTCTCACCCAGCCGTCCCTCGACAGATAGTGATGCAACTGTCGAATGAAGCTTATTTCACTTAGATGTGTTCTGCGAAGATGAAGCGATTGGTGTTAGTTATTTCTGGAATGTTTACAGCAGAGGGAAAACATAATTAGTTCTCGCAGAGAAACAGACGGGCATTACACAAAATTAGTTCTCACGCCTCATTACAGAGAAACCTTACCACGGCGCATTACACAAACCTAGCCACGCCTCATTACACATTTAAGCACGCCTCATTACACAAACCTAACCTTGCCTCATTACACAAACCTAAGCACGCCTCATTACACAAACCTAAGCACGCCTCATTACACAAACCTAAGCACGCCTCATTACACAAACCTAAGCACAAGCAACACAAAAGCACGCGCCTCATTACACAAACCTAAGCACGCCTCATTACACAAACCTAAGCACGCCGCATTACACAAACCTAACCACGACGCATTACACAAACCTAACCCTAACCACCTAAGCACGCCTCATTACACAAACCTAAGCACGCCTCATTACACAAAAGCACGCCTAAACACTAAGCACGCCTCATTACACAAACCTAAGCACGCCGCATTACACAAACCTAACCACGCCGCATTACACAAACCTAAGCACGCCTCATTACACAAACCTAAGCACGCCGCATTACACAAACCTAACCACGCCGCATTACACAAACCTAACCACGACGCATTACACAAACCTAACCACGAAACCTATTACACAAACCTAACCACGACACATTACACAAGCCTAAGCACGCCTCATTACACAAACCTAACCACGCCGCATTACACAAACCTAAGCACGCCTCATTACACAAACCTAACCACGGCGCATTACACAAACCTAAGCACACCTCATTACACAAACCTAACCACGCCGCATTACACAAACCTAACCACGCCGCATTACACAAACCTAACCACGCCGCATTACACAAACCTAACCACGCCGCATTACACAAACCTAAGCACGCCGCATTACACAAACCTAAGCACGCCTCATTACACAAACCTAAGCCATGCCGCATTACACAAACCTAACCTAACCACGTCGCATTACACAAACCTAACCATGCCTCATTACACAAACCTAAGCACGCCTAATTACACAAACCTAACCACGCCTCATTACACAAACCTAACCACGCCGCATTACACAAACCTAAGCACGCCTCATTACACAAACCTAAGCACGCCTCATTACACAAACCTAAGCACGCCGCATTACACAAACCTAAGCACGCCTCATTACACAAACCTAGCCATGCCGCATTACACAAACCTAACCACGTCGCATTACACAAACCTAACCACGCCTCATTACACAAACCTAAGCACGCCTAATTACACAAACCTAAGCACGCCTCATTACACAAGCCTAAGCACGCCTCATTACACAAACCTAAGCACGCCTCATTACACAAACCTAGCCATGCCGCATTACACAAACCTAACCACGTCGCATTACACAAACCTAACCATGCGCCTCATTACACAAACCTAAGCACGCCTAATTACACAAACCTAAGCACGCCTCATTACACAAACCTAACCACGCCGCATTACACAAACCTAAGCACGCCTCATTACACAAACCTAAGCACGCCTCATTACACAAACCTAAGCACGCCGCATTACACAAACCTAACCACGACGCATTACACAAACCTAGCCATGCCGCATTACACAAACCTAACCATGCCGCATTACACAAACCTAACCACGCCGCATTACACAAACCTAACCACGGTGCATTACACAAACCTTACCACGGCACATCACCATTTATATTAAGCCGACTGAGCGTGCTTGACGAGCAGACTATTATTTTGCTTTCCGTGAATCTTCGTGGATACATTGATTGCATAATTAGCTCAGCTCTCGTCCATGTCCATAATAAACATTTGGGGCATTTAAGCGACATATCTAACAATTTTTTGACCACATTTGACTAGCTATGTTGCTGAGATGCATTAAGCTCTGTTGAGAGCCTACCACTGAGAGCCTAGCAATTAGAGCCTAGCATTAGGAGCCAAGCAATGAGAGCCTAGCATTGAGAGCCTAGAATTGAGAGCCTAGCAATGAGAGCCTAGCAATGAGAGCCTAGGATTGAGAGCCTAGGATTGAAAGCCTATCATTGAGAGCATAGCATTGAGAGCCTAGCATTGAGAGCCTAGCACTGAGAGCCTAGCAATGAGAGTCTAGCATTGAGAGCCTAGCATTGAGAGCCTAGCATTGAGAGCCTAGCATTGAGAGCCTAGCATTGAGAACCTAGCATTGTCGTCCAGCTGCTACCTGCCTGTTCCTGACATAGTCATTCATTTCAGTAATCATAGAAATCCTTTTAAGGAATTTCCCAAGTTTGTCTGTAGCTTTTTCCCTATTTTAAGCCCATAGAACTGGTTTGCAACCAGTGAAAATGCATTTTATAAATTGCTATATAAATGTTTATGCATATAGTAAGGTCAAATAAAAACATATAGATGTTGTGGATGAAAAGAAAGGTTTTTGTGAGAAATATCTGAAACATGCAGACGATTTGCAGAGAGTTCAATGACTGGGAGTGTACAGGATCGAGCGTTATATCCCCAACAATCTGACCTTCATGCTTCAAAGGGTTTTGTTGGTCCATGAAGGCCAATAAATCAAAGATTACAAAGAATCGGTAATCCTCCCGAAGAGGATGCTTTTCGAATATATTGTATCTGATAGGAGACGATGAGCTTAGGAGAGTTTCCCCAGTTCCAAGATATGACTGGCACGTGAGGCTGTCTGTAGAATGCACCTTCCTACCTGCATTATCGGCCTTTGATGTACCGTTCAGCTATTACTTTAGTCCTAATAATCGTATTAATTCCGATGTAAAGCTACTAATTAAGTAAACTGTTGTGTTTAATAATCAGCACACATAGCATAGCATATATCGATGGTAGTAACAAAGAGGGCGGTTACTACAATTCATATTATCAACCACTTGCAACCAGGCCTTCATTTCAGATGCACAATAGTCTTTGTGAAATACAATCGTTCATTTTACCAGTGAGGTCCATCATTGCCAGTAGTGTCGTCACCGAGCATGCAACCCATTTCCTCTATGCGTCTGCCTTCATAACTTCCATTTGCTCTCTGTGTGCAAAGCGAGCATTCTTTTGTATGATTAATAAGGATCTAAAAATAGATAAAACTGCTCCGTTGTAGCTTAGAGTAATGGATACCCTTTGTGTACCTCACATTCCTTGCTGCAGCAACTTGAATGGACCTCTTGCAGGACGAACAATCGTGTTAAGAATGCTTTTACTGCGGGATACATTTAAGGAGCTTATGGGAGAGAGGCTGACTGTTCCGTCACACAGATAATTACTAATTCACATTCTCCTCTAGCTTTCGCCTCGTTGACAATGATGTAAAGACCAAAACCTTTCATTGTCAATCTTTCGACACATTTGTGTTTGGAGAGTAATATACCACATTGTTGATATTATTTGGCCCAGTTATGTTCAGCTCGCGGAGAACGTAGATGTGGTAACATTTAGATGAGTTGTCTGTATTATTTATCATGTTACCCCAAACATATTTCTGTATCTGATAAAACAACAAACTGTTTTGTCGAAGAAGATGTGCTTAAAATAGAATAACGAGACGATTCTATTAGTTTTTGATAGCATTAGAGCAGCCCATTGTGCTGTATTGTGTCCTTTACAGCATCTTCAATTATCCGCACTTTTATCACAGCAACAGCTGAAATGTGTATGTCTAACAATGACTTACCCTTTATGAGAGCGCCAGGTACACTATAGCTCCATGTGTGTCGACCGCCTCTTTTGTCAAAGTTTCCTTGTCCTATTTTGACGATATTTGCAGGTGGTTTATCTAGTGTTATAGTGCATCGCAGCATCAGTGAAATGTATTAAAACTTTAACTCTCAACAAGGACGTGCATTTGTGATCAGGAAATGAGAAAAGACGTTTATGTGCTTGATGACCCCGAGTGGTAATTAACAACCACGACACTAATTGTTGCCTATCACCCCAACATAAGCCTGTATATGTTGCATCTTATTAAACTTATCATTTGAACCCGGGTGCGAAGACTTCATCATTCTATCTGGCATATAGTCACAACCTGTATGATTTAGTGGTGAACAAGGTTAGTATGTTTGCTGATTCCGAATGTGCTAGGCATTGCCTTTAATGTACATAACCAAAGAAGTGGAGATGAAGGCGGTTTGTGTGGCTGTGAGTGTTCTTCTCTCGGGACTCACATTGGGCCAGTTGTATTCCACGCCAGTTCCTGGTTCTTATCGATCATCGGCCTGCACCGAATGCGCTATGTGTTCATAATACGAAAATAACATTTTCAGAGGCGAATCACTTTTCTTCCATATAAATCTTTATAATTTATCATATATAAAGGGGTTTTCAATTATAATCATTCGGTCAGTGTAGTGTTGGGTGTAATCTTGATAACTAATCTTATACACAGTATAATCATTGTATATTATTCGGTCGATTATGTGTCAATATTACTTTAAATTGACTGCTGATAAACATAACTTACTCGATGTGGTTTACACTTTAAGACATAAAATATTTTAAGTGCGCCTTATGCCGCAGTTGGTCCGATAAAATATGATGATAAAGCGTGTCAAGCAAAGATGCGGGTTATGAAAGCTGTGATTTGGAATGACAAAACGAAATGGTATTTGTTTGGATGAAGATGTGGGACGATACAATACCGCGTATGAATTGACTGACCAATCACCCAAAGGGCTGAATGAAATTATATATTGTTATCGGGGTTGCACATAAACGAACGTTTGCGTGGCTAAGCACGTGCCAATAATATATTATTGCTAACGATGAGCCGAGCTGGTGTTTCTTTGGAAAGCCGAATGCTGCCGTCCTTGGTCATATAGCTCAATACATGACTTGGCAGCAGAGCGGGAATTAAAGGTATTACAATTATTCTTTTATGATGCTCAAGAAAATTGCTGCGAGATAAAAGAGTTCCTTCATTACAACATAAGTCAAGATGGAATTCACTCGAGACTTACTGAAATTCTACCAAGCCATCACGATCCAAGTTTTTTCTATCACAATCGCAATTGCTATTTCCATATTTTTAGTCATGACCGAACTGTGGCATATCAAAGCAATTTGCAGGTACATATTTTTGGCAACTTGGTGTTGTTATAGTTGATTTACACGACCACAGGACATTGTTGCACAAACCATTAATAGAGATCGGTCTTGCTAATTTACGAGTATTTTGTGGCCCATAAAATCCAAGTTCGTAATGTGCCCACTAAGCATAAGGCCATGATTCATACTCATATGTTCATGATGCTGGTTCATTCATCCCGTAATAACAATCTGATCGAATTGAATCGTGCATTCGGAATCATTCTATCCAAATAAAGGGTTGCTTACCTTTACATTTTGGAAACCCGGTTGTGTGTGGTATTGTTGACAACGTGGCGTTATCGGAAACGTTAGGCTACGGGTATAACCAGCGTGACGTTGTCTGCTTCGTCTGGCAGAAACATATTCAACATGGACAATATGCATACGAATATCGCACGGTTGGTTAGCTTCTAACAAGAATTGGTTATTAAACATTTAACGAATAACAGATGATAATCTCGTATCCTCTGCGATACTACCCTACGCTGACACAGCGTAATGAGAACAGACCAGAGAAGGAAGGATGCAAGTCCCTCGGTATGGGTTTACGACTAGAGTTGGCCTTGTTTGTATGGGGTTGGGATCAAATTATTCCTCTTTCGCCAAGACAATTGCCGATCCTGCACTTGTGGGCTATTTTGGGATCCAACGTGACGCTGTATTGGCTCATCAAGGAGTCTTGGAAAGGGTAAATTAGGTTAGTCGATTTAGGGTAGACTGGGACTTGGTGTTATGTAAGTATTTCTGCCACACTATTTGTAGGTTATGGCTCCAGATACAAATACCATCGATTGTCATGTCCTGTACGAACCCGTGGGACTTATGTCACTTGTCTGTTCATGTAATGTAATGCAAACACAAAACGGGGTTCATTATACTTTCAAATGGGGAGCTGTCAGATTTACACATCTTCATGCTCTAATCCGTTAGCAGTTTATTCATGTATTATACTTGAATTGGCATAAGTGATTATGTAAAACGAGTCTCTTTGAAATTTATATAAATTCGCCTTCGTAATATATATATATATATATATATATATATATATATATATATATATATATATATATATATATATATATATATATATATATATATATATATATATATATATATATATATGCATTTCGACACACAGCCAACGATAATTAGCTCCCATAATATTACAATACTAGCACATACTTTTCAAAATTAGCGGTTTCGTCACCGACGCGGGTGAAGAACCTCGACCAGTGGTATAGGCTGTCGTTTTCCGCTACATCAGAACGTAACCAGATTAAGTACATCATTGTTACAACAGTGTAGTCCCTTATGAAAGCACCACACAAAATGTTGTCATGTTTTCTCAAGCACCGCATCTCATCGTGAGTTTAGTTGTAGTAATCATAACAATGCTATCATAATAGCATTATCACAGCCACTTTTATCCCACCACACTGCCCGTGCCATCGCTTACCGCTCGGCGCCGTGAATATTATGACTTGGGAGATAAATGTTCAAGCAACCTTTTAATGTTAGCAAATGCTGTTTATACTATGAATAAAAGCAGCATTAATATAAGCACTGAAAACCGCATAATTGACCCATCGAAAATTATCGCTGAGTGAATAAGTAAGTGAGTGTGTGAGTGAGTGAGTGAGTGAGTGAGTGAGTGAGTGAGTGAGTGAGTGAGTGAGTGAGTGAGTGAGTGAGTGAGTGTGTGTGAGTGAGTGAGTGAGTGGGTGAGTGAATGGGTGAGTGAGTGAGTGAGTGAGTGAGTGAGTGAGTGAGTGAGTAAGTGACAGTGTGTGTGTGAGTGAGTGAGAGATTGAGTGAGTGAGCGAGTGAGCAAGCGAGCAAGCGAACGAGTGAGTGAGAGTGAGAGTGAATGAGTGAGTGAGTGGGTGGGTGGGTGGGTGGGTGGGTGGGTGGTTGAGTGAGTGAGTGAATGAGAGAGTGAATGAGTGAGTTAGTGAGAGCGTGAGAGAATGAGTGAGTGAGTGAGTGAGCTAGCAAGTGAGAGAGTGAGAGAGAGGTTTAGTGAGTGAGTGTGTATGTAGGTGAGTGAGTGAGAGAGTGAGTGAGTGAGTGAGTGAGTGAGTGAGTGAGTGAGTGAGTGAGTGAGTGAGTGAGTGAGTGAGTGAGTGAGTGAGTGAGTGAGTGAGAGAGTGAGTGAGTGAGTGAGTGAGTGAGCTAGCAAGTGAGAGAGTGAGAGAGAGGTTTAGTGAGTGAGTGTGTATGTAAGTGAGTGAGTGAGTGAGTGAGTGAGTGAGTGAGTGAGTGAGTGTGAGTGAGTGAGTGAGTGAGTGAGTGAGTGAGTGAGTGAGTGAGTGAGTGAGTGAGTGAGTGAGTGAGTGAGTGAGTGAGTGAGTGAATGAGTGAGTGAGAGTGAGTGAATGAGTGAGTCAAGATTTGCTTTTTTCGGTTGACGCGAACGCTAATGTTCAGATGATATGAGGCCTTATTAACCGCATAAAAAGTGTGACTTTCTAACACCAAATGATGATAGAGCCAACACCCGTTACCGAATACTTCCCACCTGGCCTACTATTTGGATAAAAGTCTTATCTTTACCGATCTAGCGCTTTATATTGATCCTTCATCTCGCTCACGTCAATGTTTGAGTGATACTCGCCTGAGACGGTCGAGCAGAGTTACCAGTGTCGCTATCAGGCCGGTTGGACTCATCGCTCTCTCATTCTTGGGAGGCCGCTATCATCCCGACCGCGTGGGACGTATGTGTGACATCGTCATATCGTGTCATCGTGCCATCATGCCCTTGTACCTGTTATTTTCAGAGCCATTCTCACCTCACGGAAAGTCATTCTTGAGCTGTTATTGTCATCGTATCCTCGCCGGTTTGGATATTGTCAAGAGCGAACGGAATGAAAGCATAGATTCCTTGCCGCAATATCTGCTACCCATTTATGGTCGCTATTTAGATACAATTACAGCAGGTCTCCATACCCCTACGCCACTCGTCAATGACACAAGGTGTTCACTGGGGCTGTCTTCATCTGCTACCCTCACAAGCTGTTAGCGAATTTGTGCAATTCACTGCCAATCTATTCGTGTTTAAGAGTAGTTTATATTCCAGGCGCACCCTCTGCAAACAGTCATTGTGAACATCGCATCCGCGGTGCCGCGTATGTACTTGACAGCTATGGGGCAGGCATTGATATGCTCCCGCGTGGTCTGGGATGCTATAAAATCCAGGAATTGTGCCACTCGCTGCATCACTCATCAACCTCACACACACACAGGGCGTTGTTGTGGGTTGCAGTACGCATCGATTGTTGTAATTTATTGCCAATGATCGGGATCTGACACGATGTGAAAGAGCTTATTTGTCGGATATATCTTTGGAAGATCACATATCCGGCATGACTTCTACGAGATTAAATCATGTATTGCGCCTGCATCGCTGGTTATTAATAATGCAAGCATATTGCTTATTCCTTAGTCCCTACGGGTGTCTTGTGGCTGCGCATTGCAAAGCCAAAATATAATCTTCGACAAACGTATAACTGAAATGTTCACTCGCCGCAGCAGTGGACATCTTCTGTTGACGAAGGTTATTGCTTGTGGCAAACCCCGGTGAATCGTTCTCGTGTCGCACAAATGACCATCCAGTAGTCGGGCTTCTTCGGTATGAGCGCAGCATATTCATTTGGTCTGATGAGGTTTTATTAACTGCAGTAGTGGGAATCCCACGAAGGTATTCAATGTTATACGTCGGAAAGCTACCTGTGTTAGCGTCTGTTGCTGTGATTGAAATGTTGACTCACATAGAAGGTCACAGGCAATGTTGGTAGTCGTATAAAGTTTATGAGATAATACATTATTGCCATAATTACATCCATGAAATACCGATATCGTAACCAGCTTGGATAAACAAGGCAGCATGATATACCATCCGACCTCAGCAGGCCTTTGGCTTGTGCCTGAGGTGAAACATTCTCCGTTCAGAGTCTAGGAGTCTGAGAACATGACAGGTTCGTATCGCGTGGTGGACACATTGTGATATCCCTACCCTTTGCATCAAAGCATAATGCAATTTTAGTTTCAGTCTTTCGTTAACGAGGACGAACTGCCGTTAATTTCTACACGAGTAACACAAAATCACATACAGGCGCAAACGGTGTGACGCTGATTGACACCTGAGCAACCATGCTCTTGATAGAAACAGGTATGAAGATGTTTTCTCAACACACTGGGTTTCATTTCAGCGTATAGATGTGGGTGTTCTTATGCGTGGGTAGTGTACGTTAGATCATGTGCCTGCCTGTCTGTGTGTTTCTCCGCAATATCCCATCAGTCATATCGTCTGCTGTAATATCAGTAGCTCAATGTGTAGTAAATTGCTAGAAACTGCTTGGCACGCAGCATACTTCAAAGCAAGGAAATTGGGAGCGGTGCTCCTTCTCGTTTTGCTCCTAAGTGTGTTTCTCCGCATTCACAACCCCTAGTTGGAGAATGTATAATATGCATGGTTAGTGTTTACAGGGGCTCGTCAGCTCATGCGACCCCGGATGTGACGTTCTTCTCTAAATGATCAGTGCGAATATGTTTAGTAAATTTCGCTTCAGAACAACTGACCAAGCACAAAACATACTACAAGTTTGATGGAGTTATAAAATGAGCAATGAAATGTTTTGTCAATGTATGGACGTTTTATCCTTTTTTAGATCATTCGGCGGGGGATTTCATCCATGGTAATTTTTATAGTTCGATCAATTTGGGAAGCGGTAAAAAGTCAGCGGACACAGCAAAAAGCATGTTCTTCTTCACAAATGATCACGGTGAATAATCACGATGCTAAGCCCGTTTGGGGGGGGGGTTATTAAAGATGTAAGGATATAGTATTCACATGTGCCGCACGAAGGGGTTCTGCTTTTTTCAGACATCTCCATAGGCGCCAGCAACATAGCATAGCATTTTGCGTTCACTCAAGTCTAATACACTTTTTCTCATTCTTAACGAGTCAATGTATGGACGGGTACGGGATTTGCGTAGGTCCCGCGTTTTTCGAACACTCCTATCCAAGTACCAAGCAGTGCATACACCCACTTATGAATGAAATGATGCTAAGGACGATTTTCCCTTTTCGGCGGGAAATCGCGATGGTAATTTTTTATAGTTTCAATTTGGGAAAATGGCAGAAACACAGCAACATGTTTTTTCGTAAGCGGGGGGGGGGGGCACTTAAGTGTAAGGATATAGTATACATGTGAACGAAGGGGGTGGTGGTTTTTTCGAATCTCGATTTTACGATGGCATACCTTGTACGATGGAGTATACTTTTTCTCATTCTCAATAGTTCAACGTACGGGATTTCGAGGTCCCCCGGGCACACTCCTATCCAAGTTAGGGTAAGTGAGGGATGCTAAGGCAATGCGGGAAATCGCGAGAATTAATAGTTTTGGCAGACTTCGTATCGCGATTTGTTCGGAAACGAACTATCGATGGCTTCATTGAAGAATAGCGTCGAGTGTGGTAAGTTTTTTGGAGCGAAAGGTCTATTTTTTGTAAAGGCTCTTGATATATGTTATTTTCTAGGTGCGAAATATAGCCCTTCGCGAGATATAGTCCAAACGAGATATCGCCGACTGTGTTTGACTAACTCTTCGTAACGGTATAAATTCATGTTACCGTTACACCGGAGCTAGGGATACACTAGCTCAATAGACTAAAGTCAGGTTTTATCACCTTATAAGAGGGAGCGCATGCATCACTCCCGTACTTAAGCAAGGCAACTCGCCCATGGTGTTTTTATGATCTGATGCCACCTTAGGCTACAGCTCGGATGTGAGAGATCGAAAGTAGTAAACAGTGCGGATCTGTCAGAGGCGGAGTTTCTTTGCCTATCCCGTTCTTAGTTCGAAAGAGCTAGGATACACGCGTGGCTTGCAGATAACCCTGTCAAACCAAGCTGCTGTTATAATACTATTAATGTTGGCGGATTGGCAACTGTTACATAGTATATATTCTAGTTATGTTGAATCATATGACCGCCGGTGTAATTGTCAGAATTACATCTGGTCATCCTTTTTTAATATAGTCGATATCTCGGAGTATTTTCGGACAAAATTTAAGCTCCCACACCGGGAATCGAACCCGGGCCGCCTGCGTGAAAGGCAGGAATCCTAACCACTAGACCATATGGGATTGCTTGAAAAGTGAGTGATCTCTATCATTACCTTATCTCTGCTGTTGTCACGATACACCGTTGAAAGCTGGTTGTTAAATGATTCAACAGTAACAAACTTTTCAATGAAAAGTTTCCATGTGATGGAATGATACAATGCATAACACGAATGAAATTCTTTTTTGTTATAGGCCAATTTGGGAAATTGTTCATTTAATTCGCAAGAATTATTATTTGAAAATTATTCCCTGTGGCAAAATAGTGAAACAGAAGTTGACTGCGTTCCGTGCACATTCAGACAGTCTCTAGTTTTTAAATATTGGTTTGATTGTAATGCAGACATTTCAGTAGTATAGAAAGTAGCCGTTCTGGCGCACCGCTTCTTATTCATACTGCACGTAAAATAATGACTTAGTGGAAAATGATGGTAGCTTGGAGTCAGCTCAAATTTGGTCAGGGCTGCCATCATTTATATCATAATGCAAGGGAGATGACAAATCATGATGTCCGAACTCGAGTGTCTGTGCTCCATCATGTTTGAACACTACGTGGTGCCAAACATACGCGACGATAAACTTATAGTTGGCTGGATAACCAACAACATGCAATACTGGCAGAACCAGGTAAATTTTGTTGTATGGTACGCAACCCCCGGCTGTAGTGTTTCTGCGTTGGACCACCTTAACTCTGGAGTCCCACCAATTAGGTATCTCAAGTGTACTACACCATTCGGAGACTTCTGAACGAAATATGTGTAGCACCACCGGATGACGCTACATGGTCAGCCACTGATAATACCTTTGACAAGAGAATATACCATGAATATACCATACCATACCGACTGGAGAATAAAATGTGGTAATCAAAGTCTCGGGCGAATTTACTTCACTGACCCTGAAACAGGTGAAGAACGACCAATCATTAATTACGGGAATCCCAACACGTACGAAACAGGAAGACATGTGTTAACAAAACCAACGAACGGATTCGTTTCCCAGGGTAGCTCACATAAATCAAGATACTGCCAGTGCAAGTACTGCCTGGAGTACTTACATACTGGAACAACCTGAGTGGTTCACAGCTCCAGGTGTCTCACGGCTTAACGACTGTATTCGAACCTATGTCTGGGCTATTCTTGGTGCTCAGACACAGACCTGCTCAGGGATACTAGGTACAGGCACATCCTTTGACGCCCAAAAGCAGTATCAGGCTAATATTGAGGGTGCTATCAACTCACAAGTTGACATTCCCTCGGCCATCAGCAGGGATCAAAACATGCTTCAGAACGCTTCGTCATAGGTTGATTATGTGTTTGGAACGGGCCTTTACATGGCTCCGTCAGACATGCCACAACCTGATTGCGAATGAGCAACAGCAGATCTGCATCAACACTGACGTCAACGTGGCTGCTGCACCTTCTTATGGATAATGCTTTGACAAGCTGTGTACCTGTTCCCAACCTGTCAGAGCAAGTACCAAGCCTGAGATTGTCATCCCAATCGCAGTGAGGGTGGAGGCGATTGTAACCCCTTGCTCTCGAAAAAGGGTGCTTACATGCATGCTCAGCTAGCGTTGTGTCCTCATTAAGAAGTCTATTGATCGTCTCCCTGATACGGCTGATTTGGGTCCGCAGCCGTTCCCGGTTTATAGAGGTAACTTCTAGTCTTACTTGTCTTTCTTCCCGCAGGCTTGCAAGCTCACGCTCTTGGAGTTTCCTCTCCTCGTCTGGTAGCTCCTCCAGCTTACGTTCCCGACTTGCCACATGTTTGTCTATTTCGCTTAGCCGTGCTAGGTTGTTGACCAGCTCTCCCCTTAGGGTCTGCACAGCCTTGTCAAGCCCTTTTAGCTCTCGGACTGGCAGACCATCTGTCTGTGTATCCATGCCTTCTATGGAGTTATGAACACTGTCTGTAAAGTCAGTATCTGGGTGCGTAGTCTGGAGGACGCCTGACAATTGACCAGGTTGAATTAATGTCTGACGAAGAGATCACCAAGCTGTATGTGATACACGATGCTCGACTTCGTTTTTGTAAAGTTACTCACTGCCTGTAGTTGCTGGAGTGGAGACTAGCCAGAGGAAAATAACGCGAGTCCTGGAGTAGAGTTGCTTATAAGATTTATTTCAGTTTCAACAATGAAGCTCCCTGGGAATCTCGCGGTCTGAATCTTGTCCCTGACTAGATGGTCTCTGTGACTAATCCATCTGTGGTCCTTATAAAGGGTCCCGCAGGTAAGGCTAAAACAATCCCCGCATGACAGGACCAGTCCATTTGGAGGGTGGATCCGCCTGCAACGGGAGAGGTGTAATGTAACCCGGGCTCTCGTGCTGATAATTAAGGGGGGAGGCTTTTTAAGAACGTCTCAGCCAGAATAGTATTATAACATTTGCAGGGGGAAAATACCCTTGTAACAGGCCAAGAGTTCTGTAATTTACACAGATATGAGATGAAATACGGAGTCGTTAATCTACTTTGTAAGGTTTGTCAGAAGGGAAAAACAAATTAACTAGGAGTGTGAATGGATTGTGGTTTTTACAAGATCAACTACAGGCTTGCGTACCACCAGAAAAAGAACCCCCGCAAAGTCATCCCCATCAACCATATTAATGCACTACACAATGATGTGAGCTGACTCAAAACTGCCCTTTTAGACAAATGGATCTCTATGGAAATGGCTCACCATACCCGAGCACATAAAGCCTAAGGCGATTACCTTGCAGCTCATGGGGTTAAACCGCCCTACTCATCCTCCAAGGCTGCACTACAAGCTCTCGAAGAACGCCATGCCTATGACTGAGTGCACGTGAGATATTAGACTTAAGGCCGCAATGGCAAGGCCTGTGCCTGCACCAAGCAAGCCAGTTCCCATGCTACCCCTGGAGTTCAAGAAGACTAAGTGGGCTGTTAAGAACTCTCTGCCTGGGTGGGTGATGAACGTTCCTGAGGGTCACCCTCTGGGCAGGGACGTTCTGATGCTCTTAAGAGCTGAACAGGTTCAAGCGTCAGTTTGCCCTGCATATTGACCCTGTGCTGTGTAATAAGCCGGAAGTGGTTCTCTCCGCAGAAGATGTTGATATCCTGAGCAGGAGCAATGCCGATATCTCAGAGCGGTTAGTGAAGTGGACCAACAAAGGTTCCGGCTGGGAGGTTGAGTCAGTCACAACCACGTGGATCGACATCGCTTGCTACCAGCCATTAAAAAGTGGCTCCTATCTGCCGCTTCCGAGTGATCATAAATGTGAAGAACAAGGACGACTTCTGCCTTCTATGATCTATTGAATCTGCTATGCACACGGTCGCTAAAGACCCACAGTGACCATTTAAGTATAACATTCAGTGGCTGTTAGACCTGCTGGATGGTAAAGGGGTAGAGTTTCCATTACCAGTGACGCAGCTGGAGAAGACAGAGAAGCATGTGCCTAACCTAGCCCTGAACGTCTTTGGCTGGGAAGGAGGCGCTACTATCATACACCACATCAGTAAACAGCCTGCTGATATACCACGTATAAACCTCATGCTGATTGAGAGGGATGGGAAGTTCCACTGCACACATTCAAAGATCTGAGCCGCATGCTGTATGGTCATAGTAAGAACGCCAACCGCAATTTCTACTTTGAGCAATGCCTACATGGTTAAACCACTGAAAAACTGCTCCTCCAGACGCACAAGCCTGAGTGCACGGGAAATAGGGCAGGCTGCTGTGCGAGATGCCATGCTGGAGTAAGAGAAGAACATGAAATCCTTCCAGAACTGACACAAGCAGCTGCCATCGCCGTATTATATCTACGCTGACTTTGAGGCACTCACCGTGAAGCTTCCGGGCCCTGCACCTGATCTTACTAAAAGCAACACGCAGAAGACAGATGATTATGAGCCATGCGGTTACGGTTATGTGGTCAGACCCAACCCCATGTGGTGTACAGACGACTAAACACAATGGAGACATTCTTGCAAGCCCTGCAACAGGAAGAGCGCAAAGATCAAAGCAGTTATGTTAAAGCCTGCTCCCATGCCCATGACACGTGAGGATAGAAGAGCCCACAAGGCGGCAACTCACTGTCATGTATGTAAAAAGGAACTGGGTGGCGACACTGTCCAAGACAGCGTCCGTGCCTGTGGTCTTCCACAACCTACCCAATTATAGCGGCCACCTCTTGATGCCGGCCATCAGCAAGGTGGAAGGGCAGATCAACTGCACCCAAAACAACATGGAAAAATACATATCCCTATCGATCGGCCAGTTGCACTCAATTGATAGTACACAGTTCCTCATAGCCACGCTTGGCAAGCTGGTCTCTGCAAATAACCCAGAAGCCTTTGCAGTGACGGCTAAATATGAACCTAACTGGGCAAAGCGATGCCTGCTAATGCACAAGGGACTCAAATACCCATATGAGTTCATGAACGGCTGGGATAAGTTAAATGTCCAGCGGCCGCCGATCCAGGAGTTCTACAGCAAGCTGTCTGCGCAAGGCAAATCTGCTGCAGACTATAAACATGCGCAGAAGGTCTGGGACATATTCGGGTGTAGAAACATGGGCAACCGTTTGACTCATAGCGATGGATAACCGCAAACGGCGTAGACATATTGGCCTATGGTCACGTTAATTTGCCAGCAAACTAACGTGGCGGAGTCGAGCCCGTTGGGGTTCGGACCCGACCCACCTTTCAGAGGTAGCCTTAAATGATGGCAGCCCTGACTAAATTTGCGCTGACTCAAAGCGGAGTCGTGCTCTGTTGGGGGCTACCATAACTTTTCACTTTCTCTTGAGTGAAGCTCATCCTAAAAAACAAAGCAGGGAGAAAAAATCTAAACCTTGTACAAGCCATGATTTTACGCGTAGTATGGATCCGGAGCGGTGCGCCAGAACCGCTACTTTCTATACTACAATTTCATGTGAGACAGTCCGTGCCATGCAGCCATTTGCAGTTCGTCGTACTAGGTTGCCGGGTGTCGTCTTGGCATTTGCGGAGTCAAATAGCTGACATTGAACGGAGATAATGGCTCTCAATACAAGCCTAATTGAATGTTTATTTCCGGATGAAATGTGCGCTGCGATAAGTCTGACAGACGCGTGGACGCTATTAGGCATGGGTAGGGCCATGATTTGTCTGCAAACCTAGCATTAATGGATAAGGTCTTATATGAATGGGCACTTTCGACATGTGCTTATGGAAATACGGGATTGATAAGATGCATTTTCTCTGGAACTCTGGGCAATAAGAAAGATAAGATCGTACGTGCGAGTGTATCGTTGCCTGACCCGCCATATCTGCACCTGTTCCTCACTGCAATCTATTATAATTGCTGATTGCGGAATTGATTAAATGTTATTATTGATGAAATGCTGAAAAACACAACGCTTCTGCGGCGCCTTTTGTCTGAATCAGAGACTTCAGTCGGCACCAAGCCATCCATCGCGACCCGCATTGGCCGCCCCATTTGCCGTCCATTCGGAACAACTCCAGGCAGAAGACCGATTTCTACAGACACTCGAGTTCGGACATCTGTTATCCCCCTTGCATTATGACATAATATAACAGTATAACTATTATATGTCATAATGCTAGTGTAGGGAAATCATGATGTCCGAACTCGAGTGCCTGTGCCGATTTCATTTGCTCAAACTTTCCAGAATACAAACACCATCCCAATACACATCATATTGCATTCTATTAAAGTATTGGGGGGGGTGGTGTTGGGGTGGATTCGGCAAGCATAAGCTAACCCGCACCGTTTATTCTTTTCATTTGTTAAATTGACTATGTCGATTTAACCGCAGGTTGAAAAACAACAAGGAATGGCCTCTGACAGTGCTAGGGGGGTCGATCACAAGAATGAATACCTTCATGTAATCAAACCGACAGGAGTGTCAAGGCAAATTGTACAAACGCATCCCGCTGTGTATTGCGTCATGTCATCTAATTAACGCGACATTAGCTACATACAGACCGTAATCAGTATGTAGACGCACGTGCCTCCACACGGCCGGTGATAACCCCTGAGTTATTCTGTTCCCCTAATCTATGCTAATGTAATCTATGTATATATATATGTTAATTGCAAGCTACGTCTCAACAATCATTTGCATTGTTATCTTGTTCGTTCCTTCGCCGTGATCGACGCAGATTGTCTGTTTCATCCTCCGCCTCACATTCATTTCACCTTACAATGCTGGTATAGTACGTAGATTTAATGGTGATAATATTTAAAGATTCTTGCAGAGCTTACACAGACTCTGAGCGTGCTGCTGTGTTAGTAGCGGGGCGATTTGGTGACGGTTACGCTTGTTGCGTCCAAGGTTGCAGCCGAATTGATCACAGCCCAAGTTCGAGATGTCACAGGCGAAGCGAACCTTTCACAAAGCAGCGATAAGGAAACCGCTTGAGGATTAAACATAAAATCATTGTTAACTGGACAATAGACAGGTTATGTTGCGATCGGTCATTGATAGTGTTAACAACGCGTATCCAACACAACATAACTTGGGCACCATTGTGCCTGAAAAGTGTCATGGCAGATGGTCTCTGGAGACGTTGAAAGGATGTTTCTGTGAGTAAAGGTTGTGTGTGTGTGTGTGTGGGGGGGGGGGGGGGGGGGGGGGGGGGGGGATTCGGCAAGCATAAGCAAACCCGCACCGTTTATTCTTTTCATTTGTTAAAATTCCATCTATTTCTGTTTATGTTATAATTTGTATTGTGTGAGGGGGAGAAGCTATGAGCTTACATGCAGAGAAGAAACATATCACTGAACACCATAGTGGCAATTCCCATTAATAGCCAAAGCAATTTTCGCGTGATCATATTAAAACCTACAGGTCATAGCTATTGATCGCGGCATTTAATTATCCAATGTAGGAATACGAGGAGGCATACACAATAGATGAAGGCGGTTAAGCGTGGCCCCACCTTGGCGCTGTCAGCTGGTTGCCTATGAGCTAGATGACGCATGGCTCTTGTGATGTCCCCCTCTGCCAGATAGGTGTCTTCTTAATCTCACTATAATGCCCTCCATACACAATGCACACCGTGCTGTAAGAATATCGGCCATTTGCGTGCGGTGATAGCATAAGTTGTCGGAATCGTGAACAATGGAGGATGGGGAGGTAATGGGCGGTGCTGTCTGGGCCGTGAACACTGTCTGATCGCGGCCTCATCTCAACTAATGGTATGTTCTCCATGGTATACACTAAGTGTGTCGCGAAATCAGCCATTTGAAAAATATGTGTTAAATCTTCTTCGTTGTGCAGAAACGTAGACATTTCTGTGATATCAGCACGACAGCATCGTCGCCCTGAATGTAATAAAACGGTTTTCAATTGGTAAACATAGCCTGACTTTCAATGAGGCGAACTGTCGCCTGCTGTGCAATCGTTCAAGCTCTGAGGATTCGCCATGCAGAATGACCAATGGGTTTGAACCATGTAACTGCAAATTGAAAATAATGTATTATGCAAAGAGTTTCTTTTCAAAATCGTGAACTTGTTATCCATGTTTGTATCCAAGGTAACATTAACTGATATGCCGTGGTGCTCGCTGCGTGGCTCGATACGATCTCTCGACGGCACCAGACATCGTCTACAAAAAGTCGGCCATCCAAGGCCATTTAAATTCATTGCAAGATAGATGTATGTTGTACACACAGGCAAACTATTCGTTTTGGGTCAGTTTCCTGCCAGTCGCTCTGCCACAAACATCATTCTACAGTATATGTTCTTGTGATGAAGAGCACTGGGGTTCTTCGGAACCGTAGTGATGAAGAGCACTGGGGTCCTCCGGGACCGTAGTGATGAAGATCACTGGGGTCCTTCGGGACCGTCGTGATGAATATCACTGGGGTCCTCTGGCACCGTCGTGATGAAGAGCACTGGATTCCTCTGAGTCTGCCGTGATGAAGAGCACTTGGGGGTCCTCTGGGACCGTCGTGATGAAGAGCACTGGGGTCCTCTGGGACCGTAGTGATGAAGAGCACTTGGATCCTCTGGGACCGTCGTGATGAAGAGCACCGTGGTCCTCTGGGACCGTCGTGATAAAGCACTTGGGTCCTCTGGGACCGTCGTGATGAAGAGCACTTGGATCCTCTGGGACCGTCGTGATTAGAGCACTTGGGTCCACTGGGACCGTCGTGATGAAGAGCACTTGGATCCTCTTGGACGGTCGTGATGAAGAGCACTGGGGTTCTCCGGGACCGTCGTGATGAAGAGCACTTGGGTCCTCTGGGACCGTCGTTATGAAAAGCACTTGGGTCCTCTGGGACCGTAGTGATGAAGAGCTCTTGGATCCTCCGAGACCGTCGTGATGAAGAACACTTGGGTCCTCTGGGACCGTCGTGATGAAGAGCACTTGGGTCCTCTGGGACCGTCGTGATGAAGAGCACTGGGGTTCTCCGGGACCGTCGTGATGAAGAGCACTTGGGTCCTCTGGGACCGTCGTTATGAAGAGCACTTGGGTCCTCTGGAACCGTCGTGATGAAGAGCACTGGGGTTCTCCAGGACCGTCGTGATGAAGAGCACTGGGGTTCTCCAGGACCGTCGCGATGAAGAGCACTTCTCCGGGACCGTCGTTCACTGGGGTTCTCCGGGACCGTCGTGAATATGAACGGCGTATATTACACTGTGATGTGCTTAATGTTGAGGTACAGTGGTTGGCATTGATGTAGTACATGGGGAACGATTACACACGCTTTACGAAATGGTGATAGTGAACTTTTGAACTTATCTGCAGCTGATCGGATGTTCAGACTATGGTAGGGCACACCACAAGTAACGCTAGCTACACACACCTACAAATGGACCAAATGCTGATTTACCCTGGTGAATTCAAGCCAACAAGAACCTGTCCCGCCACAATATGTTGATACGTTAATTCTGTGAAAGTGGAAAGCCGAGCTTTATAGCATTAACAGCTCCCTAAGGCATGCTCCCGGGCCGTCACTTCATGTCGTCCCATCAAGTCGCCGGCTGCTCCGTTGATCGATTCAGCTTCACTCCTCTTTCTTGATATTTCATGTGCTGCGCTATTGACCATTGCCTCGTGCAGGATGCCTACTAATGACCCATGCTTATTTGCATTATTAAACTGTTTCTATTTCATTGATAACCGGCTTCCGGGATAACACCAGGCGTGCCCTTACACACGAAGTCTACATTTAGCATGTATAATGATATACTTGTGTCCAATACTTGGATAGAATGAATGGCTTAGATTGGATGCCCTGGCCTCAATGTTGGTCTCGTGTCACGAGACACATATGGGCGCTTTGAATTAAGTAATTACATGGGCGTTGGCTTAAAAGCTGCGGCCGCTGATGTGTCGTTGAACATCAAATGATGCGCGTCATTTGTTGAGTACGCTATCACACACAACACGCTGCGGACGTTTGCGTTGATTTCTGAATTTTGCCAATGAGGAATTTGAAACGTTCTGATTGACAACTCTAGAGATTGCCGAGTTTGGTCAGATCCATCTATTCTTAGACGACTTGTTGTGTGGGCCATCAAGGTCTCTGTAATATAATGTTGATTGTTTACTCAGCAGGGTGGAAGGAAGGTCAAAACACCAGCCAAGGTCATTACCCGGAATTCGCTAGTAGAAGCAATCTTTTCCATCGGAAAATTAGAGAAGCGTTTATTGTGTCGTCACTAAGGCTGAGTTTATTCTAACAATAGCGCAACGCGTTTCGCTAATACCCATCTTAAGCCAACAAAAGAAGGGTGACCTTTGGTTTCTCACATGCTTCTTGATCATTGCTCTGTGCTTTGAACATCGGCAGCTGCATCCAATATCTGCATGTGTAAGTGTATGGCTCTGTTACACATAGGCTGGTTCCCGTGGACAATGGTGTTTAGTGCTGCATTGGGGAATTCGACTGAGTATTGTCTGTTGCTTATATGTTATATGGAAGCATCGTACGAAAGACCATGTCAAAATATGTTCTGTCACGCTTGTTTCTGTACAATATTGTTTGTTTATACCTAAATATCACGAGTAGGATATAATTCATCAAACCATGGATGCACAAGAAAATCACAATTCTTAGATGTGTACCTTTGTTATGTGAGACCTGGTGAACTATCTTCTTTAGATAATGTCCCACTTAAGATGAACTGGCGTTACATCTGATATCGTTTCACCTGATTCCTGGCCAGGCGCTGCGGGGATATCACATATGATGGTGCCAGGTGTTACTATTGTGAGTTGCACAACTCCTGTTATTCTTTGTACGGGCAAGGACCGCAATAAAAGCAGCAGCCTTGGTATGTGCCATTGCTTTTATATATAGATGCATCACACAAGGCATAAATCAGAATTACCGAAATCTATAGTATCATTGCATACGAATATGACCCCGGCACAATGAGCTCTGTGTTGGCATTTTATCAAGCTCATCACTGGCTTTTACTGGACTATTTAGCCGGAACTTAAAGCTCCAGGGGATTGCAATGCAGTTTCGTTATGCAACATTTGATTCTCGCGTTTGGGACTTTCCTTGACCAGCGCCACGACAACAGCCGGAAACAATGTTTGTTTACAGCCTTTACCTTTATTTTATGATATTGCTGGGCACCTTACATTCGTATTATTATATATAAAAAAGGATTGAACGAATATTTCATTGCGATATCTGTTGAAAACATGTGAATAAGTCTCTTGGTTGTCGTAACGTAGGTCATTAAGATGACATTAGTAGACAGGCGGTTTGTATATGCATCGGTGTGCGTTTAAGCTAGGGCATTGTATTATTTCCTTCCTCTCGCTGACAGAGGTGGAACGGGAAACAACACAGTGATCATTTTTACGGATCCTAAACTACACCGACAGCATGCTTTAGAGACTCACCCAAAAATATATACTAACAGCAACTATTGTATTTACCAGTCTGATTGCGGTAATCTGCTAGGCGATATGGTAAACTGATTGCGGGTAAATTGCTTTATTCACAATTAATATTTAAGAAATTCGGTACATGCATTCATATAGATGTGATATTTGATGATAAATTAGCAGCACTGGCAATTGCTCCTTCGTGTTGCATGACATCCTGATAGGATCAGTTCATTTGGCATTGCTAATCGTTATGATGGCCACTTAATGCGACTCCCTTTCCCTTGACCAATGCTCTATTTCCCTAATAATATCCTCCTCTCGGCTTAATCTGTCGTCTAAATATAACCTACACAGGAAGCGTATCCAGGGGACTAATGCTGTATCTCCTCAAATCAATACTGACTCCAGACTCCCCCACGGCCGGCAGCATGCGACCTCGGCGACGTCGAATCACTGAGTGAAAGTCATCCCGGCTGTAAATTAGACGCGCGGCTTGCTTCTTCCCGACCATTAAATGGACAATTTGATGACTTGGTGACTCTTCCACCCTCTTTCATCACCCCACCCACATAGAACCCCCAGGCACTCACCCTCCGCCCTCACTTCTTCTCACTTCCGCGGCGTGTTGGGTGTTTGACGGGTGGTGCGTTACATGAGATTTTGAGAGAATTCTATCACGTTCTGGTGGTAATAATTGACAATTTTCTCCATGCATGCCCTCTGCTTGTTAATCACACACCGGAAAAACAACACGCGATAGACCAATCACACAGGTTACTCGTGCTAAGAGGCGCGAATTGCCAATGCTTCCCCCGTCGATTGATTTGCTTTGTATGTGTACGGTGTGTGACGGCTATAGCCCGGCTTCAAATCCAATGCTGCCCCAATCATTACAGATGCGGTTTGTGGACGAGAATACACACTGGCGGTGCCAGCGTAGTCTATGTCAATGGATGTATTTGGCAATGATAAAGTCAGATAGGTTGGCAAATATTGTATTTAACATGCATCTCGCTTATAGACCGGATCACGTGAGGACAAGGTCGTTCAGTCCCAAATGTATTTCTATTTTGCGCTGCGTGTGTACTACTTTTGAAATAGAAGTTTCGAAAAAGCTACATTGCAATGCTTTCTGGTATTAGGCATTATAATAAAATAGTGGAAAAGGGTTACGGCTTTAAAATGCCATTGTGTATGCTACTTGAAAGGAACCAAAGACCTGTTCTCGCTGTTGACATTTCTTTAAAGATGTAATGCATATGCAAAACTGCCGTTAATATATTATGGATGTGACCATATCTTCTATTAACACTGAGCTCCCAGCTGTCGTTAAGCTGACGTTGGATCATTAAAATCATGTTTATATCGACATTAAATGGTAATGTCATACCTTCCCCTTTTCCTCGCTCACCCTTCTCTCTCACTCCACTATATAGAGTATCGCATTCGCATCAGTTTCTCCTGTTTCATTAATTGTAGCTTATTCGTTCCCTTCTTTGCTCCTCTACTTTGCACCCCCACCCCCACACTCTGCTGTGCTGTATGACCACCTCCCAACCCATCCTGCCTCGCTCCTCATCACAATATCCCACCTCCTACCATCTATTTGCATAAGTGCCAACCCTCGCATGAGAGCCTTCGTGTACTTCTCTGGTTTTTATGACATTCACTGGCGCCTGGGGACCATTAGACAGGGGCCGCATGAATTGTCTACGATGCGACAAGCCTTACACAACACAGACGCATTGCCAGCCGGGATAAGCGGCGACCCATTCAGAGATCCAAATTAGTCCCAACCATGACGCTGCCTGCATTTCTTCTGCTAGTCTGACACAGATAACACAGATTAACTGGAGTCAAGAGCATCTACCAAGAAGGACTGGGTACGAGCATCGTTAGCATTGACGATATATGACTATCAGTTTGGGCATATTAATTCATGCAGGAGGAATGGCGTGGCCGTAATTGTTTAGAGAGGAAGGGTGTGTTCATATTGGTAACAGAAAGTCAGCATCATCACATGAGCAAGGGTCATGGGGGTAACAGAAGGCCATCATCATCACATCAGCCAGGGTCATGGGGGTAACAAAAGGTCAGCATCATCACATCAGCCAGGGTCATGGGGGTAACAGAAGGTCAACATCATCACATCAGCCAGGGTCATGGGGTAACAGAAGGTCAACATCATCACATCAGCCAGGGTCATGGGGTAACAGAAGGTCAGCATCATCGGCCAAGGTCATGGGGATAGTCTGAGACTTGATCCGTTTAACGTATGATGTCGGTAAATACCTGCCTCGATCTGATTCAGCAGTTGCCTTGGTTTCGGATAATGGGGTAATGGGTATCGATGCATTCTTATTTGTATCCAACTGATGTTGCCATACACCTCAATCTGTGGTTGTAGTCTTCCCACATGAGTCTCCGCGCCTAGTGTCCGTTCTTATCAAATGAGTCTTGACACAAAGACATGCATCGAGTAATAAACTGCAAGCACACGATCAACAAGTGCACTTGCCATAGAGAATAATGAATATTTGCATTTAATCTACTTGTGTGTTCAGTTGCCCGATACCACCCAACGCCACGTATTGACTCGGAAGGCAGGGCGATCCCATCTGTGTATTCAACGCTACAATCACGTGCAAATTTACTAACAAAGCTCGCTATATAAAACCTCCATAATGCACCCTGCCTCAATGTGAACTGAACAGGTGATATTTGTATGATGGGGCGTGTCAATCATTGATTGGCGTCAGCTTTTGAGTGATGAATAGTCTGATTCATACGGTGAATCATACATGGCAATCGCGTGACCAATCTAACCGAATAACACCATCTAGTATGACCTAGAAAGTTCATCTGTCTCGTAATCAGCAAACCAAACACTGTAATGTACCATTAGTTACTGAGGTAATGTGGAGCCGTGTCTCGGTGTTTAGATTGTCAGTGTTGAATCATTATTCTACAGCCGTGAGACTTTTTAGCGGCATATGCCGTGCCCGAATACCACAACGCACCGTTCTTCTCCTGCTATGAGTACAGCAATGGCGAAAGCACTGCACACAGCGTCTACGCATCTTGGCAGTCGCTATAACAAACATCCTCAAAGCATATATACAGATGAAACACACGTAGCGCCGAAATATATACCCATATACAGCAGGTAATGTGAACTATTAATGTTTTCGCCGTTTATCCTCACCCCCCTTTTATTGACAGGCTCGTTCGAGCAGGTAATATGCAAATTCGCTTCGTTGCATAAAGCTCCATCTGCCTATGAACGATATATCCAAATGGCACATGGCATGCAACTGTGTCGAGAAGACCGTGAATAGAATATTGCCACTCTGTGATTGATGCAACCATAAAGTGTTCCCCGCAGACTTTAAATAGCCGTGGAAGAAAGTGACAACCACTATTTATAAGCAGTCTATCTCTCAAACGGTCTCCTATTTAGGTGTGCTAGGTTGCGCAATGCAAAGTGTTTTATGGGCAGCAGAGACAAGCACTTAGACTGTGTATTGGCTGCTCTTGCCAGCTGATGTTTTTGTTGAAGTACATAGACTTTGAATAAATAATAAAGATAAGATTTGTTGATTGTTTAGTTGCAGAATGTACAAACACACTTGTTGCTGTTAGGTAAGATGTGTCATCGTGTCTAATTGGTTTTACTTGAATGATGCAACGTGTATTGCACTTTATATCAAGTGTAGAGAGATGTTTGTGGTAATCAACATGCTTGGTGGCTAAAAACATTTATCATAAACCTACATTAAGATACATCCTTTCACATCTAATTTGCATCCGTTTATATTCTTTATAATGTACTGCAACAACAGTCTAAATTATGATCCAAGTGATATGAATTTAATTCACAGTGAAAGACGTTTTGACAATAGAGTGCGTATTTGTCTGGGTTAGTTGCGTACAAATTGTGTTATGACTATATCATAGGAACGTGGCACTCCAGTCTATTGTGACCTCGCTCCTTTCAACCCCATCCGTCCTTGCTGCTAACGGGCTCGGTTGATGGCAGCTCGGCCATTACTTGAGTGGCGGTGAGTGAGTGCCTCGAGTGACAAGCCCAGTGAAATTCATCTGCGCTCTTTGTTATTCATGGACTAGTCCCGTTGCATATGTAAAGTTCCATTCCGCTTCATTAGCAACGGCAAATAGCGTCACAGCTTCACTTCCGGTTTATGATACATTTGAAAGCCTGAGCGTCGAAACGAAGACTCAGAGCTCCCATAAAAACTCTACGTTATTGATATTTAAATTGAGCTGTCATTTATAATAGTCTCTCTGTGATTGTGAAATCAATGCTCAATGGTAAACCTTTGTTACATCTTATTATCAGTTAATTCAGGTGTAAATTATTGCGCAAACACAAAAATCCTCCATTTTTAAACAAGTTTAAATCAGACGATTTACTTGCCAAGGGGTATCTTTTTGAGCTGTGAACGCATTAAAACTATGATGGACGTGTTATTAGCGAACAATAGTCCCTCGCGAATCACATCAGTCAGAAGCAATCCATCAGTAAATCTCCTTCTTCTTTTCATAATCACATGAAGACACATTGATTGTGGGAATCAATCCCTCCTATGATCGATAACTGGGCAGCTTGCAGCGCGGCTTAGCTGATGCTGGGCACAGTGGACACACTCAATAAGGTGAGGTTTGCAGCCTAACGCCTAATGGTGTTGGTGGACGTTGGGATTGACATACACGATATGGAGAATAGAATAGAATAGAATAGAAATTCTTCTCCAAATGTATCCTGTCATATGGTCCTATCAAAGCCTAATCCAACCCTGCCAACTTCTGCTGAAAGTGTCCTATTCAGGCTGGCCTACACATACAAAATAACAACTAATTGGCACAAGAACAAGATATTACTTCTGAGTTTATCCGGAAAACGAAGGAACAAGCAACGATAAATTAGATGTTTGGTTAGAAGAAGGTTTGTGGGCAATTATATACGTACGCCTGGTTACCGTTACAGAGATTTGCTTCATTGTTGCAACTCACAGATAAGTACAACTAGTGTACCATATCAATTCAATGCAAAAGATAACCTCCAATCTAACCAAGAATAAGTCTCAGTTAAATGCATATTTATTCAATTAGATCTTCGAATGAGATAAATACTTCATATATTTTTCTTTACTTCCTAAATGCTCGAAACATTTCAGAATTCAGATCCCCGTTTAATGTCCTAAGCGGATTGTCACAGCTGTTTAAGTCTAACAAAATATGAAGGTATAAATGGCCTTATGCCATTTCAATAACCCGGACAGTCATTGTATTTCCTGAAGGACGATCAATCAGTTAGCCTCAGACATATGTGATTTTATGTGATCTCATGACGAAGTAATCAAATAGTTATATCAAGCAATAATAGTTCTTTACAAAGCACCTCTTCAGCTTGCCAACCTCTTTTATTGTTATACTGTGTATACTTCCTGTCTGATCTGCAGTCGCTCAGTGTTTTTTTTAATGGTACCGTAGAAATACCCCCCAATCAGCTTAACGTTGTTTGATAGGAAGGACTGCTACGTTCTCTACAATTCAGTGTTGTAGTTGATTATGCAACTCATGTTCTCTGTATCCTGCAACACTATTTATAACCCATGGCCTACTAATGACTGTTGTTGCCACAGAAATGTTTTCAATGAAAACGTAAAGCATCAATTTAGGGTTGAGCTATAAACCTAATTAAACGAGGTCTGGATATGCCGCCGAGTCGGAGTAGCATGAGGACCCGTTCGTGTGTTTAGTTTCGTCTCACCTTGACTGATCCATCCGTCGCTTTCATTTGGCTGTACAAACAGAAGGCAATGAACAAGCATGGCAACAGGGTCAATATTTAGATACCAAACGCAATAAATATAAAGCGGCACTTTACAATTAATCACTCCCACCCCCCCCCCTACCCCCACCCCCCTTCCTACCTAGACGGTTGGTAAAATTGGTTATACTGAAGTGATGTGCAAATCTGCAGATAAGGTAATTTTAATGCGACAAACCACATGCTTGAATCGTAATGTTGGATATTAATTGTTCGAATCTGAGGCGTTCATTGGGTGGTTGTCATTTGAATAAAGTTATAGCTATTTCTGAGTCAATACAGTCTTGACATAATATATGCTTTCACATAGAACAGAGAAGTCGCGAGAAAGCGACTAACTTGGTACATTCGAGGTTATCAATACACATACACAATGTGTTGATATTAAATTTAATCATAACATGCTTATAGTTTCGTCTAAATGCGACCGGGTCGGATTTTATTGTTTGTCTGCGCACACGGACATGTTACAATTATTAGTAGCCTCATTAAACCCTCCCAACCCAAGACAAAGACGAATCCTTTCAATAAACTGCCTTTCGACAAACATCTTATACATGGAATATCAATACGCCCCACTCCGTGTTAAGCTTCCCGCCGCCTGATGGGGGTAGCCGACATGCGTGCAACATTCAGCCAATATGTGCCTACACGCTTCTCTCCATAAAGAAAATGATATCAGAGAACGCGTCACATGGCTCTCATGGGAGTATTTAAGGAAATAATTCCAATAGACGTTTAATGCGGCAACTGGTTTATTGATTTTTAACTGAATATCGAAAGAAACTAATTTTGTTCCGGCGTGTAAAAGGATGAAATATTCTGGACGTATTGCTCCTATTGTCCTCGTGGGTAGCCATGAGGGGTTTTCAACTGTGCACATTGCTTCTCTTATTATTGTCTTATCCCATGTACAACGGATATGTTTCAGTCATGTCTACATTGCAACTACCTAAATGTTAACGTGATAACGATATCCATTACAATAAGTGCATTACTATAATGGATGTTCGAGTTACAGAAGGGAGCATCATGCATGGAGTTCCCGTATGTCAATGTTGTGTTCTATCTTCTCCATACCAACTTCATCAACCATAAAGGCCCTATTGCTGAAAGCAGAAATGAATAATTCATTGCAAATGCGTGCTCAGGTGTGCCGGGTAATAGCGACCAGAGCTATGATAGACTTACCACGAGTGGCAGCTTTCATCTCTGTAAAACATACCACGGATGGAATACATACGTGACAGCATATTAGTGGGTTCAAATCGTTGTTGTTATTATTAATAACCAAATGTCTCCTCAATGTTAACGTGAGTGTGTATGTGATAAAAAGGTGGAGGCAGATGTTCGGATGTTTCCAGCCCTGCCATTTGAATTTGTGCGATTAAGCGTTGGCGTTTTGTAATACTTTCAATTAGCCATCGCATTCCATTACTTATGAAAAACTGAATCATATTATTGATGGTGTCTGTGGAGGTTATCTTAAATGAATAGAATGTCAATATATTGTCATCGGCGTAATCATTTTTGAATGATGACGTGGATTAATCGCAATTTTATCGATCGCACATTTGCCAAATATAAAAGGTTGTCTCGTAACGCTGACGTATTCTTCTGCAGCAATACAACACCAATTCCGCATGCAAATTCTGCAAATATGCCGGCAAGTATCTTTCCGTTGCCTCTGTGTCACGTTAAATAAAATTTAAGATCATTCTTATTGCAATATATATGCATGATGAGTAGGGCAGCAGAATTTGCAAGAAACTCAGAACCCGGGTGGACTTACCGTCGCTGTGATCATGGCGATAACGAGGTGGTTTGGTGTTATGGGGCCACGTGTTATAGTTGCGGCTGGCGCTAAATTCTCTCTTCATTGATTTGATTCCTCCTGTGCAGGACCATCATCATTATATGCCCACAGGGAGCAATTGCTTGTCTATTAAATATGGATACTGTGGTGTAGACCTTGTTTATTCCGGAAACGTGATGAATTAATATATGAACTCATTTTATTGCATCACTTCACCTCATCAACACTGGACTGCTTGTCATTTATTCCTATTACAATGTTCGTGTGTTTGCAGCAGCCGGGTGTGGCAGTGAGGAACAACACTTCCCTGTTAACCTTTAAACCTCAGCATCAACCAAGCGTTCCCCCATTCCTAATGGACCTCCAGGACCTAGCACCATCTGTGTGCGATTGCTGCTGGGACCAAACCGCTGTCCCCTGAGTCGGGGGCTTGGTTTCCATATCTCCTGCTGCCATTGCTGCTGCTGCTGCTGCTGTTGCTGCTGCTGCTGCTGTTGCTGCAGCAGCCGCTGTGGATGAGCGACGAACCCCAGGGGACGAGGCTTTATCACTAGCACTGGGGCTGCACCGCGCTAGATCTCGTTAGACCAACATAGCAGCTGTGGCCGGACTGTATAGTAATGTGGATTACTTAGAGACATTGGGACATCGGCCAATGGAAAATAGAGAAGTTTAGCACGCTACGACGCCACCCTTACGCTGTTCACTATTGCTGTACAAGCCAACACAGCAACAACAACGACGCATTCGGTCATTTAGGAGAGGCGAACTGTTGAATGCATCGAGAATACTGGGACTTGTGACCGACCACGGCATGTCGTGCAATAGCCTGTAAGCGTAAGGTAACCCTTGTCTGTGTGTGTCGGTATGTGTAGCTGCGCATGCGTTGAAGATGTGGTAGTGCAATGATATAGTCGTCGGCTATCAAATAGCAAGTAAATAGCCATTTCCAAAACTCGCTCTGTATTGTAATATACGGGTTTATTTAAGTTGCAATTCGGCGCTTTGGGTGTGTGCTTCTTTGCCTGAGGAAATGGGTGACAGTTGTGATTCTCGCCTGATACAATTGAAATATGTTCTTGTGCAACTGTGCGTGAGAAGCAATGAATACACAGCCGCGTGATTGATATGACATACCAGGCATGGTTTGTTGGACATGGCCGTCGTTGTTTGGGTTCAGTGGCTCATACTGAATGGTTGTTGGGGATCAGTCAGATGCTACTGTGGTAATGTATAGGATGGATTCACGTATTTTGGTGCTGTGTACAACCAAAGCAGTGGAAGTCTTCCTTAATCTCATCTGATCTGTGTACACAGCTGAACGTGTTGAAAGGCCAAGTTTTTCAAGTGATAACTGCTCCAACATAGATACACAATATAATAATGACTTCGATCGTTAATTATAAGACTTTTTGTATAAATTTCGAACTATGATCTAGAAAATACTCATTATGCGTTGTTCCATTTCATGTATTGGGCTGCATGATTCGTGTTATGTGACTAGTCAAGTCTGTGTTATGTGTTAGGAGTTCGGCTTCTTGTTTAACACCAAAGCATGTTATTTAAAATAATGCTCGCATATTCGAAAGAAAACTATTATATATTTGTGTCATTTTGTTTACAGAGTTCAGAAAACGCACGTTTTCAATATGTCTTGCTCAAAGATACCGTCAATCGCAACGGAGGGCAGCGATGGCTCGTCCAGTAACTCCGCGTTGGATGGGTCGTGCGTGGAAGTGCCGATGGAGAGAGACACACGCACATTCGAGGGACTTCAAGCAGTTAGACTAAAGGAAATGGAGAAGAAAGTCGTCGAGGAAATGTCAAAGAAGAAGCAGAAATGGAAGAGGGAAGTTGAACGCATGCGCGAGGAATTTCTAGAACTGTATCCATGTGACAAGTTATGGGGAAGTGAAGAGTTACTTCATGACCCGATGGTGTCCAAGCGCAGAGGGAGTACAGATATATTAGACAAACGGAAGATGCGTACGTTGTTCTTAGAATATCCTGAAACGGGGAGACGGTTCAAGATGCGCTTCAACTGTAGGGAATACGATCCAGTCAGTGTACACGTAACGACAGAGAGCGACCGTATTGTTATCAAAGCCACCAAACCGCCAGAAGGCGACGAAAAGGAAGGCAAACAATATGTGCGGAAAATACAACGACCCAAGGAAGTTGAGTTGTGCAAGCTACGGTCATTCTTGACGACAGATGGTATCTTAATTGTAGAGGCACCGGTACCACCAGTTAGCCTCAATTTACGGAAGCTCTCCCACAGCCCGTCGCATGCTTCCCAGACGTCGCGGAACACGCAGTGCTCCCAGGATTCGCGAGGATCCTCATCCAGGTCAAGATCACCTTCCAATAGCCCACATACACCTACAACTCACGGACAAAAACATGGCATGCCTCATTTTAATGATGACAGCAATGGCATCCGTCGATTTAGCATGATCATCGACATTGGCTTGTGTTTTAAGCCGAAGGATATCACGGTGCAGGTGATAAAAGATAACCGCATTCAAGTGAAAGCCAAACACGAAGAAAGGACTTCCGAACGTCTGTCAAAGAGCAAATTTAGTAAAGAGTACGAATTGCAAGAGAAAATCGAGCATCTGACTTTAAGAGGCGGCCTCACTAGTGATGGTCGGCTTATTGTGGGTGCTATAGGCAAGGGCGCTTTGGATGGTCTCAACAAGCAAGATGCTGGAGAATCTGTTCTTGACCACATCACTGACCAGCCTCTCAAGATGTGTAATGTCCTTGACCTTGCCACGTTCCCACCGATCAACTCGGCCGCTTTATAGTGATGCGTGTTTCTTCACCAAATTGTTGTTTCGCTTGAGCTCTTCTTTTCAGTTAATGGTCCATGTCGTGGTTAATTTCATAGCACCCGTAATTATAAAGCATTGCTGTCAAGCGTCTAAAACGACGTTTATACCGAATGTTGTTCATTCGATGCCTAACCGCAACATTATCAATAATGCTGTTTTCATATTACTAATTGTTTTTTTTTACTTTGTGTGGGTTGTAGCTATCAATGTTCACTTTCATTGGGTTCTATGTTTGTATCTTATCATTGTGTTGTAGAAAGACGTTAGGAGAGGTTAATATATATGTTTCCGTTGATTTCAACTGCGTTGATTTCAACTGCATGTATCAAATCGATAAAAAATAACAAATTCTGGACAATACATGTTGTTTGGCAATCTCTTGTTCACTTGAATTAGTTATTGGACGGGTTTGGCTGCGGATTCAGTATTGAGCGTGTTAGAGGCGGAGTGAGTGGGATCCATTTCGTGGATATCCCTTAAATCTCTTTTAATTGTGCATAACTGTGCTTTTTAAAAAACAAACGGATTATTTTTTTCGTGGAGTTATCGGTGGTACCCTAGACATAAAAGACATCGATGTCCAGTTTTTTAAATTTTGCGTTCTGTTAAAATTTATTGCTCATCAATGATGGTTAAATGGGCGATTCAGGCTAGATATTTCTGTCTTTAAATTCTATCCCACGATATATCACTTGTTCATTTTCTTGTTTATAGCGCTGATGTATCATTCAATAACGAGAATGCCATGTGCTTCCATCATTTCTGTATCATGCGACCGGTTATAATATTATATGTTTTGCTATGGTCTTTTCTCAGTGGATCTTGGTCAGATCCTGGCAATTTTTCGGATAGCTTATGTTTATTAAGAGGAATATGAGGCAATTTCCATACTATACACTCCAGTTCTTGTTTGTGAGAGAGGTAAGTAAGACTTAAGTTCAACTGAGGTGATATATTGCTATACCTGGTGCTTTCTATCGGTATACTGAATTGCTATGCCATTTTCCGTTGTGTATATATAACATAGCACCAATATTGTTGAGGTGGCCTTCTCAGTCAAAATGACGGGAGTAAGTTGAAACCCTCTCGTTTTCTATTATTCGTGATTGGCAACTTTGTTTTAGAATGTGCAAAGGTTCTATATTTTGTCTATACTTTTCTTTGACTGGGATGCATTTGTGTTCGTTTTGTGATGCAAACTTTGCTGTGAGACTAGCGAGCTTAAGGCGTATGGGATGTCTTATGGCTGTGCTGCCATTGTGATAAACATCTAACTACTGTGAACTATAGATTGTGTTGCGGTTGGTTTCATGGCTATTTTGTGTTCAATTTCAAAGGCATATGTTGATTTCAGTTAGAGCAAATCTTTTGTGCAATGTACAACAAACCATGCCGTTAAAACTGAGACGAAACTAACAACATGTATAGGTCTCATAATTCATAACAGCACGTTAGATTAAATATCATATAATTGCACGGATGAGTGAGATATGCTAAAGCAGTAGTGGTTATGGGAATTGCTCATTATTTCTGCCTGTGTAGTGTCTAAAAACCACTTGAAAAATCGATGTTCTAGTCACCTTCTCTTTACAATGGCGAACTGTGATTTGTTTATACGCAAGCGTCGAACTCGAGTGTTTATAAAGTGCTGCTTTCGTCGGGCTTTTAAACATTGTGTCAAACATAAGTTTGGCAAATATTCTTTGAGACAAAGACATCTGCCTGATCATGAAATAGTTATGTGTTATGTCTTTACAAATATCACTTGTGTTATGCTCAATTTTTTATTTGGACGCAATTCATGATGTTTTCAGTGCCCAGTTTTAGAGAAATCCATATAATTGTGGGCGTGGACGATAATATGGCTTCTTTGTAAGTGCAACTAACAATGTGTACATGAACAATAACGCCACCTGGAGTATAGTTCCGGCTTTTCTGCTCGACCTGCGATCCGAAAGGCGTATTGGAAATTAACATGTTCCATCATTGAGCTACATAGGAACGTGTTCTTTTACTCAAATGGATGTTGTATGTTTCAAATCCATTTTTTCCATATTTAAAATTTTTATTATTGTATTTATTATTACATTATATAAGAAATACAAACAGTATGTTCAGGGCTCAGTCTGAACCGTCAGGTTGAAATATAATATGGAATGTTGACATGATCAGTAAAGGCACCATTGTATAACATACGAATTAAGATTATCTATACCATTCTGAATATTGGAATTATCGTTAACTTAATATGAAAACCGTATCTAGTACTGCTTAGAAATGACAAACATCCATACATTTGATCAAAACATTAGAAGTACGCTTTTCTTGCCATACCTTGCCTAGCCATGCACTGGCTTAAATTAGTATCTCTAGTGAAAGAGGCAGATATTTGTAACTGTCAGGAATCATAATCTCATGAGTAAGATCTTGTACTATAGCTTGGTATCTTTGTGATACACTCAGAAACCAGAATGACAATATGCCGCGTGTATGCAGCTTGACAACAGACCACTTTCGAAATGTTCGTTGTTGTAACAGCCATAGTAAGTGTTAGTCATATTCTATGTATATAGACGCATATGCTTCATATTTAATGAACGGCTCCACATGCCATCCTGGCGCTATTCTAGCCTTCTGGTATTATATTTAAATAAGATACTGTTCATATTCCTGTAGTGATAGTATTGTTATTGATAAAATAATAAACCCTAATTCCTTGTTATTGTCCGTAAATGGTGCGTAGTGAAATTACTGTAATGGAAGTGACTTTCTGGGCCTTTGTATAAATTTGTGGGGTTGGCTTGAGTGACACGAATAAAGATTTGTTATGGTTTTCTTTCTAGACACTTCCATGTGTTTAAATAAGCTGTATCATGTTTCATGCAATGTTGTTATTTTCATTAAACATTCACGAATAATGGTACATTTGTGCTGAAAATAAATTTTTGAATTTTGATTTGGTTTGCGCTTCATTGCTTTATATAATTGGGGTGCGCCTCATTGACAAGAAACATTATGACCTAGTAATTTTATTTGAATTAGTGTCTTCTTACATAAAATTCCAGATAAAAAAGCCATGTTTAAAATCTACATTGCTTTGCATTCTGCGCAGTTCTTTTGGATAATGTGTACATTAATACAGTTTGTCAAAGATTATAAATCTTACTCCAACATTTATACCAGAGACAACGAGTCGACAGGCAGTCTGTGCACTAAACAAATATTCTGAGAGAATGTTACAGCAAAATTTTACTACAATCGTAGTAACATTTTCGCAGAATATATTTTTAAGGCACATACTTTCGGCTTATTTCACCCAAAATGATATTGTATCTGGTATATATATTGACATGCATTAATCCGTATCAAAGTTTTTAACAATATATGGTAGGTTGTATACAAGTTTTTAAGCCTCCGAACCAATTAGTTTTGAACCAATAAGGCTGATTACTACACTATTCCAGATGAATTACCCCCAAAACAAAACCATTGTTCGGTTGCACCAACTATCTCGGAACTACATTCGTCATGGGTATAACTTTATGCAATATGCAAAAATAATCAGTTGTCAGACTCACTTTCCGTATTTAATGATTCTTTTTTTCTTTGAACAATTAGTCTGTATTTCATACTTAACAAACTGATAACTCAATTGACACAACTTTATGCAATACGCAAATATAATGAGTTGTCAGACTAACTTTCCGCATTTAATGATTCTTTTTCTCTTTGAACGATTAGTCTGTATTTAATACTTGATAAAATGATAACTCAATTGACACATATACTAGCTCTTGCGAATGAAGTACGGGAAATGCTGCTGCACTTCCTGATAAAACCTGACGTAAACAACTCTTTTCAACACCTTTCCAACTTTAACCATCAGCAGCGTGTGTATGCATGTTCATGCAAGTTAAAATAGTAAGGAAAGCTATATACGTTTAAATCTCAATAATATAGTTTAACTCAATAGTGCGGGAAGGTCACTCTCAAAAAGCGATAAAAAGGTGTTTTGCAGTTATCAAATTGAAAAGAATACCGTTAAAATTACGATTACGCTATGGTAAATGATCTAAACATATGCAATGTACTGTGTACATAAAAACGATCACTTTATGGTAAACTAAAGACATGTACTGACCAAGGCTGCCGAGAGCAGAGAGAATGACAATAACCCAGACAACTCACATTGTAAGCAAGCGCCACCAAGCGAAGGCATAATGCCTAAATTTATTGAACCGCCGTATGCAGTACTGGAAGCGACTGTTTGTGTTTCAGTACGGTCGAGGGTGTGTCTTTATTTTTTCAATTTAATATATGTGTGAATAATCGGTGTTGCCACTTTATATGTGCGTCATTTTCTTGCGATCTTTGATTTATTGCAACAAGTAATATAATTATTCAATGAATTACCACTTCGTCCTTGGTTTTATTAGCTTGTTGTTGAAGAGGTAACTCATCGGCTCTCGGTTAGCCCTGCAGGCTAGCTCTTTCGAACTAAGTACGGGTAGTGCATGCTCCCTCGACAAGGTGATAAATAGAACCTGACTTTGGTCTTTTGGGCTACTGCAGGATGTCTTGTTGATGTCCATCAGTGTACGAAGCCAATGCTTTACAAAAAAGTTACAGTCCTTCATAAGGATGTCACTGTAAAAATGTTCATAGGTTTTGTCTTGCCACAAGCTGTTTACTGTTAAAGCTTGTTAGATTGTAGCCCTGGACGAAAGGTGATATAAATATATACTGTCTACTCGGACGTCTT
Source organism: Urechis unicinctus (assembly GCA_034190875.2). Classification (NCBI taxonomy): domain Eukaryota; kingdom Metazoa; phylum Annelida; class Polychaeta; order Xenopneusta; family Urechidae; genus Urechis; species Urechis unicinctus. The sequence continues at coordinate 64,391,392 of CM067350.1, forward strand.
GTGCTACAATATGATCGATGATTTAGGTATTTTGGGGCGGTCGGATGGGCACATGGGTGTATATGTAAGGAATAATGGATTGTGGAATTAAGTCTTCAACAGTTTACTTTTCCTTGCAACATTATAATCTGATTAATGGGCTGCTCAAGCCGGTATTGATTTTATCCCTACTTGGACTTGTCAATTCCATAAACGTCATCAGTCAGAGCAATCAGTCAGAGCAATCACACATATCCCAGTGCAGCTTTACATGTATGTGAGTTCAAAGATTTGTGACACCTGATATTGATCTCAACCTGATACGAGTTGTCTGATGAAAATAAGGCTTTCCCACCCATTTTCCCAAGATTTATTCACGAGGTTGTTCAGGAATAAGATGAATAACCCTTTTGTATCTGCCGCTGAATCCTATGTTGTTCAGGAATAAAATGAATAACCCTTTTGTATCTGCCGCTGAATCCTATGCTTGATACCTATACCTATACCTAGATACCTAATGGATGTGATTTATTTGGATTTTATGCTGGACATGTTTCTGACAACTCCCTATGGTTAAGTCTGTGAATCCTTGTCTTCATCCAGAATATAGACAAACTTGGATTCTTAACTATTTTCACTTAGTGTACATATATTTCATAAATTAGACAATAGGTTTGCTTGCAGTTCCACAGACAGTTCACCATGTGTGGTTGCTGCTGCAGTGAACCCAAGGATGAGCAGGTAATCCAACCACCATGTTCTCACAAATAGCGATCAGCCAGCTCCTATCAAGTATCATACATAATCTATGATGTTTGTGTTGTGTTTTGCAGGATTCCCCTAGCAGACAACCCTTTGCCCGTAAGAATGTCTGTTGCACAGACATTCTCATGCTGGTCCTCTTCATAGCATTCTGGGGACTCATGGTCAGTATCTATTCTACCATGAGGTCAGAAAGTAAGAGTGTTATACTGTTAAGATGAAAGGAATTTGTCATGCATATAATCAACTGTACAATGTGTGAGTCAAAAATATACAATGTGTGAGGCTCAAGGGTATTTGTCCTGGTTCTACAGCTGTACATGGCTGTGTATTCTGTGCTTCTTGGGGATGCTCGGAGACTTGTATATGGTTACGACAGCTTTGGAAATACTTGTGATGAAGACAATAGTCAACGCCCAATTGCTAACCTGTCTAACAGTGGAAGGGACATGACTGGAAAGCCGTGAGTCGACTTTCATTTACAATCTTATGAAATATGTGATGCTTTTGAGTTACAGACTGTGTCAGTTAATAGTTGTCTGTTGCACTAAAATATGACCTATCTATATATTGATTAGTGGAAATTAATACTTATTTGGTTATCTTACTTACTTGATCCAATACTTTCAGGAATGTCTTCTTTTTACCTTGTTGAATTGGATCATTGTCACACAGAAACTTTGCTAATTCAAATAAGGGATTGACTGTGTGTATTGTTGCTATGTAATCAGCATGTTAGTACTAAGCATGGCTTGCAGGGATGCCATCATTCCCCTTTAAGGGCTTCAAAATGGTTACAACCTACGGATCAACATGCATAGTCCTTTGTCCATTGACCGGAACGAATGTATTTTGTTATCTTAGCGGTGCTATGTCTCATGTATATCACAACTAATTGCTTTTACACAGTCCCAGGCATTTGTGATTAGCAGAAGGCCTGAGGTTCAGGGAGGGTTCCACATCTAAACATGAGCTTTGATATTTAGATCTTCTAACAATTTTCAGGAGCAGCCAACATGAGTGAACTAGGTAGTTGGTGTGTCCAGTTTGGGACTAGAATGACTTTTCAGTGTAAGAGCATGGGTGTGATGTGTGGACAGAGTTTGGACCATGTGCACTACTTCGCCATACCAGTCCTCCTCTTGTGTGTCTTCAGCTTCCTTATAGCTCACTGCTTCCTTTCCGTCTATGAGGTACTATTTACATTATGCCTGCTATGTGTAAATAACTTAGTTAACCGATAACATTATATCCATTCTTTATGAAACACTATTTCTTCTATGCCTATGTAGAATCATTTGTTGGTATGAGTTGAAATCATTGTGGTGTTGGTGTTGCTGTATCTTACTACCTACAGTTAACTTAGGAATGAGCTGTTTCCTAAAATGAAAACTCTCCTGCTATCTTATTTTTACTATAATTTTAAAAAAATATTGACAATATTGTGATGGAATAAAGTGTCCTTATCTTAAGGATATATTTTTCACAGTTATTAAAAGGCTCCATTGAGCTGGGTAATATTTGTAACGAGATAACTTTGTATACCATCAGATGGTGATCGACTCTCTTCTTCTCTGCTTCTGCTGGGACTCGGAGGTTAACGACGGAGTTAGTCCTGGCAAAGAGTACTACATGAATGCCTCTCTAATGGTAAGTCTGTTTGCAGTTATTGCATGACAAGTGCTGACTTATCATCCATAGAATATAGACACGTGTGAAAAGTATCATTCCATTGGGAGTGACAATCAAACATGAATAGGTATTCTACAACATTCTGGGACAAGCATGGACTCCATGCATGTTACGAAGCTTCATTAACTAGCATGGCTTACAATAACAACCCCTTCATTCAGAGGCCATCCTTCTATTATGTGAAAAATTACTAACTTTTATAATATTGAAAAACTGTGGTATATTTTGATAAACTTCTACATCCTTAGTATAAGCAAACTCTTTTACCTGAAAACTGTATCTTGAATGTGGCTAGTGTTTGTATTCACAAATACATATATACCGTTATTTTCTCTTGGCATGTTTGGGTATTTGGAATTTGGCTTGAATCCTGGTGCAGGAATTTGTAAAATCATCAAGTAAACGCCTTGAAGGCAGGAAGAAGGACTATATTGACGCTACAACAGAAGAGGATGGCCGTGAGCTGAAGGAAATGACAGCTTAGGTATATTATCACCACAATTGCTGCTGAAATAGAAAGTTGGCTCAATGCATGTTGTCATGTGCTTGTTCTCTTCTTGTCTGCTCCCTCTGTCTCTCATGACAAACATGCTGCTATGTGAAACTTAATGTTCCATGCCACCAGATGCAGTGTGTTGCATAAATTGACTTGCTTGGACAATTCTGTAAGTATTTGAGATTGGATTGTGTGTACTGGTTATTTCATCAATTTTTTTTGGAAAATCACCTTTTTAGACCCCAAAGTTCCAACTATTCTAATAAGTCTATTGACTGACTTCATGCTTGTTTTCTTTTGCAATCAAAGGTATTTATTAAACATATAGCTCCCACATGTTCTCCTCCGTTTGAATCATCACCTTATTATTGATATTCACTAAAGTGCATACTGACTGTAGGATCAATTGTAACACACCTGAGTATATGGAATTACCATATACACAGGTAATACACCAATTAGCCATACCTTGATTTTGATTATGCACACATACATATTTGCCTGTGAATATATATGTGCGTGCGCGTGTGTGAACTAACACATGGACCATGCTAGGTTTAGTGCGTTGCTCCATGTTTATGATCCCTCCTGGTGATAATGCATATATTTTGTAGAAATTCGTGAAGAACAGCGAAGAAGCATTGAGGAGGATGGAGAAAGGGAAGAGCTGCTCGTCGCCGACCAGAACCATCAGCAGAGACAGGCATCTAATTGTTTAAGCTAGGGGTGCAATGAAACAAGACCCAGACACCCTAAGAAGATGCTGAGGTTTTTGGGAGATGGCTGCATGATAACTGTTTTTTACATATTCAGTTATCTTTTCTTGCAAAGAACTTCTTTCATGTTGAGCTTTCCATGATGTAAGTGAAGAATATTAGAATTAATTAGATAAGAAAAAAAGTTTTACCATATTTTAAATCATATATACATCCCAGTTTATTCAAGTAATATTACCTTTACACTGAAGTTTATGTATACTATTATACATGTGAATTCCCATATTATTGTTGCCATGTTTACACTTTGTTTGGTGTCTTTCAACTTTATTGATTGTGTCTATATTCTTACAGACAAAGTGTTGTCAATATTTGATTGGATGACGAAAATGGTTGTAATATTCTCTGTATGGTTTCATAACAGCCAATAATACAGATGAGGTCCACAATTTTGTATGCTGTACAGATGTGCCTTAATAAGATACATCTAATTATCTTTTTTCACTTAGGCATTGGCACTGAAACTTTGTTCATTAGAAGCCACCACATGCTGTTATTGAGCCAGGCATAACTGACAATATGTGAGCTAACTCAATCAGGGCATGTTCTTTTTCAGTTTACTAGCAACACATATCTCAAGTGTTGAATGTCATGTGGTTATTCTCCTGTTTGTTCTGCTGAAATTAGAGACATATTTCTGCGCCTATCTTGTAATCTCATGTTTGTCTGTACAAACCACATTTATAATGTAGTTCAAGAAGGCTTCCCCGGACTAGATTTTATAAAATTGATTTGATAGTGCCTGTTACATTGCAGCGTTATTTATGTGGTTATCAATACCTTCTAAACTATTAGCTGCTTGATTACCATGTATGTCTTATGTAACAATATTCTTGTAGTTAATGGTGGTGGTCTTTGTTTACAACAAATTTCTGTTGTTATTGCCTACTTAGTTATCTATTTTGACTTCAGGTTTCTTTATTGATAGCCTCACATACTCTAGTATAACTTTGACACCATGAATACAAGAACCTGTCTTATGGTGGTAGAATATTTTCAGGTAATTTCAGTAAGGGTTTATTCAATAGCATTCAAGTTTCTACGGTCAGTCACTCGCATAAACATTTTTTCAAGTTTCTACGGTCAGTCACTCCCATAAACATTTGCTTTGTGACACGTCGTTGATTTTGATGGATTGGATGAAGGCATCTCTATTAGAGCTTCATGTTTGTTGACAATATAAATACAGATTAGGTTTTAAAAATAGTTTTGATGAAGATGGATTTACAAATAATCCACTATGGTGTAATTGTTTTATATTTGATTGAGCATGCTTAAACATTTTTTATATGAAATATATATACCACTCTCACTAATAAATTTTCTTGTACTGCTTGAATAAAAGGTCGGTCTTTTTCACACTTTGTCTTGTTTAGCTAACCTTTAAAAGTAGACCAAAGCATATTCGGTATAAAGATGTTCAAGTGCAGAATACATTTATTCACGGGCATTTCACAGATAACATAGTACAGAGATCAGGCGTCTCAACAAGAACACGACATGCATCACCCCTCTTCATTAGCACTCTGGGGTGACACTTGCTTCAATGCATCAGCATACTGAAATTCTCCTCCAAGTTCATACTCGCACATGTCCAAAGCCACTTCACAGCTTTCTTTCACAACTCGTTCTGGGTCATTCAAGTAGTCTTTCAACACTGCCATACAATCCTCTGTGGCAATTGCACCAAGTGCTTCAGCACACTCATGTCGTACCATGGGGCTTTCTTGGGAGTCCTGTAAGTTCTTTAGCAGCTGTTCCGATGCTGCTTCGTGCTGGAGCTGTCCTAAAACGTATGCAACCTCATGCCGAAAAAGTGCACTCTTGCATTTCAGCCCTGTTTAGCCAGCAAATATATAAATAATTGATATGTATTGATAAATTAGTTCCAGCAGGGCCATTCAAAAATTAGGGAACATGAATTTAGCCCGTTTTTGACACTTAAAATACCCCTACCCCACCAACTTGCTGTAACAGTAGCCCACACTAGACCCCATCCCCAAGTGTTACAGTATTCTTCAATGACCCCTGCAATATTCAACAGTGGGCAAATTGACACTACCATTCTACAAACAATTGGTGAGCCAAGTGGAATAATATTTAGACAAATATTTAATACTACCATGTCTCAATACATTAAATGAAGTTGTGTCAATCAAAAGAAGGTTGTTATGGATCGAGCTGCTCTCATGGCAAGAACAATGATTTCCATCCAACAAAAGTTAACAGATAAATGTTTATGTTTAGCTTAAAGCTGTGAAGCATGCAGTGTTTGTGTTATGCAATGGTAGGCTGGTTCAGGTTTTGTTCCCCATTCTGATATTACAAGATGACATCAATTCTATCAACTAAATACAACAATGACTGATAACTTGATACCCACCGTCAGCCAGTGCAAGCACAGATTCTGTATCTCCTTTGTTTCTCAATCCAAACATTGCACGGTAGCGCTGAAAGAGGGGCTGTGATTCATCTAATAAAATTGCTTTCATATTTGTTGTGTCCTGATCAACAGCACATGGTGGAGCAGGGTCAACAGAGATAAAGGGATTGTCCGGAAGGTTATCCTTTTCCTCCTTTTGATTCATCCACTGTATACGAGAAACAGCTAACTGACATGTCTCTGCCACCTGAAGCAGATTGAAGGGGGAGAGAGAGATCAATTTATTAACCAATTGAACATATAAACAATGAACAATTGATAAGGAGACTCCAACTAAGGCTGATGAGCCGCTGCTGCTGGAGCCACCCAGACATAATGACAATAAAAATAATAATATAAAAGAGGAAAACACACAAAAGGTAGACTATGTACAAAAGAGAAGCATAGTACACAATAATAATAATAATAATAATAATAAGTACATGAGGTGACAGCATCATGTTACCTGAGTAAGAAGGTACAGAAAACATTTACATAGACAGAGGGTTTTGGCAAAGTCCGGAATTTGGTGACATGAGTAGCACATTATGAATTTATACAATAACAAATGACTTTTCTGCTTGACTAGTTAATGTGGGCAAGTACATGTATAACAATTTGGAGTGGTGCACATATACCTGTATCTATTGATAAACCAATTTTTTATGTAGTTGCAGTATCCTGTGTAAGAATGAGAGAATATTTTTGTTACTATGATATTCGGGGCATTGTTAATGAATTTTGGAATGCTGAATCGAATGGATGAGACTGCAAAAGAGTGTTTTACTCTTGGGATGAAAAGATTATTTTGATTTCTAGTATTGTGATTATGAATGTCAGATTTTTGATTTATTAAGTTTATGTTATTGTAATATGAAGGTAGGTTGTTGTGACAGTAATTATAATAGAATTTATATCTGGACAGTGAAAATAGATCTTCAATTTTCAAGATCTGTAGTTCTTTTAAAAGAGGATCAGTGTGAGCATTGTAGGAGCTGCAGGTAATGATCCGAATGATCTTTTTTTGAAGTTTTACAATTCTATTTCCATGTTGACCCCAAAGTAACAAGTTGTAGTTTAGATGTGGTAATATCAGTGAGTTGTAGCGCATTTTTTTAATATCTAGGGGGAGGAGGTGTTTTAGTTTATTAATAATGCCCATTGTTCGACTAAGTTTGCTATGGATTTTATCAGTATGACTTTTCCAGCTGAGGTGCTGATCGATGTTGAGGCCCAGGAAGTTGAAATCTTGCACTTGTTTGATTTCTGTGTTATTTATAAGGATCTGGATTCTTGAATGGAATTTTTTGGGTGGTTTATGAAAAATCATGAATTTGGTCTTGCTTGTGTTAAGGGACAGCTTGTTGTGCATAAGCCAGTTGTTGACATTATTAAGTTCATTGTTTAATGTGTCTATATTGTATGTAGAATTTCTTGAGTTTAGGGTGGTTGTAAGGGTCGTATCATCCGCATATGTTATGACTTTGAATAAATTTGATGCATTGCAGATGTCATTTACATATATCAAGAATAAAAGGGGCCCTAAGATTGATCCCTGAGGCACTCCAGTTGTAAGGGGGAGGAGGTCAGACTGAGTGCCTTCAAAATTTACATATTGTTTTCTGTCTTGTAGATAGTTTTTTAATTACTATGCTACTGGTGTTTGTGAATCCATAATAAGTTAGTTTTGAAAGCAGTATGTTATGATCTATTGTGTCAAAGGCTTTGCTGAGGTCAAGAAATATGCTGATTGGTAGCAAATTTATGGTCTAGGTCATTTAGTACAGATTCGATCAGTTCTACTGCTGCTAGTTCAGTGGAATGCCCTTTCCTGAAACCATACTGGTTATCATAGAATAAGTTATGGGTTTGGAAGTACTGATATATTTGTTGGAAAATAATTTTTTCAAATATTTTTGATATGGATGGAAGAAGTGATATTGGGCGATAGTTATCAAATAAAAATTTATCCCCTTTTTTGAAGATGGGAATGACTTTTGCTGTCTTTAAGGATCTGGGAAATATGCCTGTATTGAGGGTTTGGTTGATAATTATAGTAATTGGTTTGATGAGTGCTTGTTTGAGATGCTTCAAGAGATTTGTTGATATGTTATCGTATCCACAACTGTTTTTTCCTTTCAGGTCATTTACAACTTTGGAAATTTCTGACTCGTTAACATTTTTGAAATTGAAAATGTTCCGTTGTTGCTCCGTTAAGTACAAAGTGAAATCCTCATTTGAAGGTGGGTTTATATTTTTTTTGCTAAATTTGGACCCAAATTTGTGAAAAATGAGTTAAATTTGTTTGCAATTTCAGTTTTATTGTTTATTTGTGTTCCATTATGTATGAAGTAATCAGGAAGTTTCTCCTTTTTTTCAGATTTATTTAAAATTTCATTTATGTTTTGCCATGTTTTTTTCATGTCTGAGATTGAGTCTTTGAAGCATTTGCCATAATGTCTGGTTTTAGCTTCTTTTATTGTTTTTTTTCAATATGTGATTGTAACTGGCTAGATTTTGTTTTAAAGTATTGTAGCTGTCAGAATTTTGTGGTGTTTTAATTTTAGATTTATACAGTTTGTCTCGGTAGCGAATGGATTTGATTATACCCTTTGTGATCCACATGTTTTTCTTGTGCTTATGTTTGTTGAATCTAACATATTTCTGAGGGAAATGTTTTTCATAACATGACTGAAGAATGTTTTCTACAATATTGTAGTTTGCCTCTGGATCAGCTTTATCATTTTGATTAATTTTGTCACACAATATTTGCTTGGTGGAGATCATTTAACATGTCCTCGACAGCTGTTTTCTTTTTTGAAGTAATTTTGATAAATTTGGGGTTGTTATTTTTTGTTGTAGTTAATTTAATAGAGATGAAATAGGGGTGATGGTCAGAGAGTTTGTTTAACATGACCCCAGCTGATGAATGAAGAGATGCTTTTGTTAATTTACAGAAGAAGTTGTCAATAAGTGTACAACATGTGTTTGAGAATCTTGTTGGCAAAGTTATCTTTGGATAAAAACTATGTTCGATCATGGTGTCAAAGAAGTCATTGAAGATATTTTTTTCCTTTATTTTAAGTAAGTTGATATTGAAATCGCCAGCAAGTATGACTTCTTGTTTGTAATTTTCAAGTACTTTTAAGGAAGATGAAATTTCACTTGTGAAAGTGTTATAGTTTTCCTCTGAAGCTGCCATAAAGTGACTTCATATAGCAAAAGCAATTGATAAACAATGTTTTCATTCCATTTCAGGTAATTAATATGGATTTCATTCTAGGGAAGGACATACAAATTACTTTACATAAGAAGATCAATTATATTGAATATCATTCAGTTGTGTAAAATAGAGATATAAAATATGTTTCCCAAATGGGATCAAATTTCTTTACACCTGTTTCAATAATAGCAAACTCACCTCCACCACCGGATCTTGGGCATATTTCTCCAACAAATCTATCACTTCAGTGGATCCTATGGCTCCTAGTGCTTCTCCTATAATGCAAAACAATCCTCTTTTTTCGAAAATGACACCAAATACTGAAATAGTAACACTAATTAGTCATTCCCAATGCTCAGTCTTTGAAAGTGTTCAATCTTTGAAAGTTCCCAATGCTCAGTTAAATGAAACCCCGCCCATTCTGAGAGCATGCGATTTTAGCATGAGCAAATGTTTGAATTCTCTGAAACAGTGAGACACCATCGACCATGTTTTAGTACCTGCTTCGTGTCGAACCATTGGATCTTCAGCAGTGTTTTTCAAGACTTGACTTAAAGTTTCTATCGCTGCATTATCTTGCATCTGTCCCAAGCAGTATGCACATTCGTGCTTTAGCAGTGCTGACGAATCATTCAGCAAGCACTTGCAGATCCAATCAATAGTACTTTGTCCACCCAAATTTTTTAACGTGAAAAGTGCTCGAAATCGCTCTTTTAAAGCACGGTTGTGGTCAACTAAAACCATTCCGATCGCATCAATATGTATTTTATCAGCAGCAACCGGCATGATTGTGGCAAAAAACTGTTACAATTAATGTCGGAAAATACAGTTACAACTAAAACCCTCTATCAACTATACTTCCAGGGACAAGTGGACATGTGGACTGCATAACATTTTAAAATCGTCCTTGACCTTGCTAGGCAATAAGAACAAGAGGTCCATAATCAGGATACTCTGCCGTGGTTGCAATTATGCTCATCAACCGAAAACACACCAGAAAATCGAAATATTGCAGATATGATATTGTTTGTGTTCTGATTTAGTACAATAGGCAATATCGAATGTATTAGCATAAATCGGGATTTTTGGGCTGGCTGGGGTGGGGTATGTGGAGTTACTTTTGAATCGAGTTGGTACATCAATGATGCATAACATTTTGATGCTTATCTGTACCATAAAGTACAGTGGAGTGCCATCTGAACATTTGAAGGGAATATTATAGTTTAATTGGCCATTTAATATTAAGAAGACTTAAAGGAAGTTTAATGATACACTTGTTATAATTGTGACCCTGTTTTGGTTTTGTTTTCGTAAGAGTCAGCATTGCGATGTAATTATGTAACATAGGTAACAGATATCCCCAATTACAAAGCAAGGGCGGGTTATTTTTTAATTTAAGCGAGCACAAAGTAAATAAAACAACGAATTCCTATGTGCCATGCATCTGACCTTTTTGGCAACCCATATTTGCGAATTGCCTAAGCCAAATATTTATTCGGATATATAGACTACTTGGATACGAAATGACGCTTTATGATGGGATCTATCGATTAGAAGACCTTGGGATTTCTTATTGACAGTTACGATACATAAAATACATGAACATATTTTTACCTGTTGAAGCAGAAATCGCCATCAGGCGTCCTCTTTGATTGCCATTATTACAAGATTGAACCGGATTTCTATATTATCGACCACATCCCTTCAACAATTGAGATACCATCACTTGCATCAGGATTGGAGATGATGTATGGCAATTGGTAGTGGTACATCCGTATCGTAGTCAGGTAAGTTTATGGCATATTGGGATGGATAAGTTTAATATATACTCTTGACTCACTCATTGTAGACATCAGACACTTGTTGCAAACAAACAAAAGTAACATCCAAATGCTTATCTGGTATATTGGTGATCAGTTGATTCTCATTTACTAGAAATATGATATAGATCCCCTCCATGGATGGTAAGAGGTTTCATAACAATATTCCAACTCCATGAAAAGAAACACAAACCATGTCTGCTCAAATAATAGTTGCATAATATAATAACAATGCATTTATTCCATACAAAGCCACGTGGCAGGAAGTCCACATCACTTGCGCATATAAACAGTGTAAGAAACTAATGAGCATTTGTTATACATATATATAAGATAATTCCAAGTTGTGTTATTCTTGGTTTATAGTGTATGCTTGACCGAAGCTGGGTTTGTATAATATTGTGGCTTGAGTCATCCAATCTAGATATAAAACAAAAAAATACAATTCCTAATAACAGCAGGACAACACTGGACACCAAACACTGATCACAGAAGTCTAGCGCTTTAAAATTTGGATAAATTCAGGTACATTTTAAAGATATTGTGATATGAGGCATACAATATCCTGATTGTGCCATTCAAGTAGTTCCACCATAGGTGAGCAGAGTACATAGGAGTGCAGCAACAATGAAAGAGAGTAATTTCATATCACATGTGGAATTTACATAATAGTGAGTTGGCTATTACATAGGGTTGCCTGCATTGCCTCATTATGTCATACAGTGTCTACTGATATATATCCTAAGCAGATATTTATCATAATTATTGGTAGCTGGAGTTTTATCTCAATGTACTTAGCCTGTCATATAAATGTATTGGTATCTACCACATTGGGCCTATTCAGAATGTGCAATCCAAGATTATTGCAATGTTTGTGTTATATTCACCCCTTGTGGGTTTGGTGGTAGAATAGGCCCACTGTATTCTCCTGCATGTTGAAACAGGCTACTAATAGGGGGCAAACCTGTTGGCCGTCGGTTGTGACTTGTGTCAGTGGACAATGGGATCTAGGTGGTTGAGTGGAGCGGTCCTTTTGAGGGCTATGTCTGCAACACACTATTCTGACCCGGAGTTTGCCAAGACAAGAGGCTGGGATTGCCTGGTCCAGACACTTCAGCTAGTGGTGAATTGTCCAAGGATAATATTTGCATGTTTATCTTTTTCATCATCATCCACTTGTTTGTCCTTCTTTTTTCTATTTATTTTAGAGGCAGGGCGGCTGCCTAATCAGGTCAATCTGATATATTAACCTTTCTAGGTACCATATAACACATTAGTGTTGATGTGCCGTTTAACCCTGTACTTACCTTGTGTTATATTCAGATTGCAATCACATGGTGTTGACCAATTATGGCTGGACGTAAAAGTTCAATGGGCCGTCCTCCCCCACCCAGTCGGAAGTCCTCTGTAAGTAGTTCTATGTCTTGTCCCATGTCAGTGGGGAAGTGTTTCCCTCTGCTAAAATCCTAAGTTAAACACTTCAATTCTCCAGAAAGCACATTACAGACCTCAAGTGTCAGCTGCATCAAGACGTCCAAGTCTACCGTCCAGCAGACGGTCATCACGTCCCACCACTCACCAAACTCATTCAACTCTAAGACCACTGACACCATTGGATGAAGATGAATATGAATCTTTCTACTCAGATGTATGCTATCATATTTGATAGTACATTGTTTGATTACATTTTATAAATATATAGTATATTCAATAAGATTAATGGCATGCATATTAATTGGGTTGTATCATTTTTTTATTTTCATTGCTAAAAGTATACATTTGCACAGGATGCCTCAAGTGTGATAGTACCCAGAAACCTTTACAAGCCTCCTCAAGACCAACATATTCGTAGCAATCTTCGCCTTGTCAATGAGTACTTGCACAGCACAGAGATCGAAGATATCTTCAATTCTACCCTAAAATCACTGATGAGCTTGCCTGATCTACCATACAATCCCTACCCAGGTTTTGTGCGAAGATTGAAAATTCAAGCAGAACGGTGAGAACATTTAATTGGCAAAGTGTTACTATTCTCATAGTGTGTGACCACCCACCATGATTTTAACGAGGCCTGCATCATTGTCAACTTCATTCATTTTTGTCAAAAGGTGAAACAGTTTAAATTTGACCCAAATGTTCCTGCGACTTTTTTCATTATAACTGAATAATCTTAATATATTATCCTGTGAAAGGATGTTGAAAATGAATTGAACTTCCAGCACGCTGACTTTGATGGCCAATATGCAGTTTGTTATTTATTTTAACTCTTACATACCCAACATTTTCCTTTGTATCAAGGAACTGCGTAATTTCAAAATTTCAATATCAAGGCCCTTATTCCACACATAAATTATTCAGACCTTTGTCCCCTTTTGATCCGTATCAACATTTTAATCCCTTTGATCTAGAGCAATCCACCAGAAAAATTGACATTAATACCAGGTGTCTACTATCCAATACAATGGACATGGTTGGAATCGTCTCAGCTTGTTTATCCCCAGATGCCGCCCAGCATCCCCCCTACACCAATCACTCACTTACACCCCAACCAGGTGACCAGTCGTGACCAATGACGATAGTCCATGCGCTTGGCTGGGGGAGTGGTTGAGAGGGGATGAAAGGGATATCATTGTGTCAATGGTATTGTTTTGTGGAATCCTACCTATTACTAATAAGTCCATTAATTTCAGGTTTCATCTGTATGAGAAGAGTGCTGAAGAAATATCAGAAATTTTGTGTAAGTCGAATATAGAAACATTTTCTTCTTCTTTCATTTGAAGTTTGGGTGTGTACTGTTGAATGATAGAATCTCTGCTGCCCATTTTGATTGATTGAGTATGGGTGGATCAACATTTTCTCAAGTACTTATGAATAGGTTGGTGATACATTATTCATAATGCTCAGTGTGGCTACTGACAAATGCAAACAAGACAATATGGATGAACATCTTACTTACCTTTCCATTTGCTGTATTGGTGGAGGGCCCTTCACTTATTTCAGTAATGCACTATGAATATTTGTATTTTATAAGAGCAGAGGGTGGGCTCCATGATAGCGTGTTGTGATTTTCATCATCTTGTTACTAACCAGGCCAATATTGTATATGACACCTGATTTTCACCAAAAAATATTACAACTATAGCAGTGTCTAGTGCCAAATTAACCTCTTGTTACATGTACCATGACTCCTGCCTATACTGAATATCACTTAATACGCCAGAGTGGTTTGCCTATCAGCATCAATATTTTCTAGAAAGCTTTTCCATTTTACTCCTTATATTCTGTGTTGATCTTGGATCATTGTTAGATACATGTCATCATCGTTGGATAATAGTTACGTTCCTTGATGTCTTGCTTTCATTTATTATATTCCTGCAGCCAATAAACACGAACAGACAAACATCCACTTCATTGTGCGCCCAATTCAGTGTGACTTCATCTGGGGATTGAAGAGCATAGTACGTCTCATTGAACCAGACAACATTTACCCTTACAAATGGTTGCTACACAATGTCAGTCCCCAACTGGAGAAGTTGGCACGCAACCCAGACTATTCAGTATGTTTTGATTTTTGATTTTACCACAAGGAAATAAGTAAGCAATGTCTCTAAATTCTTGCATCGAGTTGTTGAATAAAATACATGTTTATCTGTTGTTGTTTATTGGTATTGAAGGAATCTGTGTTAATGTTTGTCAGAATCAGGTGATGGTGGCTTTGGTAGGACCCTAGTGTGTTCCATGGACCCCTCTATGTTTACCCACATACCATTGACATCAGATTACAATATCTTATCACAGGCCCAGAAGTGTCTAAGGTGAGTTGTGTAAACATATCAAGCATACTTCATCCCTGCATGAAGGCAAGTAAATGCTACTTCTTGGAATTATAGGTTAGATTATTTGAGAATGAGTGAGTAACAGGTATAATGTATTTCTGTTTTCTTTTGTTAACTAAACATATCTTCTATGTTGTAACCAAATTTGTGAATTGTGTTACATGCAGGCTGTCAGTCTGTATATAAGCAGTATTGTGAATGACATCACAGCCACTCAAAATGGAGGGATCCACACTCTCATTGGTATTATTAACATATATTCCAAGCATCAAATGAGATATTGATAATGAAGAGTATATATATATATATATATATATATATATATATATATATATATATATATATATATATATATATATTATATATATATATATATATATATATATATATGCATATCTATATATCAATAATTATATTTCTGTGTGTGTATTGACATGAAATACATTGTTGATAAACAGGTGTAAATGTACCTGTTGCCAATGAGCTGGAGGCAGACACTTGGAATGCTGAGTTGTGGAGTTTTGAGGCCATACAAGAGAACAGAGTATGCAGACATTATTATTCAAGATGATAGCTGTGTTGTACATAGTGTGTCCAATTTGTCACTTTCTCTATGCTGTATTAGTGAACATGTGTCTTGATTTAGCTATTTTGTTTCAGGATGAGTTTTGGCAGATTGTCAGTGAAGCAGTTGCTGAGAATCAACTAATTACTGCTGAGGTACTCCCAACAATAATGATATTATTGCTGTATGACATCCCATTTCTTCCAACTTATTCCTCCTGCAGCATTGCTATACCCCCATGACTGAACATCCATGCATGTTTCCTCCTCCTAGTGTGTCTTTCGATTGGATGAAAAGGGTTCAAAATGGAGAAGAGGTCAAAAGCAATATTCCATGTTCTTTCTGCAAGTTTCCAAAAGAAGAGGCTCCAATGAAGAGTGAGTTTGCCTTTGATGAGCTTAATATTTGATGTATGGTTTCCTGCATAGTGTCTTGTTACTTCAATATTTGGACCCTTCATCATGAAGATATATTCTAGGTGTAAGATATTGTGTGTATTTTGTTTCAGGCTTTCTTTTTTCACTGAGTTCCCATTGGTGACACTTCATGAAGGAATCTTCTTGAAACAAAGTCATGCAGAGGCATATTTGACAACATTTACCCCACGCCTAGATCTTGCTGAAGCAGACAGAGAAAATATCAACAATGGAAGCTACAGAGGTAAATCACCCCTTCTACCTGGACAGCCCCTCTTTGTGACATCAGCATATCATCTCTAAACCACTTCTTATCTACCATCTCTCTTCTCTCAGCATCCAGGTCAACATTGCAGTCAGGGATGAGTTTGAAAAGGCCAGATGAAGAGAAGGTCCCATTAAAAGTGCGAATAGATGGGTTCAGCTTAGGCTTGAGAACAGGGTTTGGACCACAAGCATGGCAGGTCACGACCCCTATCAAGTGAGTTATGAATGGCACATCATTGAATTGTTGGTTTAATCACTTTTTGGGATTTATTTGATAGTGTATAACCACTATGTAAGCATTACAATCAATGTGAAGCAAGTACAAACAAGTCAAATATGAGTTAATTACCCTACAGGTCCCATTGGCAGAGGAAGATTGCTGGCCTAGAGACCCAGGCTGATCTCTTCGATGTCGTCTACTATGCTCTGCTGCTGGTTCTCATGGACAGGTTAATAAATGGAATTGGACAGATTAAAAACAATAATGTGATTCTAATCTTATAGTTTAGTTTCTTGCTTTCCTTGTGGGGATGCTCACTCATTGGTTAACCCCATGCTAAACATGTTTTGCTGATAATTTAGGGAGAGGCTTTCAAATTTCGAAGGGATAGAAAACAATATCATAACATCAACCTATTTTCCAAATGAACTCTTGAAGTTTTCACTGCCACATTGTAATTATGCAATGGTTAATCATGCACATTTTTAAAATCCCCTCTAAATTTTCTTCTCTCATTTCTCTTAGAGGTCTTATGTAAAAGACTTTATATCCAATTGAATGGACTGGTTACTACAAAACTACAAAGTTTTAAAATACCTGAAAGGTTGGATTGTTTTCTCAATAAGCTATAAGAAGTCCAGAGTTTTCCTGATCATCTTCTCTGCAGGGAGAGTTACGAGGAGAAAATATTGATAGAGTTGTACCGGGTGCTTCACAGCACAGCAGCTAGACTCTACTATCTGGTGCAGCTCAACAAGACAATAAGGGAACTGGTCGTCAAATTTGAAGGGGTATGTTTTGCCTTGTTGGCAATTTAGTTCATGCTAACTGTTGAATATATCCAAGTATTCAACTGAATATAAACACTGCTGTTAAGAGAGTTACTACTTCATCAAGACCGAGAACATCACACCTCCATTATTGCAAGTGCCCTGTTTATATTAAATGCCCTGTTTATATTGGAAAAGCTCTGTTTATATTGGAAATGCAATTGCTTTACATAAGACTGGAGGAAAATTCTACCATAGTTATCTCATGTTTTGATGCAGAACAGCCATTCCCAACTTGTCATGACCATGTTCATGGAATACAAGAGAGGTTTCTTAGCACTCAGTGATACTGTGTTGTAAGTCATTTCATCATTATATTATCTCTCCAAATTTATCGTTATCCCTTATATGTCTATATATATATATTTGTTTGTTTATAATGCGCGCTGTTGAATTATAGGCAAGAATGGAGTTCTGATCTGATGACAACCTGCCGTTCAGTCATACAGAAGTTGGATTCACTTGTTGTCCCACTTGATTATGACAATGATACCATTCCTCTCACCAGACAGGTTCAACTCCATATACACCATGTGCTTTCACCATACTTATTGTTTCATGTAATTCTCATGTCTCAAGATAACATTGACCTGTGTGTGGGAATGTGACCAGACATTAGAGGCTTTGAAGAATATCAACTCTTATTGTTATTCCCTGTTGTTGAATCTTACGGATGACACTCTCGTGTCTTGTCCAACATTACAGGTAACAAACGTTTCAGTTCTTTATATTTGTCACTAATTCCAGAGTGCAGATCATTTCCATTGCCATTGCTTATTGACCTGTAATACCTACATTTTGTTGCTTTTAGAATCTGATCCAGAAATTACAGGAGACATTTCCTGAGGATATTCCAAGACCAAAAACTGCCATCAGAAAACGGAAGGAGAAACGCAGGGTAATCCTCATGTTTTATATCACAAGCTTCATTATTTTATGAACTTGGTATAAATTTGATGACCTTCTCAGAATTATAACAGCATTAATGCTTGACAATTCCTGGTGTCGACATATTCAATGCTTGGCCAGCATCAGTACTATGCAGTGATTATGTGTGTGAAGGTTGGTAGGCGTATGGGGGAGGGCATCAATGTATTCAAGCATGGTATGGAACTGGAAAACATCTTGAAACATGATGACCAAGGTAGCTTGTTCAATTACTATAAGATTGCTTGATGGCTGCTGCATGTAAAAGGAAGGCCATGATGTAGGAGAGAGTGTGTGTTGGTCTTTCAGTCATCAATATTGAGATGTGTATGGAGAGGGACTCGGCTCCTAAATCAATTGGTGTGGAAAACGTTCTCATGAGGGTCAGTGCTAATATCATGATAATTCAACCAATCATATGGACAAGTGTAATAAAGATCTTAAATGGAATCATATTTTTCAAATGGGTTGGTATTCCTTTTGTGTCAGTATCTTGTGGATACTCACCTGGATGAGGTGTGGCCACAGTTCCTCATAGATCTCCTCTCCAGTACAACATTCCCTCCCAACCCTTTCCCCAAATTGGTGACCACCCTCCGCCAATGTGCCATGAGGTAAGACAATCACACCTCCCCTCACCATCAGTCAAGCTCTATATCTTACCATGGATTTGTTCATTATCGTGCCTTCAAATTATTTTGGCGTGCTTTACTTCACCATGAAATCACCTGCTCTTAGAACATGTGTTGCAGTCAGTATTAGAATGTCTCACAGTCTGTGTTTATTTTACAGAATGGACTTGATGTATGAGCAACCAGACAAGTTACGAGATCAGCTTGTCCATGGATCTTCTCGTCTGGAAGATGCAGAACACTTCATTCATCATATCCCTGGCTGTGATGCCCATGGTATGTCCTTGACATAACAATGAATCTTTGTTGATTGTTTAGTTGAGATGTGATGCCCATACTTCTAACTGTATCAGATCCACATCAAATTACATTTGTTACAAACATTTGACAAGTCATAAATTGGTTTGGTTGTGTGCTGTAGGTGTGGAGACAGCACTGGCAACTCTAGATACTGGGTCATACTTCCAGCTAGTGCCACTACTTCAACCCATGGTCCAGTCCAACTTTCTCATGAAAAGAGGACCTTACAGGGTAAAGCTTATACATAAGACATAACTCTTGAAACTGGCTCCTTCTTATTTTCATCCACTTCCAGCTTCTCTTCTTTCAGCGACCTTTCATGTCTAATGTTGTTTTGCATAAGGTGGCGATCTGCTCGGCTGTGGTAGGCCCTACAGTGATGTATGGGCGTATGGAGCCATACATACAGCAGATAGATATGCATGAACATTGTTATGTGCGAGGACCAGATGGCTGTGCTGCGGAAGCCATGCAGCTGTACTCTAAAATCAGTAAGCTGTAGCATCATCATTATATTTATCTTTGGAGTTGACAAGAATGGAAATCAGCTGAGTCTGTAACAAAACTGAGTGCTTTGTTCTGCTTCCATAGAATAAATATTCTATGTTTTGTTGTATGTGTAAAATGTAAACAAGAGTGCCATGTGGTGGATATTTACAGCTCATGAACATCTGAAGGAATTGCATAGTGGAGGACGCTACTTTTTAGCTGGATTGTACATGGGCAAGTCCCAAACCCGCTGGAGTATTCCAGAGTTGATGGAACGCAAAAAAGCTTTTGCTCTTGAATTTGAACAACACATTGCACAAAAAGAGCCCATTACTATCAAGGTCTCTATCTACGTTTTCTGGGATTGTTCTCATAGAAGCGATGATATTTTAACAAGCTGAAAATAAAAGTATTTTGCATTGTGTTTGTGATAGATGTTTGTGGAGTTGGACTGGAGGCTTATCCCAGTTACAAAGGTCCTTCACCTGCATTATCTCAATGACGAGGAAACTCTGTGAGTAGGCCACTTTAGGTTATTATGTGTAAATATTCTTGTGGCAATGTCAGTCTAGTGGTACTGTTACTACAGGTTGATTGCCAATTTTCAAAAGTGAGATTTTAGTTGAAATGACATGACGAAATCTTGCATTATCATCACCGACAATATAACAGAGAATGAACTTTATCCCAATAATTATTCATAAGGAACTATTTTTATTGCCGCCATTTGGTATAATTCTTGCCTTTATGCAGTGTTAGAGTCTGCTTTCATTCTCACTGTGAAAATATCAGTACGCCTGGAATTGATAGTAACTTTATTCTGCTTTTGAACATTTGCCTGTCTTTTTTAGTCATGAGATATTCTTCCAAGAGGACCATGCTTCCCTGTACCAAGCTGTCTTCTTTGACAAAGAGAGGGTCAGTGGCTAAGTTATATGAAGAAGATGTAATTTTTGGAGATACATTGGCCTAGTTTTGATGTTTGATGTAAACTTGACATACTTTCTCAGTATCATTCCAACCCGAGGCAACAACTGCAGAAGGTGCACATACCACATAATAAGCTACTATAAGCTATGACTGTCCTCATCAACAGTCGAAACAAATCCCTATTTATCTGGTTTTTCTACCATGTGTCTCGTCCATTATTTGACCTTCAGCAGATGTGCTTTTTGTCGCCACAGGCTGCCTTCCATCTCCAGTATGGGCAGATGCATGGGGCCAGCGACCCATTCAGCCATGTGGCCATCAAGCCTGCAGTAAGACAGCTAGAGACAGAGATCCTACTGAAAGCCGAGAGCCAGGACTGGCTGGCAGTCTATAGGCGCCTGCTGCTGCGTAACCTCATCAACCAGGTGCTACTTCAAGCCATGTTTATTACATGCATGTAGTTTGGGTGTAATATTATGAGGGTGGTTGCAGGCTAATTATGTGGAATACATTTTTTATCAAATATTGATAGAAGATATGTGTGGAAGAAAATATTGTTAACCATTTTTACTTACTACATACCACCATGTTCACTTACTTGATTTATGTGTGTACAATCGTAAGTAACTTTATTTCTTAATTAATTGCGTAGTTGATATAAAATGACGGATTATTATTTTGTAACATGACTCAGACAGTTAATGATTCGTTAAATGTGTGCTGTTTCATGCTGTATGGAATAGAAGGTAATACTAAGTAATGATCAGGAAAGGATATGTATTTTCTGCAGGGCAATGTGCTCATTGTAGAGGTATGGAGAATGCTGCACAGCATTGCAGGACAGGCAGAATATGCACGCTTCTTAGGGGCAACCCTGCAAGGCCTGACACATCTTTACGATGACCTGCAGAACCATGGTTCACGTAGAGGCAGTCAGCAAAATCTCAGCACCATACGAGATAGTACCGCTCGCAGTGGAATAAGGAGGAATAGTCGAGTGATGTCTCGGTTATCATCAGCCGCAAGGAGCCAGTTGACTCATTCCACGCATGATGATGAGGAAGAAGAGGAGGGGGAAGGAGAGGATGAGGAATCTACTGTAAACACGCCACTGCTGCAGAGATTGGTAATCATATCTCACCTTTGTTTGCCTCCTAACAATTGTCCTGCTAAATCCGTTCGGGATCTCATAGTATTACTGTTGTATAATTTTTAAGCTTTCTGTCATTTCAATACAATAGATCTCTCGTAATTAATATCTACTTTTTCAATGACCTCCCATGAATACAGTTCAATACAGCTGCCTGTTGTTGTGACAGGAGCAGCAGATGGGTCAGTTGGCTATGGCTTACCGCCTGAAAGTGGAGCGAGTGGCCAGGGCTCAGTGTTCATTCACTACCAGAGGTTTGTATAAAGCACTGCAGACTAAACTGGTAAAGATCATGGAACGTGATGAACTGACTCGCCAGTTGTTCCTCATTCCAGATACCAAGGTACTTCATTCCACCAGGGTTGCCATTGTCCTTCACTTGCTTATCCTAAATTTGTCTGCCAGTTACAAAATACTAACTTCATGATATTAGGAATTATTCTTAACCATTAAAAGCATTATGTATGTACATATAAGTTATTTTGCTTTCAGACAATCTATATCATTGAGGAGATCAACAATATGCTGCTCCAGTTACAGGAGACGGCATCTTATGATGTACACTGCACTTGTGAAGAGGCTCAAGCTGTACTGAAGAGTATTGAGGCTGAACGAGGTAGCATGACTCCACAGGATCGCCCCTGCAGCGTAGCCTCAGTGACGCTCAGTAATCCTGATAAGTTCGATAGGAACAGACCTCAAGCTGACACGGCTGATCATGTGGATGTGTGGATGCAACCAAGGGCACTTTCCATTGATTAATGAATTGAATTATGGCAACATATATTATTGGTATAGTTGCTTATCAAGTGAATTAGTATTGGCTCAGTACAATACTTTGATGTAGATATCATATCCTGGCTCAAGGTTACCTTATATATGATTCCCTTAGCTGAATGTGATTATGTTTATTCATGCAGCATTTGTGGTTTACATCACAATTTCATATTGCATGGAATGCAAAAAAGTTTTGTATCAATTATTGTTGCATGCTTTTTTTATTTATAATTGCATCTTATTTTGCCTGTTAATTATTATTATTTGTTAAGACTATGGCATAGAATGCCTGTATGAGCTTTATGATTGGTGCTACTTTATTTTATAGAAATTGGAAATCTATATTTGAAATGAATATGTTGAACTATAATCCACATCATGTTATACTTTGAATCATTGACCATCTGACAAAGGCCTTCCATTGCCGTACTCTGTTTTCAATCCTATAAAACTCAACCATTGAATGATTGTGTTTGTTGTTTATGACTAAATGACTTTAATCCATACAATAATTTAGATGTATATCTTAAAACACCTGAAAATTTAGCCTTCTTTCCTTTTGACAGCTGCAATTTGTTCCTATATTTACAAACATTATTTCATGGGCTTTCAGCAAAGGTTTATAACTTTAAACCACAACAATAAGTCTTTTGTAAATGGCTGCATTCCGTGCATGGATACAACATGCAGCTGTTATCTGGCACTCGCGTAAAAATTATGAAAACATCTCCATCTTTTCTTAAAGGAGGTCAAAAAGTAAGGAAATCCCTGAATATATCGCAATACAGCATTTCTGCGGAACATATATAGTATGCGATTGTAATGGTAGGATTATAATGGTCATCCCCAAGACAAGAGTAATGGTGATAATCATTACCATGCTTTCCGGTGGTTATTATTATCTAATACTGCGGCAACAATGAAAATCAAGAGTAAAAAATAGCACAAGATATGTATAAGAGTTGAAGTTTCTTTGCATAGATGGTGCTGGCATGTTATACATATTCATATCAACAGCGTTAACATCAATTATTAGCTGTCAGAGGCGTGGTTTATTTGACTAACAATATGTGACAATTACATGGTTGATGCCAGGGTTCATGTGTACTGCCTAACTTTAGAAAGACGTTTGCATATTATGTTTTGGCCAAGCGCAACGAATTCGTGCGTAATAACTCATCATACATCGTGAATCAGAGCAAAAATGTTCACCATATCTGAACCACTATAACTGAAGGCAGTCGTTGCAAGAGGCAATATCCATCACATCAGATCAGAGCCTTTTAGTGGCAACTGGGGGGATTTTGCACATCCCCACTGTCATTGCATCAAATTAAAGCTGATTTGGCAACTAAGGCCATATGCCGCTAAAGATGATTATGGGTGCTTAATTCACCAACATGCAACCTGGGCATAAAGAAGAGGAGTTGGAGCGTAGAGTAATGATTGAGGAAATACAGAAGAGTGGTTTATTATAGCTCTGCAGGACGTGATGTATTCCGATATACATATATTGGTATATATGTATACTACCGATCTACCGGGGCTAGGTTTATTGGCGGGAGATTGGTGGCTCTTCTCAGGTCCTGTGGGTTCTTTTATTAATTTAATTAATATAAAATGTGAGAAGACTAAATTACTGTAATGAAAATTAAATAAAGTGCACCTAACTAGATTGTATGAATGTGCAAAATAAGGAGGTTTCTCGCACTGGGGGCCACTCCAGTGCATTAAAAGCACGGGTGTGGGGGGAGGGGGGGGTTCTCAGGTTAGTGGTGATGTGCCACCAATTTTGGTCGTTTTTTTCATTATTTCTTGAAGACAGGTATAGCAATGGGTCAGTTATTTGGCAATAACCTGGTATACCAATAGGTACATATTTTGACAGCGAGTATAGCAATGGATACTTGTTTTGTGATGAGTATCCAATATGATGCTCATTATTGGGTGTTTGCTCAAGCCCCCTGGGTCAATGGTGGCCAGCCCTATTAGTCAGCGTGGTTGCATTGTTTCAAAGACAAGTTTTATGGCATCATAAACAGAAAGGTCAATTTGTCCTTCGAAATAACCTGCAGGTCCGTACATTTGTTTTGGAGCATTTGGGAAGCTTAATTAACTGCCTTTGTTTTGTTTTGCTTTTTTGGGGATTCTGACTTTTTCTACTTTGAATCGCTAGTTTGGTATATGGATGGGTCCCTTGTAGCTCCTCGAGGTGGTCTAGATATGATTTTATGATCATTAATTTTGGTATATATGTATTGGTGACCCTTTTAATAATTTTGTATATGAATGGGTCTTTTTTCAGAGGATTTGGTTCCCTTTTCTCACTTTGGCTTGGTATAGATATGGTCCAGATTTTGTTTACCATGGCGGCTCACCCCAACCCTTTTCCAAGGAGAGAACTCCCCCCCCCCCCCCCCCCCCCCCCGGGATTAAAAGCAAGTAGAAAAATAGCCCTATAATACCCAAGGACGGGACGAAGCTCCTTCACCTGTTCACGGCCAGGAGGAGATGTCCACCAAACACACTCACGACCGGCGGAGAGCGTCCTGATCGCCTTGAGAAAAGCCCCCACAACGCCCTCACGACAGGGAGCCCTCCAAATGCCCTCACGGCCGGCAAAGAGCGTCCTGACCGCCGCGAGGAAGCCCCCATAACGCCCTCAGGGCCAGGAATCCTCCAAACGCCCTCACGGCAGTAACTGCATGTTCCTATGATGCGAATGCTCGAGTAAAATGTAGTTAAAATACTAGCATTCGTATATAAGTACAAGTCTGAGGTGTCTAGACCACCTCACCTCCGGCGCCCCCGAGGGCGTTTTGTCCCGGGGTCGTTTTGACCCGGGGCGTTTTTGATCTTGATGTAAGCCGATGATTTATGTATGCAATCTCTTACGTCCTCATTCATCTGTTTGACCTTCTGACCTGTAAATGCTACATGGGCTGCATTTAGTAATCAGCAACGTGTCATTAGTTGACTTGAGACCCACAACTGTACCCCCAGGGGGGGGGGGGCACTTAAGTTTATAGAGGTAGTATAGATGTGCCGCGCGACGGGGTACGTTTTTTCGGCCTCTCGACTTGTACGACGGGTTTTATTGGGCCTCATACTTGTACGACGGGGAATGCTTTTGGCCATTTTGACCTTGTACGACGGGTACGGGTTTTCGAGGTCCCGCGGCACACCCCTATCCAGAATAAGGCCAAGTGCCCTCCCCGAAGTTTTGACCCGATACCATCGACCGGCGGGTACCGGGTTAACGGGTTAACCGGTGAGTTTAAAATAGTAGAACCAAATAAGAGCCCGACGGGATAAGATACTGTCGGCGTCCTAAACAAATCTTACCTGAATCGCGAACTACACTGTGATAGTAGCGATACACGAGCGGAACAGACGGAACAAATCTTCGTGGTGAACCAAGTACGAAGGGAGAGGTTCAGTATATGGTATGATATCAAATAAGTCCGTATCGGAACAGAGGAACACCAATTTGCTCTTTTGCACCAAGTGGAGCTTGCGACAAGGGAGTAGCCGATCGACTGTTGGTCTGTTGGGCTAACACCAATACAGCACAATGCGCTCGTCAGTGCTTATATTTATTACACTGGGGTTTTGTAGCCTCACGCGGATCAGTGCATATAGGGTTCTCTTGGTTCCCGCTCTGAGTGGTGGTCACTTGGCACCGTTCGCAGGGTTAGCAGAAGAACTGGACAAACAGGGTCATCAGGTTTTTACACTAGCTGTTTTCCACCGGGATATCAAAATACCACCATCTTTAAACACTCCGCCAAACCGCACCATTGTAGAATTTAATGTAAGGGATGAATCTATATGGGAAAACTCCCCGGATAAATTTGCAGAGGCAGTTTTAGACGGAGGAACTGATATCCGTACAGTGATGAAACGATTGCCTAATTTCGTCGAGAAATTGACAAATAATCTTTTGATGCTAAACGAAGACACTTTCGAGAAATTGGTTGATATGCAACTGGATGTAGCCATAGTGGATGACATGTTTGCTACTCGTTATCTTCACCTAGTGCCTCATAGACTTGGCATCCCCGTCATCTCTCTCATCCACTTCGTCGAGTCCACTTATTTGCGTATACCACATCCACCCTCATTCGTCCCTTCTCCATTACTTCCTTACTCCGATCAGATGACATTTTCAGAACGACTCACAACTCTCGCTATGCTTGCTGGCTTCGAATTGTTTCCGATTATGCCAGAATTATCCAAATCAATTCGAGAAAAATATTGCAAATATGGACATTTCGACTCTCTTGATGAAGTTGGAAGGAAGTCCCTCTTATGGATCCAGGTAACCGACCCTGTGTTGGACTTTCCTACCCCGACGATGCCACACGTTGTACAAGTTGGGGGTTTATCAGCTACTGTAACGAAAAAACCACTGGCCCCGAAATTCCAGGACTTCGTTGATGGCTCGACTCGAGGTATAATAGTGATGACATTTGGATCCTCACTGTCAAAACTGCCTCGCGAGATGGCGTCCAAATTCCTCAGTGCATTCCAACAAATAAACGAGCGCATTGTGTGGCGATTTGACAACAATAACGATCTGGACATACCAGAGAATGTTCTCATTTCATCCTGGATCCCACAAAATGACCTACTGGCTCACCCCGCAACTTGTCTCTTTATCACCCACAGTGGGAGTGGCGGGCAGATGGAGGCCATCGCCCATGGCGTACCTATGCTCTCTTTCCCACTATTTGGAGACCAAGGCTATAATTCAGCGCGCGCAGAACGACGCGGCTTCTCCGTTACCATGAATATTCACTCCTTCACATCTGATCAGCTTGTGACGAGCATTAGAAAGATGATCGACGACCCAAGTTACAGAGAGAGGACAAGAGAAGCTGCCGAGATTATCAAGGAGAGGCTTCATACCCCAGGCCAGCTAGCCGTACATTGGATCAATCATGTCTTGAAACACAGGAATTATTTACGTTCTCCTGCATTAGACATGAACCTGTTTAAGTACCTAATGTTGGACATGTTTTTGGCTTTAGCGATTGGATTTGTAGCTTCAACGGTAATGATATACTTCTGTGTGCGGTTTGTTTATCGAAAGTGTAGGAAAACAAAACCACAAGACTGAACAGTAAATATGTATATATATATATATATATATATATATATATATATATATATATATATATATATATATATATATATATATATATATATATATATATATATATATATATATATATATATATATATATATATATATATATACACTTACTTATCCTGAGAGTGGACCCTTGCATATCAGTTCACTGAGATTGCATAGTTCAATTTACAATTTACACAGAGTTGAGCAATGCAAAATCTGGAGGAATTCCAAATTAAAAAGATTGTGTTACTAACCATTTTATTCAAATAATACAAAATCTGAATAAAAAGAGGTTGTGTTGCCCCGGGGTGTGTTGCTAATCATTCTATCCGAACCTGCGCACATATATATATATTATAGTATATATTCAATAATATATATATGATATATAAACTTGTAAATATAGCATTAAAATATAGTATATATTATAAGAGTATAATATATATACATATATATATATATGTTCATATATGGCTGTACTCAGAAATTTAATGTATAAATGAGTGCAGGCTGGAAGACTGGACTGACGAAAAAATGTACGAAACCTAGTAAATCCAACTGAAGCTGCACTAGGTTTCTTCTGACTGTCGAAATCGATCGATCGATCTCTGAGGACGATCGTATCGTGACTGGCACGTAAAAATGACCACCCTCAGAGATACACTCACTGCTAGTCGTACATAGCCTACGTTGCTAAAAACGACTATAATTCGAGCAAACAAACAGCAACTTGTTAGCCGTGGGTAGCGAATCATGTCTGTGGACGAGTGGAGCGGTCCTTGCGAGGGCCATATCTACAACTCACCACTTGAGCTGGTGGTGGCATGCCCTAGGATAATCGTTTGCATTTTTCTTTTCCACCTTCTTGCTCATTATCGTCCATATGGATTTCCCTCTTTTTTTCCCTCATTTATCCTAAAAGGAAACTGCTCAATCAGGTCAGTCTTATCTCTTCATATTTTCTTTTGCAAACACCACATAAAGCACAAGTGTTTCCATTAAACCCTGTACTTATAAACCTTATCCTTTTGTTATTTTCCTTGGATTGAGTGCATCTTGGGCCAATCCTCCTTCATTTGGCGAAGAACCTTTTTGTTCCTTGTGCTGTGTAGTGGTTGCTCGTGTCGTATGACAAATTATAGAAGTCCTGGTCCTCGGCTATATCCATATACACACCGTCCGTCTGGATGTGTAAGGGCAGAGACCCGGTATCGTTGTAGAGGAGGGGACTCCGGTCCCCGTACCTCATCTACAGCTTGTAACATATCTTGGATAGATCTAGGATTAACAACAAACCGTTATAGGCCAGTGGAGCACAATGCGGCTCTTGTGGACCTGGCTTGCGGCTAGGTCATATTTGAAGATGTTAGCCCGTGCAAAAGCATGGCTGCCGATGAGGCGCAGCAGCTTGTCCTCCTCAATGGCTGGTACCAGGCTGTCATACACACGCTTTCTTAGGTTCTCCATTGTCTCCCCAAAGGTGGAGTTATGCATCAGCTTGTACAGGTCTTTTTCCAAGCCACATGTGTTTATTTAGTCTGATGTTGGGCTCTATCCAGGGGCTTCTGATAATTGCGGTTTTTGTAGTAGTATGGGCGATCACGGCCGTACTGCTGCAGGAATGTCTTTCGAAAGGTCTCACTCACGTCATCGTGAAGGAGGACATCGACACGGTTGTACAAGTCATGGAAGTCACTCGGTGTGCAGCACCTGAAGGATTCCCAGACTCCTTGGGCATGGTTGTAGACCTGTACGGTGTAGAAGGCCTCCTTTTGGGGAAGGCGGGGCTCTGCGAACTGCTCCAAGGTTAGCCATTTACTTACAAGGGTATACGCCCTTGCATAGCAGTAGTGTAAGCTTCTTTCTGTCGGGCTCACAGGCAGCTGTAGCTCGGAAGTCTTCCGGCGTGTTCAAAGCCACTAGTCTGTCCAACAATGTTAGCATTAATTGGGCGTTGTCTTCTACCTTGGAAATCGCCTGCATCAGAAGATGAGAGTCATAGCCCCGCATGTTGTGAACACAAATGGTTTAGCGGTGGTATTTGGCCTTAGACACAGCTTTAGGTTTACATAGCACTATGGGTCCGGGGGTAGAATAGGCCAACTGTATCCTTCTGCATGTCACCCCTGTGGATCCGGGGGTAGAATAGGCCAACTGTATCCTTCTGCATGTCACCCCTGTGGGACCGGGGGTAGAATAGGCCACCTGTATCCTTCTGCATGTCTCCCCTGTGGGTCCGAGGGTAGAATAGGCCAACTGTATATTTCTATGTATCGACCTATGCCATTAATGCTCTCTACCTCAGGGAAGTCGATGCACTTGACGCATCGGATCTTTGGGTTTAAATAATTGCTTACTACTCATGGATGGCTGGAAGTTTAAACCCAATATAGTGCCGGATAGAAACCTGAAAACATTTGCTTTTTTATTGAAGCGTTGCAAAATACCGCCCTACCCAATGAGTTAGCCATCAAATAATCCTACAACACCACAATACACTCTAAGCACTTTTAAAAGCAATGAATGATCAATCTTGTAATCACTAGTATTGAAGTTACCATCGCTGAATATTGGAACATTAGTCACCAAATTTATGATTAAATAGTCCACGAACACCGGCATACTTACATATAAAAATTGCTTACTATTCATGATGGCTGGAAAACCAGTCGGATAGAAACCTGAAAACATTTGCTTTTTTATTGAAGCGTGTGCAAAATCGATCGAATGAAATACACATTTTAAAAAGCAATGAATGTCAGTATCGCTGAATCCAAAAACCAAGATAAAACCAGTCCTGTATATGTTCGATCGAATGAAATAACATTGATGTCAGTAAGTCCAAAGGCATAAAGGTAAAGGATGACTTGCGGGTCGGCGAATTTCACAAGAGGTAATTACCTTAAGTAGCTCGTGACGCAACTACAGCGAGGGTTGTTGGTGCAGATTAACAGCACCTGAGTAATGCTAGCTGTGGGGGGTGTAGCATGCGTCTTATGGGCTATTTTTTTGCTCGCGTTTGGGGCTTGTGATCGAGAAGAGGTATTGACCGCTGGCTGGCTTGAGAGAGAGAGCGGGTGTAATGATATGGCACTTTGCCGACGATTATACATTATGGGGTGCATGGCGATGTCGACCATTATATATGGCGTGTGTGAGAGAGTGATTAATGGATAGGTCGCTCAGTCGTGAGATTCTAAGGCTGATTCCGGCGAGATCACGGAAATTTACTAGACGAACACCCCACTAGGATTGCAGCGGACGAGTTAAATGGAGAGGTAAGATATTTGCAAGAAAGAACAAACGTGTGTACGATATACATACACATATGTATGTATGTACACACACACACACACACACATATATATATATATATATATATATATATATATATATATATATATAATATATATATATATATGCGCTATGTATGTACATTCCTAATTAGCTATGTATGTATGTTTGTTTGTATATATGTATGTATGTATGTACATATGCACGCATGGATGTATGTTTACACGTGTGTAATAATGTAAGAATATATATATGTATATATATATATATATATATATATATATATATATATATATATATATATATATATATATATATATATATATATATATGTGTGTGTGTGTGTGTGTGTGCGCGCCTATGCATGTGTAAATACCTATGTATGTATGTATGTATGTATGTATGTATGTATGTATGTATGTATGTATGTATGTATGTATGCATATATGTTAATTTGTATCCTTCGTATTTACATGCGTATAGATATTCAGGCGGGTCAGTAATGTTTATTAGAAGCCTTGCGCTCAGTTGACTGATATTCAGGTGTTTTGCAGGAAACTTCGCTGTCAGTGAAGACATACACACCGCACTTATAAACATAAAATAAATTAAATGGATGCCTTGGATATCCCACCGGATGATACGGTTGTAAAGATAAAAGGTCGTAACCTTAACAGTAACAATGTGAAGGAGCAGGAATTTAATCTCTTCGAAGACGAGCTTCTGTTGGTCTGCAAAACCCGAGAAAGGGTTGTAGGATCTGACGCGTTAGCAGGAAAGACGTTATTAGCATTATACTTTTCTGCCAGTTGGTGTCCTCCTTGCACAGAATTTACCTCCAAATTAGCCGAGGTTTATCAGGAATTGATGAAAAGAGGAGCCCCATTTGAAGTTATTTACGTGCCATTTGATAAGACCGATAACGCGATGATGCAGTACGTAAATACGCAGCACGGCGATTGGCTGTGTGTACCGAGAACGTCTCCATCTGTAGGGTGAGGTTCTTATTAACGCCTTACATTTGGTTATTAACACAATTGGTGAACTTGTTTTCAATTCCTATGTGCATGTCACCTAAAACGTTACTTTGCACTTATTGATCGACTGCGTGATTGATTGATATTTCAGCAAATTAGCAGAAAAATACAATATAACTGCCATACCGAAGTTGATTATCATGAAACCATCAGGAGAAGTTGTTACACAGAGAGGCCGCAAGGAAGTCGAGGACAGAGGTGTTGTCGCCTTCCGGAATTGGATGTCGGCTGCCGGGATAAACACGGCCAAATCCAACATCCTGGATGATCTGCCTACTACCAAAGGCTATCAAGCTCATGGTGAGGTCGCTGAATCATCGTCTGGAGGAGGCTCTGATCCCGGTGTGTCTGGATCTAGTCGTGGGCTCAGCATTGACGGGTCATAATCAATATTATCGAAGGATACCTTCATTGCTTCCCATGACTCTGTGTCGAGAGCCGCTGTGCTAATCTTGGCCGTCCTTCAGGGATCAGTGACCTGATGATAGTGAGGACAATGGGAACCCTACGTGTTGATTTGTCGTTGATGTGTCGCACAGAGATACAGATGAGCACGTGGAGTTAAGAAATGCCTCGTTTGCGGATATTGTGAGCTCGTCATGGCACAAAGAAAACAACGCTACGTGGGATAAACTACCTTCACATCACTTGATCACATAAAGCAAGAAACCCCGGACATGAAACCAACCCTATTTATATGCGGCCATTCCAGGTCATTTTTGTATTGCCTCTTCACAGATGTAATATTTGTTTCATATGAACATATTTTGTTCTGTATCATTAATTACTTTCCATTGTAGTCCTGCTCGGACGTGCCGTTGTCATTTCATTACAACACGCTCAGTATAAGGAGAGGTGTTGAATAGTTATTGTAACGGCCACTATATGATTTGTTCATACCACTGAAAGAGCTGACCCTCCGTTTTGGCCTCAGACAATCAGGTTGACTATCCATGACGGTCTTAACCGTTCTCTGTCATGAGGATGCTCGCCTTCCATAAGGAGAAGCTTATCAGCTTTCATCTGAAAATAAAAATAAAATATATATTTACAACCACTTTTAGATAAACTTTTTGGAAATAATTTAATTCACAAATTACACAGATGCATTAATTGACAGCATGACATTTTGTTTGTTTCCTACTGTGACTTTCACGCGTATGGTGTCAGGGTATGTCACCCGGATATATCATCAGTGGAGATGAGTTTACATTACCCAATAGGTGTTGCTGTTATCCTTCGTTTCACATCGAATAGTCTACCCAAGTAAGCTTTTCCATTTCTGGCGCCAGACTGGTACTCAGGCTTTAATTTATTATGGGGGGGGGGGATTTTAAATTTGGTATATAGTTTTACATTTAATTGAATATATCATGGAAACGATAACGAACATGCGCACAGAATGTATATATGTAATTCACATTTTCAAATCTTCACCACGAGAGATACTCAACATACCAGCTGTCGGATCGATTAACTTGTTCATGGGGAGCACTAGCCCTCAAACTTGCTTCAAAAGAGCTATTGAGTACAGAATGATAATAACTCAGCCGTCTAGCTATGGCGTTTATTGGCTTTGGTAAATATTGAAACACTGCTCTGGGATTCGGAAAGGGGAAAACTGTAATCGAAGGGATTAATTTGAGGCAGTTGTCTAAATTGCCAATGGCTGATGGCAATGGCAAATGGTCCGCTAGCGGACCTCGACTTGCCTGGTCTACGGCATTGTAGTAGTTAACCTGTGACGAAATGGCTGGGTCGGCGTCCGCTGTCATTAGAGTAGTGACCCCTCCAATTATGTAATGAATGATGTTCGGCTCGTATATTTTATGGCTATTTCACTTGCACTCCTGGGTAACCCTGTCATAACGGGTGTCATAGCGTTAGGGATATAAAAAGAAGCTTTAAGCTACGCTAAGAGGGCTCACCTCGACTGAGTTTGCAAATGAGTTAACACACGCCCGTCGTCAGGTAGCGCTACCATAAAATCAACAAAAGGGACTGTTTATCTAACATCTCAGGGAACTGCCTCTCGAGTCTGATGATTTGTCCAGGCGACCGCGCCCCCGAAAATTTGATGTGATCTTACGGGAAGCTATGACAAAGCAGCGAGCTGCATAGGTAAGGTATTTCCCCCCGGTGGTTTGGCTATTCTAATGCCACAACACTGCAGATCGAGAATAGTTAATTGCACAAGCTGTAGGAGCCGAAGTTTCTTTACCTACCCGCTTTTTGTAGAACAGATGCGAGAGTGTACCTTCTTAGCATACCAATAAGCTTTAATGATGTTGTTCCTATAATCATAAATTTATACATCCGGATGTGTTAGGCGGCGCTTTTTATTTATCTGTCTATGGAGGTGCTCTGTTCCCGCGCAAGATAGCGTCTCTTGCGACCAGACATTGATCATGTACGTGTTATGATATTAATCTGGCTCTTCTGACTTTTGAAACCTTCCCCCCTTTTCAATTATCAGCACGACATATTTACACTAGCCCGGGTAAACCTCCGCCCTTAAAATGGGGGTGTGACCCTGATTAGTAGTCTTGGCTGGTACCTTTCCCATGGGCCAATGACCTTTCGAGCCCACGCCCCATGTGAGCCGTTGGGTCTTGACCTTTGCAAAAGGGGGCCGGCTATACCTGAACCAATGAGGGGTCAGCTGATAGTGTGGTTCCGAACCCGAATAAAAGAGCTGGACTGGCTGGAAATCAGGGAGAACTACCTAGCGAAGAGACGAAGTTATCTCAACAAGATTCTGATCGAGATTCCAGAAAAGCTGATAAGCTAAACTTGAATAAACCAACAAGAACTTAACTCCTGGACTCTATTTCTCTGGCTAGTCCCCACTCAAGCAACTACAGGCACGCTGCAATCGTTTAGGTTATACAAGGAATTGCATAGCTAAATTGGTATATGAAAGGTAACGCTGGATAAGTCCAGATTACAGCTGAGACAGACTTCCAATCTCTTCTTTACCGTCGAACAGAGTTAGCCTTCCAACTTGGTCCGTGGGATGCGCTTCCCGAATTAACATTGCGTTTAATTCTGGTAATGCGGAGGTATTTATACAAGTGTGGCGTCGCCAGCAAGCGTGGAAGTTTCTGATTGGGCGTCAGCTGCTACAAAGGGGCTTGCCTACAAGTTTGCGCAGATACTTGACTTGAATCTGGGGATTTGATATTTATTGGCAACATATGGTTAGGAAACTAATTTAAACTTAAGAACTCATTTGGTAAATATAAAATTGTCACCACAGGGGACCGGACTTAAGATATGAAGGTTTGGTTATGGCTCTACACTGGTTGACGATGCTTATTACAATATGAATTACACATGATATCACGAGTACACATGGCTTCACAATGCATAAAATCTAACCAATAAGGATGCTTACTTTATCGACAGTATTTGCATTTCATCCAAACAAGCCATCAGAGGATGACGCACATGCTTGGGGTTTATAATGACAAGTAGTCACAGGAGCATGAGAACAACAATGGCTGTTACAATAGTAACTGTACTAGGAGCTGTATGTCAAACAACGACATGGATTATAAATGTTTATTTAATATTTTAACTTCTGACTAACTTCGTAAAATATACACACATAAAATAACGCAGCCTTGACCAAGAACACAATGCTGTGAATGCCATGGATCAGTCCAGTTTTGCTGTCATCATGTGCTCAAACCAGACAAGTTGTACGACACAAACATCCGGCATACCCTACCCAAGATGGGCTTCAGAGTCAGCCATCATAAAGTCTGAGAGCACATGAAGATTACAAGGAAGACAGTCCATAGTACAATATCCATTCACAGCATGACATGTTAGTGATAGTCTGTACTTAATTTTTAATATTATATTTTGCAAAGTTTGGCAGCCACTCATTCTTTTGCCAAGTACTTCTCTATGTCTGCACGGGTCCCCTGCAATCATGAAAACATTGCAATTACCACAGCTGCATTATCACCATAGACAAATAATGTTTGTCAAAGAGTATGTAAAACAGTGTATATGAAATTGTCAATGGATAATAGTGGGAGCTGAGACAGCAACACATGGTTCACCTGACGAACTGGACAGCAAAAAAACTTACATTAGGATCAGTGGTGGGAGCAAAGCGCTTGACGGGTTGGCCTTGTTTGTCAACGATGAACTTGGTAAAGTTCCACTTGATAGCACTAGAACAAACAATGAACAATGTGAATTCAAGGGGATGAACATTGGCTTTCAGCTTTTCTTTGCAATTAATTTACGGATCATTGTACGTACCAAAAGTGATTCAACATATGTCACACAACATATCAAAGAGCTCTTGAAGCAAACGATTTACTGCTCTGACTAAATGATTCACGATACTTACTCTCCTAGGGTTCCACCCTGCTTATGCTTGAGGTACTTCCACAGTGGGTGAGCACTGTCTTTGTTGACATCAATCTTGGCAAACAAATCGTAAGTAGCGCCATACTTCTCGGTAGCAAACACTTTAATTTCAGCATTCGTTCCAGGCTCCTGTAACATGCAGAGATATGTCAAGTAAGCCAATAATAGGAACATCCAAATCACATATCTTGGCTCTGGTATAAAGGTAATAAGATAGAAAACTAGGTTGACAAACACACTATTTCCACACTTGTTGCAACTTAGAGACCAGGTGAAAATGCCTAAGCTGGGATACAAACCCAGAACCCTCTGGTGACCATGCAGATGCTTTACTGTTTTTAATCCAGCAGACACTTTCATCTAAATGGATAAGGGGAGTGCAACATATGTCCCTGGTGATTCAAATGATGAAGCTTTATCTTAATTTGTTCCCTAAGTGAGTGAGTGAGAATAGGGTTTAACAGCACACCAACATGTATGTGTTATATGGCACCTAGAAAGATAAATAGATAAGTTTGATCTGATTAAGCAGCCGCCTTCTAAGATAAATGGAGAAAAGAGGGACATACAAGTGAATGATATTGAAAAAGATAAAAATGCAAACAGTATCCTAGGGCAAATCACCACCAGCCGATTGACTGGACCAGGCCATTCCAGTCTCTTGCCTAGGCGAAATCCGGGCCAGAGTGGTGTGTTGCAGATACGGCCCTCAAAAGGACCGCTCCACTCAACCACTTGGATCCCATTGTTCACCGACACGAGTCGCAACCCACGGCCAACAGGTTGCCCCTATCAGTCGCCTCTTACGACATGCAGGAGGATACAGTGGGCCTATTCTACCCCCGGACCCACAGGGGGGAATTTGTTCCCTAAAGCCTTAAACAAAATCCTTTCCGCATCAAGTATACACCTGTCAATATACATTGAGATCGGTAGTTGTGGAGCATGAACAACCCAAACAGGTCAACATTACTACCGTTTGTCTGTCTAAGTTGATCAAAATGTCTGTCTTAGAGTTAGATTTTAGTCACACAATAAAACAACCCAAAAAACAAATACGCCTAGAGAAGGTTAAAAAACAGGCATATACAAATACCTGACTGCCGAACTGATTGCAGGGAAAGGCGAGGATCCTCAAACCTTTGTCAGCAAGCTCGTCGTACAGAGCCTGCATCTGCTTGTAGTTCTTGTCAGTGAACCCTCATTTAGATGCCACATTCACAATGAGGCACACATAACCCCTAGAACAATATATTCAATAAGATGTAAGAGCTAGTTCTACTGATAAGTTATTCAGATTGTCAAAGCAGGATAAATGATGTATTATGCATTTATAAATAAAGAGTATCTTTTACTTACTTGTACTTTTCTAAAGAGACTGGGTTTCCATCTATGTCATCCGCTGTGAATTCATATATGGAGCTTGCCTTTTTGAAGGCATTCTTGTCTGGAGCTTGGGCCTGAAAGCAATTTTGAGAACATATTCTATTACTATACAAATATAGAAATATTGAAAGCCATATTTAAATGGCACTTTGAGAGAGCAACTTACTAAGGCCTAAATCCCCCTAAAAATCCCTTTTCTCCGTGAATTCTTACTATCAACTAGGTGAATGTTTTTTATTTGCCACCATTCATTTATAGAGGGAGAAGCATGCTTGATTGGTATGGGCTGTCAAAATTAATGACAGTGAAGGTGAGAGACACTGACCAATTGTTATGCCTAGGTCCAGTTGCTCATGTCATGATACCTCTAAAACACTGAAGTTCACAACTGTGGCATCAATGCCTAGGACAGCATCAGCTTTATTGCTATGTATTTCCAACAATTTGGTGGCTACATGCTGTGATCCACATAATCTACTATCCTTATTCTTTAACCCTTGCAACCTCATGGTAGTCTGATTTAAAGGTTGTGTTTAGGTGAGTAAGTTATGTATAGGCTTCAATGACACACCAATATGAGAGTGTTATATGGCAAAAACAGAGGTGGAGCAATGCAAATAATGCAGAAAAATTAAACTGATATGATTACCATATCTGCTCAGCATTCAACATGGAAATGACTCAGCATTTATCAACTACGTGTTATAATTGATAACCTGATGAACTAGCAGGAGTAAAAATGAAACTTAAATGATAACCGGTTCTGTTCAGCATTATTTATGGAAATGACTCAGCATTCATCAACTTATGTTATCATTGATAACCTGATGAACTAGCAGGAGTAAAAATGAAACTTAAATGATAACCAGATCTGTTCAGTTTTATACAAGAAAATGACTCAGCATTTATCAACTCCATGTAATCATTGATAACCAAACGGAACATTACAACCAATAACTACACAAGCCCAATAAACGAAAATAGGTGAACC
The DNA here is from genome assembly GCA_034190875.2 of Urechis unicinctus. NCBI lineage: Eukaryota > Metazoa > Annelida > Polychaeta > Xenopneusta > Urechidae > Urechis > Urechis unicinctus. The sequence continues at coordinate 64,430,138 of CM067350.1, forward strand.
ACAAGGTGACACTGTGACTATTGACTGATGAGGCTTCAATAGTGCTCCTGAAATACCAAACACCATTCTGGCCTATAAAGCAGGTAGAAATACCAAAACAACAGGACAGGGGAAATATTGTTTATCAATGACTCAGCATGTTATCATTGATTGCCCAACAGAACATTACAACCAATAACTACGCAAAACTGTTAAAAGCCAGGAACATGCAACTGAAGTACGTATAATCAGATAATTACGTTAGGTGAATAGTTGATTGAATATGTTAGTGAATGGTTTCTCAATTGATATTATGGGCCCTACCTTATCATTTGAAGCACCCATATTGTTCAGTTTCAACGCAGTTTAATTTGTCGAGCTTAGCCTAACCGCTAACATGCGTCAACTCTGAGAGGCGGATAGCCCTACAATTAAAATTTAAAAGACGTTTGGTTATATATTTATTTTCAGATTATACAGTATTACCGTCCGACCGGGACTAAGAGGTAGCTTGCTAATAAATAAATGAACGGATCGATAATCTGTCCATAAGAAAACATACTGGCTAAAACCGCTTTGGCAGGGTTCACTGGACATTCGACATCAGAGCCTACGAGGTCACTATTTGGTACAAGTCAGCTGGTGAAGTCAGCCAGCAATCTACGGAGCGGAATACAAATATTTGAAACGCACTGAACCTGTGCTGCGGCAAATAAAAAAACACATTCTCTTACCATCGCGCTAGTTGAGAGAGCTCTGACACCGGCGAAACCTGTCACAGTAGTCAGCCCGCACAAGACTTTACTCATATGTTTGATCATGGGCGAATGCAAATGTGCCGGTTCGCATTTGACGGTGTCGACGATTGACCTTTGTGGGTCAAGGTTCGGTTCAAAGTGGTATCTCGTGGTTCAAGCCCGGGATGGGGGCACTTAGCCTTATCCCGGATATGGATATGCCGCGAACGGCGGGGTACGCATTTTTGCCATTTTCACCTTGTACGACGGGTTTTACACCCGGGGGGGGGGGGGGGGGCACTTAAGTGTATAGAGGAAGTATATATGTGCCGCGCGACGGGGTATGTTTTTTCGGCCTCTCGACTTGTACGACGGGTTTTTGGGCCTCATACTTGTACGACGGGGTATATTTTTCAGCTTCAATCTGTGCAACGGGTTGTACATTCGCATAATACCTTGTACGACGGGGTATGCTTTTGGCCATTTTGACCTTGTACGACGGGTACGGGTTTTCGAGGTCCCGCGGCACACCCCTAACCAGAATAAGGCCAAGGGCCCCCCCCCCCCGGGTTTTACATTGGCATAATACCTTGTGCGACGGGTAAGCTTTTACTGTTAGCCATTTTCACCTTGAACGACGGGTACGGGTTTCCGTGGTCCCGCGGCACACCCCTACCCGGGACAAGGCTAAGTCCCCCACCTCCCGCTCCCACGGACGTACAAAACATACCCCGCCCTGCAGCATATGTATACTACCTCTATACACTTAAGTGAACACCCCCCACCCCCTGCCCTGCCACCCCCTCGAGGTGGTCCAAGGCTCGTGAAAACCTTATAACACAATCAGCATACAAGCGTATGTTTTCTAAAGGGTGTAATCCCGGTGCAGGAGGGGTATCATGTTGGAATTAGAGGCAGGGGTTTGTAACCTTTTCTTGGCAACGGATTTGTGCCAAATGTGCAACGACAATGACATACATGGGGCGCAATCCATACATAGCTACCGGCATGAATCCCCACGCGGTACAAAAGCATAAAATTTAAGAGATAAGAATAATTTCCAAAAGTATATGAACAAAGCAAAAAACAAAACATGACAAGGCATTGGTGTCGATCAACCAAACTGTTAAACTACTGATAGCTCTAGAAACTGGCAAGATACACCAAGATAGGTATACGTTTAAACGGCAACATTGGAGATATATCTCCGACATACAACGCCACTGGCAAATTCCATTTCGTGAACGAAAATATATGTACGGTTCTCCTATCCCATGAGATTCCGGTAAACATAACATTTACTGTAGTATACTATACTATAGTCTCTATAGTAACGGGATAACTATCACGCACAGCCACTTCCTGACTATTTCATTCTGAATATGTGGATGTTTCTGCATAGTTTGACATTGTATCGCTAGAATCAAATGTACTGTTTATATCAGTAATTAACATCATTATTAATTAAAGACGCGTGTCCTTAATTAAAATTGTGAAAAAAATTGTTCTCTTCTTAACGTGAACTGTACATTCCACCCCCCCCCCCCCCAATTTTATCCCTTTGTGCAGGTTGATATCAGCAACATACATTCGGATTGATTTTCTGACATTTTATCATCCTTTTGACATAAATATTGTGTTATGGTCAAGGTCGCCTCCAAAATATTTTCTTGACGCTACTGATAGTGATATGCGCCGGCGGTGATAATTTATATTTTATACTATTATTCCGTCAAAACGACTGTTTGCGAATCAAATATATAAGAACTTATGCTACTATTAGCACTAATGGTCATTTTACCCAATCTTTCCAGTTTACCTCTAACAGTTTAAAACCCTTTATCATCCCTATGGACCCTAATCACACGGCCACCCCGCACACTCAGCTGCTCAGCAATGATTTCTGTAGTATATTTTCGTAAATTTTTGATCATTAAATCACATTGCCTTCAATAGTTACTTTATTTTTAGAAATAAGAAATAAATCTTATCAGATATAAAATATTATTCATTTTGTTGACTTAACTGAAATAAATTTACGAATAGCTCAATTTATGTTGCAATTTACATGCCGACCTAAACTAAAACGAACTTGAAAACAAGGCGACACCTTAGCGTAAAAATAAAGCAATGGATGATGATCAGGAAGCATGGAAATTGTGGAGGATAAGAAAAACTGTTATGCAGGTATGATAGTAGTCAGAAATGAAACAAAACGCGTTTAAGTTGGTGACAAGTCCTAGCTACAATCGTTGTGGGCGATAAAACCATGTCTTACAATAGGGATGTCAGTAGCCGTGCACGACGGTAATATTATTTAAAGGAAGTTGCTATTGGCACGGAAGCCGGGCCAACAACAACACAGTCTCGCGATGCATGTACGGAAACCGTGCACGTAATGCTCTAATGGCGTGTTATTCGCCCGGAAACCGTGTAAACAACTGAACTATCATCCATGGAGGTTATCGGGGAAGCTAACGTCCGCAGGAAGTAAACCCCTAGCGACGGAGCTTCGGTGAATATAAATGGCTGTCAGCCATTGCTTTGCCGGTTGAAAATAGTTATATATGGGTATATCGAATGCAGAGGCATAAGATAAGCGCCTCAAATGACTTACAAATAAAGCTGTGTTTACTGGCAGCATTTCGATTCGTCGACTATGGACGTTCTCTACATTTTACGCTGCGCGCAGTGCTCGGTCGACGAAGCGCGTTTTTGGGGCGGCTCTTCTTTTCATCTACGAACGACAAAGGATAACCAAGGCCTGACGAACCACCAGGTTCGTCGTGAAGTACATAATCAGTTACCACGTTTGAGAGGTAAGTCACTTGTACATATAAATATGGGAAATATTGATACAGAAGGGATAATAGTTGCTACTATCAGACTATGGCTCCCTGAGCTGCTCACACATCGTCTCGAGTTGCAGGCTGAAAAGGGGAATTGTGCAAGCCCTACAATACATGGGACGTCACCATATTGTTTGTGCCATGAGGAAAAGAATGATTCCATGATTTGTTATGACAACAGTGAATGTGTTAACATGTGGCTTCACTTCTCCTGCATATCCATGAAAAGGCCCCCAAAGGGTGCCTGGTACTGCAAATCATGTAGGTTGTCCCAGACAAAATAACTCATAAGCATTACATTTGTATGAGGCATGCATTATTCATCCAGAGTTCAGGAAAGACCGTCGGACATCGGACATGTCCGGTATTTTTCTCTTTGGTCCGGTAAATAAAGCCATTTCCATCGGTCATTTTGTCCGACAGTTTATTTCGTCAATAATGTTGTAAAAATAGGGAAATATCGACTGTACATCCATCTTTCGAAACCAACACCGTCGTTTTCTCTGCTTACAAGCGAAAACAGCCGTGTGAACACGACTATATCCGAATAACAATAATATAGCGAAATCTATAGTAAGGAACCACTTTTACGAATCAAACAAGTGACCGAAACAATGAGCCCTGGTGAGCAGATAATGGAAAGCGAAAGTTGTGATTTCGTTTTCTAAATTCAGTATCGAGATTTTCGCGGGTTTAGTGTTTCGGTGAAGAACTGTGATCTTCGCGGTCTGATGTTTTCGCGGCTGCGATACAAAGATGGGGCAAGGCCTGGGAGGCAAGGCCTAGGAAATATTCAAAGACATGGGAGGAGGGTAGACCATGAATGGAATTTAAAGATGGCAAAATGTTCTGCACAGCTTGCATGTGAGTGGACCAAATGATGATAATAATGATTTTTACATGAAGTCAAATGATAATTCAATGATAGATATTTAATTATAATAATTAAAAGAAATAAAGATTGATCTTAGGGATGTTTTAATGATTTTTAATATATAATGATGTTAAATCTGAGTTAAATAAATACCTTGATGAAAAATCAAAGCTATATGGATCAATGTTTAGATTAATTTAGTTAAAATATTTATTTAGCAAATCCCTGGAGTATCATTGGCTCACAGTGAGTGTCCAGTTGGTGATATAGCTGCATAGTTTATTGTGGTTTTGTGATATAAATGTATTACATATCTGTACTACAAAATGAAAATTGCATTGCATTTTTCACCCGTTTATTTCCAGTGCAAGAGGGAGTCTGCCTACAGGAGACAAACCCAAAAACAGATAGCAGCTCAAGCAGCTGAAGCCCAGAGTGAAGCTCCGGTGGTTGAGGTGAATGAAGGAACAGAGGTCACTACTGATGAAAATGAGGTTGCAGAAGATATTGCTGGGTCGGTCGAAGCAGATGAGTCGGACAGCGATGGGTTCGATTCAGACTACTTCTCCGGCCACGAAGAGGATATTGAGGATAAAATATTTATGTACGCAAAGGACATCATGATCTAAATTAGATCCTGATGTCCTTTGCATACATAGATATTTTATTTAGATTCTAATGTTGACAATAAACAAATTTCACCCTAAAAATAATGTGTTTTTCTGACGCATGATCTTGAGACATCGCAAAATGATTAATTTTAATTCGGTCCTGAAAGAAAAGTCCCGATCCTGTAAAGTTTGGGCACTTTACAGGACATCGGTCCTGTAAAGGTCTGAAATTCTTTCCTGAACTCTGAATCTCATTGACTTTTGTATTGGTTCAATAAACTTGAGAGCTGACAATTCAGTGTTCTTTTATGCATATCTGTCTCAAATGAAGCAGGGGCGAAATTTTTCCTCTTGGGATAAATCTAGACATGTAGTGTCATTGTCATAGCCATCCATGACAAATAATTATACTTAACACACAATCTACAGTGAACCCATCACAGAGGCTTAATGTTCTTGGTTTAGAAACTTTGTTACAATTTTTGTGTCACTTGGTTAGATGGAGTTTTGATTGTTCATGTGCAGTACATTTGTATTATACATGCATTATTCATCTCATCAATAAACTTGAGTGCTGACAATTCTGTGTTCTTTTTATGTATATCTGTCTCAAATGACACTGCAGCAAATATATTCCCCTTGAGATATATAGAGACATGTAGTGTAATTGTAATAACTTTATTATCCATTCATTACATCATCAGAATAATTAATTATACTGTACACACAATTCTAAGCCATAGTTGTACCAGGCCCAAACACCGTCATTACATTACATTTACACAGACAACAAACACTTATCCATTCACATAACATCTTCCTCATTGACAATGATGCTGTAACACATTCAACACATGCAAATACTGTTAAAAATCATGACCTGTCAAACATAGCACCCTCTGACTCTCACTCTTAATATCAAGTGAATTTAAATAGAAATATTTTGAATGGTTGGCAAACTGACCAACAAATATAACAGAAATCCAACCTCTATTTTCTCAGGCACCTCGTCCTCACTCGTCCTTCTTGACCTTTTCCTAGAGTTTTCGTATCTCCTTAGCCTTTGTCCTGACTGGATACCCGGTAAGTGAGAAAATATTGAAGGCACCCAGTCTGGATGTAGCTCATCGTTACTGGGTTTACCTGTGATCAGAACCAAAAAATTACATAAAATAAGGAAGTAAGTCTGCATTTGCCCTGAGGACGAAACACAAAAACAAACGAAAGTGCTATCGGTTCCTGACCCAAATCGCCTATTTCGTTCACGATCGATTGCTATTAAAGTTTCGATAAACTAATCGAACATATTTTATTATTGTTGTAGCAGTAAACAAAACTCACCAGTGATGAAATGTTTCCCACAGAGTACCAAGTAAGGTGTTGGCCGCAACAGTGATCCGTCATCGTTTTTCCGGTTCACTGCCAAAATCCACTTTTCTAACCGTTCGTGGTGCTTAGGGAAGGTGTGGAACGTAGGTTGTGGTTCGTGCAATTAACGGCACAACAACTTTTAGGCATGTTTAAGGAGTAGAGATAGACGTCCGTTCAGCTTGAAAACGAAACACGAAATGACCGCCGGCTGCGATAAACTGCGATTTCACCGTTGCTATGCGCGCAATGCATTTTGGGAGCCCCGAAATGCCCGGATGACCGATAACCTCCATATGCATGGGATGATATCTATTGGTTGTATTGAATAAATCCAGTTCTGCTAGACAATTTAAGTCAGCATTTGACTAGTTTCAGCATTTGACTAGATTTGAATAACATTGCATTTCATGCCATGAGTTTATTTATACTTTTGATTTGAAGAACGAAATGGTTTGTTCAGGAGGTCCTTATCATTGTGGAGAACCACGTGCTTCTCACACATTTCCAAGGGGATATTGCCTTATATGTACATGCATGCATGCCAAATGTACAAGATAAGCCAGTTTAATAGGTTGTTAAGACTAAGTGGTTGTTGTTGAGCCTTAGTACCTAGGTGATTCACATCTGGTTCTTTGTAACCATAATCTTGTATTTCTTCCTGTTTTCCCTATGCTATGAATTACCAAAATCGTCAGGGAGATAATCCTAGTAATCTGTTAGGTATTTATGATGTATAATCTTTTTCACACCTGTACTTCTCATGTGATGATAGTGATGTCATGTTATAATAGTAACCGTGCGAATAACAAATAAGCTTATCTTTGCGTGCACGGTAACCGGGCAAATGACTACTAAGTCAACCATTGCACGGCAAAAGATTTTCAGGTGTTAGACAGTCTGCATTGATTTGTTTGATATTGGTGAACGACTCATCAGCTGTCAAAGGTTGACAAATACTGAAATGTGATTAGTTGTCTAAAAGAATAAGGAAGTCTATGTTGAATAATTATACAACTGATAAGGCTTTTGTATCCTGGCAAAGATTATTCAAAATGTCTGTATTTATTACGTCTTGTTTAGACAAGCATCATGTTCATCGTCTGGCGTTGACGTGCGTTTCTACTGTCTTACTGTCGTGTTTAACGAATACAACATTGTTTTCTTGACCAAGCGCTTCAACTCCCTCTACCAGTGATTCATAAGAATCAAATCTCGCTCCAATGACCATGGCGTCCTTCCTCCTCGGCGACGGAAACAAAAGTAACGAAAGAATATCCCGCCACAGGATGTTTCATATGCACATGCGTATCTCGCATACACCGAACCATCAAGCGGATGGTTATTTGCCCGGTTTCCGTGCCAATAGACACTACGTTATTTAAAATATAAATATATACTGTCGTGCGCGATGCGATGTACGTCGTGCGGTGAGCATTTTATTTCGAGTGCACGTAGCTTCTTATTAATGTTGTGTACTAACGTATCGATATAATTTATGTTGAGAATCGATGAATATCCTTTGAACTACACTATTTTGGTTATGCACTGTCTCGTGATTATTTAGCAATTGTCACATGAACTTTTAGAATCATAACTTTGTTTGCAGCAACCCCCGTCTTGGAAATATAACGTCACATTACACAATTTTAGTTCACTCGCCATGTGGCTGCGGGTTCCGGGGTGGGGTGGGGGGGGGGGGGGGGGCACTTAAGGTATGGGGTATGTTTTTTTGGCCTCATATTTGTATGACAGGGTATGCTTTTACCATTTTGACCTTGTAAGACAGGTACAGGTTATCTTGGTCATGGGGCACACCCCTACTCAGCACAAGGCCCAGTGTCCCTTCTGGGCTGCAGGTATCCGTAAATGTTATCTTTTATTTAATTGTCAATGCGATATTGTTGAATACATATCCCACCTCTAAGGTAGGTATTGCAAAAAGATAATCATTGACAAAATGACACATATACTTAAATAATAAAATTCGGAAGAACCTTGTCTGCGCGTGCGCCAGCAACCAATCTTGTCATTCAAAATAAACATGAACTTGGGAATGGTGCTGTTTACACAACCACTGACTGGATGAGGACATCTCCAAAGGTGATCTAGAAATTTTGATCAGCTGAAAAAATTGCTTGTGCAGCAATGTTAGACAGGTGTCTGGTCGCAATAATTTTAGCATCAAGTGGCAATGTCAGATAGGTGTCTGTTGGATTGGTGGAAGTATGCCATAGTGGGTTAATGTAGATATCATATTCTTACCTTCATGCTATTGTAAATACTCACTTGCACACTTTTCTATTTATTACTGGTGGTGCCTTTTATTTTTGCCTTAATTTTGAAATAATTCCTGTTTTAAGATCATTATGTCAATGATTGTTTCATCAAAATAAAGTTAAATACCACTAATTTAACATCTCAAAGCCATTTTAGGGGTGGGGGTGAAGAATAGTATAGTATTTAACAGAAAAAATATAGAACTGCCAGATTTAATTATTTAAAAAATGGAAGGGTTTGTAATAAACACTGATGTGGTTAATGAATAGAGGTATATGAAGTGATATTTCTACCATATTCCATGGTATATTGTGCGTGGTCGGGGTCAACCTGCGCGTAAGAGTTGCTGCACGTGGCAGAGGGGATCAATGAATAAAAGCGTTAGGCTGCAGAGCATCTTAAATTCTATAATTCTCCCTATAGCTCTCTCGACGTGGATTGTTGATTTTGAGACAGCTGCATTTGTGACATTGATGTCTTCAGTGAAAGTAAAACCCTTCCTACTGAATTCTGGGATTACTAGCTTACAACCTCTGAGTAAAATATCTGACTTGTCCCTGAACCCTTTGTCAGCCAACAATATCCCCCATCCCAAACTTATTGAGAAATCCACTATGCCTGACAATCTCAACATCATGTCACCCCCAGCGGCATTAGAAATGAAAGAAACTGAACCCCTTGCAATGAAAGAAACTAAAACCTAGAATGTGTGACACTTTGTAGTCATCAGTTAGGGATGGTCTTTGTGTCTGTACCTCGTGTGAAAACCAAGATGGCTCTCACATAACCATTCTTCTTGAAACTGTCTTTGCGCATTTGCAAGATGGCCAATGGATGAGAGACTTCAGTTTAGCTGCTAAAAAGGAAAGCAGGGTTGAGATGAAGCTTGACACCACAGAGGCAAAATCTAAAGGTCAATCTTATCTTAGCTTTTCAACTTTGCAGGCACCATATAACACATTAGTGTTGGTGTGCCTTAAACCCTATACTTGCCTTATCTTACCCTTCAATCTGCTTATGGTGATTTGCCAGAGGACATTTTTTTGCATTTTTGTCTTTTTCATCATCATCCCTGCCATTCAGACCACATCAGTGAATTTTACATTGTTATAACCAGGACTAATATACGAGATCCTCTCTTTTAGTAAGCTCCCTGGCTGTCTGCGCACCCAGACCACTGACCTGTCAAAAATATTTCAGAGCCATTTTGTGCTATTAAGTTCCACGGCACCAATACTAAGACACTTCGCCTCTGATAGCATCCACACTGTTGACTACTTTTGATCCCTTGCCCCTCCATATATGGGGATACCACCATCAGGGGTAAGTTTACTTGACTACACAGTACAGTGGAGAGATTAGATGGGGGTGAAGAGGAGGGGATATGGGGGTATATGGGATGAGAAATGAGCCAGGTAGCTGTGTTGCACAACACAAACCTCACACTACAAGGTGTGGTTAAAGGGGGAAGAGATAAACTGTACAGTAAGTGATGTGTGTTGTAGTGAACGGTAACGGATTGAGGATGGCTAGGATGTGGTTGACACAGGTCGGAAATAGGAAGATTTTATGCTATAGGAAGATTTTATGCATGCCTAGTCAAGCAGGCAACCATTTTAGTCATTACCATTTTAATTATTTGTCAATAATCGATCAGATGATCAAATTTGATGATCAACCTGCCACCCACATGGTTTGGATCATGACGTTCATATTCTGCTCCATTGTACTGGTAATGATAGCATTTGTTTTTATCATTCATAGTCATTGCACGTGCATCAGTCGCACAACCCATTTTTCAACAGCATTTTGTCCAAAATTTGCGACCTTCATACAACAGTAAATTCGGTTCATAAATATAGCTAATTGTTTTCTCAGGATAGTTTGGATGTGTCACTTAACAGCTGGTAGGATAGAATATGGATGTATGCATCTGTGCTGTGTGGTTGCTAATAAATCTGTTGGCTGCACAAAGAAATATGCTGCCACTATCCATTCATGCACTGTTTGGAAATTGTAAAGATGCAGGACAATGGGTGCCAACTTATCACACAAACTGACTGTTCTTCCCTTTTGTTGTAAAATTTGTTTGGGTGTCCATGAGAAGGCAATGAGATTAAGCACTTCATGTCGGAGGTGGTAATTAACAAACGCTTCAGAGGCCATTCAGATTTATTGTGTACATAAAATGAATAAAATACTGATATAACACTTGTCAAATATTGGTAAGACTGCATGTGTCCAAAATTGTAATGTAGTAAATTGCCAGGTTTTCCCCCTGCATCACTGTGTCTTTAAATTTAATGCTCTGGTTGCAAAGTGTACTTAATTTTGCAATAAAAAGTTGTGTATTGATAATAAAAAAAATTCAAAACAGAGTCATGTACAAAATAATTGCAAATTCTGTTCATAAAATTCTAACCCTTGATTTGCCTACCTGTGATTGATTCCAGTTGTGTCATGATCGTGGTTACCTTGTTACACAAGATGAGTTGGACCAGACATTGGATCAATTCAAGGAACAATTTGGAGATAAACCCAGGTACACATATTTGATCAATCTCGGTGGATTACTTGGTGTACCTAATGTAAAAGTTCATTTAATCTGTAGGCATGTTAATTGTTACGATATGGTTTTATTATGTAACATTAACGTTATCTTGCCCTGAATCTGTGTTGTGTTCAGTGAGAGAAGACCAGCGAGAAGTGATCTTATTGTACTAGTTGCCCACAATGATGATCCTACAGGTGAGTTTAAGCAGGATTCCGTCAGGAATGAAGTCTGTTAATTGTAGCAGTGTCATTTTAAAAGACGCATGACTTATTACATCAGACACGGCTGCATCCACAACAAACACAACAACAACACAATATTAAGGAATATACCTATGAAAGCTTGTAATCTAACACACTGTGTCTGATGTACCTTTCCAGCGACCAGAAGTTTAGGGTCAAATGTTCGTGCTATTGGATGTGCAGGCTATAATTCATTTCACTTACTACAGTGTCAGGATTTGATGTTATCCAGTTGTTATGAAGGGAGTGGTATAGGGTTGTATTACCTGAACTTACAGTTTAGGCACAAATCATTCTTTATTTTAGGGGACTTGTGGATCAATTTAATTCTTCCCTAAACAATTTCCAGAAAAGAACAGTTAGAGAAGTTTGAATTGGTTTTGTATACTTACAACAGTGTGGATTGCTTGAATTATCTGTACAGAAATAACTCTTCATTGAGAGCATATAAGACTAAAGTTCTGTGCCGTTATTCTCCCGGGCCTGCAAACCAATCTGAAGGATGATTTTCTTATTTCAGATCAGATGTTTGTGTTCTTCCCTGATGAACCCAAAGTAGGCATCAAAACCATCAAGACATATTGCCAGCGCATGCAGGAGGAGAATATATCTCGTGCTATTATTGTGGTACAGGCTGGTATGACCCCGTCTGCTAAACAGGTAGCCATTGTGTAGCTTCATTCTTACATTCATTATTGACCTAGCTTACACTGCTTAGCCACCTTCAAAATCATCATTGTAATATACCTGCATTAATTAAAGCAATTAACTCCTTTAAAAAAAACTTCCTGGTGGGTGCACCATCCAATTTCCCAATTCATCAGTTTCTTAATATGCTGGCATTTGGTCGTTTCAAGAAGAAACGAAAACCTCCTAGCCCATGTTTTCAATATACAGGCCTAATTCTACCATGGCTGCTTTTGGATACAACATATGTTTTTCCCTTTGCAATAACTTACCTGTTACCCCATTTACATCTTGTTATTGTGTTATTGCAAGCTTTAGGGTAGTGCTTATATATGGTAATCATTAGGGTTTTTTCATCTTTCCTCACCTTCATCCACATGTTTTCCCCTCTGTTTTCCATTTATCCTAGAAGGTTTCTGCTAAGTCAGGTCAAACTTATCTATTCATATTCATCCCACCTTTCGAGGTGCCATATAACACATTAGTGTTGGTGTGCCATTAATCCCTATACTTACCTTGCCTCACCTAACCAATCTGTCGTGGCAGATGTTAATGGAAAAGGAGTATGTAGTGCTGCAATTGGGATATTTCTTACTGTCGTCTGATGAGCTGTCTTTGGGCCCTTTACTTTTTTTGCCTTAACACTAGTCTGTTATTCTCATCTTGTACCTGTAACAAGACTCCCCTGACATTTGACATTTTCATGACTTTATGTTTAATTATATAGTCCTTGGTTGACATGGCCCCAAAATACATATTGGAACAGTTCTTGGAAGCTGAACTACTGATCAACATAACGGAACATGTGGTATGTACAATAATATGGTGTGCATTTTCATGTAGACAGGGTAACTGGGTTACTTGCTGAAACAATGCTGTAGATCACATGGTGTTGATTTGATAAGATGTTTCCAGATAATGATGATTACAATGATTAATGATGATTGACAGGCAATGTGAAATTTTAAAAGTCAAGTTTAACCTGTTAATGTGTAGGAGAATATTTTATGTTGAATGCAAGTAGATGCTGAACAGCAATTTGTATTATGCCTTATTGGTGTCAATTTAACATGGTTTCTATGGCATGTATCAGGTCTATTTATCAATATATGGAACACTTTTGTGTGAGGTCTTTTTATGTGTTTCTATTTCTTGGTGTAGCTTGTTCCTGAGCATGTACTGATGACACCAGATGAAAAGCAGGAGCTGCTTCTGAGATAGTATCCTTCTGCTTGTGGCATGCTAGTGTTACGTGTTAGCATGGACCAATCTGAACTCAACTTGGTTTTCATTGGTGATGATGGATCAATAGAAATATCTTGTGTATTTATAACTTCATGCAGACTTTTATTTTTAGTGTAATATAGATGCAAGCACATTTGTCAGCTCATCTATTACTTTGCTATCCTTGTTTTGTTTTTAAACTATTCTTATGGAAAATTTGGTTAGAGTTTATTCCAAGCAATTTATTTTCCTTGAATGGCATTCAGTAAACTAAAAGAGTCACAGCTGCCCCGAATACAACAAGGTGATCCTGTGGCTCGGTACTTTGGACTCAAAAGAGGCCAGGTGGGTTGCCTTTGTCTGCTGCCCTTCATGATAATTGGGGGGGGGGGGGGGGGGGCAGCCAAGTTCTAACACCAAGGAAGCATTAATGCAACTTTAATTGCTGCTAAGTGGGATAGGCACTGTGTTAACAGTGAACTGTTTCTACAAAAAGCTCACAAAGTGTCTAATTTCAATTTCTGGTGTTTCACTTGATAGCTTGCTATTTGTGTGGGTACCAGTCATTTTCTCTGAAATGCTGAAAGAAAAGATATTGATGGGGGTGGGGGAGATTATTAGAAGCCATGGGGTTAATTATTTGTGGGGAAGATATTGATGGGGGTGGGGGAGTGCCGATTAATTAGAAGCCATGGTGGTTAATTATTTGTGTATTATATGTTGCAACCTTTAAAAACTTGAAGATTGATGGGGGTGGGGGAGTGCCGATTAATTAGAAGCCATGGTGGTTAATTATTTGTGTATTATAGTGCCGATTAATTAAAAACTTGAAGATATTGATGGTGGTTTAATTAGAAGCCATGGTGGTTGTGTATATATGTTGCAACCTTTAAAAACTTGAAATATTGGGGGGGGTCCGAAGCCATGGTGGTTTATTATCATTTTGAACCTTTAAAAACTTGAAGATATTATCATTTGATTGTTGCAGGTTGTAAAGATTGTTCGCCCCAGTGAGACAGCAGGTCGCTACATCACATACCGCCTAGTTGTCTGACCTCGCCCACCACATGTCTCTCTCTTCATCCCATATAAGGTGATATTATTGGGCCAACTTTTTAATAAATAAAGAAGCTAGGGGAATGAGGTGGTTTGGGGGGGGGGGGGGGGGGGTTCGTGCAACATGCTATAGAAATATTGACACCAGCTAGTCAATTCTGTCTGTCCTGCTGTTTTGAGAGTACATTCACATTTCCACACTACCACTTGTACTGGTGATAATTAATCAGGTCAATTGTGATTCTACATGAAATGTCTTTGGGTTGAACTTTGCAAGGCAACATTGCTCACCACCACATCCATTCTAGAAACACTGACCCCTTGCTGCCCTCAAGATTGATCAAATAGTGAAATTTATGTCTCAAATAACATTTGTAGAGATATGTCATTGTGCATATATTAAATTGAACACATAGAAGAACAAATACCACTGGAACTGTAAAGTTATCCCAATGTTTAAATTTGTCTTTAAGTTGTGAATCCCACCTCATCCCATGTGAACAATATCAGTCTGATAGAAGCCCAATCCTTAGTCGTGTTCAACATGCTGGGTTTGCTTGCGCTGAGAATTTTTTCCCATTTATTCCTGACAAGTTGATGAAACTCTTTAATGGGTGTGTTTTTTTTTCATAGCTGGGTGTCTGTTATAACTATCAACTCTCTGCCTGTGTCATTTCCCTTTATTCCAAAAAGTAACAATGTATAATTGGATCAGCGTGAAGTTTATGGAATCGGATGTGAAATAAGGACAAACTCAGTTTCAAGTTGCGCTATCAATCACATCCCCCGTGAAGCGTGTCCGACATCTGGGAGTTTGTCCCGCCTTGAATCCACGCTAGGCTGCGTTAGTTTACCCCGAGGACCTGTCGCCCAGTTGGAGAGACCCTGTCGACCATCGCCCAAATGGCGCACAGGAGGAATGCCCATCCCAGCTTCCCATCGGGGAGGAATGGCCTTTTGGGCCAGCAACATCAAAACGGGGGTCAAACGAGATGCCGATTTGGACCTCCCCCTATTGTTCAGAATGGTTATTTGCCCGAGTGCCGCCATTCGTTTGAGTTCGCTTAACATAAGCCGAATGGGTCCGTAGTGATTGTATGACAAGGGCATTTCTATATCGGGCTTACGCTTGTAGCCGTCAACCTGTCTCCATGTGCCCTTTGACCTCGCGTAACGGCCATTTTGGCACTTAGCAAGAAAGTGGAAAATCCTTTGTAGCTCCAAAACCAAGCGAATCCATGTATTTGTCCGTCGGGCCAATTCATAATTACCAAGAAACCAGTCCTACTCAGAAACCAGTCCTACTCAGAAACCAGTCCTACTCCTTCAAATATAAAATCATCATCGGAAGTACCTCACAACATTGGCTTGTGTTAGCCATCTTGAACTAATGAATTGGAGCACATGATCATGATGATTTCGTGTGATACATGCCCATATGTGGTTGTTTTACAGACGTCCTCTGCTTCATCGAGTTCGCCATGTTGATTAGTGATTTCGGCCAGCTCGTCAGCTGTAGTTTTATTGAATTATGGAGATTGGAGGAGAGGATATCATGTTTAAGGAGTCACTCCGCACCTCCTCACCCTCTACCTATTGTATCCGCCACATCTCACACTAATGTCTTACACGAGCCTAATGCGCCCCCTCCCCACCCACAACCTCCCCGTACCCCGTCATTCCACTCCCCGTACTTACCCCGCACAAGAGTTAATTCTCATCACTCGTTCGTTTTTGCTGATCCCTGTGTCAGTGAGGGGATATAACTAGGTTGCGTGGCTGGTGCTACCGCTACAGAAACACTCTTTTTATCCACTCTTAATCAACATCCTTTTCCATATTCTTCTCTGTTCATCACATTCTTCTCGACAACCTCACTTGCTTATAAAGCCTCGCTTCCAAATCCATTCAAACTCGTATTGGCGTACCAACATAGCGCTGAACTGCTGAAGTCGCTGAGATTGTTCGGTAGTTAATCAGGAGAATGTTCTTGGTGACCTGTTTCATTTCACAGGGTTGTGACGCGCGGTACTCTAGACACGAAGTGGCCCCAAACGACGAGGTGCGTCACTACAACACGATGTAAGACGCAGGTTTGCCGATGTCTTTACGCACGCCAGGGTGCAACTAAATGATATACAACGTTTGGACGGATTGATAGGGTGTCAGAGAAACGCGAGTTATATGACTGTTATCTCTGTCGGGAGACACACAGTTGGAGCGGCGTTTTCAGTCACTCTGTCTGGTCCGCATTTGACTCCTCCGTACGCCAGGCAGGCTGGCTTGATTCACATAATATGTTTTTAAATTTGACCTTATGCGTTTATAGAAATCAATACCTGGTAAAATTGATCACAACAAGACAAACATATTTACTTGAAGAAAAAGAATTTCATTTTGCCCTGCCCTGTGATATACTTCAGTGGTCGTGGACAACATTAGGTAGTTTTTCCCCATTTTCTGCCGTCTGGTCGACCTCGACATGAATCGCTTATCACTTATAAAACACTTATGATTATGTTTGTCGCATTGAGACATCAAACTTGATGGCTATTTTGTTTTACAGGAGTACAAAGAAGCCATATTTTTTTTTTAAAAGACGTCCCCCTCCCCAACCGTTCGGATGTTTGCTCTATATTTTCAACAAAACTGTGTGGTAAATATTTGTGTGAAGGACTGCGAGCGTAGGAAGTTATTGAGTGCGAGACGTCAATAATGGGTGTGACTTTGTACATGTTCGCAGACCAATTTGGGTCTATGTTTAGCAACCACATTACGGAAAGCGTCTACGGTTTCGGGACGCACCGGTACATAGCTATTAACAACGACACGATGCACCGAATAACTTTACAGAAATACTTTTTGCACATAAATTCTTCTGTGAGTATGTCAGAATAAACCATTAAAACGGTCCCAAAGTTACAGTTTACCCTCGATGGAAGTTCCTTCCACGTCCAATACTCGTGGTTGAAACACGCAGGGTGTTATAGTATCTCTGTGTTGGCTGCCAATGCGTGTTGCCAAAAGACGTGTTGAGTGACCCGCATCTAAAACACAGGGCAACTTCTCAGAGGATAAACTGGGCTGTATCAATGTAGGTATGGGTAATAAATACTTGTACCGTTTATGCGACTTGCAGACTTGCACAACAAACGATGTGTGACGACCGTACTATATGCCGCCATATTAAGTCGAGTTTAACTGCATTAAGTTGGGTATGATCTGGTTGATAGGGTACCGGTACAACCGGCGCGGGGCGAGGAACGATGTAAGGGTGTCTAGTGGCTCACCCTTATCGCAGGCCCCCTATCGATACTCCCGTTCGGTCTTATTAGCTTTGATATTACGAATTTGTTGCTGCAGCGTTATCCTTCAAATGCATTGTCACAATGAATAATATCATTCTCACATTTCCAAGTTTGCTATTTGTTGATGATGCAGGTTATGGTAGCAGTTTTACATGGACAAGCTGGGCACCTCATTGGTTAGAAGCTGTGCTCATGCTCGGGATCTCTCACCATATCGTCGGTGACCCTGTCACAAACTGTGAACCAGCATTTATGATATCACTTTTTTGAAGTACACAATCGTGTCATTAAGTGCATATATTATTTCAGTAAACATTGCTAAATGCCTAAGTTTATGGTTCTTTTTTCTGTTGCCTGTTTGTTGTTCTCTAGTGAATGCCTTTCTCTGTACTCTGAAATATCCTATCTGAAATATCCTAGTGTACAATACTATATATTCGTATCCACAAATACGGAAAAAAATGTCACGTAAAGCTGAATAGATCGTGTTATGCAGGGGTTCTTCTTTTTGCTGTTTCGCTAGCTCTCCCGTGTCTTTTTGCTGTTTCGCTAGCACTCCCGTGTCTTTTTGCTGTTTCGCTAGCACTCCCGTGTCTTTGGTTGTGTGGTCCCCGGCAATGAGATAGCAGACGGGCTTCTGGAGAAGCGTTCAACCAGGATGTGATTGAGGTGAGAGTCCCCTTGACGGACTTAACCTCAGATCGTCAAATTGTATAAACACAAATAGCGGGAACAGTGGGATGAATCCATGCCCGACATATCCATCGCCGGCCACACAGGGGTAGCCGTAGAAAGGAGGTTATTCTTGCCCGTGGTCGCAAATGTCACACATGTACGACACATGCTTTCGGTTGAGGGATAAACGCATACATGAATGCATTCCTTGCCATAGCACATACAATGTCAAGCACATTCTTATCGAATGTGCCCCTCTGATTCTCATCAGAAATCGCTAATCCCATGTCCTAAGTCTAAGACTCTACCCTACTGAGTATTCCAACAGAAGCGCCCCATATATGTTTAACTCCCTGGTAATCATATTAAGAATTTCCTGATTGATGTAGATATAGTGTCTCATTTGGGTGAGCCGGTCGCGCTCTGCTCGGCTTGTTCCAGTTTGAACGAGGCCCTTACATAACCATGTTCATCGTATTGTTCACTTCGCTATTACCTCGGAGTAATGACGTCACGGTGAAGCCAATCCCACATGATTCGCTAGGTCTGGTTGTCTTCGCCAGTACTTCTAGGTAGTAGTTGGGTTTCCGGTCATATGATTCGCGAGCTTCTGGATACCACATCTGCGAACTCGCATCATCTTCGTTCCTTTAAATAGCTTTCAACGAAACAATAAATGAAATCACCTTTACCTGTTCTCAAGTTTAAAACAAAAAGTGAATTATAGGTTGTTTCTCTTGGACTGTTGAACAGTTAACTCAATTTGCAGTGTCATCTCATAGTATTGGCGGTTCATATGAAATGATAACAGTTTCTTACTATATATTGAAATCGATATGTTTAATCAGAAAAGATAACAAAATATTCAATAAACTTATGAAATTCAATCTCAATACCATGAGCGGCAATAGTAAGTTGGGAGGCGTATGCAATTCCAATAATCACTTTTATGTGATCTTGGCAAAAAACTAGTTTCATAGTAAAACGGGTTCAAAGGAAGGCAGTAATTAACGTCTTAAAGAGCTTAATACCGACTCAGTAACACCTTTGTTACGATTAGCTGCTGGTCGGCTCAACTAAGAAGCTTTGTGGTGTTCTTGTAAAACGTACGTTTGCCACTCCGTTCAAACAGGTACAAATATATACGATAGAGATTAATTTCATGTGAAGACGAAATCGCATGATCACGTGATAAATCAGAGCCTGTGCGATTAGTCTAGCTTTATTCATTACTTATAGTCTTATTCACCAATCACATGATTATGTTATACATAACATAAAATTACTACATACTCATCATCAGAATTCGGGACAGGGGTCAATGCCAAGTGTTGGAGCCGCGTCCATCCGATAGTGATGTGAGTAAGTACTCGTACTTAGCACGATTATACTACGATATCGTTACGATAGCTATATGCGAGAAATCTACGAATGTAGTAAGAGTAATTGCAATATAGCACGATATTCCTAACATATTACTAGCAGTTATCGCAAGCCAGTTAGAGTCCAGGTGATTTGGGAAATGAAGCGGGCACAAACAACTACGTCTCTATTAGCTAGTTCCAGAAGTGGTTCACGGCTTATTCGTTGGAGTATCATAGAACACTCTTATACGCTGACATTACATCCAAATATTTCGGATTAAATGAGTCTTAGACTCAACACGAGTATCTACGATATACCATGAGAGTGTGTACGAGAGCCGTATGAGAAGGCCCGAGAGCACGAGTTACAACAGAATTACGAGAACCCCCAACTTGTGACACCACCACGAGAATCTTTATCATACAGAACATTCGCGTGGTGCTTCATGATGGTGTAAGAGCTGTTACGATTTCAAGAGATACGATTATATGGTCAACGAATGACCACGATATACAAACTCACGTCACTCGTAACTCAAACTCGAGTCCGTGTGACTAGGGCTCAACCAACATGGCATGCATTTAAGCGATGCAGTAATGTATGCGTACTAAGCAATGGACTACTTTCTGTTTAAATATTAGATATGGCTTTCATGGAAGACACTTAGACCAAAAATCCTATTTGACACATAATCGTGATCTGAACCACGTGCTCTGGTGCTCATAGGGTATATGCACTACATTCAACTGCCGTTTTGGTCGATTAACGTGAAAGTATCATGCAGTGGGGATAAATATTTGTGGGTCAAAACTTGCAACCTTAAATTTACATCTGTACGGGTAGTTAGAACTCCAGGACCGTATTGAAATAACAACTCTGAGATCACATTACGCGGGCCTACATTTTGGTACGCGCCCAGATATTACTGGTGGATCTGTTTACCTTGGCGTTAAACTTTGTAGACTACTGGTCAATTAATGAGAGTATTTGCAATGGTAAATGTAGGGGGTTTACGTCAGTTACAACAACGAGGTGATATCGCGACGGTGATACATGAGGAGCTGTGCATGAGGATGAGTGTGATGCATGGACAGCTCGCTCCCTCTTGGCATAAACCCGTTGCTCATACCGGGCTGAGAAACCCTAGCCGCTGGGACTAAGGTCCAGTATGTACTATTGAGCGACCGGGTCGGGTGCATCTTATTTAACTCCCATGTAGGTAAAATCAACATGACCTTAAAAATAACCAGCAACGACGAGCAAGAGTTCGTGTGAACGCATGACACCAACTAATCTGTTCATTTATGAGGGTTTCAAGACGCTGGTTGGGAATGCAGTCGCGGGTTGATATCTAGCCACGTCCAATGATCTCAATCTGACTTTTAACCTGTTAAAATAAGATGTGTTTGATAATATCATTGGTTTATTTTGCTGTTAGACAAATAAATACAACAGGTATTCTTAGTACCTGCTACATATATAACTAGGTTTTACAATTAGAATATTTCATGTAGCAGTAACACCTGTTCCAAATCAGATTTAAATTTATCGTTAAAGCTCAAACAATTTCGCAAATCAGATTTAAATTTATCTTTAAAGCTCAAGCAATTTCGATGCATGGATTTTTGCTAAGATATAGTGGGCTTTTTCATTCATTAGTTATTATGTTAGCCGTCAGAAGTGGGGAGTTTTAAAACTCCGGCGCCTTTGGGTTATATACTGTTGAATCACGACTCCATGGTTAAATCAAAAGACAATCCATTAGCAAACAAAATACTGCTAAGGCAATCTAGGGTGTAATAAAGATGTCAGAAGAGAGAATAAAATAGACTTTTAGATTATCGTTGAATGACAAAATGTAAATATCTAGAGGTTCAAGGCAATGGGATAACGTTCGACGGATAACTCTTTAATGCATGGATCCTAATTTTTCGCTATAAAAGTGGGAAATATCGCCGATTTTCGTCTGTTCGCAGATCTAGCTCGTGAATAACAGGGTGATTACTCCAGTAAAGGTAGGAACCTCGGTCAATGTTTACGTTGAATATCTTGACAATTGAGGCCTGTGATGACAATACATCGAGGGATCCTGATATTGAGGATGTATTTTCCAATTCATTATTCGGGCCCAAACAACTGACACCTACTGACAAGGAAGTAGGTGCAGGTACCTTCCCGAGGACATAACTTTGTTTCAGAGAATCTCGCCGATGGCTGATCGCAATCATATAGAGTTTGACACAACAACTCGTCGGGGTCGTGCATAACTAATGAACGCTTCTCCATTGAATGGTTATTAGAAAATTATACATAATAAACCAAATTGTCTCGTTTCCGCAAGCTGTCAGCTGGCTTGGGTATTGTCTGCTTCTCATTTAGTTTGATAAATCCATAAGACACATTTCGTACGGCAGTATTCATATTTAATGCGTCAGGGGCCTTGATGGTCGATAAAAATATTGGATCCCGAGCTGAAGGCGAGAGAGAATGTATGGTTTTTCATTCGCGAAGCATGTTAAGTCCGGAAGTAAATAAAGTTGATAATGCTAGATGCGGGGCATGATTTACGTTCGTAGAGATTACCGATACTGTCCGGCTCGGTTATTCAGTTGCCCCTGAACCAGCATTATACGTTCCGCGCAGACTCCAAAGGCCTTTTAAAAGTCCTAGCGCATGCGTGACCTTATTTCCTCGTGCATTCAACGTTCAATGGCGGCCGCGAAGAGACCCTGTCTCGCACGGTTGGGCCATTTGCGGCCCGAAAATCCCGGTCCTTTTAACAGAAAGGATTCTAAAAAGAGTGGAACTAAATCACCAGAGTCCCTTCTAGACATCTGTGCAAAAATTGTGGCCGAAAACATACCCTTTCAACGCGTAGAACAGCGGATAGATCGGATCCCTGAACCAGTGCAAAGTCGAATTGTGTATTGGTCCTTCCCACGAAACGAACGGGACATTTGCATGTATTCCTCCTTTACAAATCCAACTAAAGAAAATGGAGAAAACCAAAAACTACCTTTCCACCAAGGAGTTAAGTTATTGGAAGATGGTGCTGTAGGAAGTGTCCTTCAAATTGGTGAGTTATATTGGAAAACATACTTAGATCACTACGTGTGGTTCTTGGCCTTGCCTCGGAAACTTGACCCCAGTTCGTTGCGCATCGATACCGGGCCGTAGTAAGTGTCAACTGTCAGAGCCTCATTCGTGACGTCAACTTGAGAAAGTCAACTCTTTCTTAAGTTACGCCCATTATAGTGCAGTTTTTGGTTTAAGTTCTTCAGAAAGAAATACATTGTCACTCTTGGCCATTTTATCTGAGCACATCGCAGTGTTTTTCTTGTTGGCCTGTGGAGTTGAAGTCAATTCACGACCAGTTGATAATTCCTGTCTCTGACATTCTTGTCAGAATGCAATTACCCTCTTTTAACTCAATGATATCAGTCTTATTTCTTTGCGAGATTCATTAGAAATCGTTCATGAACAACTGAACTCTATTGTAAATCTTCACTTGCATCATATTTTTTATTTCATTTACACCAAGTTGTATTTATTTGATGTCTATACTGATGATGTCACCTGTTGAATGAATTTGGTTTACATGCCATGTGTTGAGTCATGTGGTCATCTTTTTTATATTTACTTTTACCTTTTTCTGAAAGGGCCATTAAAAATCAACCTAAAATGCAATACAATGAAGAGTTGGTTGACAGTAGGCTACCGAATTTGTATATTCCAAGTTAACATGATATATTTGACTTGCCAATATCAAGAGTAAAAATTCATCCCATAGATGTCAACAGCCCACCTCTACACAAAATTAGCTTGGTTCTGTTAATTGCAGTTGTCAGGAACAGCCTAACTGAGACTAAAACAACTTCAGTTGATACATTTGATTATACTAACAACAGTGCAAACCATACATATTTCACTTTAGGTGTCAGATATGATAGGTTCTGTTTGAATCTAGGTCATCTTATGCAGAGTTCTGGTCGGCAGTTAGTTGTTTAAACAGAAGTGTACATTTACACATTTCATTGACAAATAAGCTAACAGTAATATCTTGATGAAGTTCATCAACACCAGATGTGTTTTAATAGGATAGCCATCAACAGTTCGTTAACGCATAAGGTGGTACAATCCTCAAATAATAACTCAGAGTTTGATGGTTTATTGTTTAATATTATGGAGGGTTTGTTCAAATGACTACCAGTATATGCAATTTTGAATATACATAGGGGTGTGAGAAAGAAAAAGTGACAACATTTTCAATTAATGGTTTTGAGTTAGTTGGCATATATATATGTTGAACACTGTCAGATGTGATGTATTTATTTGTCCCCATATATTGTTATAGTTATCTATTTTAGTGCAATATGACCGGGACTTAAAGGTAGGAGCGAGACACGAGGGAGCCATTTGTCAGGACTTAATGCCAGGGAGTGGTTTAAGATATGCCTCGTCGGGCCCGTTGCAGCTTCTATGGTTATGTGGGGCCGAGATAGAAAGATGTCGGCAGAATGGGTTACTCATGTGGACGTTATGCTGTCACACAGGCCTTGTCTAATTGCAAGTTATAGTTGCCATCTACGGGCTTTCATAAACTCTTAATGTTCGGTTCAGGACTTGGACGGAGAGAGGGACCCTTCGAAATGAGCCAATTACATGACTGTGACTCACTGCAGCGGGTGAGCCGACGGATGAGTGAGTGCTGTGGGTTGTCAATGGCGGAGGACACTGGGGACTTAGTTAATATTACGGCTTTGGGGGATGCCAATAGCGGCCATAAATAATGGAGCCGAATGTTTGCCACAGTCGGAAAAGCCGAGCGGAAAATCAATTGTGTCGGGTCATCAATGCGAAGAAGACGGCAGAGGACGATGTACCTATGTCAGAGCATACTTGATAGCTTCCTAGGCAACGGTACCTCAAGAGGCTTGTTTATTAGTCATCGTCCGAGTTTATAATTCATGACGGCGGGGTTTTACGTTTTAATTGTATTGGATTCCGGTCAGGCTTTGCAAGTCGCAGCGACTGCATGGGGCTTTGTTTTACAACTTCGATGGGGATTGTAGCTGCTGTTGGATTTAGATGGGGACGGGGTTATGTGGAATAGACGCGGGCTCACATTAAATTTTACGGCTGGCAAATGAGATTGCTTGCTTGATGCGCCGTCATATAATACAGCGAAAGCATGACAGCGCCGCATAAACGCGTGGTGGTTAGGTTTTTGTGTGGCTTGAGAGGGAACCTTCCAAGGTCACAGCTTGGTGTCGACTCCAACCAGCTCGGGATACTTATTCAAAAATATGTGTTACAAGTAAAGATAAACTTATCTGTTAAGGCGGTTGGGTGATGTCAAGGACGTATTTTGAGTAAAGTAAGCATGACGTTATCTAGTAAAGGCATAAATGTGTGCGACACTAAGTACTTGTTAACTGACAGTTTTATCACTTATCTGCTCGTGGTTTTGACTACTGGTGTTTTTGGTGCCGAAACCATGACAGTTGTGGAAGTTCTACAGAAAGTTCACCTTTCCAAATGGAATGTGATATTGGGGACCTATAGTGAGCTACCTGTATTGTATTCTTTATTCAATGTCTGGATAATAAGAACTAATATGTTGATGCTTCTGTGGTGCAACGCGTTCCAATCCACCCACATCGCTACCATAAGCCATGCTAGACTCCCTAAATGGTTGACTTGTGTTTTGGCTGGAGGGGTCAGGTGAGGTTTGGAGCGTGATTTCGTCTGGAAGAAGCTCGCTCAGGTGTTGCAAATTGTGTTGGAAGTTATGTTCTTCTGTAACTGTATCGTGTCTCATATTCCCAGGAGCCTGAGGTGTGTCACTTCACGTGACTTGGTGGGGTTTATACCCTTCTGCAGGGTGAGATGCAATGGAAACTCTCATTTAGTTACGTGAATTAATATGCCAGCACAACCGTGAGGAATCGTGCATCACCCATGGTGGTCCTCCCTGAACTGTGCATCCCCCCTCATGGTCCTCCCTGAATCATGCATCACCCCATCATGGTCCTCCCTGAATCATGCATCACCCCATCATGGTCCTCCCTGAATCATGCATCACCCCATCATGGTCCTCCCTGAATCATGCATCACCCCATCATGTCCTCCCTGAATCATGCATCACCCCATCATGGTCCCTGAATCATGCATCACCCCATCATGGTCCTCCCTGAATCATGCATCACCCCATCATGGTCCTCCCTGAATCATGCATCACCCCATCATGGTCCTCCCTGAATCATGCATCACCCCATCATGGTCCTCCCTGAATCATGCATCACCCCATCATGGTCCTCCCTGAATCATGCATCACCCCATCATGGTCCTCCCTGAATCATGCATCACCCCATCATGGATTCATGGTCTTTTCTGAGCAACATTTTTCTCCGTGTTCCTTTCTGTTCAAGGTTAAGTAACTCTTCACCGGACCCGCATAGTTTGTGGTGACTGTGGTCCGGGTGTTGGTGAAACCAGGTCCGTGTTGCCTGGTAACGCGGGGTTCAATTAATGTGGCTATGAATGGTCCGCTGGTATTACAAACCATCAATGGGGCGACGGTTAATGTGTGTTTGCCGGGACTGTGGATTTGTGGATGAAAGGATATATTTGAAGCCCATACGCTTGGCCTTCTTTATCCTCTTGTAAGTTGTATGCTTGCTTACGCACCAATGATGAAGGATCTACGACCTTCTCCACCTACAAGCCATCTAGACGCCCACCCTTACTTGCTTTGGTGACTGTGACGTCGGAATGCAACATATGGGCACTTGTGGCATGGTGCTTGTTATATCTCGAGGTTGTGTCAGTACACCAACTCCCACTGTTTGTACTTCCCCGCCAAGAAACCGCTCCTACCCCACCAGGAATCTTGGGGACATGTGTCGACGGAATTGCAAATTAGGAGCATGTCTCTTTGAAATTTTCCCGCCGCAGGAACTTTTGAATCTGTATGGGAGAGGGGTTCGAGTGTGGTGTGTAATTATAGCCATTAGGGGTTTGGTTATACCTCTGGAGGATCCCAACTGTGTTGATGGGTTGATAGCCTGGGCGCGTCAGGGGTCAAAGTGTGAAGCGTTCTTTTCTCAAAGGGGTAACGAGTTAAAAGAGAAATTTGAATTGGATCGATTTATTGTAGCCCGTTATTTCTCTGTTGTGTTGGTAGACTCCCTTGGGTTTGTCCAACAACGCAATATACTGAGTAAGGAGGACAATACTCGCTCTTGGCACTTTGGTGATAGCATAATCAAACAAGGAAACATTCTTTTTTAAATAAAAGGAAACACCCCTATCATTGTGTTTATCATATAAGCTGTATACTTGGTGTCCTCTTTGAGGAAAAAGCCTCAATTGATATGACATTTCTTCTTCTTTGCTCTCTCTCTCTCTCTCTCTCTCTCTCTCTCTCTCTCTCTCTCTCTCTCTCTCTCTCTCTCTCCCTCTTATCTCTCTCCGCGTGTAGTCACCTGATCAATTGCTAGAAAACCTGTTGATTTATATCCGTTGTTACGATTATTCAGACTGGGCTATCTCTACCTGTACAGTGTTAGTTAAGCTAATTAATGTGAACGTTAATAATGTAGATAATGTTGGCATCTTACTAGTTTGGATATTAATTAGGTTAAACTGGTAGCCAGTAGGATCAATCTGATTGTCGTTGGACGTTTTATAAGACGATGTGTGACGTAATTTGCTCCTGTCATTATCATGTTATACATGAGCCTTAGAGTCGCAAGTTTAGCCGGACGCGTTCCAGTTGAGTTGCGATTGTGGGATCTGCGGTGGTTCTCTTCCTTGTCGAGGTCTGACACGGAACTCTATAAGGCATACATGACGTTATCCGGGTATGAATTGGCTTTCATCGGTTTACTTAATAATTGCCGTCATCTCTTGTATATCCGGTTCTGTTATGGTGATTTTATTCGCTAGCACTAGTGCGTTCTGACGTCCTGTTTATTGGTGTCGTGTAATGACTTCTTCTGGGGAAACGATGACGCAATATTGGACTGACGCAATTCTATAGGAAATCAATTGATGAAGTACACGCATGTGTGTTTTAATGGCGATGTGATTATAAAACTCGTTAATAATGACTCATTGATAAGTTTTGGTCCTGTGGTATTTTTTATCCACAGGATGAGTTGCCCGTGCTAGGCTCCAGTATAATATACCATGAAGCTTCCATTCCTCACTCGGTTCAAGGCGCTGCATTTTCACTCGGAAGCTACCTTGAGCTACCTTACCACTGTTTTGATCTGGTCTCAGTTTCACTTTCAGCTTCAAAGGCGAAGTCTATTTTGAGCTGTCGATTCCGTAAAAAGATCGCTGCCCGTGTAGTTAGGGGAAGGGAAGTGGGGAGGAAGTGTGACCCAGTGACCTGAGCGGGGGAGGAGACGGGTCAACAGCCAGTCCGTCTACCAAGGCGTGCGAACTGCCAGCCGGGTCGTTGTCGGCTCTATCTAGGTCAGGGCTAGGCAAGCATTGGTGAAC
The DNA here is from genome assembly GCA_034190875.2 of Urechis unicinctus. NCBI lineage: Eukaryota > Metazoa > Annelida > Polychaeta > Xenopneusta > Urechidae > Urechis > Urechis unicinctus. The sequence goes on from CM067350.1 coordinate 64,458,458, forward strand.
CATCTGGGCACTCGGCCAAACTTAGTAGTCTATGATCTTACTTCTAACACCCCGGTCCCGTTCAGCATGGTTTCTATCTCCAAGTAGGGTCAATCACCTGTTGTTGTTGCGGCTACGACTGCTGCTGCTGCTGCATCAAGCCATTTGTACAATTATAATCGTTTTTTAGATAATCTGCTTTTGTGGCACAGGATGATGAAGGCTTATGTTTTGAAAGGGTCAGTTGATTAGTTGTTCTGTTATCAAGATGTTAGACGCTAACTGGTGGATAGAACGTTCAAAGCTAATGTTATAGTTGAATATATAATTCTTCAATTTTATAGCATTTCTTTAAGAGTCCTATGTGTTGTGGGTGATTTCGCTGACTGTCGTATCTATTCGTATGACTAGGTTAGATTTGGACCGCGTATCTTTAGAGGCTTAAAGACAGATCAATCAATTTAAGTTTCTGCTCAATGATAAATAGCTTGTGGATATTGATTTGAAAAAACTCATTCGTTCGGTCTGCCTATGTTATGGCGTTAGCTGACTATTTGTGTGCGCCCTACTGTAGAGGAAGCTGCAGGCATGGGCTTCTTGCTACTGCGAGGACAAATAGTTGTGCAATCTGTCCAAAACAAGATCATTGGCAAAGCGCGAAATCTCGGAAGAATGGCTGTTTTTTTCCTGTTCATGGACTTATCCGAGGCATATATTAGCGTTGCCGTACGATGTTGGTATTGGCTACCCGATGTAGCGCGCCCCATCCCGTCTTAATTAACAGTCACATGCTAACTGTCGGTGCCATGTCAGGGGCGGTGTGCTCGGGTTATCAAGAGACGGTAGATGTCACTTCAAGGTTATTTTTCTTCTTCCTATCAGTTACTCATCTGATCCCCACGGATTTGCACCTGAGTGTTTTGAAATATCTCTCTTTGTGTCCTCGCCAGTGGCTGGCTTACGCATCTCTCTAACTCTGGCATCGAGCCGGCGGGATTGCCTTTGTCTGCGACACTGGGGCCACGTCGTCGCTTCTGTCACTCTATCAAGGGATCCCTGGCTGTGTAATGAGGGGAGCCAGTGAAATGTGAGCAGTTCTTATGCCCTGATGGCCATTGAGAGGGATTGTATCGGGGTGTAGCCAGAAGCCGCCTGTAATAGCGCGGCTATAGGGCGTTCGGAGACGGCTCGCCGCCTCATCTATACTTATTAGTGTCAGCCGTAAAATGAAGCGGACTGCTGCGTGCAGACCGCAGCTGAGAGCCACCACAATCCCGGCCAACCCTCGCCCGAGCGGACACCGCTCGCTCCACTCAGCCTACCCACCCGGGTGGCTTCAATAAAGTTAGAAGACGAAGCAGTGGAGTTTTATGTGGGCTGGGACCTACCCCACATCGTCATGTGCTCTTAAAGTGGCCTTTATGCGCCACGCACCAAGCTACTTTCTGTGGCTTTACTGTGGTACTTCTGGTATGGACTTAGGAGTAGGACGTGTCATGGCCGACCACGAGCACTCCCCTCCCAGTCCACCCGGAGCCCGACCCTGCTTTTGTGCTACCCGGAGAGTACAATGCCCCCTCCCCACTTTCACATCCTGCCTGCTCGTTCCTTTCCATGTGGCATGTACAATTTACCTGGTTGACTGGCACCTTTTTGCTCGACTAATGAGTCTGGAGGGTATGAAAAAGGAACTAAGAGAAAAGGCTTAGCTAAAAAAGGGATGAGGGGGATTGTTGCACTGGCTGGATGGTGGCGCATTATGAGTAGCAGGAAATGGGCGGGGTTACCAACCGAATGGCATAAAAAAACCATTTGTCAACACGTTGATGTGCGAATTGGCATGGTTGACGCATGAGTCGAGCTGCGAGAAGGGCTTCGGCCAGCGGATAGAGATAGAGACTTGATTGTATGGTTACCCTGGCTGAGATTGGTCTTTAGTGGCCCGGTAGAGGCCGCTGCCTGTCACCGCTGGCCCCACTACTATATCTTACCCACCTGAGGCCTGACTCGACCATGCATAACTCATCCCCTTGATTGCTCTGTTTTGTAGCGTTCCTAGAAGCAATGCTACCCACTTTGATTACCCACATAAACATTTTACATCCCCTGTCGTAAAATCTACATGGGCCTTTATGCATTGCATTAAACGTGCTTGCGATACTAAGTGTGATTTTGTTTTTGTTTTATTGTGGTGTTGCAGGCTTCCACCTGAGTGGTACTGTACGTGAAGCAGCCAATCCTCTCTATTCCGAACCAGAAAAGCTCTACCAGGTATCCATAAGTTTTGACAGGTAAGTCTTGATACCTGCCATCCAGTTGATTGGGACTTTGTCATCCATCTGATAACTTAGCTGACAGTTTCCTAATTATTGTCCTTTATTTTTGATCACATAAAATTATTAATTAAATGAGGTCTCTTTCATATGTTACTGGTTGTAAATCAGGCCATTCGGTTAACATGAGCTGGTGTAAACCCTGTCCTCTTTATTCACACCTGGTTGGACTGTCAGGTAACAAATAGCCCTTAGTGTGGTCACCAATTGTATGTTGCATGAGGGTTAGTTTCTGGACATATCAGAGTGTGTCTTCTCTCTATCCTCCAGGTGTAAAATCACATCAGTGAAATGTGGTTGTGGCAAGCAGGACATCTTCTGGTGCCAGCATGTTGTGGCTCTGTCTCTGTACCGCATACGTCGCGCAGAGAGTATCAAACTCAGGGTACCAATTTCAGGTAGGCAAATGACAGCCAAAAGCCTGATGAATCACCTGATGCAATCGATGACATCTTATTATTTCTGAGAGATTTCGACCTTTGATGGTTTTGATGGTGACTGTGCCACTTGCAGAAACATTGCTACAAATGAGTCGAGAACAGTTGCAGAAGTTTGCTCAGTATTTGATTGCCGAGCATCACACAGAGGTGCTTCCAACTGCCCAGACCCTGGCGGATGAAATTCTCCAGACTCACTCTGAAATCAACATGCTCCCAGGTACAACATGTTCGTGTGTATTAGCATGCTTGTGGTTGACCTTGCCCTCTGTAAACCAGGAGCCTGTTATGTAGCTTGTAAGCCACTTGAGTTATATTTCTCGTCCATCTATAGTGAGTATTGTCATAGTATGAAACCTGTTTTATTTGATGGAATTCTGAACATATGGAATTACATCAGCTTGCAGTAATGGCAAGCTGTCTTTGTGAAACCCCACGGCCTCTGTTGTGATAGTGTAGTATTGATGTGGCGTTGTTGTGTTCCCATCTGGTGTTTCTGGTCAAGTTTGCTGGGTACCATTTGAGCAGTATTGGTTGTCCAGGCAAGGGTGCCTGTTAGGGTTGTGTATCGTCTCACTATCTGGTATTGTGTGTTTAATGTCACCCATCCTGTCATTCCATATGCCACCCTATTGGATCATAATGATTGTTATGGTGTTAGTCAGCTCTGCGGTTCAGTAGAGCACATAAGATTTCTTAAACTTTTTCTTATATATCAAGCTAGCAACCCATATCTCATTTAACTCTCTGTAGGCTTTGATTGCTAACAAAAAAACCAGCTCTGCATGACCTCTGACACCCAAGTAATAATTGAAAAGCTGGGGAAAAAAATCACTCCTTCAGTGTAAACCCAAAGGGATTGAAGGTGTTTCCATATAGTTTGTAGAATGTTATAATTGTACTTGCAAACGAATTTTTGGTAATGGTATGCCTCTCACGTGCTTCAATTACTAGGTATGACCAGTCTGTCCATCTGTCTGTTTGTCTGTTCATTTGCAAGCCTTTGATAGCACATTTACTTACAATGCAAGCTGCCAGCCCTGAAGTCCCTCTTATGTAAATGCATCCTTGCAAGTTTAAAATCAGCTCTCTCCCAATGTTATGGGAGGAAGGGGGGGGGGAACTCTTAATCCATGTAAACCCTATGGAGAATTGAAACCACTGCTTATGAACAATAAACGTGGGTGTGTTTTATGGTACCTATGATTCTGAGCTATCCAAGTGTCATAGTTTGTTTTTGTTTATGAAATGTTATAAATGCACTTACCTACGTATTTCATTGTGCTATACCAGATACTAGGCCAATGTAACATCATTTGATTGCTCTGTGTTCCATTGAATACTAAGCAAACCCATAGTCTTGTCATCACGTTTACTTGTAAACAATGTCAAAAGCAGCAAAGGTTCAAGGCATATTGGCCTCTTGTTCAAATTACTCCCTGTCGTTTTATTGAGCTACGTTCTGTACGTTGTCTGAGCCTTCTGAAGGTGGTGCATTGACTGATACCTTCAAACGTTAAGATGATCCACGCGATCTCACCATAGCCATCATGAAAGCTGTAAGGGTCATTCGGTTACTGCTATTGCTAATGATGTCTTGCCAGAAGGTCTCTCTTACTATCAGCGGCCTCCCCTAACTCCCTACTCACCTTAATCACTATGTATGCTGATCAAAGGTGCGGTGGTACCCTGCTGCCCGCGGCTAGCTAGGTGCCAGCAGCCGTCAGTTAATGGCCAGTGTTGCTACAGAATTGATGAAGCTTCTACAAGCTCATCCTGCTACTGTTGCTTGCCTCCCCATTGCCAATGGTTTTTGACATAGGCAGCCGAGAGATTGAAGCCTGTCCATTGGCGCTACATTCGGCCCAGATGCCCTACAAGTCGTTATTGTAGTAGCATTCGCCAGTTGTCCAGGGTGTGACGTTTCTACCCCGCAGTTTGAAACGCGCCTTTTTCAACATGATTCCACGTGACTCCTTGTTGATTTCTCGTTGTCTGCGTACATATCGACTTTTAATTAATTATGAATTATCAGCTGCCAGTCGCTTGGGATCTGGATTATAATCCATGAACTGTGGCTGGTTTGGTTATCGTCTGCTCATGGTGATGAGGTCACAGATGGCCGTCTGAGTACCTCGCGGACCGGCTGTGTCCGTCGGCGGGGTGCAGGTGTTTTACCGCAATATATGAGCTTACACAATGGATTCTTGTTCAAAAGGGTCTACGTGTACGAACAACCCATTAGCCCCGATCTGTTCACTGATCGTTCTGAATAGCCGATGTATGACAATATTGTTCTTGTGAATGATATTTGAAGAAAGGTCACAACAATTAGCGTGTGACACGTGGTACCCTCATTCGTGTCCATAGGCATGAACATGAATATTCACGGACTATAGCTAGATGTTACAATCTGCGGTACGAGTTTATTAAATCGCCCTGCCATTATGCCCACGTAGACGAGACTGTTGAATGATGTGGGCGCTTTTTTTTACGACATATATATATATATATATATATATATATATATATATATATATATATATATATATATATATATATATATATATATATATATATATATATATATATATGTGTGTGTGTGTGTGCGTGCGTGCGTGCGTGCGTGCGTGCGTGCGTGCGTGCGTGCGTGCGTGCGTGCGTGCGTGAATATTGGAACTTAATGCGACATGATGTGTGCCTTTGGCCGTGGTTGTTGATAGCATAGTAGGCGTTCCTGGAGCTGTGTACTTGACTGCGGGCTTTGTCAGTCGATGTATCGCTTCAGCTAGCCTCCGCCATGTTGCTGCATCTGTGCCCGCTTGCTTGCAAAAAGGGTAAAGATTTCCAATGCTCGCCGGTCGTACATTACGCCTCTCGCCAGCATGTGTTTCCAATGGCTTTGTCCTTTCCCTGGGTAGCAATAAGCCATCTAATTAGATCGAATTGATCATGATAAATTATCCAAACTCTTCCGTCAGCTCTTTGTCGGCTGAAAAGGGGGCGTGGCAATCATCTGCATACAAGTTCCACTTTTTGTCGTAGGTAGAGCCGCTGTTGCCTTACTGTAGTCGGGCTGCTGCTGCTGCGACGGGCGAGATTACATGCGCACATAAGCCATTGCCTATTATGATTGATTGCCGGAATCAGCTGGCCACTGGAAAGGTGAAGAGAAAGTTGATAGCCAGGCCCCAGGCTCAAATGGGCTCGCGTACGGTAATTGTGTATGATTAGAAGTAAACGCGAGCCTGGCTTGACTGACATGAGGGGGGAGTTCCTCTGGGATTGCACACGACTCTCGGGGTTTGGCGGGGTGTTCTCAAGAGTGTAATTGTTTGCTTTCACAGGATCGGGATGGCCATCGGCTCTGGTACATCACGTACGCTGTTGCTGGCGCGCCGAGTTCGCGTGACAGCGTGATAGGCGGAGTGGTCTTTGTTAGGAGCATCGGATGGGCACCGTGGGTGTTGCCATTACGGGGAAGTAGTTCCTCACGAGAGACGGCTAGCGTTGGGAAGCACTCGGTCATGCGCTGCGTGCACGCTCATATAACATCCCCAGCTGGCTGGTGGCAGACACAGGCACTCAGGTCAATACATCCGAGCGACAGTGACATGTATAATAAATATATATAAGTCAGGCGAAATCGAACACTACCGAACGCGCTCGTTGAATGGATTTACTTTTGAGTGCCTGTGGTGGCAGATGGCCGTAACCAAAGGCGCTCGGTTCCCAAAGCCAAACTTCCGAGCGCTGAGCCGCTGGCTATATTCAAGTAGTATATATAGAAGCGGCTCGGCGCTCGGAAGCTTGCCATCAGGAACCCAGCGCCCGTGGTCGTAACGTGGTAACGTGCATGCGGGTAAACGTGTTCACCGTTCGCTGCTGTTGCTGGCCTACGGGATCACAGAAGCGTGGCCGCACTGAATAACATGGCCTTGTCTCTATTGACGGGCAAGGTCTCATTGGCAATGAGGAACATCTGTGACCACGTGCACTTTGTGTTGTCAGTATCAATAAGATGTTCATGTTGATCGGGCCGTTAGAAGGTGGGGCCACCCCTTCCAGTTGTCGCTCTCAATTCACTCCGCGATCACTTACTCATCTCCTCATTCTGTTTAAAAACTGTTAAATTGTCTTAACTTGTCATCGACTAAAATCCTTAGTAGCCTAGATTACCTTGAAATGACCTTGTCCTGTCCTCACCTGCGTCACCTCAGACCTAAATGTTCTCTCATCAAACACGCTCAACCTCTTGACTTGTCTTCTCCATGACCTTTGAACTGACACGACCTTGGATATGAAGCGCGACCTTTGTACTACTTGACTGTGAGAAACACCGCCATTGATCCCTCGTACTTTCACCCAGGCAACAATGGTATTTGCATGTGCTGCATCGAGCTCTGATTGGCCTTAACAGGCACCGTGCCTCTTTGGGCTTGCATAATTGCTTTTGTTCCTCGTCTGGTCTGAATTATTGATCAGCCATGGTGCCCGGGGATGTGGGGGAGGGTGGTGTAGTAGCCGGTCTGCCGTATTGACGCCTCCACCGCCACTGTCGGCTGCACTGCTTGGATTTAATTACCCACCGTCAACTCGCTCTTTCCGCTGACTCGCCTGCTAATCCTGTTACTAGCAGTTATCCCACACCGAGAACATATGGTCCACCACACCTATTATGTATGCAGCTCAGCTGTCTCCCATCCGCACCATCGCCCCGCTCCCACCACTCTATGGTAGAATGGGATATGTTGACCATGGACGCGATTTGAGCGCCTGTCTTATATTAATAGCTTGCCCCTGTCTGTTTGAGTTTCAGTAATTCCAATTGAGCCCTGTGCTTCCTGCTGTTTGTACGTCTTTTGTCTGTTTTGAAGATGTCCATATAATACATCTATACCAGTATGAGTTGTTTACTTCTATGTCCTGTTTAAAAACAACCCTCTCAATGGTTCTGTGTATGGTATAAATGTTCCACAGATTCCTCAACAAAACCTACAACTTTAAGTGTGCCTGACCTGTTTAGATCTATACGTTTGGGTTATTGCCAGATGTTTCATTCCAGACCACTCATCTGTGTTTGTCTGTGTATGACAGGTGCCCCTGACCCCACAGCAGGTGCCTCGGTTGACGACGATAACAGTTGGCACTTAGACGAGGAACAGGTTCGACAGCAAGTCAAGAACTACCTCTCACAGGGAACCTACTGCAATGCCGCTGACCAGCTCACTTCCATGTTTGCCAAGGTGTGCTATCCTTACTGCTCTTATCTACTTGCTCATATCAACAATCTGTTTGACCATGATTGATGTCTTACTGATATGGGAAACTTGTGTTGATTTGTGAAGTCCATTTGTGTGAAGGTGCGTGAAATGCTCCATGCGCGTGACTCCAACGGGGCTCGTATGTTGACACTGATCACCGAGCAGTTTCTGGCTGACCCTCGTTTAGTCGTATGGAAGTCACAGGGCACACCAATGACAGACAAATGTCGCCAGCTTTGGGATGAATTAGGTAGGTTGGAAGACAGCATTTGCCATTATTTGTCTTTTTCCCTGGTAACATCCTGATGAATTCCCACGTTTAGGATCAAGCTTTGTTTTGATTGTCATCGTCCTGACCTAGTATTAAGTCACATGTTTGCTAGCAACATGAGGTATGATGAGGTTGCATGAGAATGGTTGACATAGACAGCATGTGTTTCCAGGAGCCCTGTGGGTGTGTGTGGTCCTCAACCCGGACTGCACCCCTCTGGAGAAGGAGTGTTGGCATCACCTGCTTGGCTCGTGGTCATCCCTGGATGTCTGTCCGTTAGAGGATGCTGATTACCGTGGTAACTCAGCTCCTGGTCAGCATCACAATCACCACCCCCCTCATCATGCACCTCTGCATCAGCAGCAGCCTCTAGGTATGAGTGTCATTCAGGCCTGGTCATTAGTCTCAAAGGCTACGCAAAAACAAATGAAAAATTATTGACAAAATAATCAAATGATATTGTTGTCTCATGGAAACCATAAGCATTCAAAGTACTAGCTATTTCTGACTTAAAAAATCTTGAAACAATCATTTGTTGATAACTTTCATTTGCCCGAATATTCAATGAATGCCATGACCTTTTGGTCTCCACGACTGACCCATGTTTATGTTGCGTTTGAGCAGGTGGAGAGAGTGAGAGCCTTGTAGGGACAATGGCTGCTCCAACCGGCCCCCGCACCATCTTCCAGCGTTCCTTGGAGGCGTGTTCACTGACGTGGAGTGATAAGCATCTACAGTATGTCCTCAAGCCCGAGTACCGCTACCCAGCTTCACCCCCCAGTGCCCTGCCCAGTCCCTCCACCACAGCCTCTCCAGACAAAGTCCTCTTTGACTTCCATGGCCTCCCCCTGTGGCATGGTGTGTTTCTTTTATTCATTAACCTCGTCATGTACACCTGGACTTCTTACATTAGTGGTTGTGTAATTTGTTATCACTCAGCATGAACATCAGTGAGACCATTGAGCAGCTCATTTATGGAAAAACTACAACTCCCATTACTGTCTGTCTCTGACTAATTTGAGGCACCTCACTCACTCGTTCGTCTTACTTCTGTTCTTTCAGAACACATACCTACTGCCTGTGCGCGTGTTGATGCTCTGCGATCACATGGTTACATGCGGGAAGCGCTGAAGCTGGCCGTCGTCATTGTAAGGACGATGAAGCATCGGCAGCGCACGGAGCAGATTAAGTACCAGGAGAAACTGGATGCAGGTAACCCAGCCACCATACTCTTACAACCTCACAGAGAAATGATTCCCTCACTACCAACTTGAAGGTGATCTAGGAAATATTGTAAAAGGGTTCCAGAAATTTAATCACTGCAAGTGCTTATCAAATGAATCAATCGCATTTCAGGGTTCCAAGCATTTATGAATGAGAATGCCAACTCGAAGCGGAATACAAGTTATGAGGGGTGGGTTGGACATCCTCTTGACCCTATAGGCTGTCTCTACGGTCTACTGACAGAAGTTTCTGGTGTTCCCTGCGATGACTGCTGCAATCGTCCGTCCACGTCGGGACGCAGATCTCCCCAGAGCAGCCAGCCCCAGCAGCCCCAGCACCTCCCGACAGAGACCACCACTTCTAAATACCAGCACGTTCCAGTAGAGTCATTGGATGTGGGGCATTACTCATGTGACTCGCCAAACAGTCAGTCTTATCTGAGTCTGGCTGTCGAGGTGGCTTTGATGGGACTGGGACAACAGCGCCTCATGCCGCCTGGTGTGTACGCTCAAGAGAAGGCCATGAAACAAGAAGAGAGGTTGATCGGGCAACTCCAGGCGCTGGATTTAGACTCTACATTAAGAAATGTTTTACGCAAACAGGCTGTGACAATGCTAGAAGGTGTGTGGTGATTCGTTCTTGAAGTTGGCTGTGTTATTCACTATGTCATTGCTTGTTGTAAGAGGGTATTTATTTCTATGTTCTCATCCGCCAGGAGGACCAAGTAGCGGACTGGGTCTAGGAATCCACACAGAATCTGTCCCAATGCACACATTTGCCAAATTCCTCTTCAGCAGTTTGTGTCGCTATGACAGCGAGTTGGGCTTCAGAGTGGGGCTTCGTGCGATGAGGTACACTCACCTGCATAACTTCAGATTATCCTCTTAACGATTACACTCGGAATTAACTGGAGAAGATGGTCTATTTTAAATGTGCACTACTTATTATGACTGTGGACGTTGGTTGGTGCCCATGTAGATTTCCAGTGCTAGAAGGAACAGAGGAGTCTGACGACCCCATCAATATGGGCGCTGCTGTCCTCAGCAGATATCCTCGTTGGTTTACTTTGGCTCACCTTGAGAATCAGCAGTGCGATCTGGCTGCCACCTTACTCAGTGCTGCCAAAAGTAAGCTGTTTCATTCAATATATCGTATGGATTTTTTTGGTCTAACACCTCGAAACATCGCTTGTGAAAATTTCATTTTTAGCAATTTCCAGTTGAACTTCAGACTCAAAGACTTTTAATTGATCTTTCTGTTTACCTGATAGATGTAAGCTCTGTTGTGGTATTACATTTCTGTGATATATGAGAGGTTCTGTGATGACTAATAATTGCTGATTTTGATATGACAGATGATGGGATGAGGTTACGTACTGTCCTGGATTCTGTGCGACGTAACATCCACAGCTCGGCACAGTTCTTCAAGCTGGCACAAGACGCCTTCAAAATAGCAATGCCTAGTGATGGCCCCAGGCACTTTGGCTTGCTGGAGGCTTCATTTGAGTTGGGATTGCAGGTAGGTGTACCATCAAGGTGTTCATTTATTGTGAAACACCAGCCTTTCATAGCCATGAGGATACCATTCAGTTGGAGTTGGTGCAATTATCTGTCAATATTGAGGTCTGGAAGGTGAAAAAGCATTCTTTGATGCACCTGAGATGAGATGTGATATGTACTCTTATTCACTTGATGGATTGTGGAAGAGTTGATGTAAGTTGAATTGACGTTGGCCATGTGTTGCTCAGGTGATGCGTATGACACTGTCCACGTTGAACTGGCGTCGACGTGAGATGGTGAGGTGGCTCGTTAACTGTGCCACTGAAGTAGGTTACAATGCTCTGGTCACCATCATACAGGTGTGGGAAACTCTCTTCACACCTGTGGAAGCTACAGGTAAATATCCAAAGAGGTGTTATTCATTTGAAGTTATTTGTGGATTATTTAAAAATCGTTCTGGTGTGTTTTAATGCCTACGCTACTGTTTTGTGCTAGATCCTGTTGCAACCACCGTCATGTCACCTCCTACCCTCATGCAGTTGGGGCTCGACTTCCGACGACAGGAGGAACTAGCAGCCAGGGCGCGCAGCTGGCCCTGGCGTGTGCCTTCAAAGACCCAGCCAACTGTGCTCTGTGTGCGCTGACCCTGTGCGAGAAGGACCCAGTGAGCTTTGAGAATGCTTATCAGATTGTGGTTGATGCTGCAGTACATGTTATGAACTCCACGCAGCTCTTTACCATTGCCCGCTATATGGAACACAGAGGGCAGCAGCTGCGTGCATACAAACTGGCCTTGTTGGCTCTGAAGAATCTGACTCTGGCTTACAATCAGGATACACACCCAGCCATCAACGACATACACTGGGCATGTGCTCTAAGTCACTCCCTAGGCAAACATGAACTGGCTAATGTCATTCCCATCCTGGTGAAAAACGTACAATGTGCCACTGTGCTCTCAGACATCCTACGTCGCTGCACTCTGAACGCGCCTGGCTTAGCAACCACAGATGGTAAAAGAAGGTGCGCTGTGGGGCCGCTCAAGTTACTCTCCTACGATAAACCTCCATTAAGGCAGCTCCTTGAGGCAGCAATCTGTGCCTACATCAACACAACTCACTCGCGACTCGCTCACATCAGCCCCAGACATTACGGAGACTTCATTGAATTCCTCTGCAAGGCCAAAGACACCTTCCTCTTGGCCCCAGATGGGCCATATCAGTTTGCCCAGCTCATCGAGAATATGAAACTGGTCTATAAGGGCAAGAAAAAACTCATGTTTCTCATCAAGGAGCGCTTTGGTTTATGACATCAAGCCTCCGTGTCTTCTGCCATATTTCTTCAGCTAGTCGGTTCATGTGGTAAGACTTTGGGGCTAGAAGACATTGATGATAACTGCTTAAATCACGCTGGTGCTCTACTTCCTTCATCAGCTACTGGCCTCCAACACCTCTTTGCTAGGTTATACCCAGAAAAGCTTCTGTCTTTCAAGTGACCTTGGTTTATTGCCAGGCATAAGGTCACACAGTTGCAAATTTTCCATGAGGTGAGAATTGGGCCGTAGTACAATCAGTGCTGCTTGGAGAAGAAAATTGACTTCTGATAGTCACTGGGGATTTACAATTATTATTATTATTCTATGTTGATTTTTGTTAGAATATATTCATCATTTGAGAGTTCTGTGTCTCAACCAATAGGTATTAATTAGTTTTCAATTTGTGTTTTGTGGGTTCCCTGTAGTGAGGATGTTTCAACTTGAAAGTTAACTTACTTGTCAACGTGCCATTTTGCAATGGGATTGTATAATTTCTGGGTTATTTTGTCCTTGGCTGGACTTTTCATAATTGTAAGTTCGTCAAACATGTAGTCAACGACAGCACATCCTGACTTCAAAGAATTCGCACAGTCTTTCATATTTATTGTATCGTGCTAATTGTAATGGATGAGCAAGCTAGTGCTGTAATTCAGGAGAGGGTCATTAACAATATCAATCTTGTTAGCAGATGTATATTATTGTATCTGTATTATGACATTTTCCTGGAGTCAGCATCAAGAATCAGTGTTCTTATTGATGTGCCAGTAATTCATGGCAAACGAATAGAGAAATATCGGTGATCATGTGTATGGATGTTCGTTAGGACTTAGAACACAGCACCTGTGTCTGTGCAAGTCTCGTGTTTTCACCTGAGAGACTATAATCTACGTAGTCTCTGATCTCACATAGGGTAAAACTTGTTCTCCTGCTTTCTCAACTTCTCAAGACTATTGTGCCTGAAAAGTAATGTAATCTGTGTTCTCACCTTCCCAGTCTCATTATATTTGTGTCTGCCATGCTCCTGTATCTGCAAAGCTCGCCCACCTGGTTGTCCCATTAGATCTATGGTAAGGCCCAGAGATGTAATGTCACTCATGTGGTGGGGATCATAAGGACCTGGACCTTGCAGTATTGAGATGTCATTGAAGGATGCAGATGAACTCTGTTGGTTTGACACCACTTAACATCGGTGCTAGGCGGAGATGCTCAGGTTGCCTCTGATCTTCTCACATTCATGTGTTGTCATTTGTCAGTGAGTACAGGAGAGAATGAAAAACCCTTTGATGAATTCCTTGTTCTATATTGAAAAGATGATTTTGTAAATATTGAATGAATAGGTAACACTCTATTTTGGTAATTAACATACACAAGTTGTAGTGCATGGTTTTGTGTGCATGTTTTAAGAATGCGTCTGTTGTTTGAATGCAAGAAAGGGCACTACATGTCTGAACTTTGTTATTTAACCACTTATTTGATATTGATACCTGAATGTTTACAAATTTGATTAGCTGATTGGCCATTCTGGGAAGTAATCATGCAGTCATAGGTTACAGTTAAATAAGGGGACGAGTATATCTTTTTCAATCTCTCTAAACGAGACTAAACAATAAAGGTTCCTGTCCCAGTCGAGCAAATTTCATTTTATCATACTGTTTAAAAATCAGATTTTGTCTTTGAATTACTGTGCAATTTTATAATTGCTGTATCATTGGCACTAATATTTACTCTCCCTTCATAAGTTAAATTCTAGAAGAGGATCAATTACAAAGAAATCTTCAAATTGCTTGTGTCGGTTCAATCTACCTCTTGATCGGGCGGATTTTGTACAAGGGCTTGTGCGGAAAAAGTCATTCCTGAGGAGTTAATGTATTCCCAAGGATGCATAGTCATTTGTAACAGAAATGAAATGCACTTGTCAACATGTTATTTAACACCTAGATTGCTATTCTGTGTTATTTTTGTCCTTTCTTCCATTGTAAAATTATTTTGTCATTTTTAAATAACCATTGCTAAGGTGCAGCTTAAATTATGTGCAACTATTCTACAGCAATGAGGCAGAAACAGCAATTTATGGACTGTATTCAACAGAATAACTGCATGGTGTTGAGACCCCAAGGAAGAAGGTTAATATTTGTTGTTTCTTGCTTATTCAGGACTTCTAAAAAGCAAATATCTACAAACTATACTAAGTGGTATATCTAACACATCCTATCACTGCTGTGCAATCAGGGTAAGGTGATTTGTTACAATAGGCTGACTTCCATCAATATTTTATGCAATGTACCTAGGTTTTTCGCAAAGTGGTTTGTTTTCCCTGCACAAATTCATTTGTTCTTTTGAATACAGACCTCCCACTATATGCAAGATATGTTTTTGATATCAATTTGGCACCTATCTGTCCAGGTTGTCCATTTTATAGATCTTTATTTGTAAATGGTCACATCTTCCATGATTTGTTTATAGCAGTTCATATTTGTGAGAGACATTGCCTGTAAATACAGACCTCTAGGTATCAACATGTGTTACATACTTAATACGGAAGGAAACAAGTTGTCACCTTCGACCATTGTTACCTCTTATAAGTTATTTTTAAGCATTTAATGCAGATCTATCTATACCCTTATTTTATTCAATTGTATATAGTTATACCAATGGTATATCACACTGAATTATACACTGTATGTGTGATTGACTGATATAGGGTACTTTGCACAAATATGCAAATATGATCCACAAAATAATTTGTAAGTATAATATCTTGTAATGATGATGTAAGGAAACAACATGTAATGGCGTGCAATCGGGATCTATTCTCCATCTGTTCTCCACGGACTGCGCTGCTTCTGCATGGACTAACGGAAGTAGAACATGTTTTAATGAGTGTGTGCGTATGGGAAATGACATTAAAAAAAAATTGAGAATCTTGCATGGGTATCTCACAGATGGCAGGAATTCACATATGTACATAGAGAGGTAAACACAATCTGGCCATGTGCCACTTTCTTGTCTCCCTAAGTTTGGTGGGCATCATAACGCAGTCGTTTATATCATAATGTGAAATCCATTCTTAGGCAATGAACGTAAGTGTTGCACCAAATAACCTATTCTAGAAGGCGCAAGCTAGAACGTCTGATGAAGTATTGTGTGTGTGTGCGTGAACCTCTGCCCATTGTTCATCGTGTAGAGCTTTACAGGTATTGCACAGTACATAGTTAATATAGACTTCATTCTAGCTTGTTGTATGTATCGCTGTTCTGTTCCTGTATCTTATGGGTGTGTATGGCTTGTGAGTTTAATTTGGCCCCAGGCCTTGCGTTTATATTTTCTGTGTTCCATTAGCGTGACAATGACTGTGTTGTTGAAGGATGTTAAATGGTTATTTTGTGTATCCTGGGTGTATTGATAAATTATTTCTACAAAAGAGAAATGATTTTTTTAAAACGAAATAAATAAAAGTTTGGTATGTTGATGTGTCTCATTCTTATATTGAAGTAACCATAATTCTAAAATTGAAGTAACCATGACACCTATAAACAGATCAACCCTTACACTACCTCATTGCTGCGTACATGCGTGTGTTAGTTAGTTAAAGAGAGTGTTCAGCCCCATATTTGGAACGAGGTTGCCTAGCAAGCTGCTTGGCAACCGCACCTTGGAAACCAAAAGTTTTAAGTTTTCAGACTTTCAGTCGCTACGCGGCGCTGTGATCTCAGAAAATAGATCCTTACTTCGGCAGTCGCCATTTATGTTGTTGGAAATAACCCTACCTGCTTGTCGATTTAATTTGATGCAAAGGTGCCCACAACTTTAATAAGTAAAGATTTGATGAAATCTACATTTTGTAACCTAAGCGGAAGTATACACATTGATAGCGAGGTAGTTCTAAAGTTAACTTTCGTGTGGTTCATGGTTTTAGGGAGGCACCGTTATCGATGGAACGACACAACGAAATAAAAGAGATTTCCACAGAACATCATGAATATTTCCAGTGAAATGATAATGTTGAAAATTTATCAACATGATTTCCGATCAAGTAAACTCCGTGGCAAAAATTAAAAGATAGCATTATTTACGCCTGCGTTAAATGTAGTGTTGTTTTAACAAAATGACTAACCGATATGGGACTGAACAGCCTCTTCATGTCCCTGAATACATCGCTAGCCTTAAAAATGAAAAGAATTTGAGTAATCAGCTTATTTAAAGACGCAACGGGTTGTTAACGAAGGACGACATATGCATAAAATTTTTAAGACAACGTGACAACAATGCGAGTTGTCTTGCAGTGGGAGAGCTAAATTTCAGTTTCTGTACACCCTGATTTCCGGTTGACCTATTTGCGGTTGTCAGGGCTGACACTTTGGCAATATATCAGTTGATGTTAGAAATGGTCTCGTATGTCAAAATTTCGCATTATCCAAATCGCAAGTTGGGCGATTCAATCTTAGACATATCTAAATTAAACAGGAAATTTATATATATATATATATATATATATATATATATATATATATATATATATATATATATATATATATATATATATATATATATATATAGAGATATATATATATATATATATATATATATATATATATATATATATATATATATATATATATATATCTATATATATATATATATATATATATATATATATATATATATATATATATATATATACATAGTAAATATATATATATTAAAAAGACTGTTCAGCCCCATATAATGCAATCAGGGATCATTTCGTTATTACATTATTACGTTTAATGCATACGTAAGTAATGCCATCTTCTAATTTGTGATGTAAAGTTTACATGATGGAAAATTATGTTGAAAAGTTTTTAACATTGTTATTTGACTGGAAATATTCATGATCTACTGTGGAAATCTGTTTTATTCAGTTATGTCGTTCCATCGATAACGGTGCCTCCCTAAAACCATGAACAACACGAATGTTATCTGTAAATCATAACGGGCTCTGAATTTACCTCACTATCGATGTGTATACTTCCGCTTTGGTTACATAATGTAGATTTCATCAAATCTTCACTCATTCAAGTTGTGGGCATCTTTGCTCGCTCATTAGACCGACAAACAAGAAGGGTAATGTCCGACAACATGAATCTCGACCACGATATATTTGATATCCCCACCCCGATGAAAAAGTCACAATTCGCCATGTGTGGATCTGTTATCTGTGACGTTGACATCATTATCTAGGTCACACTCTCAAATTTGATATATATGATACATTAAGGAGGCACATTTTGTCAATGTGGCTGTGGAGATGATATAAATGCGCTTACCCAAATATTTAAGCATATGCTCTTCTTGGTTTAATTACTATACTAATGTGATCTAATTTAAGGGTTCTATGACCGTGTGCCATCAAATACAATGTAAGTCTATAAACGTAATGGTCAAGTCTTGTCATAACATTTGACTGAAAATCGTTTCAAAAGCAGCAGATCTTAGAGGATTATTGGCCTCTTTCTCTTTCGCCGATATCGATTGTTTATCGATGATTTGGTGATTCCAATACTTAGAAAAGATTGCAATCGAGTCATTTTAACAACTGAACAAATACAGAAACAATTTATAATTGAGCCTTGCCCTGAGAAAAATGCATCTTTTAACCATCGAATTGATTAATGCTTACCAACGTAAAAGCACTGCCAACTGGAATGGTACTCTTCGTGTGAATATAGTAGGGATATTCAAGTTTTAAAATACAAATGTGCAACCCAAATGATAGATATATTAATATATATTGAAGAGTATATAAACGTCGCGCCACACCTTAAAATATTCAGGCCACAATAGCGGTGATTCTTATCTATTGCCATTCAACCCCGGCCACGAAACTCAAACCGTCATACGAAAAACAGGATCTTACCTTAACCAGATACCCGTCTTCTCCCTTTTAGTAATTTAGGAGCGCAGAGAACGTGACGTACAGTCTCACCACTCTCGTCAGCTGACACAATGCTACCATTTCTCAATCATATCGTGCACAGGAGAGTCTAATTGGTGGGGGGTGGCGCTAGTGTTAAAGAAAGTTCCCGGTGGTGAATGTATGCTGAAATGAACGCGAAAGCTTTTTTATTGGAGGGGGATGTGCGCTTGTAAAGGTTCTGGTGTGGATTTTTCGTTGGGGGTGTGTTTGGTGCGAACACAGGCGTTCGATTCCCGGTGCTATCAGATGCGAGGAGCACAGGTGATGTGTGTACTTCTTAAAAGGCCACTAAGATAGATATTAAAGGTGTCTGTGTGTCGAAATAGTCGTGATGGTAGGGGGCGTATGCTTAGGCGTTCTAATGGTATTGGAGCTGTATTTCTGTGCTGGAATCGGCGCCAAGGCAGGTTGTGGTGTAAATGTAATGGAGAGAACTCTAAATAAGCTGTTACAAGAGGTAATATATGTTTTAAGAGGGGCATATGTCCTGGAATGGAAACTATAGTAGGTGTAAGAAGGGTAATATGTTCTGGAATGGGCACCAAGTTAAGTGTTATGAGGGGACTATGTACTGGGATGGGCACCAAGTGAAGTGTTAGGAGGGGAATGTGTACTGGGATGGGTACCTAGTTAAGTGTAAGGAGGGGAATATGTACTGGGATGGGCACCAAGTTAAGTGTAAAGAGGGGAATATGTACTGGGATGGGCACCTAGTTAAGTGTTAGGAGGGGAATATGAACTGGGATGGACACCGGGTTAAGTCTTCAGAGGGGAATATGTACTGAGATGGGCACCAAGTTAGGTGTTAAGAGGGATGTATGTTTGGGATGGGCACCAAGGTAAGTGTTAGGAGGGGAATATGTACTGGGATGGGCACCAAGGTAAGTGTTAGGAGGGGAATATGTACCTGGATGGGCACCAAGTTAAGTGTTAGGAGGGGAATGTGTACTGGGATGGGCACCAAGTTAAGTGTTAGGAGGGGAATGTGTACTGGGATGGTCACCAAGTTAAGTGTAAGGAGGGGAATATGTACTGGGATGGGCACCAAGTTAAGTGTTAGGAGGGGAATGTGTACTGGGATGGGCACCGGGTTAAGTCCTAAGAGGGGAATATGTGCTGGGATGGGCACCAAGTTAAGTGTAAAGAGGGGAATATGTACTGGGATGGGCACCAAGTTAAGTGTTAGGAGGGGAATTTGTACTGGGATGGGCACCAAGTTAAGTGTTAGGAGGGGAATATGTACTGGGATGGGCACCAAGTTAAGTGTTAGGAGGGGAATATGTACTGCGATGGGCACCAAAAGAGTTAAGTACTGCGATTAGGTTAGGGGGAATTTTTTACTGGGAGGGGCACCAAGTGAAGTGTTAGGAGGGGAACATGTACTGGGATGGGCACCAAGTTAAGTGTTAGGAGGGGAATATTTACTGGGATGGACACCGGGTTAAGTCTTAAGAGGGGAATATGTTCTGAGATGGGCACCAAGTTAAGTGTTAGGAGGGGAATATGTACTGAGATGGGCACAAAGTTAAGTGTTAGGAGGGGAATATGTACTGGGATGGGCACCAAGTTAAGTGTTAGGAGTGGAATAGTACTGGAATGGACACCGGGTTAAGTCTTAAGAGGGGAATATGAACTGAGATGGGCACCAAGTTAAGTGTTAGGAGGGGAATATGTATGTCCTGGGATGGGCACCAAGGTAGGTGTTAAGAGGGATGTATGTGCTAGGATGGGCACCAAGGTAAGTTTTTAGGGGGATGTATGTGCTGGGATGGGCAGCAAGGTAAGTCTTAAGCGGGAATAATGCTCTGAGATGGGCACCAAGGTAAATGTTTAGAGGGATGTATGTGCTGGGATGGGCACCACATTAAGTGTTAAGAGGGGAATAGGTGCTGGGATGGGCACCAAGGTAAGTGTTAAGAGGGATGTATGTCCTGGCATGGGCACCATAGTAAGTGTTAGAAAATGGAGTTGTATTGGAATCATCTGCCATTGGCATTGTGGGGTGTGTACGGGGGAATGTACTGAGCCCCAAAGTAGGAGCAGCTGCTTAAGAGGGTTATGTGAACTTGGAATAGCTACAAGGCAACAGGGGAACGTGTGGAGGAATGTCCATTTATATAGGTGTTGGAAGGGGCATGTGGTTTGGAATAAGGATTCGGGTGTATGTTATTAGGGTGATGGTAGGTGTTAGGGGTGGGGGGGGGGGGTGGGGTAGGTGATGGCTATGGCACCATGGTAGATGTGAGGAAGGAATCGGCGCTGGAATGTGCAGCAAGGTAGTGGAGGTCTGTGATGAGAGGTATGTCAGCTAAAATGGTAGTTATTACGAAGAGGGCATGTGTTGGAGTAGGTGTTCGTAAGGAGATGTATGCTGTATTATGTCTAGAGTTTGCAGCATAATGAGTGTTATTGTTATGGTCATTATTGTTGATGTTGTCAGGAGGACATGTGCTGGGATGAGGTATTATGGCATGAGTTGGATGGGGGAGAGGAACTGCCAATGACACCATGGTAGTTGTAAGGAAGAGAATTTGTGTTGAAATGGGCAGCGCTTGGGTGGGCTCTATAACAGGTAATAGTGGGTGAATGTGTATTAGAACTGGCAGTTTGGCACTAGCCAATATAAGCGTTAGGATGGGGTACGTGTGCAGGTGTTAAAGTGGAATGTGTACTGGAATGGGCATTATGGTAAGTGTTATGAAGGGTATGTTTGCAGGGATGGCCACTGTAGTTGATAAATGAATTGTGTGTGTGTGTTTGTGGTGTGGGGGGATGCTGCACTGAGCACCGAGGTAGATATAAGGTGGAGATGTCTGCTTGAATGGGTATTATGGTAGGAGTTAGAAGGGGAAGTGTGATACATTCATAAAAGGGTAGGTAGAGTTAAATGTACGCTGTGTTAGAAAAATGAAAGATGTTCAGAGGGTATGAGTATTTGAAGATATATTGTGGATTGTGTTATGATGGTGATGTGTGCTGGAACGGTCACCACTGTTGCCGTTTGGGGTGGGGGATGTTAGAATGGGTTGGATGGCAAGCGTAACACAGGGGGGTTTGTGTTTGGATGGGTCGGGATGTCTGCCGTAATAAGCGTTATGGTATGTGTTAGGAAGGGGATGTGCGGTGGAACGGTAATTAGTGTGAGGAGGGTGAGTGTACGCATAAATGGGCTCTGCGTTAATATGAGGGATAAGTGAGCGCAAGAATGGACATTGCAGTAATGCGAGGCTTAAGTGTGCGCACGAATTGACACATGAGACGGTGTTGCTAACGTAGACTACAAAGTCAGTGGAAGGAAGATTGTGTTGTCTGCAGTAGGTGTTCGGAGTGAGAGATTGCTGGAATAGGCTCCAGTGTAGATGTTGAGAGGGGGATGCGTGCTAGAATGACTACTAAGGTAGATATTTGGAGGGGTGAGGCAATTCGGCTGGTGATAGGGGGTGGATATTTCGCGGAATATACTCTGGGGTAGGTGGAAGCAGGAGATGTGTGCTGGGAATAAAATGAGGAGTTAGGAGTGAGATATGCGCTGAAATGAGCCTCAAGGTAGGTGGTAGGCTGGGGGATGTATTCTAGAAAAGTCGCCAAGGTAGGTGTTTAGATGTGGACGTGTATTGGAATCAGCGTTATAACAGGTACTTGGAGTAGGGTATGGGTTCTGGAATGCGGATGGAGGCTGGCGTTATGTTGAGGGGTGTGTTCTGGCTGGAAAGATATGTGTTCAAGAGGGGATATCTGTGCTGGAAAAGGCACTGCCAATACTAGCTCACACACCACTCCTACCATCTACGTAAATGCCTTTCCCGCCACATTCCATTCCTTACACCTCCTAATAATGCACATCCGAAGCACACAAGCATCCTTTTAACACCTGCTATTAACACCATTACGATAAACACCAACCATAATGCCCTTTTCAAGAAGTGGAGCTTCTGTCTTGGAATGGGTATTATTGCAGGTATTATAAGGGGTCTGTGTACTGCTATTGCTATTATTGTAGCTGGTAGTAACAAATTATGGTGGGTGTTAGAAGTGGGATATGTGCACGAATGGGCACGAACGTTGGTGTTAAGAGGGTATCCTAAGGTGTGTGTGTGGGGGGGGGGTGCTAGAACGGCGACATGGAATGGGCATGATGATAAATATTAGGCGGGGAAATGATCTGGCAAAATAGGATTATTGTAGGGGCTAAGAAGTGGATGAGTGTTAGAATGTGCATAATGGTAGGTGTAAGAATGGGGGTGGGGTGGGTTAGGGGTTGAGATAGTCACCAAGATAGAAATTCGATACGCTATATACACGAAGCAGGCTCTGAGCTATGTGATTGGAGAGGGCGGGTTGGTGACCGCTCAGGTAGGTGATGGGCGGGGATGTGACCGCTCAGGTAAGTGATGGGCGGGGATGTGACCGCTCAGGTAGGTGATGGGAGGGGATGTGTACTGGAATGAGCTTTGGGTTAGCTGCTGAGAGTGGGACGTGTTCGGGAACGGGTATGATGGTAGGTATTAGACGGGGTATGTATGATGAAATGACACGATGATTGGTGTTAGGAGAGGATTATGTGTTGAAATGGACATAAGCATGGGTATTCAGAGTGGTGTGTGCGTCCTGTTTATGTCATGGAATGGGTACTAAGTTGGGTACAAGGCTATGGGTTGGGTTTGGACCAGAAATGAATAATTACACTGACATACTGAAATGACTGAATGAGAGCATGGGGATTGATTGGTAATAGTATGTTAAGTGTAAAATCTGATGTTTGGTCTCCGGTTAAAGCTGCGCGGGCGATAAAGTATGACAGTCAACTACACCACAAGGAAGCTATGTGCGAAGAGGAATGATGCGAACTAAGTTCGCAATATATGTATAGATGTATGTGATGGGACGAAGGTTTTTTTTTTAATGCCTAGCTAGTCTTCACGGCGTCTGCTTGTTAAAGGGAGGGTGTGGATGTCATTTGTGGTGACTGACGAGTTTCTTTTATCGTGACGTGAGGCCAGGTAAGGGCGCGACCGTTTCGTCATGCTTCAGCTCTCTCCACAGTACGCCGCACCTCAGCTGAGGACAAACACCATATTTGTTGTCATTCTTATTCGGACCATACCATTTTATTGAATTCACAGCGACATTTCGAGCAGTGTATTGTACGTCGATGTTTGAAGATTTCACGGATTTTTTTTTGGTAATAGTTGGATCATAACTGAGATTAATTCGTTAGTTATGCCGAGATCAAGGGTTCGTATGTACGATGAATTCGAGGATAGCTACTACCCATCGAGAAGACATCGCGAGCCGATGAGGCGGTCGTCTTCCTTTGAAGATATGAGGGATTACGATTCCTACTCGAATGGCCGTACTCGTGTGGAGAGCCGCGTCCTGGGGCGAGGGTTGGAGCAGACCGTCATTACGCATCGGGAGCCGTCACCACCACCTCGCCGACGGGAGTACTACCGCCCGCCCTCACCACCACCACCGCGCAGGAGAGAATTCCTCGATTACTACGATGCACCTCCACTTCCTCCTCCACCCCCGCCGCCACCGCCGCCATTTCGTGACTTCTACGGCCCACCTTTCCCGCCTCCGCCACCTCCGTTCCAGCATCGATTTCCTCATTTCCGGGGACCACCAAGGAGGCCGCCTCCGATGGTTGAAGGGTGTCATCACACTGACCACGTCATCCGCGTGCCCCGCCCGAGTGCCCGTGCCTGTACATATGCCGCAGCCTATGATGTTACAACCGGGCGCGGGCACACAGATGCCTTTGATGTTACAGCCCAGTGTTGGCGCTCAGTCGCACATGCTGTTACAACCGAGCGCTGGCACCCAGGCGATCACCTTCTGAAGACGACACCACCACAGTTCAGAATAGAGTCATACAATATCTGATGCCTCAAACTGATCTGCGATTCTTACTTGGATAGCGAATGTGTGACTCAAGTCGCATTTGTACGAGACGTATTTCATTTCGCCTCAAGCTGATCCTTGCTTATTGGAACTCACAACACGATTTCCTTTCTGCTACACTTTGAATAGTAACAAAACTGCATATGTATCAATAAGTTGGTGTCAATTTACTAAAATAATGCTTATGATCTGCTCATTCTGACCAATCCGTAAACAGTGATACTCCTTTTAATGAAATAATGTATGTATCCTCGTTTTAATGCAATCACCTCTGCGTTGGATGTTATTTGTTACCACTTAAGGCTTAAGTAATATAAGGTAAATATCGAATTTAGCATTTTGTGATCACGCTACTATGCTAACAGTTTTTGTATATCAAAATATATATATAACTGGGTCGGCGTGTTATATATATGAGCAATTATTTTAACCCTCAAGGTCAAATGCATGCATTTGTCCACATGAATATTTTCTTATTCATAGAGATTATCTTTCACACCGTAGGCCATGACACAGACCGTCGCTTTTATAAGTCCAATGGTAGTAAGCCAATAGCTTGTTACCATAAAAATATATGTAAATTACAATCCATTTATGTAGTTTTCTAATTTCCGAATACCAGAATAATTGACTAGTACTGTATGATTGAGTTTAATCAACGATTATTTCGGTGCATAATTTTGCTAGTTTAAGAATTTTCTAACATACTGGGATTTAATAAAATATCTCATCTTGACAACATGAGTTTCTCATCATCATGTGCTTAGCGATATGTATGCTATATATAGAATGGCAGCTTAGATACGCCCTACAAATATTTCCCACAAAGAGGGAGAGAGAGAGAGAGAGTGTGTGTGTGTGTGTGTGTGTGTGTGTGTGTGTGTGTGTGTGTGTGTGTGTGTGTGTGTGTTTGTGTGCATGTGTGTAAGTGTGTGAGTGTATGTATGTGTTTGTTCTACCAAATGACGTGAAGCTTAGGATGTTAACTTAAATGTCGGCAATCACTGTTAATTATCATAATTGGTTAGTTAAGGAAAATCCCAGGGAAGGTAGTTTCTCGTCTTAACTGCTGGTGTTGCCTGTTTCATTAATCATCAAGGAACATTGAAGCGGTCACGACGATGACTTTATGTGCGTAAAGGGCTTCTGGCCCAAGTTTCATTACTGATGCTGTTAGTCAATGACCCGAATCTTGCATGACCTGAGGCGCATGGTGTTTAGGATGGGTTCTGATAGAGAGGTGGCTAAATACTTGTTTGATTGTATGTACGTGTATGTGTGGTTCAAACAGATAAAGGTGGGGCAGCAACAGTTAAAGGTGGGCTGAAACAGATAAAGGTGGGGCGGAAACAGTCAAAGGTTGGGCGGAAGCAGATTATGGTTGGGCGGGAAACAAAGAAAGGTGGGATAGAGACAGATAAAAGTGGGGCGGAAACAGATAAAGGTGGGGCGGCAACAGATAAAGGTGGGGCAGAAACAAATAAAGGTGGGGTAGAAACAGATAAAGGTGGGACGGAAACAGATAAAGGTGGGGCGGCAACAGATAAAGGTGGGGCGGAAACAGATAAAGGTGGGGCAGAAACAAATAAAGGATGCGGTAGAAACAGATAAAGGTGGGACGGAAACAGATAAAGGTGGGGCGGCAACAGATAAAGGTGGGGCGGAAACAGATAAAGGTGGGGCGGCAACAGATAAAGGTGGGGCGGAAACAGATAAAGGTGGGGCAGAAACAAATAAAGGTGGGGTAGAGACAGATAAAAGTGGGGCGGAAACAGATAAAGGTAGGGCGACAACAGTTAAAGGTGGGGCGGAAACAGATAAAGGTAGAGCAAAAACAAATAAAGGTGGGGTAGAGACAGATAAAAGTGGGAAGGCAACAGATAAAGGTGGGCTGAAACAGATAAAGGTGGGGCGGAAACAGTCAAAGGTTGGGCGGAAGCAGATTAAGGTTGGGCGGAAACAAAGAAAGGTGGGGTAGAACCAGATAAAGGTTGGGCGGAAACAGATAATGATGGGGTGGAAACAGATAAAGGTGGGACGGAAACAGATAATGGTGGGGCAGAGATAGATAAAGGTGGGGCAGAATCATAGTTGTAGGGCGGAAAGAGATAATGGTGGGGCGGAAACAGATGAAGGTGGGGTGGAAAGAGATAATGGTGGTGCGGAAACAGATGAAGGTGGGGTGGAATGAGATAATGGTCGGACGTAGACTGAAAAAGTGGGTAGAAGACAGTAGGAACGGGACAGATAAAGGGTGGGAGGGGATTTATGAAGTGTAGGAGGTAGTAGAAAGTGATTTAAGATCAAAGTGGGTGTGAAACTGATGATGATTAATAGCAAATAAACGATTGTGAGAAGATGATAAGTGAAAGTTAATAATAAATAAATTAAAGTGAAAACAATACTTCAAGTGAATAAAAATAAAGGAGAAGTGTTGATATACGCAGGTGAATAGGAAATAGATTACAGAGAAAGAGAGGGAGAGAGATGTAGATGCAGAGGAGAGGTGAGGTTGAAAAGCAGATATATGAGGGCAAGCAAGAGATATATGAGGTCGAGGAGGAGATGTGTTAGGATGAAGAGGAAATATACGAGAGTGAGGAGGAGGTATATGAGAGTGAGGAAAAGATATATGAAGATGGGTAGATGTCTGAAGACTACAGATTAAGTTAAAACTCTTAAGTAGGCAGTTTACTTTGATGGAGATCGACCGGCAAATACTTAACAATATCATATCAAGAGTGTAGACAATTGTAAACAACGAAATTACACTAAGCATGTAGGTCATTCTTATGACACTCCACGTACACTTTATAGTCGACCTGTACTTTGCACCTGACCAGATGAGCTATGAGAGCAGTGATTATTCAGGTAGCCTTAATTATCGTCCGATCAGGGTCGGATTCACCTTGATACACAGCAGGTGAGTGCTCGGTACAGTCACAGTCAATAATTATAGATATACTGCACAACCAACGTATGTTAACGTCTTACCTTGTATATCGCAATGCGAGTGATTACCAAGTTAGGATAGCATATTTGTTATTATCATTGGCGAGGTGAATATGCTGTGTTAATTTCTAATTTCGTTTATAAGCAGAGTTACCCCTGCAGTGAAATATGGAAGCGGACACAGAGGAAGGTCTGTTAAGATGCTTGCCTGGTAGAGCTAAGTACATGGGGAGGTGGCAAAAGCTCTTCGGTTTATTGCAATTGAATTATTTTCGTTTATTTGGCGTTTGACGTGCAGACATACTGTGGTGTGTTAGCCAGATATGTGAATTGAAAATGATGTCATAACCGCATTCGTTGGTGCAAATCTCAACTATCAATCGTTCGTGGAATACTTCTTTTAAAGACTATCACTAAAAATCGCCGTAGCGATTCATTTGATACAACATTTTTTTTGACCTGGTTTGGTTTCATTTTCAAATATACAGTGGTGTTGACTCCTATACGATCTGACATCGGCAAGACACTTAAGATAGAGCGTGTGCTCATGAGCAAACTGGATCCCGCCCAAGTGAGACACGTGGCTGGGGGTCCTTATCAGGGCATTGTCGTCCACAACGCTATCAACAGTGAGAAACCTTTGTGTCATTACCGCTCCGTTTATGATTGATCACGTCTCCCCCCACCCTCCCCCCCCCACACACACACACACCCACCTCGCCTACACCCTCCACCATGTACGGCATTGGTCGTGACATATCCGTTGATAGACACCGATAACTTCTTGTGTCGTCAGAAAAACCGTTGAAAAATAAAGCCGATGTAAGTAAGGTTTTCTACGCGCACCTACACGACCTCCATGGCGAATATCCCACGAAGGTTTGGATCCATCATGCATATTCTGTAAACTGTACATAATGTGATATCTAGAAAGAAACAAATAGTTGGATTCAAGTAAACGATATCATATTTTTGTTGTTTTGCAATTTATGACTTGGAAAACCAAGCTATTGTCAGGTGTACGGTTTGGCACCTGTTGGGCCGTCAGGCGCGTCACGTGGTTAGTGGTTGGTTTTGTTCACCACAGGAACGGAGAGAACTGCGCTTCTGGTTTAAAGGCGCGAGCGTGGCAAAAGAAGAGACAGCCAATGATTTCATGCAAGGCCTCCTCGATACAAAGAACTTCCCTAAAGGTGGACGCACCTTACTTGATCTAGCTATAACATGGCCCAGTAGAGTCTTCTCATCTCTCCTCCACATCCTTCCATCCATAACCTTGCGCCATGATGTTTACCTCATTTCTTTACTTTGACAGTTAACCTCTTTTATGGACCTCTATCCATGACCTCAATCACATAACCTCTATCATCTATAAACTCTGTTTATGTAGACTACATCACCTTTTTAAAGCGGAGTCTCTCCTTGGTGAAGGATTGCCCGTCAATCAAACGACTGGAGCTTCACATAACAGATGTAGATCTGCATGACGACGAAGACGACGCCGTGGTCAATTCAACTGGTCAGGACGACTTGCTAAGGGAGAAGTCTGGCGAGATGTGGGCCAGCTCTATTGGGAGGTACGCCGACAATGGTGAGGAATATTATCAAGTTATTCACCCAATGGATCTGTTGTTCGTTAATTATATAAATAATGTAGCTCATTTATTACATAAATGCTTTCTTCTTGTTGTTAAATTCCTTCTGTCGATTCATATTAGGTGCCGATAACATAAGAGCTCTAGGTGTTTCCTTTAGCTCAGAAAAACTATCAATACACTTTCTGTTTGCCAATGTACACTATTCAGTTATGATAGAATTATGACTTGTATCAGCTAATTGTAAAGTTCAAATCATAGTAGTTCAAAGTTGTTTATTGGACGCTCAAAGTGTGATAGTACTGGACTAATATATGCAATTTATGATGTTCACGGATGAGCCCCGTGCGACAAGAAAACTAGTTACAAATTTAATCAGAGATTGCATACACCTCCAGACCTTATTGTTGTAAATATGTGCTATCTAGTCGGATTTATTCATCCAGTATTAGACGGCATTGGTGTATCCTCTTGCACTTTTACTTTTCATCGCACCACGTTCCTCTTTATATACGTAATTCATTATTCCCCATCTCTATTGGCCACTTCTATTGAGTGTGTTAGCTGTGTGTGAAATAACGTTTATCTATCTCATTCATCGATTAGAAAACAGTGATAGGGATTGTGTTAGTTGAACATACATTCGTTTTATCATCAATTGCAGGGATTCCTACTGCGTCCTCAGCGAAATTGACAGGGGGTGTGGACAGACTCTTTGATCAGACAGACTCAGGTTAAACTTCATATACAGCATCACCATATCTACAGGAATTCAACTCTCACCTCACGATTGAATATTTGCAAAACGCGGTGTGTCACGTCCGATGTTGATTTAGTTTTGGGTGTGTTAGGGAATTCCTACTACGCCCAGCAATTGCTGTGTGATTCATATACTGCCCCGCCCATACCAGGTAAGGGTTTATTGAAAAGGATGAAGCAACATTATTGCAGCAATAGACAAAATAGCAGTTGGTCAATAAGAACAAGGAGTTATAACCAATAGTAGTTATGTAACTCCTTGATAAGAACAAAACGATATTGTAGAATGTCTTATTTTTTGGGTCCCATCATAATGATATGAAAGACGTATGAGCCCCACTCATCTGCTTATATCTTATCTCTGTTTTGGGACAGCACCTAGAAAGGGGTTATCAAAACGCGGTGAAGGTCGCATCTCAGTTGTACTGCGAGAACCCAA
Source organism: Urechis unicinctus (assembly GCA_034190875.2). Lineage (NCBI taxonomy): Eukaryota > Metazoa > Annelida > Polychaeta > Xenopneusta > Urechidae > Urechis > Urechis unicinctus. The sequence continues at coordinate 64,488,382 of CM067350.1, forward strand.
CCGCAGACAGGCCAGAGGTAGGACGCTAACCGCTATATCAACCAACATTCCACTTAGCCCCGCATGCATTTTCTTAGGTCGGGTCAAGCGCTGGAGGGGAGAGATTCGGCGATGAGAGAGTTGTGTTTATGCGATCGAAAGTTTATGCATCTGAGTGGGTCATTATGATTGCCTTATTATCAATGTGAGTTTATGAGTAAGTGGTTGTGCGCGTTTATATAAGTCGACGTATTTTGACGGAGTTTGTGTGTTGGATATTGTGTTCTTTGAATGGGTGGTGGGATATGCCAAGTACATGAAGCGTCTGTGTATCGAGTTGGATATGGCTAGGGACTTGTATGTTTGTTACGCTGGACAGAACACAATGCTTTCTTTGTGTTCTATATAGTATTACGAGTTGTCTAGTAATTTTGTAGCCTAAAGCATTCCTGTATTTTTTTTACTATTTGAGCAGAGTTGTCCGATGATTATGATGGGGGTGACGCAGCAATAAGCGAAATGGCTGCCCGGGCTGCTCTAGCTGCCGGTAGGTGGCGTTCCTTCGGACCATGTTCAGTTTGTTTGGATCACCTTCATACCTCTACCATAAGTCAAGAGAGTTACTCAAGAGATCACAAGTTATAGATGCATTAATTCAGAGATTAGTAAATGGAATCTCGTCATATATATATATATATATATATATAGATATATAGAGAGAGATATATAGAGAGAGAGATATATATATATAGAGAGATATATAGAGATAGATATATATATAGAGAGAGAGAGAGAGAGAGAGAGAGAGAGAGAGAGAGAGAGAGAGAGAGAGAGAGAGAGAGAGAGAGAGAGAGAGAGAGAGAGAGAGAGAGAGAGGAGAAGAGAGAGAGAAAGAGAGAGAGAAGAGAATAGAGAGAGAGAGAGAGAGATAGAGATAGAGAATAGAGAGAGATAGATAGAGATATATATTATATATATAGAGATATCTAGAGAGAGATAGAGATATAGATAATATATATATATATATATATATATATCTATCTCTATATATATATATATATATATATATATAATATCTATATATATATATATATATATATATATATATATATATATATCTCTATCTCATATATATATATATATATACATCCTGGTGCATTTGCTTTCATGAGGCATAACGTTGAATGGTTACTGTCTGTGTGACAGCCGGGGTAACGGGAATCGGTCGTGTACAGCAGGGCGTGTCCACGACCCGCACCTCAGTCAGTGAGTGAACAATCCCTTTCAGGATAACCTACAACATTGTTGCTTTAGACCACAATATTGCACTGCAGAAATCATATCTGAGAACACAATAGAATAGCGATAGCACGGTACATCTTTACATAATAATATAATCACAAAATTGCAGCACTCTTGTACAAAAGCTGACAGTTTTGCGAATACACCGGATATCGACTTCTAAATAAATTTGGGTGACGATAGACTGGTCCCTTAAAACCAGGATTCACTTCTACGTGTTCGGAGGTCCGAAGCAGGCGCCAGATCGTCATTTCATTACGAGGCTGGAAGGTCATATGGGCGGCCAAGAAGCAGAGGCTCTTGGGAACGCTCGAGGACGTGTACCCCAACATCCTGGCTATAGATGACCTTGTCAGGTAGGTAAGGTAAATCAGTCTCAGAGGAACGCGCGACGATTGGTTACTCCAGGCGTGACGCGCGTTGGTAAAATATACAGGGTCACGTGTGTAGGGCTTATATGAGTAGTAAGGGCGGAGAGTGTGACTTGGTAGTGAGAAATATAGAGCTAAGGAAGACAATGAGGCTTTAGAAGTATAGAACAAATCCACAAATATTGACCTTAGAGGACACTTGGCGACTATACTCCCCTACAGTTTAACCAGAATGTTGCGAAGAGACGACATGAAAACAAAGAACAAATAGCAACTCAATAACGCTCAGATTGTAGTCCGACTCTCAAACTGTTTCATGTTGCCAGGCATTTTGCATCACCAAAGAGACTTTCGTTCGGACGCATCCTATCGTCGAACTTAGCTCAAAATTCTGAAAACAAATCGATGAATGCCCAACAAAATACAGCCACAGAACCACCGAACATTGCATTCGTATCAATTGCTATCTACACCACATATATCAAATGCTATTAATTTTATGTCAGCCTTCTTGATAAAATGGACACTAGGTTATCAGTCCCAATGGATTAGAATCACGGCTATGCTAGATACTGACTCACCATTCACCCTAGACAATCAGTTTATTTTATTATTCTGCTAAACAAACGTCTCCTTGTTTACTACGCTTCAGGATTACCAGTATGAGACGCGTGGATGTCGACTACTTATTGGCGGATATGACGTCACGCAGCATGGTCAGGGAGGTGAGGAAAGGCTGGTGGATGCGCATGCAACCGGAACGCAAAATAATTGTCCCGACAAAAAGTAGGAGGAAAAGCCGAGGAAAATCCATACAGGAGTGGCCGAAAGAGCACGGTACATTGAGATCATAATGTGGACTCTATCATAATGTTCAGGATATCCGTCTCCTTTTGGTGACACTATTTGTGACGCCTTCGGTTGATGCAGAATTCAAAGTCGTGGACCACTTGCCACAGCTGTCCGCCAAAGAGCGCCCCACTATTGCTTTCATCACGCTCCTTTACTGTGAGAAGCTTGCAGTGGACGCTATGATGGAAACCAAAACCACATACGCCCGGTACAAAAGCGACGGTATGACTTGCTTTCTGTTCTTCAGAATTAATGCAGCAGCTAACCACGCTCATAGCGCAGAAGATGATTTTATTGAAAAATGTTCCTCTGCATCAAACGGCAAATACCGAGGTTAAAAGTTTAATTCATAGCTAAAAGTGATATGATGCCAGTGGTGATAATAAATGATGATGATGATGATGATGATGATGATGATGATGATGAGTTAACCCTATCCATGCTAGTTAATCGTGGGGTGGTGATATTTTCTAGTACAAGCCATCCAGTTCCATCCGACTGGTTGTATTTACTTAGTGCATGGTTTGTAGAATGGTAATACTGGAGTATGGGTTTCTGATTCGTCTAGTAAAGAGTATCATAGCCACGGCAATATTGCAGTCTTGACTCGACAATTATCGACCTGGTAACAGATTCATGAGATGTTATGAAATGTTATAGCATCCGATCCACCAATAAGTCATCATGAGATATCAGCGTATTATCCAGCACTAAGTCATAAACACGGCAATAATACTGCCTAGACTCGACGATTACTTTGAGAATTATCGATCCTGTTTCAGATACTTCAGTAAGTTTTCATGAAATGGTAGCATCTAATATATAAGTAAGTTCTAGTCGAGATGTTAGCATTTGATCCACCAATAACTCATCATGCCATGTTTGAGCATCTGATCCACCAGTACGTCGTCGTATAATGTTAGCATATAATCCATCAAAACGTCATCATATGATGCTAGCAACTAATCCACCAGTAAGCCATTTTGATATGATGGCATCTGATCCATCAATATATCATCATTTAAGAGCTGGCATCTGATCCACCAATAAGTCCTCCTTCACATGTGGCGCTTGGTTCTGGCCTTACTTGTTAAGTATATGTCATTGGAATTGAGGTGCGAGTTGTCTTCGACTATTTGGTTTGAAAGATGTGGCTAATCGAACAACTATAGGTCTTGGGTGGTGGTGTGGTGTGTGTGTGTGTGTGTGTGTGTGTGTGTGTGTGTGTGTGTGTGTGTGTGTGTGTGTGTGTGTGTGTGTGTGTGTGTGTGTGTGTGTGTGTGTGTGTGTGTGTGTGTGTGTGTGTGTGTGTGTGGGTAGCTAGATGACATACCGGGTACACGCTGCATACTGTAGAATCTAGGACAAAAGATCCACCAACTAATTTATATTTGATGTTTCCATACATTGATATCTGACTTGATCAGACAGAACCCGATAGTCTGATGCTCATCGTATGAACTCGTGTTGACATGGGCGTGTGCATGTGGCATACCCTCGGTTTGAACTTGTATCAACACATCTCAACTTAGCTGTGTTACTATTTATCTCCAGGATGGCACCGTATCATAAACATTGATTGACTGACGAGGTATACCGTGATCCTATGCTTGATTACAGGTGAGGGGCAGGTATACACCGTGGGTACGATGGGGAAGCACCGCGTTGTCTCCACCAAGCTGACTCGGGTCGGGCATGCAAGTGGCGCCCGTGTAGCAGCGGGAAATATTGTCACAAGACTTCTCGGTAAATAACCTGCAGTCGCATATCGTAGTACGCATTTGAAATATTACCGCTTTCGTTATTTGCTTGGTGGGATGCTGTTTGGTTTAAGTAGGTTGAGTCCGGGGGACATATCAGATAAATATCAATCTTCGTTTTGAAGGCTTTCAGATGTCATATGTGCTGATTGTCATTATGAAATATGAGGCTTTCACTAAATCGCCGAAGTATAGAATGGTTTTATCCGATTTAAAAATGCTACAGATACATGGCTTGAATCGTTATCTTAAAGCATTTAGGGCAATAAGTGTTCCCCATTAAAGAAACATTCGCAATATAATTCGCATCTCGATGAGATACTTGAAGTGATACATCCGATTCGTTGTTGTTTACTTGCTTTCATCTCAAAACTTTTGGAATGTCGCGTGGTCATTGGTGTGTTTCTTGCTCGGTATAGGTACATTTGGTGACTTGGAGCACGTCCTCTTGGTCGGAGTCGCTGGTGGCATCGCTCAAGTTCAAGGAGATATTCGCCTTGGTGACATCATCTTCTCCAAAGCCTCCTCGGAGCGAGGACCGATCTACCTGAACGTAGAAAAAGTCGCCACTGATCAACCGGGGTCGCACACCTTTTCCACGCGGAGTTGGTCGCCCAAGTCAGACGACCTCGGGAATATTATATCAGAGTTTGTTACAGGAGGTAAGAAAGGGTTTGATTTGAACAACACGTTGAGTGTGTACATGAAGGAAGGGTTGAAGGAGCTAGCTGGAGGCGATACGCTATTCCATCGCCCTCCACCCGAATCAGATAAACTCTATATTTTACGAGATGGCATTGAACAAGAAGTGCCCCACTCTGAAATACCACCGGATTCTCCCAGGGATCCCCTTTTAGGTTTACCTATTATTCACTATGGTTCTCTAGGCACTGGTAAAGACATTAACACAGATGGTTTGGTAAGAAACCAATTCGCAAAAACATACAACATCAAGGCCGTAGATTTAGGATTCGAGGCTGTTTTTGACAGTATTGTTGGCAATCGGAAAGAGAGTTTTTGCCTTGTCCGCGCCATATCCGATTATACGGACGGATCCATGCGGAGGGAGTGGCAGCCGTATGCATCGCTTGTTGCTGCCGCTGCCATGAAGACCTTGGTAATGGCACTTCCTTACCCTGATGACGACGACATTTATTAGTAACGTCTTAATTACATCAAAGCGAATTCATTTAACAGTCTCTTTGAGGAGCACGGTCCATATTTCGACTAAAATTCCTAGTAATTTATGCCATAAAGAATTGTTATTTTTGCTATAATTAAGCATATTTAGAATCATAACGGATAGTAGAGTTTTGTAATTGATATCTCGCCATTAGCATTTTCATTATTTAATTGACTAGTTGGATTATTACATTTGTTATTATCAATATCGGGTTATCGTGTAAACCATAGTCTGATTGATATTTTAATTCAGATTTGTAACCTTAGTTCAATACATAAATGTCTATTACTTCTGAACAAAGGGATAATTGTTAAGCAACATGTCATAAAATAATTGTATTGACGTGTGGATGGCCTTGAGACAGAACCTGCTGTCCAAACGCTGTCCACCTGCCTTATCATCAGGCCAGAATGTACGAACATCAAAACCTAATCATTTGAAAACATCTTGACATTTATTGTTAGCTTAAATAAATGAATGTCACATTACTCACCACCAGGTAAATGTTGTCAAATGCAATAAATGAATGTACTAATATTGGTTTCTCGGTTGTCATCGATGCTGAACGCTAGGCCGAGTACTCTGCAGATGGTAGGACTGGCAATAACAATTCGTGTGCATATGCTTACATATAAACCAACGTTATGGACAACTTCTACTATATACCACACATTCAACCTAAAAATCTAATTGTACATGCAGTATTACATGCCATTATTGATCAAATGTCATCAGGATATGTTCATTCTAAATGTGACATTTTATAATTCAACCGTGCCATCAACGTGCCATCAAGACCATATACAACTGAACTTTTCATAGTGTACGTCTATGTTTCTTTAATCATTTGGGAAATGGAAACGAAGAGCGTTTTACAATAAGCCAAGCCCTCTGTTAAAGTGAAAAAAACACGTGGGCTGTCTCCATTATTAACCATATTAATACCATTAGAAATATGATGTAACATGTAAAGCAGAGTCACTATGAACCGTTCTAAACCATGAAAGCTCAAACGACCATCGCCGTCTAAACAATATAAAAAAAATTGCACTTATTGTCAGCAAAGCTCCCAGCTTCACCAATTTCAACGTAGTACGTGATGCTTTTTCCCGAAAATGGTGGGCAAAAGACCGACATAGTTCCTACAGCAGAGGAAATCATATATAACAAGCTCAATCTGTGACCAGGTCGAAACAATTACGGGTTCATTTACAGCTTTGAATCTTTAGTGGCACAGCAGAAAAACAAACTAATTCTTCAGAAACCAATTGTTCTCAAGTTGTTTTAATTAAACAAACCATAGCGGATATGACTATTCAGCGAAGACCAAGCAAATGTTTACAGTGAACGGTCAATGTGAATGAGTTCCAAATAACAAACTGATGCTAGTCTCGAATTCTGTAACATCATTTGCACGTTTCCACAGAAGCTTATTCTTTATGTTTGTTCACCGGGTTCTTTTCGCTTCCCGCACGTAGAACAGATGATCGCTATTTTCAATTAACCAACGGAATCATGAAAATTCTGATAATTGGCAGAATGACGTAGATCAAGTTCTTCTGTGTAAGTTAAGAATGAATACAGCAAGATGAGTATGGATTATTAACGTAAAGATGAGCCAAGTCAATGTACCCTCTTCGCATCATTCTTTTACTTGATACGAGAGTTTCTTCAAAACTCAATGTCTTTCTATCACTCTTGAATCTGACAAAATAGAAGCCAATAACAATCCCGCATTGAGGCAGTGCATCTGGTTACTTGGCAAAGGTCAGATGAGGTCAATAATCCATCTTATTTTCGAGAGAAAAAAGCGATGATCCAAGCAATATTTGCCCCGAGTCTCTGCTTACCAAGCGCCTCCCACGAAACCTTCATTTAAAAAAACTTGGCCTACACCCAAGACGAATGACGCCAATGTTTTGTAAAACTTACTCCCTGATTCCCTTTGTGTAACTTAATATAAGTGTAATTGTCAGTGTGCATGACGGGGGTCGTGTAAGCTGGCACGTTCTCGGCCGCGTCCGGTCATTATCAGAGAATTCCAGGTGATTGTTGACACTGAGTTGAAATAATTCAAACATACGATGCCCTGTAGTAAGTCAAATCGATCTTACCAAAATAAATAACACTCGTACTGTGCCGTCATTAACTTTGTAAACCGAGAGAAGATGGAATTATCTTGAATTGCTGAAGTTGCATTTGTGTTAAAAAATGGTAACCGACGAAAATGTATTAGAACTGCTTTCATACTTCAACCAAGCAATTTGGAGCTGTACCATTGCTTTAAACAGTTAGTTATAGTAATGAATTTGTAAGTCAGCTGAACTGAGAGAGTCGCCCTAGATGAGTTGCTATGCGGTTATCAGCATTTCTGTCAGGGCTGTCCGGAGAGAACGTATCACATTGGAAGAAATGATATACTCGTTATTATTGTATTCCTCATTCGTTCTAATGCTGTTTTTGTTTTGTCATAAGGATGTAAACAGTCGAATAAGGTGAAAGTGAGCAATGGAGCTGCGCGTCGATTCGAATGCCCGACACACAGGTCACTGCTGGTGTGAGATTAAGGACAGCGAGAAGTTGACTGAAGGGAGTCAATAGGTACGCGCGTGATTTGAGTCCACGAGGTTATTTGGGACCACTCCGGGTCAGTATGTATCAAGTCAATGAGGATCGCCTCTCGGAAACCAAGTGGTGATGTGGTCATACCGGATGTTTACTCAATAAACATGTAGGGAACGATGAGGGAATGAAACCGCAATGAGGTGCTTAGATCAGGGGCTGTTTAACTGAAATAATGACACAGAAGTGGACCTCGTAGAATAGAAACAGCATACTTGACTCCACAGTCGCTCGCGCCAAGTGGAGTTAAATGAATTTCTTACCACTTCGACTAACCCCAAGACATAAGCATATTGTTCCAATAGTACAGGACAATAAGCGGACTTCATTTGTTTGTTAAGAGTCGTTGGCCTGCAGCAATTTGGCTGTGTGTACCTGGTCATTAATACATCGTCAAACTAATCAGCAGCAGTTCACCTGCGCATGTAGGTATAGATGATGATGTGTAGGATGGAGGGCATGAGGCGGGTAGCGGTACCAGCTGTCCACCATATGGTCATCGATGCGCTCCTACACCTGGTCGACCAAGATAACGCTCGTCTGCTACAACACATAGGACGGACAGTAGTTCAATTGAAAATGTAATTATCATCTTGGCCTATGGTCATGTCAGATCGTCAGGTATTGGCATGTCCGCGCATGACAAGCGGCCTGATCCACACAGTTCGTCAGGTATTGGCATGTCCGTGCATGACAATTAGCCTTATCCACACAGATCGTCAGTTATTGGCATGTTCTTGCATGACAATTAGCCTTATCCACACAAATCGTCAGGTATTGGCATGTTCGTGCATGTCAATTAGCCTTATCCACACAGATCGTCAGGTATTGGCATGTCCGCTCCTGACAAGCAGTGTGATCCGCACAGATCGTCAGGTATTGGCACGTCCGCGCATGACAAGCAGCTTCGTCAGCTTCATCCTGGAATGCTGAGCTGATAGCCGGTGACAGTTAATGCCGCTGACAATTAATGCCGCTGACAGGTAATGCCGCAGACAGTTAATGCCGATGACAGTTAAGCCATAGTCCTTGTTTGCAGTCATACAGATACATTACATGTTGTAGAGCCAAGAAACTCAGGGAACAACGAATCCGGGAAAAGCGGCTATATCCGAATATGATGATTGTTACAAATCAAGCTGCATTCACAAAACATGATGAGAACCGTTGATGTCTGTCGTTGGGTTAATTACAATACATGCTGCGTGCGCAGTAACTGCCTGTTTAGAGACCTATAGGCGTTTTAATGCCCGCGGGATTTGTAGGAGGTGCTTGACTTCATGTGGCAGTCACTGAACTCTGCATGGGGTGTAGAATATGGGGCGATGTATGTGATTAGAATGGGCCGGGGTGCCTGGTACTGACACCCAACAACACCGGCCAGCCATACTCCTCTGAGTGAGGCTAATTGGAGAAGGGAGGACGGCCGCGTTTGCTAGCAGACATGGGTGGTTTACAGTAGGAGGCGCGGGGAAAGACGAGGGGAATGCTCTGATTAGAAGTGAATAGGAATAGGGCAAGGCCACAAGCTACCTTTCACTTAAGGCTCTTAAGTTGGGTCAAAAAGAAGAGGCCTTTTGCTCCAAGCTTCTCCACGAGACTTACCCCATTCACGGAGGGCTTCACATCAACAGCCGTGTTCCACTGAGCCTCGTATTGCGGTCTAGTCGTGGAAGCATGTGGATTTTTTAACCTTGTCCTTAAGTTCGGGGAGCGGAGAGCGCGGCTGTGGTTAAGGTCACCAGGCACACGTCACTGCACTGCGACCCGAAGAGGCATTGTTCAGGGAGGCAAAGGAGGATGTCTTTCTAAATTGCTATATAGGAGATGGCGTCGATGCCAGGAAGCTAGTTATTATCGTAGGCATCAAGGAATGGCTTGCATGTGTATGGCAACAAGCATCATACGGTCCACAGGAGTATACAGAGACCGTCATCGACAACTCCCGACCCACACGAGCTAACAATAGCTCACTTAGTGTGATGGAACTTCTCCATATTTGCAGGTCCTGTCCACTCTGTCTCTTACTAGCGCTTCTGCTCCCGCTCCTGTCCGGCGGTGTGGAGCTTCTTCACCAGCCCCTGCCATCCTTCCTCGTCCTCCCCACCAACGATGACACGCAAGAAGCTAACAAATTGCAAAACAGCCGCGAGGAGGCAGAGACGCCACCTGGTGAATGGGGACCAAACTTATCACATCAACTTGGATTTGAGGCCCATCAAAGGCAACGCAAAACAGGTTAGTCGAGGATTTCTCCTTAATTTCTTAAAATCATATATACCGTCCATCAACCAATTGAGAATCAATGCAATATGCGCTTGTATGACAGCGTGGCCCATGTACGAGAAGCTACTCATATTCCATTATAAAACATGCTCAACCGATCTAACCTATAATTCGAGTGACGTACGCATAGAGGTATCGCCGATTTGTCAATGTGCACACAAAGTTTATGTGCAAAACGTTGTTGAGTGCGCTAGGTATGGTGTGTGGTCCAGTTGGCACCCAGTGAAGTAGCTGAATGAAATATCCATTGAAAGTGTATCATTCGCCGTCCTCACGTGTGAATTACACATGTTACTAAGTATAACATCAAACCATGGCCGTACAGGTAGCTCCTAAATGGCGCCCACATGGCCATGTAGTAGTTACATATGCGCACCATGTGTGGTAAACTAATGCTAGGGTCATGGACACGCTATATTGCTGGCTTGCCTTATCTTCATCTACGGATGCTGGGGTCTTATTTATGAGTATAGATACCTGTGATATATTGATTGAACATCACCTGTGTTTAGTCTCCGCATGCAAGCATAGCATAACACCATGGCCACTTCGCCAGCATATCTATCTTTTTAAGTGAGCTGAAAATATCGCACCTATGAATGCAAATAATCAATGACGTACATCTAAATATGTTTCTAATTACAGCTAGAATTTATCAAGCCGAGTTCAGTTGGAAAAAGCGGTTCTAGAGTACTACCTAATTCTCTCTAGGATAAGCCCATTGCTCATGTGAGCTCTGGTCCTATGGCAGGAGTGCAACAACCACCAGCTGCCGCCAATTGAAGTTTGTCTACCCCTCGTAGCCAAGGTTTTGTTTTTGTCCAATGTCAACAGAAGTGATTTTGTTCTAGTCTACGAGCGGCAGAATGTCGTGGTGTGTTTCCTGAGTGCTCGTGGTGCGATGTCCTGTCCGCTGGGAGGCTCCTGACTGAGTTTTGTTTGTCAGCGACGATGTATATGTTTTTTTTAAATGTTTTGACGTCTTTCTTCACACGTCAGCATTTGGTCGGAGGTATGGAGTCAAGCAGACCCTCAGCTTATGCCGTGAGCTACAGTCATCTCGCACTCTATCGACCCAGTTTCCCGCTAAGCCGAATTGGGAACAGACATAACACAAGCTGCGATTTTTTTTCACTCCTCACTGTGAAAAATGACCGTGGATGCTTGGTGATTTACTCAGAAGCAGACCATTTTGACACAGTCACACGCGCGTTCTGAGACATGGCGCTATAATAATAGTGTATAATCTTGGTCGACAGAGCGTTTGAGGGGCTCACTGGCACAATTTTTGAACTTGATGTGAAACTTCCATTGTACATTTGTATTTCCTGTGTAGGATCTTTGGAGATTGCTCCAATGTTTGGCTGCCTTTCTTCACCTGCTAGTTATTCTATACAACGTACAATGCTGTCAAAGCATTTGATAAAAACCTGAATCATTGAGGCATTATTTGTAAGCCAGTGATGTATCATTGTTGTTTACAGATGAGTTGTTGGAGCAGTTGGAACATTATGAAATTGTCGTACCTAGTCGAGTGGATCGCCATGGCAACTTCATCACGCATGACGTGTCACACATACCGCGTCATAGCAAGAGATATCGACGCAGCATTCCTGACTTCCTGGACCGGAAGTCAAATACTGACAATACTTCCATCGAGGCACTGCACACGAGTCGTGGCATTAAGGAAACGATATCTACTGAGCATCATGCAGATGCTTGGATTTATTTTAAGTTAACGGCCTTCGGGAGAGATTTTATTCTCAATTTGACTCATAACTCTGGGTTATTTGCGCCTCAATTCAGCGTGGAATACCGTAACGGAAGCGGAGTGTCGTCGAGACACGTTGAACGCCACGACTGTCACTATATCGGTCACGTGGTTGACGATAGTCGTCCAGATTCTCGTGTGGCTCTCAGCAACTGCCACGGTCTGGTAAGTCAATGATTAGTGTTCTTGTAATTTCTCGGTTGCCCCAAATAGAACATTATAATCCGGTTTTTAATTACCATGTCGAAACGCCCCTTTCTGTAAACGCAGAAAGATAGCCAATTGCATCTTTTGATAGACATTTATGCTCGAGTACAAAGTACTTTCAGCAAGCCCACTGTATAATTACCAACCATCAAGAGCTGTTGTTGTATTCAATTGCTTTTCCCCTCCATGGTCGGTTATCATTAGTTCAGTCATGTTTTAGGAACGTCGGGTGGCTCAATGCATTGCGGACCGGAAAAGGCGTGGACATATCTGCATTAATGTTTTGTCACGCATCGGTTCCTATTTTTGTAGCAGTTGTTAGAAACGGAGATTGAGTTTGTCTTGGTGGGGAGCGTCATGTCCTGGTGGGGAGCGTCATGTCCGGGGGATGGCTCATAGTCTCTTGGTGATTATCAGAGACACTTCATCACACTTAATTGCGTCTCTTTTTTATGAAGAAAACAAGAATTAAGAAAGTCTATAAGCCTGACACTGAGGCGGAAAACCAGCTCTGTTATCTGCACTTAATGACCCCCCATCTCGGTTACGGTTGCTGGCACCGTACCACAATTAATACACTTGCCTCGTATGTCTGTCATTGACTTGGAGAGACCTGCCTAATAGCTACCCCACGCCCGTACCTTGACTCCCACACCCTACCCACCCAGCGATGCTCACTGCTAACTAACTGCCTGGCCAGCTAACTAACTTACACAAGTTAACAAGCAATACCTGTCCAGACATTGTGCTTAGTTATCACACCTGACGCGCTAAGCTTCTTCACGATATAGTAGCTTGGCTTAGTCAAATTCCTGAAGGTAAACGGCAGAAAAGGATCCCAGGGAGACCAATGTTTACCAGACACGCTCGGTACATGCCAGTTAGGTTTGCATATCTGGCTGGCAAGCAGCAAAACTGACGAGCGTATGCCCCTTGACATACCAAGCTCTGCCAGCAGAGCTCGCCACAGACTAGACGGTCATACTCACCTATATCGAGAACAGTCGTTGATAGCAGTCCGGGGGTTTCGTTGATTGTGAGCCAAAGCTGGCAAAGTGAGAATGGTCCACCGTGTTCGCAGCCCTAAATAAAGAGCGGGAGGGGGTGGGCGGTGAGGGGGTTGGGGTAAAGCCGTAGGGGCGACTTTGATGGAGGTGCATCTCTCATGTTTCCCACGGAACTCTCACAAACGTCACACGCCGCCCACCAGACTACGTCACCATAATTTGACATAGCCATGCGCACGCAGTTCATATTGCATGAGGTCTCCTGTCCAATGACAGCAGAGCGCAAATCACCGACTTTATTTCTACAAAAAACTAATCGTTTCCTATTAATCAGTGTGAAATACACCGTAAATATATACCCCACTGTGCCAAGTATAAGGTATTTCCTTCGGAAACTATTACCCAACCCTTCGTGGTTGTAAGCAATGACAGCTTTTAATAGGAATACATTTATATTTTTTGTTATATTCTAATCAGTTTTATCTCACGGAAATGACTGACGAACGCGTGTAAAGTTTATTGTGGCGTTTACAGAGGAATGGGAAAAATCGGTTTTCGTCATCAAATCAAGCGCACGTTACCAGACCAGTCCGTTATTCACCCGGCTATGTTGTCAATCGTATTCACGATCAAGCTTAGAAAGATAACGATGAGGCGTGTTTGCATGTCTGGTCACGTTATCATAATGAAAACTCTTCCCTCTATGAACATACCAGGGAGTTTTCATTCGTATTCCTGGGGACCGTGGCACATGGAAACGCGAACTTAATGGACGCAGCTCGTGAATATAATTTTACTGTTATTTGGAATAAAACCGACACCCTGTCTGTCTAAAAGTGACGACCTTCTGTCATGAGCTGCGTGGTCAGGCGACTGGTGAAGACGACACTGTAGTGACGACCTCCTGTCATGAGCTGCGTGGTCAGGCGACTGGTGATGACGACACTGTAGTGACGACCTTCTGTCATGAGCTGCGTGGTCAGGCGACTGGTGATGACGACACTAATGACGACCTTCTGTCATGAGCTGCGTGGTCAGGCGACTGGTGAATACGACACTAGTTACGACCTTCTGTCATGAGCTGCGTGGTCAGGCGACTGGTGATGACGACACTGTAGTGACGACCTTCTGTCATGAGCTGCGTGGTCAGGCGACTGGTGATGACGACACTAATGACGACCTTCTGTCATGAGCTGCGTGGTCAGGCGACTGGTGATGACGACACTAGTTACGACCTTCTGTCATGAGCTGCGTGGTCAGGCGACTGGTGATGACGACACTAATGACGACCTTCTGTCATGAGCTGCGTGGTCAGGCGACTGGTGATGACGACACTAGTTACGACCTTCTGTCATGAGCTGCGTAGTCAGGCGACTGGTGAATACGACACTAGTTAAGACCTTCTGTCATGAGCTGCGTGGTCAGGCGACTGGTGATGACGACACTGTAGTGACGACCTTCTATCATGAGCCGCGTGGTCAGGCGACTGGTGATGACGACACTGTAGTTACGACCTTCTGTCATGAGCTGCGTGGTCAGGCGACTGGTGATGACGACACTGTAGTGAAGACCTTCTGTCATGAGCTGCGTGGTCAGGCGACTGGTGATGACGACACTGTAGTGACGACCTTCTGTCATGAGCTGCGTGGTCAGGCGACTGGTGATGACGACACTGTAGTGAAGACCTTCTGTCATGAGCTGCGTGGTCAGGCGACTGGTGATGACGACACTGTAGTGAAGACCTTCTGTCATGAACTAGCTGTTCTGGTTAGCATTCAGCATGAACAGGACGAGTATGTCTGAGAGACGGTGGTTAAGTTCAGGTGTAAGTATAGCTTTTACACATAACTGACATAATAGGCCGACTGGCAGCAGATTTCTGGTCGCACGAAAGGCGTGATCGCCTTATGTAAGCAGACACATGGTCGCTATATATGTATGAGATATTGCTGTCGATGGTTAGCCACTGACATATCTGAATCAGACATGGCGGTTTAGCAGAACAGATTAACTGGTATAATCATTGCATATCATTGTAAATAACTAACTAAAGGTTAAAGAACTATGGCAGAGTGACGAAGAAATTCTTTATATCCTGAAATGTTGCTACGCGATAGCATAAAACGATGAGATAACCCCAACAAACCAAATTTTCACTTAGGGGTTACCTATTTGGATGAGACGAGTAAAATGCAGAGGAGGTCAACTCAGAGTCGAGTTATTTGATTGGTACTTTCCATAATTTGTAACAGCACACTTTATTTCAGATATATCAGCTGTCGTTCGCACATTTCACTTCGGGACACTCTATCATGCATCTAATATGGTTATTTGTACTTAATAACATCCTGTCGGTATTATGCATTTATAACTCAATAAGCAATAAGCGGCAGATTGTCCGTGTGGAGTAAATCACCATTAAACGCGAGCCACTTAACATCGTCATCTGAGCTCCAGCAAAGCCTCGCACCAAATAGCCTACACCATTTGTATACCAGAGGAACTCGCAAAAGGAGACCAGTCTATGAGAATTCGTTTTACGTAAAACTCAGGCGGATTTATTGGACCATACCCTGGCTTCTTCTCGCCATTTCATTTGATTAATGACTTCATAACATTGTAATAGAAACTCCATAACAACCCATTATGTGAAGTTAACCAACAACAAAAAAACCCGGTAGTGCTCATGGCTGCTGCATTCCCCGAACAGCCATGAAAACTGCTTCAGGTATCAGATCAGAACTGCAGGTGCTAACGGCCATAACTAAGAACAAAGTAGAGGTGAGGCTCGCGACGTTTTCATATCCCACATAAAGTGAAGGAATTGTCTATGGCTTAACCTTCGCAATCTGCTTTAAACAAAGCCAAGCTGTGATCGACGCGGCATGTCAATTGTCATCGTCAACTATCACGAGTTCTCAACAAAATACTCTGTGTGACATGTTTAAATTAGTTTTTTTTCAGTGCCAGCAGTACACATTTTGTGTTGTCTTGGCTCGTTACTCAGGAACAGCTATTGATAAATGGCGTTGGCGGATATAAGGCACCAAAGCATAGGTGCGTACGTCGTACCTTAACTGGGTTACATTGAAATAAGTGAATGGAGGCAGTTTACATCCTCATTTGGGGTTGTCCATGCAACCAGTCATAGGCGCTCGGTTCCCGATGTCAAGCTTCCGAGCGCCAAGCGGCTTCTGAGCGCCGAGCCGCTGTCTATATATAACAAGAAGGTAATCGTTGTCTTTCACTCAGGACAATTAAATTGCGATTAGTGATGCTGATGCTCATTGGAATCTATTCGACAATCAATCATTACGGCTTTTTACGCCTTAGAATGTCAACTTCCAAACGGCTAGTTTTTACGCTGTGACCGTCAATACAACAGGGTGTTATATCAATACAACAGGGTGTTATGGAAACACTTGTCATATTGGTTAGATGCTTAGACCACAGCCCAGTACAAGTGGTATTGATAACCACACTCGAACTAGGTATGTTCATTATCAAGTCGTCTGCCAGCTGTATAGAAGTCCCCTCTTTGTGAATGGAAGCGTCATTCAACTCAGACCTTAAGGCTTGTTTTTCAATTACTATATCAATAAATAGACCACACATTTATCGCATGCACAGACCAACGGAAGTACCACTCCTCCACATTATTCCACCCCAACCACCCACCCACCTACCCCAGCACTGTCACCCACCCACCCCAGCACTGTCACCCCCACCCCCCCAAAAAAACCCACCCACCCACCCACCATCACTGTAATCCACCCACCTACCAACCCATCAGCACTGTCACCCACCTAATGGTACTATCATCCGCCAACTTACCCACCCACCAGCACTGCCATCCATCCACCCACCCACCCACCCGCACTGTCATTCACTAACCCACCAATCATACAATCGATAATGCAAGGAACAATAAGATCAGCATATAAACCCGTGTAACGTAAATCTAGCCATTCATTGATTCGTCCATCCAACTGCAAATTATCATTCAATTTATGAAATACCCAAATTAACCATACAACAATCATTTATTTGTTTTTTCCCTAGATTTCTCCCCCCTTTGACCCCACGTTTTCTGTCCACCCCACTCTGACATCCCACCCCATTCCGACCTGGTTGCCCCCCCCCCCCATCTCGGAGCCGCCTACGTGCTGAGTGCTGACTGTACACACCCGATAAGCCCCCCCCCCCCTCCTCTCTAGTAGCTCCAAACGCCTTCTGTATTACGTGTCGTCGTCCAACGCAAACGCTTCAAAGACCAAAATCTGATTCATTGTATATCATTTAGCTTGTCCAGGCCATGAAGGAGACTATTGAAGTTCCCAACCTGGCCACACCGCCTTCCCGTGCTAACGTATAACTCCTTCCACTGACTACGTTCACATACTGGCTCTTTGGGATAATTGTACAGTTTCACTTAGGGTTTAAGTCATTGTTCCGGTTGGCCAGCTGCTTCAGTCCGCTACCATGCTCCATAGCATCCTTTTGGCTATGCTTGGTGCGTTTTACAAGAAGACATGACATGAATCCATTCTTCCGTCACCGAGGAACACTCCGAATGTTACCCAGTTTTTGGTGTTACCATTGTCATACACTGTGGCTCACTGCAGATGTCGACAGCATAAAATGTCATCCCACACAAATGCGCACGCGCCTTCTGCTTATCCCATCTCTGGTTGTAAATTGATGTTTCAAAAGGGCTTGCGTTAGATATCATAATATATACATCAATTACATGACAGGAGAGTGTTCAGTTTCGTAAACTCAATTAGTCATTGAAGTAATGCTCACTTATTGTGAATAGCCCACATGAAAATATATAAGAACAATTCGATAATATTGACACTTCTGCATGTTCCTTACATAGATAGTCAGTGATAACATAGATGCACTTAAGTTCATTTGGTGCAAATACTTGAGAAGGCAGAAACCTCAGCATGTCTGCATACCTCATGGGACAAATTACCTTTTTTTACGATGCTCGATTCTCCTCACTGCGAATGTAGAAATATTTCTTAGGTGTTCTACATGAATAGTACCACATTGTGTCGTTTCAAGTACGTTTGCAAAACATTGCATGTCAGCCTGAAGCGGCTTTGACTTGTACATGTTGTCTACACTTCAGCGTTGACGTGCTTATATGATCACTCGTAGTGAAGACATCACATAGAATTGGCATTTGATGGACTCAAGTTGTACCCGTACGTGTAAGTTGAAGCGAGTGTTTTATTATCAGAGATTGGCGTTGGAGGAACGCCCTCACACAGCGCCGACTCTCTGACATACCTTTCGCAGATCGCCACACATGTTTTCAGTAGCATGAACGCGGTCGGTACAGAGTGAGCCTGATGTACGCTTCTCTAGCTTGTAATAGGTTTGTCATCCAGGCCAGACATTTATTGCCCCACCCGCGATCACATGTGTGTGAATTCGCGTGTATTGAGCTAAGAGCCATCTGCCCAGTGGTAACATGCCACCACCATGTGGGTTTACAACCGCAAGAAAAGCCTCCAGGGACGACCAGCTCGCATAATTCATGGCCAATTACATACTGATAAAAGACTAAATGGCAACGAGTAGAATTCGCCAATCCCCACCACGAATGCTTTAACTTGTGAATGGAATTAAGGGAGTGATGCCCTCTCTATGAAATAATGGTTACCTGATGAATTTGTCATTTTGGATCATTATCGTTACGCCCCCATTGCTTTGCAGGTGGTAATGGCACGACCCAACATGAAATCCGGTCAATTTTAAAATTGTCCTGACCCAATTTAAAATTTCAAGTTGGGTTGACCCATTTTAAAATTGCACAGCCGAATTCCTTGAATGCGTCAGTTGAAGAAATGCCGAATGTTCACAGCCCATTTTCACTGACCGATCTTCATAAGTATTATTTCAATTATATTCACTACCTTGCCACCTCAGCCTTTTCTGACAATCCTGCTTTTCGATTCTGATAATACACGTAAAGTCGTGATTTCCCCATGGTGAAGCGTGTATGGAGTACTGTGGTAGTCCTTATCAACATAATCATTTGGAAAGGGAACTATAAGTGTGTATATGTGTGTAATTCAATTATTTATTCTTCTAAAACACTAATCATATATCAAAGGTGGCTGTTACCTTAAATGAAGCTCTTAAAATGCTTATAATTTATCCTAACCAATCACAATACGCAGATATATATTGCACAACTTAAAATAACGGTCAAGGTTTGAGATCAAACATCGCTCCGCGTGGCGTGTTAGAGAGAGCAATGGAGTGCTATTGAGATTTGTTTATTTCTCTATTGCATTTGTCCTTGGTACGTGACCATTGGTCCTTGGAGGTTTCATGAAAATCCATTCATAACATATCGATATATCTTTGCTAACAGACAAACAAACAGACAGACATCGGATGAAGACATATTTCTACTGGGCGAAGGTAAATTCAGCCTTACGAGCGCTGTCTGTATCGCCATGCATTGCGATATACTTTGGCGCAACAAGCCGATGTAATAAACGCGCCGCCGCTTTCCATACCAGTCGTGCCTGCCAACCCGTCGTCCAATTTTAAAATGGGTCAATTTAAAAATTGTCCTGACCCAACTTGAAATTTCAAGTTGGGTCAGGACAATTTTTAAAGTGACCGGATTTCAAGTTGGGTCGTAACAGTAACACCCCACTTTCGACATCTAGCATAGTGTCAAAATATTGCACATTGTTAGAATGACCTTACCAGTCGACGTCTTCAAGGTCAGAAATTGACTGCTACGTTCGTAAAGAGGGAGTCATTTTTTTTAGTTATTGCAGCAGTGTTAGTTATCTCACCTCACCAAAGGACGTCGAGTAGACCATGACGTAGGTAAACCTTGATCGACCATTGAAGCACCTGCTTATTGGAGGACGGCATTAAGTAGCGTGTGGAGTGTTGAGAGCGCGGTGTGTGGTGCATACGTGAGCAGGGACCATCCGCCCCTGGTACGCTCGACAGGCGTATGGAACACTTCTCCCTACTTCCATGGATAAAAAGGCCGGAAAAGTCGCTTAATAGCAGTACATGACATGTTTTGCCAGTGTTCGTGAATATCTTCTTCCAACCACTCATTACATCTTGTTTGACGCCGCACTAGGTGGTCCTTTTTATGTAGATTAACACATTTTGCAATTTGTAATCAATGAAGTGAAGCAGCGTTGCCTGGAAAGTTAAAGATAGAAGGTACCAACCAAGCTACACAATGTTCGAACCCCTCAAACTTCCTCTGGTGACGAGTTTCTGTGATTAGCAATTCCATTCTTCTACCGCTATTTGACAGTATATGTGGCGCCGTCAAATTGAGCCATTTTGTGTTTCTTTTTTAGCATGGCGTGTTTGGGGCAGAAGAAGAAGATTTTTTTGTCGAGCCTCTATGGAACGCCACAAATGACGTTACGTCATCAGAGCATCAGCATCACGTGGTATTTAGACGCTCCTCGATAAAGAGCAAGCACACTGAAGAAGACTGTGGCGTCCATAGTAAGTAACTTTTGTACAGTATCAGTGTTCGATATGACCGATACCCAACTTCATGTTGGCAATCAGCTTAGTCATAATGAAAAACGCATGTGAATTTTATTTCATTTTCCAAATAGTGCTTTCATCCTGAGGCCGAAATACCAATACTTTACTACAACAAACATAAGTAGATAGTCGAGTAATATATTCAAAATCATATGGTACAACTAAAGATCAAGACATTTCAGCTTTTGAGTCGTCAATTCCATCCGCACGTGGATAAATAGAACTCTCTGAGCGTGTGGTTATTGACCCCTCATCTCATCGACCAGATATGCCAAGTTTAACATTTGCCAAACTTTCAAAACATAAGTTTACATCTATAGCTAAAGACGGCTCAATATGCTTTGATCCATCAATTTTTGTTTCATCAAAGATCGAAGGTGTAGAATCACATGCTGCTTACGTTAAAGTGGTGAAGTCTACAATCAGTGATCATTGGCCCAGCACTTGTTTGGCAAAGTTGCCACTTCGCTGAGAATGAGAGCCTATGGCTGAGTGGGAGCAGACGGCACCCATCTCCCTCTGGCTCTCCTACGTTCTCTGCCAAAATGGCACTGTAAACTGCTTCATTCAATCGACAGACTGTGTTGGTTGTTTCATGAACATGCTAGATAACGCATTGGGTAACTCGCAATTCGTGATTGCTCACATATGTAAAACAGATTGCTTTATTTTACAGCCAGGTAAAGTGGATTGCTTTATTGCTTAAATGTGTAAACCATATATATACGCCATGAAAACACTCAGTATGGATTGCTTTATTGGCAAAATGAGTGATATATCACATTGGCATGGATAACTGCTTTTTATCACACATTTAGTTGCAAAGTATACAGACCATCCACAATCTTCCCATTGGTCATACAATTGATAGAAATGGTCTCATCCTGCCTATCGATTAACTGGTGTTACTTAACATCAGCTGAACTTTAAATGGTTATTTCGAGGGTTACGAACCCTAAAATACCTCGCCGCTCTTGATGTGCGCAATAACACCACTACTGACACGTTTTCGTTCCGTCATGATACGTGTTTGGTTAGCAGTAGCAGCTAAACACCAACATGTGATATCTTAAACTAGAATCGTTGTAACCATGTTACTTCAGTTGTCTTCTTAAAGTAAAATATAACAGAGCAAATATTACATTTGAATATTTGTTTACATTGAAATATGGTCATAAGGGATGATAATGTAACGGACTTCGATTCTCGACTCTCTCAGATACAAGTCCACTACCTCACCCGCCATCGATGGACACTCCCTGGGCTTTCAATCAACTTCTTAAACCTCATCACCATGGTTACCACTACAAAGACAAGTACCGGGGGAACAAGCGACGGCGGGGTAAGCGCTCGTTGAGCAGTGAGAAGTTCGTGGAGACAGTGGTGGTGGTCGACAGACGCATGGTGAACTACCACGGCAGGGACGCCATAGAACCCTATGTTCTCACCGTCATGAACATTGTGAGTTGGCCGTTTTATTGGATATTCACATCTCCTATTGCTACGGGACACTTAGCTATGCAAATGGGAAGTCCAGTGCTTGTCTTCTTAAAGCTTTCTGGCTTCGCGGATGTACACCCTGTTAATCACCATGCCGTATTTGACACGAAGGTAATAATATATTGTGACGTCATTGGATGGTTACATGCGTATGCTAGACTAATATATTATACTGTCCACCGCTTGTTTACCCAGGTCGCTAAATTATATCGTGATGCCAGCATTGGGAACCTGATTTACGTTGTTGTCAGCAGAATCATTATTCTCACGGCAGACCAGGTAACTTCTCATGGCTTGAGTCATTCGTTATTGCCAGGAGATATTCCTGTTGCCCATTTGCTGTGAGAACTCTATTAGAACTCGCTATAATGAACAAGCGTTATTATTCGTTCATTGATCGCTATGGCAATGTGACAAGTAATAATCTTTATTCCGTTTTTGAATGTATATGACCATTGTTATGAGGATGAATAAGTCATCTGTATATTGGAGTACTGTTTGTGTTTGTTGACCAGCCGCAGCTAACAATTGATCACCATGCAGACACATCTCTGGAGAGCTTCTGTCGCTGGCAGCAGACTGTCAATCCTTCACACAACTCCGTCTTAGATAAGAACCTTGGCATATCTCATCATGATAATGCAGTACTAATCACCAGGTAGAGCATGTCCGCATTCCATTGATTGTCGGTAATCACCCACACACAGGTGGAAGGTGTTTACCTGCTAACACAACCCAATCAAATTCTTCCTCGTTTCGCAAAACATAAAGTGGAACGCAAAACATGCATAGTGTTATCATCTGGCTTACGCTAATTGGCATAATGCTCGGAGATAATTTTACTGACTTTTGTTACAATCCATTAGCTGCAAGAGGGTAGTGTTGAGGGATATGCTCTAGGCATTATAGAAGGCGGCTACCCACACCTACTCGACTTGTACATAAAAACATGTTTGTTCGTGCAAATGGTTTTTGACATGAGGAAAACCGAGTTGTTCTCCTTCCCAGGTCAGCTTCTGGTATGTAGTCTTAATGCCAGGCCAACATAGTCAATAAGCTATCCTACCAGCAAAATCAACGCAATCAAACTTTGCTGGTAAACTATGAAACGAAATTGGTTCTTCTGCCATTACGGTTCCCTTTGTCGTGTGTGGCGTTTGTTGATGGGATTTCATACGAGACAGGTCTTTCTATGTGATTAAAAACTTGTTAAAAAAATTTAATTACCAATGCAACGTTCTTAATGATGACTCGGCGATCTGGGGATCATGCAAAGGCCGGGTGGGGTACCATGAAGGTCTTCTGTCAGGTTCTCAATGTTTTCACAACAGCGCACGACATGCAATCAATTTAAGAAACAAACGTTACAACATGTGTATTATTGCTATTTGATAATCATTACTTGCCAATAATAATGTGACAATCATTATTCGTCTCGGCAATTTGTAAAGTCAAACTTATTGCTGTAAGGGGTGCCATGCATTTCTTGCGATACATGATACCTAAAACTCCTTAAAAACATCCAGCTTACTATGTTAAAGGCATAAAGGTTGAACCAGCCGATAACACATCTGGCCTGTTTCCGCCATAAGCAGAATGCCCTAGACTTTCTCACTCTTCAACTCGTTAAACCATCATTAACAACTCCTACATATCCCATGATGGCGATCTTAACTGTTTCTTTATCCTCCTTCCTATTGCACGAGCCTATGTTTACTTCACTGACCTTTTGACTGCTATATCAACAGCAATATAGGCTCTCGTAGGCCTTGCCTCTTGTTTATTTTGTGAAGTCCTAGACAGTTTCATCAAGAATCGACACATGACTTCGATTTCCAGATGTTTACAATGACTTCCCAACTTCACATTCGTGCTTCCATTTTCAGTGTTTATGGCGGGAGACGGGGTATCATAATGCTGTTCGCGATTGGATACTGTGTAGTGGCGAACATACAAATATACATGGTTGGTTCTAGAAAATACCCTAATGTTATGTTGACGATTTTAGGTCTAATGCAGGTATAAACCTGAGTGTAGTTTTAGCTCGAACGTGATAAAGTGACCTTAATATCTGTAAAGTAAAAAATTGACAATCTTGGCTAGAAAGCTGTACCACATTGCAGCAACTAGGTAGAAGAAAGTATGATGTTGCCTCATACTAAGTTTGACCAAAGGGAATGGATGTCCGCGGATGATTGCATCCCTGGGACCACCTTAGTATTCATTTTATAAGATCCATTGATTGTTTTATAAACAAGTATAAGATCCCCTCGGAGATGCCTTGTTTCAGCAAATGTAAACTTTGTTCGTACAATGTATCCTTTATTTGCTCAAGTTTAAATCTTACCGTTACCGTGTGGATAGTTTAGAATGTTAGGTCCACTTATTAGCATTGATTAATGTGTTTTGGAAATCAAATGTTCAACAATATAAGTAATCGTTTACGTGTTAGTGATGCCGTTCCATTGTGCCCGCATTGCTGAATGTCTGCAAGCAGTCAGTCGATCTGCCCCAAACTTGTTGTGAAATGAAGCAGATTTTCCTAGGAAAAAAAAATACCCACGCCCATGATGTTCACGCATATACATCAATGAGCTACCAATGGCAGTAGTCTGTACTCTATTTTAGGCGACATAGTGAGTGCGGGATCAGTGTCTGGTAGAACTTGTAGAATACACTCAACAGATACTTCGCGGAGATATCTTGCTTGTTCGGCTTGACCTGCGTGCGTAGAATCACTTAGAGGGTGAGAGGTTTGGTTCTTTTATCTAAACCATAATGAACTCACCGGGATCGTATGTATTTATAACTACACATGCCAATGATGTGTTTGATTTAGAATACAGTTAACCATCACTCTATTGTAATCTATTGTTATGGGAACAGTTTGCTTCACCCAATACATGACTGTCATATACTACCGCAGTGATTGTAGCTGCTGTCTTCATGGTTGTGGTAAGCATTTCTTAGATGGTTGACTTGTGTCGTGCAAGTTGTCACGGTCAGGGTGTCGGCTTTAGGTCGAGTTTGTTTATCATGTAGCTTCTCGCCGTGCTGATTTCTTTAAGGTGGTTTAGAATAGCGTTTGTTTACCTCACAGCATAGGACATCCACCGGCCATGTCTGCTAGCAGCTTGTATTATGACAATAGCGCAGGGTTTTGGTACGCAGACATTTCTCAATGTTTGAAACTAACTTCGCGGGACATTTCAGAGTCTCGAAATAACAGATAACTAACACATATTTGACTATTCAGGTTACCCCAAAATACCCGGCTTACACAAATAAGTTTCTGTACAAGGAAGTGACATTGTGGAGTGAACATTCTGTGCACATCAAATATAACAATAACTCCATGTTCATGACACTAGAATTTCACAATATTTTTATCTTGTATTGTTGCAGAATCGATATATGCTCCTACAAGAACGAACCATGCGGTACCCTAGGTAAGCTTATGTTGGTGTATTATAGCTCGCCCGCTATGTTGTGATAGGGTGTCCTGCCTTACGATTGTTACTGTTGCATTTTCTTTTAGTAGATTGTATTGCATGTTGGTAAGATTCTGGTAATTTGAGTCATAGATGTGTGGTGCGATTTTTCCTTTTGTGCTGTGTAATGGTGAAATTGTGGTGTAATGTTGGTAGTTGTTGTGCTTTGTAATGTTGGTAGTTGTTCGATTTTACATTTTGTGCTGTGTAATGGTGAAATTGTGGTGTGATTTTTACCTTTGTGCTGTGTAATGTTGGTAGTTGCTGTTCGATTTTACCTTTTGTGCTTTGTAATGTTGGTAGTTGTTGTTCGATTTTACCTTTTGTGCTTTGTAATGTTGGTAGTTGTGATATGGTGTTAAGTTTTCAGGCTGTGTAGGTATTTGTCTAAAGAAGTGTTAGTCTGAGTGGCCCTTCCTTGACAATTATTATGTGTGTAGGTTTGGCACCGGTTGGCGGAATGTGTGACCCTGCACGCAGCTGCAGCATCACAGAGGATATAGGACTAGCCTCAGCCTTTACAATCGCCCATGAAATAGGTCACAAGTAAGTTGTCATTTTCTTCATTGAATATTTAAACACCGGGAAGGTCAGCTGTGTTCGTAGTGAGAATGATGTAATACAAGTCGAGGTCATAGAATCATGCGTTGGCTGCTAGGAGTCTGTGATTCGACCCACTTACGACGCCAAGCATAGTTGAAATAACTCCCTTAAGTGTGAATCTTACTTTTGCTCGCCGATGATAAGTTTGTTTTAGATAGGATATGTTCCTTGGACGATTATATTCAGTGGGTGTCTCTAAAAATAACTGAGCCTTTACTCAGGGGGTCCCCATCAATCGGGAGTACTGGTCATTTGTATGGCGTGTGAGTGCTGCCGCTTATCCGCTTATCAACACAACCGTAAGTGTCGCCGCTAGGTGGTCCTTTTAACTTGTGTGGTGGAATTCCTTTCACGCTTCGAATACCTCGCTGTCGTATGCTTACCTGATTATCTGTATGTTGTGTGCAGAACAAACATAAATTCATGGACTACATGGCATTGTTTCGTATGCGATAGTCGCCGTCATTTGACGACGAGACAGCGAATATGCAATTCACTTAAACCCAGCCTCTGAAAAAAGGAGCTGGGGTGCTTTATTCCCGGCCTTATCTTCTTGTTTTAGTTGACCTAACATCCATGCTTATCAACCCTAGACGCCCCTTACCACTTTTTGCGAAGAAGGGCCGGTTTTCTAACCTGGCAAATTTCGATTCTGCCGCTTAAGCTTCCTTCTTTTTTTCCTGCTTGTTTTTTGGAGGGAAATTTCGTGCGGCAAAGAACGAGAGGCATTCGTGGGTTATCGGGTCACTTCACATAGCACAGCGAAGAGGCCATGTTTTGACCAATAAAACTCGTCCTCCGGCCTTTTTCGCCATTACCATGTACTTTCGCGAGACCTCGCGGTACTTCTGTAGAAGAACCCACACTTGGGACGATATGCCTGGGCGTTGATTCCCTCATTATAGACCATGCACCGGCTAATTGTCGTTAGTAATCTCGGGTTCACTGCATACCACAGAAACCATCCTTCGTTGACAGCAACTTAAATGACATGATGTCTGAGCTCGTCGGTTGACATGTACTTACCGAATGAGATTATTTACGAATATTTACGAGGCTAATTATAACAAATTTATATTTTTAAAGGAGTGCAGATTCCTTAAATTTGCAAAAACTGCATATCAAAGACTATAATTTGAAGCTGTGTCATTTGGCCGCGAAGAACTTTTGCTCTGCCAGATTAAACGAGACCATCGTGGTTTGGCTAATCAGAACGTCATTACAATCAGAGGTATTTTTACATCAAAGTGTATTTAATTGGTAGAGGTATTCTTTGTAATAGATACATGCATGTGTTTTTGAAAAAAAAAGCGTTAAGCAGAACTAGTAGGTATAATTATTAAAGGCTAATTCAATATTTATATCTATCATGGAGATAAAAATAACGATGATACAAAGATGATAACAATGTTTTGTTTGAGATATTGACAATAATGGAGAGACTTACTTGGCAACAATGATAAGCATGCTCATGATGATAATGGTTCAGAAAATTAGGAGAAATAATGATAATATCACCGAGAATGTTAATAATAATGATAACGGTGATGATGATGTTGATGATGATGATAATGATGATGATGACACCAAATCGGCAATCAGTAGGTGTTCTGAATAACCCCAGAAACCATCAGCTTTCCACCTATCTCCCCAAGCATATCGATTGTGCACCTGCCACACCTAAAACTTGAGGCTACATTCCTGTAAATTGCTGGTAACGATGAAGAATAAACCGACGCGCTATCGCGGGTTGTTGATGGGCCATGGTTTGGTTTGAGTGGCTCTCGCCTGGATAAATGGGTTGCGCCCTACTGCCTGGCCTCATCGTCTTCATCTCACAACTTTCATCCAGGGACCTCCGTCTGAAATGCTTTCCCAAGCTCCGTTTCTCGTATACTTATCGGGTAAAAAGTATGATACGATATGAAAGGAGGATTTATTGGGCTGCCTGGGTAAATGGCCTGGAGAGCTCCAGGTAATCAATACTTAAATGGAGTTCAATATGTGAATAATCATGTCAAGGTGAGCAACCAATCACCGACTCCGCCAATTAACCCATGAATCATTATCGATCACGTTAAACCCGAGCATTCCAGGATTCAATAAATATGTTATATATGAGGTGTTATTGAGCAGTGAATACCTTAAACGGAAAATGTGAGGAAAATGATGGGATCTAAATGAGGAATCTCGTAAACTGTTTATTGCTCACGGAGCTTAGTTAATTAAGATTCGCTGTCTGCAAAAGTCTTGCATACTGACTGTTGGCGGAGGAGGTTGAGGTGTGGGGAAGAGGATGTGGCGGGGAGGGATGGTGAGGTAGTGAAGTGGAGGAAGCGGGGAGGATGAGATGGGGGAAGAGGAGGTGGCGGGGAGGGGATGGTGAGGTAGTGAAGTGGAGGAAGCGGGGAGGATGAGATGGGGGAAGAGGAGGTGGCGGGGAGGGAGGGAAGGTGAGGTAGGGAAGTGGAGGTAGAGGGGAGGATGAGGTGGGGGAAGAGGAGGTGGCGGGGAGGGAGGGAAGGTGAGGTAGGGAAGTGGAGGTAGAGGGGAGGATGAGGGGGGGAAGAGGAGGTGGCGGGGAGGGAGGGAGAGTGAGGTAGTGAAGTGGAGATAGCGGGGAGGATGAGGTGGGGGAAGAGGAGGTGGCGGGGGGGAGGGATGGTGAGGTAGTGAAGTGGGAGGTGGAGGAAGCGGGGAGGATGAGATGGGGGGAAGAGGAGGTGGCGGGGGAGGGGCGGGAAGGTGAGGTAGTGAAGTGGAGGTAGAGGGGAGGATGAGGTGGGGGAAGAGGAGGTGGGGGAGGGAGGGAGGGAGGTGAGGTAGGGAAGTGGAGGTAGAGGGGAGGATGAGGTGGGGGGAAGAGGAGGTGGGCGGGGAGGGAGGGAGGGTGAGGTAGTGAAGTGGAGGGTAGAGGGGAGGATGGGGTGGGGGAAGAGGAGAGGTGGCGGGGAGGGAGAGTGAGGTGAGTAGTGAAGTGGAGATAGCGGGGAGGATGAGGTGGGGGAAGAGGAGGTGGCGGGGAGGGATGGTGAGGTAGTGAAGTGGAGGAAGCGGGGAGGATGAGATGGGGGGAAGAGAGGGGGGAAGCGGGGTGGCGGGAGGGAAGGTGAGGTAGGGAAGTGGAGGTAGAGGGGAGAATCAGGTGGGGGAAGAGGAGGTGGCGGGGAGGGAGGAAGGTGAGGTAGGGAAGTGGAGGTAGCCGGGAGGATGAGGTTGTGGAAGAGGAGGTGGCGGATGGGGAAGAGGTAGTGAAGTAGAGGTAGCGGGGAGGATGAGGTGGGGGTAGAGGAGTTGGCATGGAAGGTGTGTGGACGATGAGGATGGGCAAAATGGGAAACATTTGGGATGGGGAGGAGGGGATAAATATACATATACATGTTTACCGTATGTTACGTCTTTGAAATATAAATCCTGTGGGACCTTTGGAGAAGAGAAACACCTTTCAGTGTACCACTCATATGGTTCAAATACTAGGCCAGTGTGACATTATTATTTTGTTTGTGTTAGCATATAATAGCGCACATGGTATTCGAACAGGTGCATGTCATCCTGGCCATGACCTCACGAGATTGCGTTCACTTCAGGGTAACGTTCTGACCAACTGATGTCATTCTATATCATCATTTTATGTCAAAAGTATCCAAGAGCCTCTAGGCGTATTGGCCTCTAATTATTTGTCTTTTAACCATCGACCATTTTTCCTCATATCATTGCGTTTTCCTCTTACATATATTCGACTTGATGACTACAGTGTTAGCCCTGGTGTGTGCAGCTTCGACATGCAGCACGATGGATCTCATAACAGGTGTGGCCGGCCAGGGGAAGAACCTTCCCGAATAATGGCATCCCAGCTGAGCCGAACCAGAGACGCATTCTCCTGGTCGAGTTGCAGTCGTGCTTACATCACCAGGTTCCTCGAGTGAGCTTATCATCAGCTTATCAGTGGGCCAGAATATCCAATAAAAATGAACAAGGCCAGAACAAAATCTCATTTATATATCGTATCGGTTACATTTTGATCGATGGCCTGATCATAATGGATAGTATCTTTATATAACGATCCATAAAGACTGTTCCCATCGGGAATGTTTAGTTGAATCGGGTACGAATTCCAACACGTACTCCTTTATATGAACCATCATCAACGAGTAATTCAAAGCAGCTTCCCCACCGCACCAGACAAGCGCTTCCTTTGCGGTCTCCATTTCTCGTTGGCCTTGTTCTTAAGGGATAGTCGATTTCCGTAGCCATAATATTAGTGTTTGCTGAACAATTGCAAGGTCATCCTATCCCAAAATGATTGAGTGAACATCACAATAATATGAACCGTAAATATTGCCAGCGAGAAATATGATTATACGTCACAGCTAATGTCAATCAAAGCTATACGAACATATGCATATATACCCGTGGTTGCATGCAGCTCAGGCGAGGGTATATGTCTAGACAACCCACCCCCTGCGGTCGACTTGGCTTACTCCTCACAGTTACCCGGCCATGTGTACGATGCCAGGCAGCAATGTCAGTACAAGTATGGACAACAGTCTCGAGTCTGCAAATACAAGGTACTCGCCAGTTCCGCTATGTACAATTACTGTCCGATGTAGCATTTGTTTATTTAAATGCGATTATCTACACCACATAGTATCTACAACTTGTTAAAGGTAACCATGCATCCAATGATGACAACAGTGTGTATGTGTGCATGTGCGTGTGTGGTTTCCCTTCGCAGCAAATATGCCAGAGATTGTGGTGCACTGATACTAGTGGTGAATGTCGGACGAGTTACATCCCAGCTGCTGATGGGACAACATGCAACATCTACGCCAGTCGCACTGGGGTTAGTAGCCTAAACATCGCCACGCATGGCTGGTTCACATATCATCGCCCACAACATATATATGTGACATTTAGGTAACAGAATCATCTCATACACTGAATATAATATACGTGGAATGCCGCTATGGCTCCATGCCACATGTTAGCAACATAGCGCGGCATATGACATCATAGCACCCACGTGTACCCATGCATTATACAAGGCTGGGTGTGTTTTCAGTGGTGTTATAAGGGTAAATGTGTCAGAAACAACTACCAGCCAACGGCAGTGGACGGCGGGTGGGCTAGCTGGAGTCGTTATGGACCATGTAGCTGTACATGTGGGGGCGGAGTGATGTCCAGTGTACGATCCTGTAACAACCCCAGGTATGTCGCTACACGAGTCAACCTACAGGCGCTCGGTTCTCGATGCCAAGTTTCCGAGCGCCGATCCGCTATCTGTATATAACAAGACGGTATGAAACCAATGGATCCTTTTATCCAAGCCTTCCCTCGTCCACACGCGAAATATATGTCTTTCACTCGGAAATCATATATTACGATCGGTATTTCTGAGGTTAAAAAGATTCCTTTCGAGTGAAAGATATAGATTTCGTGTGTGAATGTTGCAAGGGTAATGCAAAGGCGCCGGTCATATGCATACCTTGTAGTATATATAGCCATCTGCTCTGCGCTCGGAAGCTTGGCAAAGGGAACCGAGCGCCTGTGAGTCAACCCGTCCCATGATAGGTCTACAAAGTGATGCCGTCAATATCCCATCCGACCTTACGTCGCGACCACAAAAATGTTCGAAAACAGCCAGACTGGCTCTAACAGCTGCGGATCCTTAAAACATGGCTAAACAAGACGCCTTGTTTATGTCCTTGAAATTGTTTCTAGCTAGTTGATCGTCCATATGTTATAGCCCCAGTGATTTTCTAAATAACCATTTAAGTTTGATAACTATCTGATTCGTAGTGATTGAGATATTGCCTCCCACACATGACTAGACCGCTCCAGCAATAAGGTGTTAAGGAGCTAGTTGGGCCCGTTATCAGCGATGTGACGTCACACTTTGTAGCCCTATCATGGGTCTAAACTCATGCGTACACCGGATGGGCTGAGCATGTGAAATAAGTGTTATTTAAGATAATAACATCAGTTGTAAATGTGATTGTTTTGTAGCCCGGAGAATGGTGGGAAATACTGCGTGGGAGAGAGGAAGCGATACCGCACATGCAATGTACAGGTGAATAATCATTCCCAAATATCATTACGTAACCCAGGTCAATAAAATTGGTATGGCCTGGCATTTGGCTATATTTTTATCGGGTTTTAGCTTGGGCGATTATACAAGAGAATGAGGTGACCGGAAGCCCCCCAAACACCTATTCATACTTTATAATGCGCTCAACTGACTACGCGGCCATTGTGTCATTCTCATTTGCATAAAAATACTGCTACACAAAAACAGCCCCGAACTTATGTATTCGTGAGTCTGGTTGGTCGCCGTTTCGAAAGTTGAGTCAATAAGCTTAAAGGTCCGCTAAGACGACTCACTCCGTTTTGTAATGCGGCGAGTATGCAAATGAGTGAAACACACACCTCTCGTCAGGTGGCGCTAACATAAAATCAACAAATGCACATGGGACTGTTGATCATCAGGGGTCTGCCCCTTAAATCTGCTAATCGGTCAGGGCGACCGCGCCCCCGAAATAATCCATGTTATTTCAGGAGACGCTATGACCAAGCAGCGCGCTGCTATTCGATGGCGTGTTCACATGCATAAGTAGCTCACAGATGCATAAGTAGCTCAATCAAATCAGATATAATTTGTATGAAATGACTTTACTCTGGAACAAATTGTTGTAAATAATCTACCAACGCAAAATCAGACAGCATCGTGACATTTGACGGGGGTTGATGTCTCAGTATTTACATAACAATGGGTCGGATTGGCATATATACATGAATTACAATTGGGGTATAGTTATGGCGACCGGTCATGACTCGGCGAAACCAATGGTCATGTACCAAACGTGCTCACTGTTGTTTGGCACTGCGGAAAGTTGTTTCAGGTGTTGAAAAATCTAGAAAATTGATTATCAATGTCTTTTCTTTAGAGAACATATCAAAGAGAGTCAGTATGAAATACATAGTAATCGAAGGGGTGAGTTTCTTATGAAGTTTAAAGCTTTCAATGCTATTTTTAGCGCGCAATTTCCTCAGTGGGGTGGGGGTTGGTGGCGACAACAACGACCAATCACAAGAGACGAAGCTGTTCGGTCCATGAATTCTTTTGCATATTATGGTTTTTTTTAAGCCATGCATTCTATAACTTCCCCAATGAGTTAAATTCCAATATTCCCAAGACAAAAATATGTCATGCTGCTCTGTTTTAAAAAAAAAATGCATTTGATGAGAAATTGACTACTTTTAATATTTCTACTCAGTTAGTTATACTTCTTTGAGATTAAAGAATCCTAATTGATTAGCCGTTCTTAAGCGGAATGATTGATATGATAACTGGACAAATTTAAATGGAGTTATTTGATTTGATATATATGTCTCAAATGGTCTTCAATTTTAAACGTGTATACCAATCGCAAGATTGCATCTCCTTCATGATATCAATGTTCAATTAATGATTGCCAATTCCCTGTCCTCAAGCCTCTGCAGGATTGCCCGATAAGCGAAGCAAAATAAGCAGTATCGGAGTATTACATGTTCGCTTTATGTGTGGTTGTCAATTTGCCCTCTGATCTAGGACTGCCCTCTCAATGCCGAGGACTTCAGGGAACTACAATGTAAAAGTTACAACATGGTCCAGTACCGTGGGAAATACTTCAAGTGGAAGTCATATTCTGGCGGTAAGTTTCATGAGTCCCGACATAAGTGCATCGAATGGCCAGCAGTATAATACACCACAGATGTAAATGGAGGTAGCGCTATTATAAGACGAAAAACCATGCAAACTCCTTGGTTGCAAATCAGCATCGGACTTCTCATTTAGACAAACCTTTAAACACGAATGCTTGATTTAACTTCCAGTCGGCAACACCAACCCGTGTGCTTTGAACTGCATGGCAGTTGGCTATAACTTCTACACAGAGAAAGCTCCCAAAGTGGCCGACGGCACACGCTGTTTCCCAGACTCCTATGACATGTGTATAGATGGACAATGCAGGGTGAGAAGGCTTGACCCAGCTGACCTTATTATCGCCCGGTACATCATGTCCTGCTGAATCACTCGGCAATAACTACCACTCTTCCTGTTCCGTTTCGCATTTCTAAGAATGACAAACGTTATCTACGTCCCATGAAATTGTTATAACCGTAAAACATACAATTCGTTCCTGAACATTACGAATTAATTTGTCCAATGGTTGACACTTGCCGGTATCGCTATAACCATTTTAAGCATAAAATGGAGTAATATTGCACTGGTGTCCTGAATGTTGTATGACCCTATATGCGTGTGCATGTTGTGGGGGTTTAGCGCGTTGGTTGTGATTACCTAATGGGCTCCGAGGCGGCGGAGGACCAGTGTCGCGTGTGTGGCGGAAACAGCAGTACGTGTGAAACCATCTCCGCCACCATCACAGAACCGTTCGCTGAATTCATAGACAGTAAGATTAATACATAAATTATGTTGGACCTCGTATAATGACCATACACTGCATCGAGGAGTTCCAGGCGGAACCCATTAAGAATGCATTGTCTATTTAATCAACTCCGTTATTTCATTCAGCTCAGTTTATATGGTGTAAGTTCTACTCATCTGGCCTATAACAGAGAGAAGTGCGACCTTGTGCATTCTTGGGCTTCTCGTGTTTACTTTGTTTTTGTGAAAATCGAGCTGATGTTTATGTTGCAGACTACAAGCCTATTGTCAAGATACCCCAAGGAGCCGTTCACATCACGGTGGTGGAAACAGCTATTTCAAATAACTATCTAGGTACACAAAACGAATTGGCTACTTATTTGCCTATGAATTATAAATATTGCTTCGCCAGTTAATATGCCAAGCCTAAGTATTCATTTACTGCGACTTAATGTGAGGTTTAATTTCTTTGCACAGCGTTAAAGTCCGATGACGGCAGGTACTACATCAATGGCAAGTGGACTATAGACTGGCCCCGGAAGTTTGTGTTGGCCAACACGGTGTTTCATTATGAGCGGCCACGTGATGCGGTGGAGAGATTGTATGCGCTGGGACCTACGTCAGAGGACCTCGTTATTGTGGTCGGTTAACACGCGTAGAGCTCCTGTCGGATTAATGAACAACATAAGCTTGGTTGTCTGATCAAAATGATAAGCTGAATTAACTCTGAGCATGCGCTATCGATACTTTTCAATCTAATGATGATACAAATTATCCATGAAAATTTCCTCTGATTTGCTACAGCTACTACTACAGGAAGAGAACCCCGGTATATCTTACCAGTACAATATGCCGGTCAGCAATGTCACCTACAACGCTAGTGACTACGACTGGCAGTTGACGCCCTGGTCTCCGTGTAGCAGGTCATGTGCTGGAGGTAGGCTACATCGCTCTACTTCACTAATAAAGCTTGCTCTAGGAGTAGTCATTAGACTTTTTCTACTGTCATTATATAGACGAAAAATCAATTATTGATTAATTGCCTGTGCCTTTCGTGGTTCTCGTTAGACTGTGTTATGGTGATTGCCCAGGTACGAGTTCATCTAAGGCGGTTTGTGTGAGGATATCGGATGCAGCGATTGTTGACAGCGACCTGTGTCTGCTTCATCTTCGCCCAAATGACAGGATGAACACGTGTAATAGCGATCCCTGTGAACCTCAGTGAGTAATACCCAATGTCAAATGAATAAATAGACACACCACCAACCATCCAACAAGAGCCAATTCTTAGTGACGAGCTGACTTTCCTAGTCACTCGGACTGACCAATCACGGTTACTTACAAGACAACAAGACAAGCTGATCCTTTCAACATCGTTTCTCTTCCAGGTGGACTGCATATGAATGGACGGAATGCAGTGTTACATGTGGGGGTGGTATCAAAACTCGTGTAGTGAAATGCCTGCAGACGGTTTCTGAGATGGACACGCGAGTGAGAGCTTATAACGAATGTCTGTCTGATCAACCGGCGTCAAGCATGAAATGCAACATTGAGGATTGTCCAACATTGTGGGCTGCAGGCGAATGGTCCCCTGTAAGTCAACACAGGCTTCTCCTGTTGTCATACAAAATACTCTTTAATACAAGTTGAAGTACATTCATGGAGAGTGGCATAATGCAAATTCTATCTGTCATGCGTACAAATTGTATACAAACATCAACAAATATACAAATGTGAGTTGTGTTGTGTGCGTACAGTGCCGTTCGACGTGCGGCCCTAGTGTACGTAGCCGGCTTATCTACTGTGTCAGTCCAGAGGGAACCTACCTTCCCTTCTCAGCCTGCAATCCTGACACACGCCCTGCAAGACAGGAGCCTTGTAACCTTCGAGACTGCCCCCCACCCCAGTGGCGTATTGGATCCTGGAGTCTGGTGGGTTGTCAACAGCCATGTATGCAACCTACTGCATAGATTAGAATTGTTCAGAATGAGCAAACAAAATCCTAATTTGTAAGAATTGCAATGCTCAAATACTTATTGAACGAAATCCTGCAACGAAAGAAATCACATTTTGGGAGTAAGATTAAAGAACATAGAGCCAGTATTATCATAAGATTATCGTCTGTTGAAGTGAGTTGTCTGATTTGCAGTGCTCGGCAGCGTGCGGTTCCGGTGTACAGATGCGCGCTGTCACGTGTAGGAGTTATCTAGGTCATAAGAGCACCAAATGTGACCCTCAACTGAGGCCCAACCACTTACAAAGCTGTGAAGGAGCCTGCCTGCACAAAACCAAACACGGTGAACCTTTATGGCACTTCTGAAATTCGTTTGAAATATTCCCACAGATGATTGAGTTGGTAAAAGTAATTGATATTGAAAGTTGCTGATGCCAACTCTTGATGCCATTTCTTTTCCGTCTTATGCAGTTTGTCAAGACCGGAAGAAAGTTGCATATTGCCCGCTCGTCCTACGCTACAATCACTGCACTAGGTCATACTTCCGCAAAATGTGCTGCAAAACATGTGCTGACAATGGGTTCTGATGAATTCAAAACTGCTTGCAGGAGAAACGTGCTGTTGAAGGTTCCATGTTAAAGCCGGTTGTACAAATACCAAAAGTGCCTTGTTAGATGGCGTGTCCTGCATGTGCTGTGTATCGTTACGACTTCCAGCATGATACAATGCTGACCATGCGTTTGTCCTGGCTTTGAGGATATCGGGAACGCATTCAAGCGACGAAGGTTAGGCTTCAAATGCTGGTGTGGATTCAAATGTCGACGTTCCGTAATGAATGCATGAAGTCACCACCAATCCTGACATCACCATAACCACATCAATTCCTCTTATTGTCTTTTCTTTATATATCTACCCCGAGTCTCACATTCCCCTCTCCCTCTCGTTCTCTTCCCTCCACACCGCTATCGGTCTGTCAAACTCGTTCAATTTATCTCCCTCTTAGTCAATCTCTTCCTCACCGACCCACTCATTTTATCGCTCATTTACATTACATCCGAATATACATTATGCAAGTAACATTTCACTGTTCATCATGGCATGCTTAGGTCGTTACATAGACAATATACTGACAAGAAGTTCTTCTCTTTACATTATGGAAGCACCGTTATGATCACATTTCCTTTTGCACAAACCATGACATCATGTAATGCGGCATACATGGCAGCCGTTGCTCTTTTTCAAACATATTTTAATCGATCCATTATCAATTATTAGCAAGTATTAATATATCACCAATTACAATACGTCACTGTAGTTGTTGACTGTCTTTGTGGCGACTGGTAAATAGCTTACATTCAGGTCTATAGTGTGGACTACTTCAATACTCAAAGTATAACGTGAATACTTATGTGGGTTTGGATGTTAAGGACTGAACTGCAGCATTAATTTCATGCATTGTCATAAGAGTATAAATATATATAATATTTGAATGTCAGGTGCAATATATCATTAAAGATATTCCAATCTATAGCTTGTAACCGCCGTGGTTACATGGCGCCAGATCCCCTTCTCTTATATATTTCAACCTTCCAACAGGAATGGTGAATATATTGTGTTTACGCATCTCGCATATGCTACTTCACTGTTTTTGTCACCCACTTGATGAACATGCTAGACAGATAAATCATGTCATCGCATATCGGTGCACATGACAATCAAATAATTGGGTATTGTCATTTCTACATGTATGATTGTGTTATGACCGGGAAACTTGGCCGTTTACCTCAGTTCAGTCCTCTGGTTAAAATAATCGATTGTGATAGGTTTGCATTTAAAGGTAGATGATCTTTGCTTGTGAGAGTGAATTTGTATCTGTATGTTAATTACTCTACATTGACTTTCATCTGTTACTCATTTTCGTATGTATATATTTGAAATGAAATAATTTATTAGGGCAATTGTGTAGTTTTTACGTGAATAAATGTCTATAAACAGTTTTGTATTTCACCTTGACTGGTTTACTAAGTAATAGCACCAGGTGCTCATTGTCTAATACTTACCTGAAGAATGCATTGCTCTTGTCTGCCTACATGACCTGAGCAGGTATTCGTCAATTTGGTAATGATGGTTGATGGAGTGAGGATACTACTCGACGTGTAAATAATAGCATAACTCAGTGGAATTAACGGTACACCATAACTCAGTGGAAACAACGGTACACCATAGCTCAATGGAAACAACGGTACACCATAACTCAGTGGCAACAACGGTACACCATAACACAGTGGAAACAACGGTACACCATAACACAGTGGAAACAACGGTACACCATAACTATCGTGTTAACTCGCGTCAAGAAAGAAGAGAGCAGAAGGCGATTATCAAGGTGATGGCTAGCAGACATTTATATGGCTTCTTAAAGTATGCAAGATAAAATTTACTCAGTACATCATATATTCACACAGTAAGTGGATAGTAAAGAGCAATTGAGCGATCAACATATTACGAGCCAGGATTTCTGTTTTCTTAAGCTGTTAAATATTTGTAACAAATAATATCTGCATACATCCGCTACCATTAAACGTAGGATTCATTCACCTAATCTGTTGAATAACTGTTTTTGAATAGCTGTTAAACGCCGGAGGATCGGATATGGTTTGTTCCCATGTGAACCTGGTGGCGTAAACTGGAAATCTTGCCACAACAAGCCAATTCTGCTCAACAACTGAGACCGTTTATAAGAAATAATTAATGCAAATAATATGGATGTTGCACAATGAAACCTTTTTGCTGGTTAGGCAAATAGCACAACATTAACAGCTGCTATTGTGTGGCCACTAAGGTTTTGACTATTATGTGAAGTATTTTTATATATCACTCTTGCACATTAGCGCACTTGATTGGGTTACGGTTTCGATTATGTTTTAATATTTTTGTTTTTGTTTAGTCTTCTTTTGACAGGGCATGTTTATAATTAAGTTTGTATTCGAACTAGAAAGAGTTAGGAAATAACAAGGTATGATTTAATTGTACTTCCTCAGTGTCGCATCACGGGAAAGTTATTAATATTAATAAACAGTTGGCGGCATCATCTCAGTATTTGTAATATTTTAGTTGGTGAGCTGATGTTTTACTTTGTTTTTATGCTTAGATAAATACGTTAGTTCTGCTTACTGTTACATGTGGGGCCTAAAAAGGGGGTTTTCTCGATAAAGTTACAGTCACTACCGGCCAGTGAGCTCGTCGAAACCTGCCAATGGCCTGCCAGTCCATGCTGCCTGGCAGATTGGTTCGTTGCCTGCGAGCGAACTTATCACTGCCTGCAACAGCCACGCTGCCTAATAGTGTATTAATCACTACCATTGCCTATCAGCTCTCGCTTGTAGCTTAAACTTGATGCAAGAGTTTTTGAAGTTATTGAGGGTTAGGGGGTATTTTCTAAATCATAGAGCTAAAATTGTAACTTAATTTTTATTTAGTACTGTCATTTCATTGTGCATCACTGATATGTCAAACAATCTACCGCTCTCCGTGGCAGACTTGTTTGACGCTACGCACACAACGTGCTACGCTAACATAGCAATCCCCGCGTACGTAGAAGCCGAGGTGCGTAAGGAGATCGACAATCTACCTGGTTCGTAAATTGTGTGAATAAAAGCCTTTATTTTATTACAGGATGTGTTTTTCATTAACTGTGAAAGCCTGGTGAAGCCGCTGATTGAATGACACCACTTTGTTACGCGCTACAATTGACGCGTGAAACGGAAGACGGAAGGTGGATACTGTTGGGATATTTTTAAGCCAAAAAATACGCGACAGCACTAAATGTGTGACGAGATGACAAACTAAATTCTCAGCCTTCTCTTTCTCCTTCGCGTTTGGCTTGACTGAGTGAAGTGAAGACTAAAGTTGCGCAGCTATATCCCTTGCTGTTTTTTGTTCCAACGTGTTACAATTTTTACGAAATTTAAATGCAACACCCCAATTGGCAAAGAAGAATGCTTCCTGTAATGAGAATTGTGCCTTGTGTTGAGTGATTCATGTGGGATCACAAGACGCTTAATACCTCTAACCAGACGAGTCATCAAATCAACGATTGAAACGTTCTTCACACGAGCATTGCCAGGAATATTACATAATTACTCGTGACTAGGGCGGTTCGTTTTCGAAAGGAAGCTATTCATCAGAGATTACGCCCCACTATAAGCAGACTCACAGACGACGAGTTATCAGTTAAAGCTACATACGGGGTCTTACCTGAAGCCTACCGAGAAATAAACCCTCGTTTTGGAAAGCATTAGTCATGTGATATATCTCCATGTCGGATGCCATATGATTATTTGATAAACCTATTTTCCAGTTCCCATTGTAGAAGTTTGAATGATACGAACATCACTAAGTAACTTGCTAAGCACATCCGAAAAAAAATTCTATACACATCAGCAAATTACACACCATGCACACTAATAAGTCTATAGGGTCCAAAGTATCCCCATAAACCTCATCATATAGCTCTCTGTCTGTAAGTGATGGGCCTCATTATATAAATAAATAATTCATTCTGCCTCTTCTTTGTGCTAACAAAACAGTCCGTACACGCCATTCTGCCTTCGTTGTCTCTCACCCACCTTGGAACCGTAGACCATTTGCTCCAGTATCGAAACGATCTTCATCAAGAAATAGACGGTTGGAAACGAGGTTATGCAGGTGTTCTTTCACCATTTGAGTATACAAACAAAATGCACAAGTAGGACGTTAAAAATCGATTACAGATATATCATCCTCTGACCATTCGTCCCCAATACACCTAATATAACTTGTCATCTGGGAGTCGTTATTCTCCTGTGAATCCTAAATTACTTGAATTGTTATAAAGA